>CM017573.1:9067910-9463051 GCA_007844125.1 Sinonovacula constricta
AATGATTGCTATTTGAATTGTTAATTGTTGTTAGAATATAGCTTAAACTCGTAGATGTTTTAGAGTTTTAGATGATTGGTTCATCGAATAGAATAGAATAATTGCTGTAATTATGTACGTGTATTTGAAAGTAGAATGGAAAACCTTTGTTTGATAGAGATGCCAATATATATCATGCATTTGCTTTTTTCTCTTCTTTAAGTTGCTAAACTAATATGTATATCTTCATATATAAATAAACTATTTAATCTATGCTTTTGGTTATTTGTCTGTGAAATCCCCAGAACCTCCAAACCAGAAAAAGTGTCAGCTTGCTTTAACTAAGCCTAGCGATATTTTCCAAACGCTAAATACTGCTAGGGGTAAAAACAGTATTGTAAATAATAATTTACATAAAGTGATGCCTTATAAATGTCACAGTACACAGTAAGGCTAAAACACACAATAAATATATATTTAAAAATATTGAAGTTATTTACGAAAGTATAAATGAAAGAAAACAATATATCAAATTTCAATTAACAGTTCATGTTAACGTGTGGCGAGTATTATTATAACAGTCTGATACTGTTTAAAAAGTACCTATGAATATTATTATTTTCTACTTTTGTATAGTAACAGTTCCGACCTACTCATCGTCGGATACCCACGGTTGATTCTATTACGTTACTCTCCATTCATCAGCCGTGGGCAAATTGCTACTCATTTCGTCGTTCTGTTTGAATAGAACAGAACAGACATTATCTAATCAGATGATATGTTACAAATTAAATACTCTTCAATCGGAAGATCAATAGGGTGACCTGAGAACGTAAACATTGCGAGCGGTACAGCGCATCGCAAGTGTTAAATATGTCTGTCAGCGATCCGCGACAAATGCCCTTACAGATCTTTGTGACAGTGACGTTGTATGTAATTTGTGCGTAAATTAACTTACGACAATGCTATCGAGTGGTATGAAAGCGTAAACTTGATTGGTTGGCAGATTCGCTGGATGGTCTCAGCGAACCAATCGGATTGCGGCATTTCATAGTAAACAAAGCGACGAAATGTGTTGCCCATGGGTGATGAATGGAGAGTAACGTAACAGAATCAACCGTGGGTATCCGACGATGCGGCCTACTATGTAGGTTCGTTCTTTTTTTTCAGCCATATCGCGAACGGTGACGCACATACGATGTACGATCATTTTATGCAGGCATTACACATGCAGATCAACATAAGAATGGCTAGTGAAATAATATTCGGTTATCTATTTATTTTTGCCAAATAAATTACAGCCATTTAGTTATTATGTCGTAATACATCAAATTCAATCTCATAGGGTTTAATAATGTCATGTATAGGACATAATAACGTCATGCCAGCAATGTATAGGGCATAACAACGTCGTAACAGCAATGTATAGGGTATAATAACGTCATGACAGCAATGTATAGGACATAATAACGTCATGACAGCAATGTATAGGGCATAATAACGTCATGACAGCAATGTATAGGACATAATAACGTCATGACAGCAACGATAGGGAATAATAACGTCATGACAGCAATGTATAGGGCATAATAACGTCATGACAGCAACGTATAGGGCATAATAACGTCATGACAGCAATGTATAGGACATAATAACGTCATGACAGCAACGTAAAGGGCATAATAACGTCATGACAGCAATGTATAGGACATAATAACGTCATGACAGCAATGTATAGGGCATAATAACGTCATGACAGCAATGTATAGGGCATAATAACGTCATGGCAGCAATGTATAGGGCATAATAACGTCATGCAGCAATATATAGGACATAATAACGTATAAAGGAATGTATAGGACATAATAATGTCATGACAGCAATGTATAGGACATAATAACGTCATAAAGGAATGTATAGGGCATAATAATTTCATGACAGCAATGTATAGGACATATTAACGTCATAAAGGAATGTATAGGGCATAATAACGTCATGACAGCAATGTATAGGGCATAATAACGTCATAACAACAATGTATAGGGCATAATAACGTCATGACAGCAATGTATATGGCATAATAACGTCATGACAGCAACGTAAAGAGCATAATAATGTCATGACAGCAATGTATAGGGCCTAATAACGTCATGACAGCAATGTATAGCACACAAATATCGTCATGACAGCAATGTATAGACATAATAACGTCATGACAGCAATGTATAGGACATAATAACGTCATGACAGCAATGCATATGACATAATAACGTCATGACAGCAATGTATAGGGCATAATAACATCGTGACAGCAATGTATTGGGCATAACAACGTCATGACAGCAATGTATAGGACATAATAACGTCATGACAGCGATGTATATGGCATAATAACGTCATGATAGCAATGTATAGGGCATAACAACGTCATGACAGCAATGTATAGGACATAATAACGTCATGACAGCGATGTATAGGGCATAATACATCGTGACAGCAATGTATTGGGCATAACAACGTCATGACAGCAATGTATAGGACATAATAACGTCATGACAGCGATGTATAGGGCATAATAACGTCATGACAGCAATGCATATGACATAATAACGTCATGACAGCAATGTATAGGGCATAATAACATCGTGACAGCAATGTATTGGGCATAACAACGTCATGACAGCAATGTATAGGACATAATAACGTCATGACAGCGATGTATAGGGCATAATAACGTCATGACAACAATGTATAGGGCATAATAACGTCATGACAGCAATGTATAGGACAAAATAACGTCATGACAACAAAATGTATAGGGCATAATAACGTCATGACAGCAATGTATAGGACATAATAACGTCATGACAACAATGTATAGGGCATAATAACGTCATGACAGCAATGTATAGGACATAATAACGTCATGACAGCAATGTATAGGGCATACTACGTCATGACATCAATGTAGGGCATAAAACGTCATGACAGCAATGTATAGGGCATAATAACGTCATGACAGCAATGTATAGGACATAATAACGTCATGATAGCAATGTATAGGGTTTGAGAATGTGGTGTGTGAGAGTGGGTGTGAGTGCGTGAGATAATGGGTGTGAAAGTGTGGGTGGGTGTCCGAATGTGTGGTGAGGGTGTGGGTGGGTGTGAGAGTGGGTGTGACGGTGTGAGGATGTGGTGTGTGAGTTTCGGTGGGTGTGAACGTGTGGATGTGAAAGTGCAGAGAGTGATTGAGTGTGGTGTAGGTAGTTGTGAAAGTGGGAGTTTGTGAGTGGATGGTTGTAAATATTAGGGCGTTTACTACATTTGGAATGCAACATACAAGTTCCACTAAAACTAAAATTAAATTGTTTTGAACAAAGGGAAAATTCGAAAAATACCATTATGTATGCTCAAAAATATAGTTATATTATGAAATCATCTTTGTGAAACATAATTCTAACTCTCACAAATCCCACCCATACTCTAACCAAAAGCCCGACCCGACCCACACTCTCACTCCACATCCCACCCGCACTATCACCAACGTCTCGACCCACACTCCCACTCCACATCCCACCCGCACTATCACCAACATCCCGACCCACACGCTCACTCCACATCCCACCCGCACTATCACCAACGTCTCGACCCACACTCCCACTCCACATCCCACCCGCACTATCACCAACATCCCGACCCACACTCCCACTACACATCCCACCCGCACTCTCACCAACATCCCGACACACACGCTCACTCCACATCCCATCCGCACTATCACCAACATCCCGACCTACACTCTCACTCCACATCCCACCCGCACTTTCACCAACATCCCGACCCATACTCTCACTCCACATCCCACCCGCACTCTTACCAACATCCCGACCCACACTCTCAGACTCACACCAGACTCACATCCTTGAATCACGCACAGTTTTATAATCAGACTCGCACCCAGAATAACATTGAATGACTCACTCAGACCCACACCTAGACTCAATACTCTCACCTTTAATCACACAGACTCACACCCAGACCCACACCTAGTCTCAATATCTCTCACCTTTAATCACACAGTCTCAGATCCAGACCCACACCCAGACTCAATATCTCTCACCTTTAATCACACAGTCTCGCACCCAGACCCACACCCAGGCTCAATATCTCTTACCTTTGATCACACTGTCTCGCACCCAGACCCACACCCAGGCTCAATATCTCTCACCTTTAATCACAGTCTCACACCCAGAGCCACACCCAGACTCAATATCTCTCACCTTTAATCACAGTCTCACACCCAGACCCACACCCAGGCTCACATTTTCTCACCTTTAATCACATCGTCTCACACCCAGACCCACACCCAGGCTCACAATTTCTAACATTTAATCACCCAGACCCACACCCAGGCTCACAATTTATCACCTTTAATCACACAGTCTCGCACCCAGACCCACACCTATTTCACAACCAAACGAGATCTACTTCTTTTCCCACAATCTTAATATTTAAATAATAAAGATATGAGTATACAGTGCGACAAGTACCCTATTTGCCACAATCTACATCATAAATTATATAAATGTCAAAACCTTACAAGAAATACCAATAATTGGTTAATTTATATTACTATTAAAGCAGGGATGGGAGAGAAATCCAGACGGTCTAGATCGTAAAGTCGTTATTATCTCCCTTGGTAAACCGAACGTTTTCAACTAAATAGCCAGTAAATGTAATAATGATTTTGTGGTAAAACTACAGGACTGCAAACATCGTTTATACGTTGTTTGGCATTCCAAGCTTTATTATGCATTATAATACTAGTTAATAATGCGTGCATGGATATTTCTCAATGAATGTTCGCATTTTCACCTCATTTTTCGTTTCAGACAAAAATCTATGACAGATCAAAAATAATTTCAATTGCACGATTATTTAAAACAAAGGGCATATGGCTTTGATTGTTCTATAGTTTTGATGTACTGACTGAGTATAAAATATAAAAATCATATCGGTTTTAACAAATGTGCACTATCAAGACTTGTATTTGCGAAAGATCTGTGCATATGTATGTTTGTGTTATATACTAATGCTAGTATTTTACTAAAGACACAAAAAAAGTAATTTAGTAGCACTGGTACTGGAGATGCTGTTTTAAACGATCTTATTTAAGCACAAGGCAGAATATTAAGCATGAATCGACAAACCTTATGAAACGTTATTATACATGTATGCGATGAAAGGTGTGTGTATGGTTTAAGAGTTTCTCCAGTAATATAGCCCACTTCACAACTAGCGGAAATATTACATATTCAATTTAAAATCTACCTATATATTTACCGTTCTAAAAACAACAGAAATTTTCAACAACATGTACTAGTAAGGATCTTATGATAAGCTATAGAACAGGACATATGTCAGTTAAAATTATATAACAATACAGAATATTTATGCTGATTGTAAAAACTGTTCGTACCAATGAATTGAACATCGTTGTTCGGCGCTGTATGGCCTGTCAAGTGTCGGTGTGCCGTAAAATCCAAATACAACATCGTTGTCTCCACGTATCTGTTTTTTCATGAACGATTTTCTTTTATATCCACCAAGTATCTAACATTCTGGACTTATATATCCATTTGTGCAATTACTTTACTTTCTGTTAATTTGTTGATATTTGCAAAACTTATACAAATGACATCTTGCTTAAGTCGTTTTTAACAATCAAACACTGTTTTAGTAACCATTTCCATGCAAAGTGGCAGATTCTTATTTATTTCCTTAAATATGTTGCCTTAATAAAAGGAACATTCCAGCAGTATATTATAATTCTATACATACAAAACACGTATCCCTGTTAGACAAGTAGCCAAAAATAACAGATTGATTCTACTACTACTGCTGCTGCTACTGCTGCTGCTGCTACTACTACTACTACTACTACTACTTCTACTACTCCTGCTTCTACTACTTCTGCTACTACTACTACTACTACTACTACTACTACTACTACCACTGCTGATGATGCTACTACTACTACCACTACAACTTCTACTGCTGCATCTACTACTACTACTACCACTACTACTTTTACTGCTGCTACTACTACTACTACTACTACTATAACTGCTACTACTTCTTCTTCTTCTACTACTTCTACTTTCACGTCTACTACTACTACATCTGATACTTCTACTTCTTCTACTACAACAATCCCTTTCGAAAGAAATCCCCCCACCCATTAAATCTAAATTGTATACCTACATTACAATAAACTTTTATGTGGTTCGCATATAGTTTTTTAATGAATAAAAAATAAGTTTAATAGTATAATTTACGAAAAGAATTAGTTCAATAGCTAATCTTGGATTCAACAATACACTATTTACTTTTCACTGTAAAACCATCCAAATAGTTCAAACAGAAGAAATAGCTGGATATAAATAACATAGTTCCCTCCCCTGATTATCTACATCTTCCATTACGTATGTGGAATCAGACTACAGTTATTTGCCCTTGGTTGACCACAATAAGGAAGTGTTTACATAGTAAATAGTGCATGTGTTGAAAGTCGGATATAAATAAGTTGATGAATGAAAGAGATGGCAACATGGACATTTTTCAACAGAGTGGACCTTAATAAGCTGGTAAATGAAATCATTGATGAAGACTTTATGTCAATTTGTCTATTTTCAGTGATTGTGTTCATGGCCAAATTCACGTGGTTCCGGCGGATTAACAGCCGAATGGTTCATGGTTGTACTTTGACTGGAAATTATGGGACCGGAAGCAGCTTGACCCCCAACTTTCTGCAGCTAGAATTTCTTCTCTTGGATGATACTACTGACAGCAAGTGACTCTGATTTGATTGGAGAGTTACCAACATGACCAGTGTCCACAATGTCTATATAGAACATATAGTAAAAAGTAACTGTGGTCTGAGGCCTGATTAGGAGCATCCATTGACTGGGGGTCATGGTGTTTGAATGGTAATAACTTTTTTATTTCTTGAACAATTTTGTTCAAACTTGACCCTAAGGTAGATGAAGAATGTAAAAATCAGAATTTATAATTAAATGTCAACCTTTAAGATGTTATTACATTATATTATATAATATTATATAATAATATATACTATTTTTGAAAAAAAATGAAAACATCTACTTTCAGTATAAAATAACATCTAAAAATAGCCAAGAGGTCATTTCCTGTGTAGGTCAAAGCCTCACTGTCACTTTCAAATCATAATGGAGGCATTTTTTGAAAAATATATGACAAAGATAACTGAAAAGTCTCTGCCCAACAGTCATGGTTGTGCCATTTGGCAGGGTTGTGTTAAAAAGGGGCCAGTGGGATATGGGGTAATAAAGGCTAAATTTCCTGACTCAAAGTGGCACACCATGCATGTGCACAAACTTCTTTACCTGGTTCACCATAAAAAATTGAGTGTAGAACCAGGTCTAGAAGTTTCGCATCTGTGTCATGTGGCACTTTGTGTCCGTGCGGAACATCTCAGCCTCGAACCTCATACTGTCAACACAGATAGGCTTAAATGTACAAACCGTGGCACATGCTCAGGCCACATAGTCTATCCAGACTGTTTATTTAAGCAAGGTTAGTATTTGGTTTGTTGAAAAGACATCTCGAGATGTCACACATGTCGAACAGAAGGTTTTTTATTATTTACTTTATTTATTTATTTATTAATTTAATAAGGTTCATAAAGATGTATTTGTCTTTTAATGAACAAATTGTGTGTGCTAGTTATTGTATTGTCTTTTTGTTGTTGTTTATTTTATTTTTAGTCAGTATGTTGGCACTATAATTGATTTATATTATGAACAATAGCAGTGCATTTTCAGTACGATGAGTTAGTTCACATGTGCATAGCGTGAAATAATTGCTCGTTCAACAGCCATAGACCACTGAGAACTTGTTAAACAGTAACTGAAAACGCTTTACTATTGTAAAAAAGAATAAAAACAGTGCATAAATTCATAGTAACATTTATTTAATCAAAACCAGCCACAGAAATGGTAGCAAATTAAAACAAGTTCAATTGAAGGGCATGTATGCAAATTGAAATAGTATTGAAATATATATAGAACCCACATGAAGTCACACTTAAATACATGTATATTGTCTCTCACTGCTAAGAAAACTAATTTGATAGGTAGAGTTATATTATGATGTCACTGACATTTTATTTAACACATCAACACTGTTTATAATGAGAGTTAACTCAGTTGAGTTGTGAGTAAGCATGGTCACTGTTGTCTCCCTTTGATGTGCTTGGTTTAGGGTCTAGCATGGCCTCTTCTGTAATCTGACTGTACAGTGTGGGTTTTCTTGAATTTTAAATGTTCCTGCAATTGTCTACCTTTCGATTGTAGCTTGCGCTTAATGGTGTCAGGTTTCTTGAATAATGTCTCTGGTACGTCTCTTCCCGTTGCATTTGGTGTAGGGATTGTGAGGTCTTCTTGGAAAGACGTACTCCGACTCGATCCAGCTTCGCGACCAAGCTGTCCGCCAAACCGTTATTTAGCCTGTGAATTGTAGAGCTCAGCCGTCCATGAATGTTTCTAGAAAAGTCATTGTTTTTGGGCAGGGAGACACTGATGGCGCGGTTCACTGCCTCACATTTCTGTGTGCTGGTACCAGATTTAACTTCTTCTATAGCACTTACACCTATTCTCATTTTTACAATGTCATTTAACAGTTTCTTGTCATTTTTGTCTAGATTGAGAGATGTGATCCTGTAACTGCCCAGGAAAACAGACCGGTTCCACCAGTTGTTTGTACACCACCGGAACATACGTATGAGTAGCGTCTGCACTTGGAAGCAGTCCCCGGCATAACAGTTCACTGTGGCATCAAGAACATGGGGTAACTGTTTTTTGATAAATGTCATGTCTCCAGCATGTCTCTTTATCATTTCCTTCAGGATACAGCTGCATCTAGCCTTATGTCCTGGCTGAGACCCTTCTGTTGCTCCTGTCTTTGGTCTCTGGTCTTTGCGCCTGGGAACATACTGTTACTAAAGTTAGCATTGTAACAAGTACCGGAACTGAGCCTGACCGAGATGAATTGGGTCTGCCTGGCGTTCTACTTTCCACATTAGGGTCGAGTAATCGCATGGCCTCAGTCACACCGGCAGCTGATCTGGAGTCGCCATCTGTTGTCACATACCGAACAAGAGCACTTTCAGCTGCTAGTGTCTGTCCAATAGATTTTCCGAGTTCATATTCTGAGAGTGGTGCCTGTCGATATGTATTTGCTGTACAGCCTGCATGACCGCCGGGGCATTCCACATGGTATCCTTTTCCCCGCAGCCAGGCACCTGTCCAGCAAAGCTTATTTTGCACTGCTGCAGCCACGATAGTACTGCCTTTCTGTCATTGTCTCACAGGCTACTGCAATAGACTGTGATGCATTCTGTCCTGACTTCTTCCGGCTCGAGATAACACTCGAATTGTATCGCCCGTCCACAGCAATATTAATAGAGTTCCCAGGATTTCCTCGTTTTCTGCTGATATCCTTCACCAGGCAAACCTTCTTTGACATGTCTCGATCGTTCAGTTCTTTGATCGCACTGCCCACAGTGTTGGATGTTTTCTGCATGCTACTTTTAGCTGGCGGTGGAATGTCCATACTTGCTAGTAATGTACCGGAATTTTGAGTTCCCCATAGGTGCATCTTGTAGTCCTACAGCAAGACTCAGATTTGTTGTTGCTGGCTTTGGTCCCCTCTTAGATGACTCTGCCTCCTTGTATAGCTTGAATAATGGTGTAATAAAGCTGCAGTTGTTGCACTTGAATGACATCTTCCAGCACAGTCCCACCTTTCTTTCATCGGCCACAATCAGATTAGGCTGATGGCATTCAGTCGATTTCTGCCGATGACTTTCAAGTGCCACATTTATTGAACTCGCCATCTCTTGCTTGTCAACAAGTCTCATGCCAGTGACAGTTACTGTTTTCTTCTTGTTTTGCTTCAGGTTGACTTCTTGATGTTCTTGGCCGCAGCAGCATGACATCTCTGCAGAGCTCGCTTCCATCTGCAGTAGGTGTGGTAGACACTGGAAATTCATCTTCAGTCAGCCTGATGACAGATCTCTTAGGTTCAGCATCAACATGGAAATGACTGTCAGACTTCAAGCCTTTATTCCAAGGTGAGCATCCCTTCTTGAAACCGAACGCCTTCTTCTTTCGATCGCCCCTCATACTTGGACAGCAGTTGTTAATAGCATGAAGGTGATTAATCTTCTTGTGATGAAATCAGGAACTGGGGCCCCCTTTTATATTGAAAATTTTCAGTTTGGGAATCCAGATATCTGTTTGAAGTCTTTTAAACTGAAAAAACAGACCTCCCATATGCTGGCATATGTTTTTGATGCAGAAGCATGTGCAGTGAACCTGCACTAAGCACCCCACCCCCCACTGTGCAGCCAGATGGCCAGCCAGCCACCTGTGTTCCTGGACAGTGGCAGTCCTGTTCTGGTGGCCATATCTTTTAAACCATATGACTTCAGATAAAAAGCAACCCATCATTTTAAAGGTTAAATGTATGCCTTTTATAAAGTAATGAATTTGACAAAACTGAAATCTTTAAAAATTATATAATTCAGTTACAATGTTATGTAATATGACTAATTTTTATGATATTTAGTTCACTTTTTTTTAAATTCAACTTGGTCATCTATGTGAGAATTACATGTTGTTTCAAGTAGATATTGAACAGAGCAGCAAAAATCTTTTTATTTGATGAAAAAATCTTTACTTTTAAGAAAGTTACAGCATTTTTAGTTTTGGTGCATTTCTACTTCCATGAGCCGACACATGGCGACAAAGGTAAATACACCTATGGTACATAATATTCTGTCAAGTCATCAGTTTACAAGATAATGACTTAAAACTTTCCAGGTCTTCTACATATATGTTTGGGATAATGTATGCAAAGTTTTACCAAATTTGAATGAAAAATACTGGCTAAATAGGAATCAGACTACAGTTATTTGCCCTTGGTTGACCACAATAAGGAAGTGTTTACATAGTAAATAGTGCATGTGTTGAAAGTCGGATATAAATAAGTTGATGAATGAAAGAGATGGCAACATGGACATTTTTCAACAGAGTGGACCTTAATAAGCTGGTAAATGAAATCATTGATGAAGACTTTATGTCAATTTGTCTATTTTCAGTGATTGTGTTCATGGCCAAATTCACGTGGTTCCGGCGGAATACAGCCGAATGGTTCATGGTTGTACTTTGACTGGAAATAATGGGACCGGAAGCAGCTTGACCCCCAACTTTCTGCAGCTAGAATTTCTTCTCTTGGATGATACTACTGACAGCAAGTGACTCTGATTTGATTGGAGAGTTACCAACATGACCAGTGTCCACAATGTCTATATAGAACATATAGTAAAAAGTAACTGTGGTCTGAGGCCTGATTAGGGGCATCCATTGACTGGGGGTCATGGTGTTTGAATGGTAATAACTTTTTTATTTCTTGAACAATTTTGTTCAAACTTGACCCTAAGGTAGATGAAGAATGTAAAAATCAGAATTTATAATTAAATGTCAACCTTTAAGATGTTATTACATTATATTATATAATATTATATAATAATATATACTATTTTTGAAAAAAAATGAA
Source organism: Sinonovacula constricta (assembly GCA_007844125.1). Taxonomy (NCBI): domain Eukaryota; kingdom Metazoa; phylum Mollusca; class Bivalvia; order Cardiida; family Solecurtidae; genus Sinonovacula; species Sinonovacula constricta. The sequence continues at coordinate 9,079,548 of CM017573.1, forward strand.
AACATCTACTTTCAGTATAAAATAACATCTAAAAATAGCCAAGAGGTCATTTCCTGTGTAGGTCACAGCCTCACTGTCACTTTCAAATCATAATGGAGGCATTTTTTGAAAAATATATGACAAAGATAACTGAAAAGTCTCTGCCCAACAGTCATGGTTGTGCCATTTGGCAGGGTTGTGTTAAAAAGGGGCCAGTGGGATATGGGGTAATAAAGGCTAAATTTCCTGACTCAAAGTGGCACACCATGCATGTGCACAAACTTCTTTACCTGGTTCACCATAAAAAAATTGAGTGTAGAACCAGGTCTAGAAGTTTCGCATCTGTGTCATGTGGCACTTTGTGTCCGCGCGGAACATCTCAGCCTTGAACCTCATACTGTCAACACAGATAGGCTTAAATGTACAAACCGTGGCACATGCTCAGGCCACATAGTCTATCCAGACTGTTTATTTAAGCAAGGTTAGTATTTGGTTTGTTGAAAAGACATCTCGAGATGTCACACATGTCGACAGAAGATTTTTTATTATTTACTTTATTTATTTATTTATTAATTTAATAAGGTTCATAAAGATGTATTTGTCTTTTAATGAACAAATTGTGTGTGCTAGTTATTGTATTGTCTTTTTGTTGTTGTTTATTTTATTTTTAGTCAGTATGTTGGCACTATAATTGATTTATATTATGAACAATAGCAGTGCATTTTCAGTACGATGAGTTTGTTCACATGTGCATAGCGTGAAATAATTGCTCGTTAACAGCCATAGACCATGAGAACATGTTAAACCGAACTGAAAACACTTTACTATTGTAAAAAAGAATAAAAACAGTGCATAAATTCATAGTAACATTTATTTAATCAAAACCAGCCACAGAAATGGTAGCAAATTAAAACAATTTCAATTGAAGGGCATGTATGCAAATTGAAATAGTATTGAAATATATATAGAACCCACATGAAGTCACACTTAAATACATGTATATTGTCTCTCACTGCTAAGAAAACTAATTTGATAGGTAGAGTTATATTATGATGTCACTGACATTTTATTTAACACATCAACATTGTTTATAATGAGAGTTAACTCAGTTGAGTTGTGAGTAAGCATGGTCACTGTTGTCTCCCTTTGATGTGCTTGGTTTAGGGTCTAGCTGGCCTCTTCTGTAATCTGACTGTACACTGTGGGTTTTCTTGAATTTTAAATGTTCCTGCAACTGTCTACCTTTCGATTGTAGCTTGCGCTTAATGGTGTCAGGTTTCTTCAAATAATGTCTCTGGTACGTCTCTTCCCGTTGCATTTGGTGTAGGGATTGTGAGGTCTTCTTGGAAAGACGTACTCCTACACGATCCAGCTTCGCAACCAAGCTGTCCGCCAAACCGTTATTTAGCCTGTGAATTGTTGAGCTCAGCCGTCCATGAATGTTTCTAGAAAAGTCATTGTTTTTGGGCAGGGAGACACTGATGGCGCGGTTCACTGCCTCACATTTCTGTGTGCTGGTACCAGATTTAACTTCTTCTATAGCACTTACACCTATTCTCATTTTTACAATGTCATTTAACAGTTTCTTGTCATTTTTGTCTAGATTGAGAGATGTGATCCTGTAACTGCCCAGGAAAACAGACCGGTTCCACCAGTTGTTTGTAACACCACCGGAACATACGTATGAGTAGCGTCTGCACCTGGAACAGTCCCCGGCATAACAGTTCACTGTGGCATCAAGAACATGGGGTAACTGTTTTTTGATAAATGTCATGTCTCCAGCATGTCTCTTTATCATTTCCTTCAGGATACAGCTGCATCTAGCCTTAATGTCCTGGCTGAGACCCTTCTGTTGCTCCTGTCTTTGGTCTCTGGTCTTTGCGCCTGGGAACATACTGTTACTAAAGTTAGCATTGTAACAATACCGGAACTGAGCCTGACCGAGATGAATTGGGTCTGCCTGGCGTTCTACTTTCCACATTGGGTCGAGTAATCGCATGGCCTCAGTCACACCGGCAGCTGATCTGGAGTCGCCATCTGTTGTCACATACCGAACAAGAGCACTTTCAGCTGCTAGTGTCTGTCCAATAGATTTTCCGAGTTCATATTCTGAGAGTGGTGCCTGTCGATATGTATTTGCTGTACAGCCTGCATGACCGCCGGGGCATTCCACATGGTATCCTTTTCCCCGCAGCCAGGCACCTGTCCAGCAAAGCTTATTTTGCACTGCTGCAGCCACGATGTACTGCCTTTCTGTCATTGTCTCACAGGCTACTGCAATAGACTGTGATGCATTCTGTCCTGACTTCTTCCGGCTCGAGATAACACTCGAATTGTATCGCCCGTCCACAGCAATATTAATAGAGTTCCCAGGATTTCCTCGTTTTCTGCTGATATCCTTCACCAGGCAAACCTTCTTTGACATGTCTCGATCGTTCAGTTCTTTGATCGCACTGCCCACAGTGTTGGATGTTTTCTGCATGCTACTTTTAGCTGGCGGTGGAATGTCCATACTTGCTAGTAAGTACCGGAATTTTGAGTTCCCCATAGGTGCATCTTGTAGTCCTACAGCAAGACTCAGATTTGTTGTTGCTGGCTTTGGTCCCCTCTTAGATGACTCTGCCTCCTTGTATAGCTTGAATAATGGTGTAATAAAGCTGCAGTTGTTGCACTTGAATGACATCTTCCAGCACAGTCCCACCTTTCTTTCATCGGCCACAATCAGATTAGGCTGATGGCATTCAGTCGATTTCTGCCGATGACTTTCAAGTGCCACATTTATTGAACTCGCCATCTCTTGCTTGTCAACAAGTCTCATGCCGTGACAGTTACTGTTTTCTTCTTGTTTTGCTTCAGGTTGACTTCTTGATGTTCTTGGCCGCAGCAGCATGACATCTCCGCAGAGCTCGCTTCCATCTGCAGTAGGTCTGGTAGACACTGGAAATTCATCTTCAGTCAGCCTGATGACAGATCTCTTAGGTTCAGCATCAACATGGAAATGACTGTCAGACTTCAAGCCTTTATTCCAAGGTGAGCATCCCTTCTTGAAACCGAACGCCTTCTTCTTTCGATCGCCCCTCATACTTGGACAGCAGTTGTTAATAGCATGAAGGTGATTAATCTTCTTGTGATGAAATCAGGAACTGGGGCCCCCTTTTATATTGAAAATTTTCAGTTTGGGAATCCAGATATCTGTTTGAAGTCTTTTAAACTGAAAAAACAGACCTCCCATATGCTGGCATATGTTTTTGATGCAGAAGCATGTGCAGTGAACCTGCACTAAGCACCCCACCCCCCACTGTGCAGCCAGATGGCCAGCCAGCCACCTGTGTTCCTGGACAGTGGCAGTCCTGTTCTGGTGGCCATATCTTTTAAACCATATGACTTCAGATAAAAAGCAACCCATCATTTTAAAGGTTAAATGTATGCCTTTTATAAAGTAATGAATTTGACAAAACTGAAATCTTTAAAAATTATATAATTCAGTTACAATGTTATGTAATATGACTAATTTTTATGATATTTAGTTCACTTTTTTTTAAATTCAACTTGGTCATCTATGTGAGAATTACATGTTGTTTCAAGTAGATATTGAACAGAGCAGCAAAAATCTTTTTATTTGATGAAAAAATCTTTACTTTTAAGAAAGTTACAGCATTTTTAGTTTTGGTGCATTTCTACTTCCATGAGCCGACACATGGCGACAAAGGTAAATACACCTATGGTACATAATATTCTGTCAAGTCATCAGTTTACAAGATAATGACTTAAAACTTTCCAGGTCTTCTACATATATGTTTGGGATAATGTATGCAAAGTTTTACCAAATTTGAATGAAAAATACTGGCTAAATAGGAATCAGACTACAGTTATTTGCCCTTGGTTGACCACAATAAGGAAGTGTTTACATAGTAAATAGTGCATGTGTTGAAAGTCGGATATAAATAAGTTGATGAATGAAAGAGATGGCAACATGGACATTTTTCAACAGAGTGGACCTTAATAAGCTGGTAAATGAAATCATTGATGAAGACTTTATGTCAATTTGTCTATTTTCAGTGATTGTGTTCATGGCCAAATTCACGTGGTTCCGGCGGATTACAGCCGAATGGTTCATGGTTGTACTTTGACTGGAAATAATGGGACCGGAAGCAGCTTGACCCCCAACTTTATGCAGCTAGAATTTCTTCTCTTGGATGATACTACTGACAGCAAGTGACTCTGATTTGATTGGAGAGTTACCAACATGACCAGTGTCCACAATGTCTATATAGAACATATAGTAAAAATAACTGTGGTCTGAGGCCTGATTAGGGGCATCCATTGACTGGGGGTCATGGTGTTTGAATGGTAATAACTTTTTTATTTCTTGAACAATTTTGTTCAAACTTGACCCTAAGGTAGATGAAGAATGTAAAAATCAGAATTTATAATTAAATGTCAACCTTTAAGATGTTATTACATTATATTATATAATATTATATAATAATATATACTATTTTTGAAAAAAAATGAAAACATCTACTTTCAGTATAAAATAACATCTAAAAATAGGCAAGAGGTCATTTCCTGTGTAGGTCAAAGCCTCACTGTCACTTTCAAATCATAATGGAGGCATTTGTTGAAAAATATATGACAAAGATAACTGAAAAGTCTCTGCCCAACAGTCATGGTTGTGCCATTTGGCAGGGTTGTGTTAAAAAGGGGCCAGTGGGATATGGGGTAATAAAGGCTAAATTTCCTGACTCAAAGTGGCACACCATGCATGTGCACAAACTTCTTTACCTGGTTCACCATAAAAAAATTGAGTTTAGAACCAGGTCTAGAAGTTTCGCATCTGTGTCATGTGGCACTTTGTGTCCGCGCGGAACATCTCAGCCTTGAACCTCATACTGTCAACACAGATAGGCTTAAATGTACAAACCGTGGCACATGCTCAGGCCACATAGTCTATCCAGACTGTTTATTTAAGCAAGGTTAGTATTTGGTTTGTTGAAAAGACATCTCGAGATGTCACACATGTCGACAGAAGGTTTTTTATTATTTACTTTATTTATTTATTTATTAATTTAATAAGGTTCATAAAGATGTATTTGTCTTTTAATGAACAAATTGTGTGTGCTAGTTATTGTATTGTCTTTTTGTTGTTGTTTATTTTATTTTTAGTCAGTATGTTGGCACTATAATTGATTTATATTATGAACAATAGCAGTGCATTTTCAGTACGATGAGTTTGTTCACATGTGCATAGCGTGAAATAATTGCTCGTTAACAGCCATAGACCATGAGAACATGTTAAACCGAACTGAAAACACTTTACTATTGTAAAAAAGAATAAAAACAGTGCATAAATTCATAGTAACATTTATTTAATCAAAACCAGCCACAGAAATGGTAGCAAATTAAAACAATTTCAATTGAAGGGCATGTATGCAAATTGAAATAGTATTGAAATATATATAGAACCCACATGAAGTCACACTTAAATACATGTATATTGTCTCTCACTGCTAAGAAAACTAATTTGATAGGTAGAGTTATATTATGATGTCACTGACATTTTATTTAACACATCAACATTGTTTATAATGAGAGTTAACTCAGTTGAGTTGTGAGTAAGCATGGTCACTGTTGTCTCCCTTTGATGTGCTTGGTTTAGGGTCTAGCTGGCCTCTTCTGTAATCTGACTGTACACTGTGGGTTTTCTTGAATTTTAAATGTTCCTGCAACTGTCTACCTTTCGATTGTAGCTTGCGCTTAATGGTGTCAGGTTTCTTCAAATAATGTCTCTGGTAGGTCTCTTCCCGTTGCATTTGGTGTAGGGATTGTGAGGTCTTCTTGGAAAGACGTACTCCTACACGATCCAGCTTCGCAACCAAGCTGTCCGCCAAACCGTTATTTAGCCTGTGAATTGTTGAGCTCAGCCGTCCATGAATGTTTCTAGAAAAGTCATTGTTTTTGGGCAGGGAGACACTGATGGCGCGGTTCACTGCCTCACATTTCTGTGTGCTGGTACCAGATTTAACTTCTTCTATAGCACTTACACCTATTCTCATTTTTACAATGTCATTTAACAGTTTCTTGTCATTTTTGTCTAGATTGAGAGATGTGATCCTGTAACTGCCCAGGAAAACAGACCGGTTCCACCAGTTGTTTGTTACACCACCGGAACATACGTATGAGTAGCGTCTGCACCTGGAACAGTCCCCGGCATAACAGTTCACTGTGGCATCAAGAACATGGGGTAACTGTTTTTTGATAAATGTCATGTCTCCAGCATGTCTCTTTATCATTTCCTTCAGGATACAGCTGCATCTAGCCTTAATGTCCTGGCTGAGACCCTTCTGTTGCTCCTGTCTTTGGTCTCTGGTCTTTGCGCCTGGGAACATACTGTTACTAAAGTTAGCATTGTAACAGTACCGGAACGGAGCCTGACCGAGATGAATTGGGTCTGCCTGGCGTTCTACTTTCCACATTGGGTCGAGTAATCGCATGGCTTCAGTCACACCGGCAGCTGATCTGGAGTCGCCATCTGTTGTCACATACCGAACAAGAGCACTTTCAGCTGCTAGTGTCTGTCCAATAGATTTTCCGAGTTCATATTCTGAGAGTGGTGCCTGTCGATATGTATTTGCTGTACAGCCTGCATGACCGCCGGGGCATTCCACATGGTATCCTTTTCCCCGCAGCCAGGCACCTGTCCAGCAAAGCTTATTTTGCACTGCTGCAGCCACGATGTACTGCCTTTCTGTCATTGTCTCACAGGCTACTGCAATAGACTGTGATGCATTCTGTCCTGACTTCTTCCGGCTCGAGATAACACTCGAATTGTATCGCCCGTCCACAGCAATATTAATAGAGTTCCCAGGATTTCCTCGTTTTCTGCTGATATCCTTCACCAGGCAAACCTTCTTTGACATGTCTCGATCGTTCAGTTCTTTGATCGCACTGCCCACAGTGTTGGATGTTTTCTGCATGCTACTTTTAGCTGGCGGTGGAATGTCCATACTTGCTAGTAAGTACCGGAATTTTGAGTTCCCCATTGGTGCATCTTGTAGTCCTACAGCAAGACTCAGATTTGTTGTTGCTGGCTTTGGTCCCCTCTTAGATGACTCTGCCTCCTTGTATAGCTTGAATAATGGTGTAATAAAGCTGCAGTTGTTGCACTTGAATGACATCTTCCAGCACAGTCCCACCTTTCTTTCATCGGCCACAATCAGATTAGGCTGATGGCATTCAGTCGATTTCTGCCGATGACTTTCAAGTGCCACATTTATTGAACTCGCCATCTCTTGCTTGTCAACAAGTCTCATGCCGTGACAGTTACTGTTTTCTTCTTGTTTTGCTTCAGGTTGACTTCTTGATGTTCTTGGCCGCAGCAGCATGACATCTCCGCAGAGCTCGCTTCCATCTGCAGTAGGTCTGGTAGACACTGGAAATTCATCTTCAGTCAGCCTGATGACAGATCTCTTAGGTTCAGCATCAACATGGAAATGACTGTCAGACTTCAAGCCTTTATTCCAAGGTGAGCATCCCTTCTTGAAACCGAACGCCTTCTTCTTTCGATCGCCCCTCATACTTGGACAGCAGTTGTTAATAGCATGAAGGTGATTAATCTTCTTGTGATGAAATCAGGAACTGGGGCCCCCTTTTATATTGAAAATTTTCAGTTTGGGAATCCAGATATCTGTTTGAAGTCTTTTAAACTGAAAAAACAGACCTCCCATATGCTGGCATATGTTTTTGATGCAGAAGCATGTGCAGTGAACCTGCACTAAGCACCCCACCCCCCACTGTGCAGCCAGATGGCCAGCCAGCCACCTGTGTTCCTGGACAGTGGCAGTCCTGTTCTGGTGGCCATATCTTTTAAACCATATGACTTCAGATAAAAAGCAACCCATCATTTTAAAGGTTAAATGTATGCCTTTTATAAAGTAATGAATTTGACAAAACTGAAATCTTTAAAAATTATATAATTCAGTTACAATGTTATGTAATATGACTAATTTTTATGATATTTAGTTCACTTTTTTTTTAAATTCAACTTGGTCATCTATGTGAGAATTACATGTTGTTTCAAGTAGATATTGAACAGAGCAGCAAAAATCTTTTTATTTGATGAAAAAATCTTTACTTTTAAGAAAGTTACAGCATTTTTAGTTTTGGTGCATTTCTACTTCCATGAGCCGACACATGGCGACAAAGGTAAATACACCTATGGTACATAATATTCTGTCAAGTCATCAGTTTACAAGATAATGACTTAAAACTTTCCAGGTCTTCTACATATATGTTTGGGATAATGTATGCAAAGTTTTACCAAATTTGAATGAAAAATACTGGCTAAATAGGAATCAGACTACAGTTATTTGCCCTTGGTTGACCACAATAAGGAAGTGTTTACATAGTAAATAGTGCATGTGTTGAAAGTCGGATATAAATAAGTTGATGAATGAAAGAGATGGCAACATGGACATTTTTCAACAGAGTGGACCTTAATAAGCTGGTAAATGAAATCAGTGATGAAGACTTTATGTCAATTTGTCTATTTTCAGTGATTGTGTTCATGGCCAAATTCACGTGGTTCCGGCGGATTACAGCCGAATGGTTCATGGTTGTACTTTGACTGGAAATAATGGGACCGGAAGCAGCTTGACCCCCAACTTTCTGCAGCTAGAATTTCTTCTCTTGGATGATACTACTGACAGCAAGTGACTCTGATTTGATTGGAGAGTTACCAACATGACCAGTGTCCACAATGTCTATATAGAACATATAGTAAAAATAACTGTGGTCTGAGGCCATGTCATGATAAAAGCGGCCTAGCTTTGCGTCATTTTCTTGTTTTAAATTTCTTATAAAAACCTCAAGGCACTGGTACAACTTTAAAGTAAATAAGTCGAGCTTATATATAATCATATATTATAATCATAGGACAACCGCCACGACTTTGACATGTGTTCTAGGTGGGTCTGGGGCTTGTATGTACACAGCTAATTGACCTATGTAGGCCTACATATAAATGTACATATATTGTGAATTGTAATGATGTTATTATAACATATTATCTGTTATAGACTTGTGGTCACAGTGGATCAACATCCCACTCACACCCACATCTACTTTCACACTCACACTTTCACACCCATACCTTCACATTTAACTCAGGCCCACTTTCACACTCCCACCAAATCCACTTTCACACCCACTTTCACACTCACTTTCACACCCACATTCACACTGACATCAACATCCACACCCACTTTCACACTCCTACCCACATCCACACTCCCATCCACTTTCACACACCTACCCACTTTGACACCCACATCCACACCCACTTTCACACTCACATCCACTTTCACACTGCCACCCACTTTCACACTGCCACCCACATTCACACCCACTTTCACACCCACATTCACACCCACTTTCACACTCCAACCCACTTTCACACTCCCACCCACATCCACATCCACACCCACTTTCACACTGCCACCCACTTTCACAATGCCACCCACTTTCACACTGTCACCCACATCCACACCCACTTTCACACTCCCACCCAATTTCACACTCACACCCACTTTCACTCTAGTCACACTTACCTCCTTCATTCCCCTATCTTTCAGCATCCACAAGGGGCTCTGGTGGGATTCGAACCCACGATCTTCGGTATCACCAGTCCGATGCGCTAACCACTGCTCTATTGAGGTGATATATAAGCAACAATTTGGAACTAATATTTAAGCTCCACACCATTTCAACAGGTGACGTCACAGTTTATTCGCACCTTTTGTACGCCCTATAAGACAGAACAGAATAAAACTGTGTTAAGTATAAACTACATTAATGTCACAGCATACATGAAAATCGATTGATTATAGCTATGATGTTGCCAATTAATTATTTGGAATACATGTATAAAATGTGCTTGTCAACATTTCATGTGTTCGTATTTGATATACATACATAACTTAAAATAAGACACATTCTCTCTCTCCCCGAACTCTCCCTCCCTAGCTCCCGCCTCTCTCTCTCTCTCTCTCTCTCTCTCTCTCTCTCTCTCTCTCTCTCTCTCCCTCTCTCTGTCTCACACGCACATACACACACACAGACATACAGACAGACAAACAGACAGACAGATAGACGGATAGACGGATAGACATATATGAATACGAAAATAGATTGCTCAGAATCAAAATTATATATTTATATAGCAAACGAAGTCATGAAGATACCACCAAGGTTCATTGCCATACTATTCAGATCAGTCAGATATTTCTGCGGTGGGGATAGTAGTGGTAGTAGTAGAGGTAGTGTTTATTTTAATCATTCCTGGACCATTATTTTTTGTTTTAATTGAAAACTGAAATAGTTGAAGTTCAATGGATTTAATTATGTTACTAACCGAGTAGAAGTTAATTGTAAAAAAAACATATAAACATTTCGAAAGCCAGATAATTTGGGAAGCTTTAAAAAGGACATGATTAATAAATGTTCATCTGTCTTAAGATTTTTTTTTTCATTCAGACAGTCTGACCAACTGCCAAACATCCCTTTTTTAAAGCTTTCTGAAAAATATATTGCAGTATTCTTAACTGTGCATCGTTTTATGTGCTTGTAGAAAAAAAAACTGAAAAAAAGTATTTTCATGACATTGATGTGCGAACAATATAAAATATGTTTCGGTCTAACATTCGAAAATGTCTGTTCTGCTGTTTAAAATAGTGATGCACAGTTGTATTTACTGTCTATGTTTTGCGTGTTTTGTCTTTTGTTACATCGCACCGACACAGGTATGTCCATACTAGCGACGTCTAGCTATTTATTGGTGGAGGAAGATCCCAGACTCATTTCTGGGTAGAACAGCCGGCTCTACGCAGGTTTCCTGGTAAACAGAATTTTTCATATCAATACCAGTCTATTGCTATGTGTCGACATCAGGTGTCCTACTTTGAATGTAATCTTAATATTTTGGTGTCAAATGGAGGCTGAAACCACGTAGAATTCAAAGAAAGCAAACATCTTGAACACCTATGCGCTATAATAGACTGATCCACTTTTACCGGAAGTACATAGTTCATTGAAATTGTGGAGGTTACCGTCTGGCAATTTGGCAACATGTGCTTCATATGAAGCAGAACCTTCTTAAAAGTTGCACAAGTTGTCTTATTTCCGGATCTTTCTGATAGATAATAAATAGCTATTTTAACTTATATACGGTTATTGGGGTCTATCATAGCTGGGTCATGATGCAATTTGTTTCAAACATTTCGCAATTCACTAAAGAATATAACAAACTTATTTAGTGGCGTCTAACCTGCAGATCACAGGGAACTGTGTTTATTTAAATACCGCTATTTATTCCGTTTTTCAAGGTATTTTACCTTGGATGATTTTAAAAAGCAAATTATATTGTTAAATACGTATTGGTTTTAAAATATGATTACGGAAATTAAATATATTTCAAATAATTAATGTTTTAGAGATAGGAAAAACAGAAGTTAGGATTATTTCCACATTTTCTGTGAGTGAAGAAAATAATAGTCATCCTATTGAGTGTGATAAGACCTGCATTATTAAGAAGTTGTTGTTTTTTCAAACTCTTTTCTGGCTGTTGGGTGTTACACACAACTAACTAAAATGTGCTAAAATGATTCTTCTTGATTACGGCAATATGGGCCCTGGGTCTAGCTCTGTTTTCTTTGCCTAGGTAACTATCTTCTATTCCTAGACGAGAGAACATTTTATCTTTAGCTCTGTTTCTATGATATAGTTAACCTTAAGGATTCTCTTCCCATATTCATTGTTTCCTGATGTTTTGTTTTCTATGAAATTATTAAAAAAAACAATAATGTAAAAGAAAATAGTATACAAAAAGGACTGATAAAGGACAAATTCATTGAAAGATCAAAAAGCACGGTGAACGAAAATACCAGAGAAGGAAGAATGAGATTTACAATCAAAAGCTAATCAATCAGTAAAAAGGAAAAATGTATGCTTCAATGTCAGATAATGTATTGAACAGAAACGAAGTAATAAGGAATAAAGGAAAATGAAGGAAGAAAAAATGGAGGAAAATGGAAAAAAGAAAGAAAAAATAAGGGAATGGAGAAATAAAAAGAGAAGAAAGGAATGATCAAAGGAGGAAACGGAAAAAACAGGGAGGAAGATAACAGATCACTTAAGAAAGAAAAGGAAGCTGGAGAAATAAGTAGAAACGGAAAGAAAAGTGGATAATAAAGGAAGAGATTGGTGTGGTGGTTAAGAGAGGGATAACGGAAGGAAAGGTGATGATGGAGGAGAAAAAATAAGGAAAAGAAAATTATAAGAAAGGAACAGAAAGGCAGAAACTGAAAAAAATGAAAACAAAGAACACAAGCCAGAGGAAAGGAAGAAAGGAGGAAATGATAAAGGAAAGAAGTTAAAAGAAATGGAGTAAAATGAAAAAGAATTGAGAAAAAACAAAGTTAAAAATAAATAAAACAGAAAGAAAGAAAGAATACAAGTAAAAAAAAGAATTAAAAAAAACGAGGGAAAGAATGCATCCAGTAAAATAATAAAGGAAAATATGTGAAAAAAGAAGGAAGTAGCAATCAAATAATAAATAAAGGAAAGAATAAAGAAGACCAAAAAACAACAACAAAGAAACAATGCATGGGGAAATTAGGGAAAATGAAAGTAGGCAAGAAAGGAATCAGGAAGGAAAGAATAAAGAAAGTAACAAAGACAGGGAGAAATAGACATAATTAACCAGAAATAGGAAAGGATGAGAGCTGAAAATGAGGACAGAAAGAAGGAAAAGACGAAGGAAATGAGAAAGAGAGAAAGGAAAAATCGAAATAAAAAGTAAAAAGAAAAAGGAAATATACAAGGAATAAATAAACGTACGAGAAATGTAAGAAAAAGAACAAATAAATAAATAAATGAAGACAGAAAGAACGACGGAATCACTGAAGTAAGGAATAGTAAAAGAAGCGGTAAGGGACCAGGTAGTCTAAGGTATGTCGATGCTACATCTCAGCCACCGTGAAAAGTGTGTTGCTTCTGACGGTGATGGTAATTGTGAAGATAATGGTGGTGATGAGGATGATAATGATGGTGATGAGGATGATAATGATGGTGATAAGGATGATAATGATGGTGATGAGGATGATAATGGTGGTGATGAGGATGATACTGGTGGTGATGAGGATGATACTGGTGGTGATAAGGATGATGAGGATGATACTGGTGGTGATGAGTATGATAATGGTGGTGATAAGGATGATAATGATGGTGATGAGGATGATAATGATGGTGATGAGGATGATACTGGTGGTGATGAGAATGATACTGGTGGTGATGAGGATGATAATGATGGTGATGATGATGATAATGGTGGTGATGAGGATGATAATGATGGTGATGAGGATGATAATGGTGGTGATGAGGATGATACTGGTGGTGATGAGGATGATAATAATGGTGATGAGGATGATAATGGTGGTGATGAGGATGATACTGGTGGTGATGAGGATGATAATGATGGTGATGAGGATGATAATGATGATGATAAGGATGATAATGATGGTGATGAGGATGATACTGGTGGTGATGAGGATGATAATGGTGGTGATGAGGATGATAATGGTGGTGATGAGGATGATACTGGTGGTGATGAGGATGATAATGATGGTGATGAGGATGATAATGGTGGTGATGAGGATGATAATGGTGGTGATAAGGATGATAATGATGGTGATGAGGATGATAATGATGGTGATGAGGATGATACTGGTGGTGATAAGGATGATGAGGATGATACTGGTGGTGATGAGTATGATAATGGTGGTGATAAGGATGATAATGATGGTGATGAGGATGATAATGATGGTGATGAGGATGATACTGGTGGTGATGAGGATGATACTGGTGGTGATGAGGATGGTGATGATGGTGATAAGGATGATAATGATGGTGATGAGGATAATAATGATGGTGATGAGGATGATAATGGTGGTGATGAGGATGATACTGGTGGTGATGAGGATGATAATAATGGTGATGAGGATGATAATGGTGGTGATGAGGATGATACTGGTGGTGATGAGGATGATAATGATGGTGATGAGGATGATAATGATGATGATAAGGATGATAATGATGGTGATGAGGCTGATACTGGTGGTGATGAGGATGATAATGGTGGTGATGAGGATGATAATGGTGGTGATGAGGATGATACTGGTGGTGATGAGGATGATAATGGTGGTGATGAGGATGATAATGATGAGGATGATAATGGTGGTGATAAGGATGATAATGATGATGATCAGAAGGAGGAGGAGGATAGAGAATATTACTATCCGGGTAATTAGCTGTGACGTCGATATCTATTTTTAGCAGAAATCCCCATCGTGCTTATTGAAAAAGTTGGACAGAATGTACACTTAGAGCCATTTTGATCATGACTTAAACTGTGTAACAATGGAGAAAGTATTCAAAATCGTCTTTGCTTAGATTACAATATGAGTTTATGTAGAATGTATGCCCCGATTCCCCAAAAAGGGACAAAATATTTTGTAAGATGTGGTTTATATAGGCGAACTGTCGGATACCACCTCTAAAAGCATTTAAAATGGTTATTTATTTATCCAGTCTTACTGATTATGCATAAAATATTCACATGCATCTTAACATGGTGTCTTGAATGCACGTTGTTTAATATTTTTAAATGAAGATTTTATTTGGAAAACGGTCCATGAATATGCATTATGGACAAAATATACTGGTATGCAAAAATGACCTCCATTTTTACTAATTATGATGAAAAATGCATTAAATCTTTCATCTTTCTCTTTAGAAATATAACACACTTTAAGGACATAAATATTTACCGGAGTTTTGAAGCCATTATTGGTGCCTTATGAACACACAGTTATTTTACTTTCAAAAACATAGAAGGGAGATAACACTGAAGTCAGACTATTGCAATTCGGGTTGTCACCCTTGATCGGAAGTGATATTTCCCTCAAGTCGGAATAACATTTTTTGTTGTTTTCACAGTCATATATGGTTTACGATATTATTGACATTCAAAATAACGCTTAACTTGAAAATTAGTTATAACAAACAAAAGTTGAGTGAATAAGAGTACAGTCTTAATAAGGGCAATAAATTATAAAATACACAGTTCGTAATGTTCGCGTGATCAGCGTAATAAAACTAACATATAATAATTTAAATAATTAAAGAGAGCCGCTATTCTTTACGTTTGCCTCACCTTATCACATTGTTACCAGGGGAATGAATTCCAGACCAACTCTCACCTTCCTAAGCAGAGTTATCGTTCGTTATTAAGAAAGAGTGTCCTGCAACAGCCTCAGTCACGGATATATTGCAATGTCAAGACGCAACTAAACTTAGGATTATAAAAATAATGTTTCTTATGTTTTGGAAGTTCGTGTATGTTGTGCACTTAATGTTTAAAATATTCTGTTTTGGTCTTGAAACTTCCGATTACTTAATTTAGCCACAAACTTTTGGGTTCTAGCAACTGCTTAATTTTTGTTTTGCTATTCCGTCGCGACTACCTTAGAAAGTTGCATCAGTTTGTTTTGGTTTCGTAATTTATTGCAGCGTCACAATTTGTATAATTAAAGTGACATCACTTGCTGCTGGCGGAAGACCCCAGTCTGTGTAGCACCACCGGCGTACGGTAGCTGGCTCTGTAATCGGACAAACAATATACCAATTCATAACTATTTAAGCAATGCTGACAGGCAAAATTCATTGATTAGAACTGAATTATAGTATCAATAAGTAATCGAATGTATTCTGCTAGTCTGTTATAGCAAATGAAGCGAGACGCACAAAGGTGCGAAATTACTATGACGTCACCTATTGAAAAAGGGTAGGGATTAAATATGAGTTCCAAATTGTGGTTGATGTATCACCTCCATAGCGCAGTGGTTAGCGCATCTGGCCTGCGATACAGAAAGTCGTGGGTTAGAATCCCACCAGCGCCACTTGTGGCTGCTGTTCGTTGAGAAAGGTAGGTGTAAGATTGGTGAGAGAATGAGTGGGTGGATGCGAGACTGTGGGTAAGGGTGGTTGGGTGTGAGAGTGGCGGTGTGGGCATGTGTGAGAATGTGGTGTGAGTCGATGTGAGAGTGCGAGTGTAGGTGGGTGTGAGAGTGCGAGTGAATGTGAGTGTGTGATTGTGGGTGGGTGTTAGGGGGTGTAGGTAGGTATGAAAGTGTGCGTTTGTAAATATAAGGGTCTTTTACCACATTTTGAAACAACAAGAAAAGCGAAAAAATATGTTGCAACACATAAAACACATAGGTTTCACCTAAAAACACAAGCAAATGAAATTGTTTTGAATTCATAAACATTGTATGATATCTTAACAGAATGCCTGAAAGATTTGGGGGCGGGGGGTGGGGGTGGGGGGGTCGAAAGTCTCAAAAATACCATTATGTATTCTTCACATTATAGTTCTATTTATGAAATCATCATTGTGAAACATACATATTATTTAAAACCCTAACTCTTACAAATCCCATCCATATGATAAATTTTACAACATTATACAAAATAACAATTGTGCCTAAACCTTACAAGAAATATCACTTACGGGAAAGATAATCCATGTTCCTATTGAGTGGCATTGACGGGAGATAAATCCAGATGGTATAAATCTAAATATCGTTTGGATTATCTTTCTTATTAAACAAAACGTTTACACCTAAATGGCACGTAAGTGTAATAATTTCGTGGTAAAACTACAGGACTGTAAACATCGTTTATAAACTATTTTGCAATTTTGCTATATTGTAAATCATAATACTAGTAAATAATATGAATAAGGTAGTTCATTCCCCTGTTTATCTACATCTTCCATTACGGCGTGATCTGCGCTCGTTATGATGTAAGTTGCCCATCTACTCGTAATCTTGGTCTCTTTGCAACATTTTCTTTTTCAAATTTCTAATAAAAATCTCAATGTACTGGTACAACTTTAAAGTAAATATGCCGAGCTCCCATATTCAATAATTCAAATTCAAATTCCCCGCCGGATTTTTTTTTTACCTGAAACCGCTTAAAGCAATGCCATCTCATTAAGTTTGAAAGAGAATTTTAAAAAGTAAAACGCCGAAAATAGCCTTTATAAGCATACTCGGAATCTATGGCATTGTTACGTAAAATACGGTGATTACATAATTCAAAATGCCAATTATTTTGGAAAAATGATCAAAAACACCTTATAAAGAATGGAAATTAAGGTTAAAGTCTAAATTTCAATCACCACATAACTATGGTAACGAACTCTAAGTAATTCTAAATTAAGGCTGGAATGTGGGAAAGATTACTTGATTTTCTTGATGGCAAACAACCGTCATCCCTAAAAAAATTCGTGTTTCAAGAATGTCGGAGATCCTTTCTTAGGTGTATCTGAATGAAGGTGTGTTAAATGGGTTTATTTTTTTACTCCTTAAAATAGGCAATGAATTAACGTTGCAAAAGATATTCTGACACCAGATCCGTGCTCTGCATCCCAAATATACCTCATCCCCACCCCCGGGACATAGTTAGGGTGAAGATTTGTAGCAAAGTTGATTTGACCCAGAATTGGCCAAAATCGTAATGGTGATGTCAGAGATTTTTGCCTTGTTCACCGATATATATTTTTAGACAAATGGCTTAACTTTTCTCCGCAGGTTAAACCAAGTTTGCTGAGCGGGAATCTGGTGTTACTTTGAAGCTGTCTCTTACCATTTCGGCGTAGACGCCCATTTCCAAAACAAGTGCCCGCGCCCATTTTTGTCCGATACTCTAGATCTCCAAACGGTTCGGCTTAGAGTCCGGGGACCGGAACAGGTGCGCTCGAACATTGTTTTCAGAACCCTAGATCTCCAAAACGTTAAGAGGTATCCACAAATGGAAACCGGATTTGTTCTCTGCGTCCACAATGAACCCTCTGGGACATAGTTTGGTGAAGGTTTAGAACGAAGTACTTAATTGTCTTCATATATTTATATTTTCTGAAACTTTTTTCTTCAAAAATCATCAAGTTGCCTTATTTCTGGACTGACCTATCATTCCTGAAATTCGCTTAACTTTTTGCGAATTGATGTTTGTAAAAGGTGTACAAATGGCTTTTCGCATGCATTATGTTTAACAAACAAAATACCTTTTGGTAGCAACATCTATGCAAAGTGACGTAAATGTTTGTTAAAGATATACGACACGGAGAAGATATTCATTATCCTGTGATCCATGTATCCATATATACTTTTGCTAAACTAAAATGATCGGACATCTGATGTTGTCCTAAAGGGGGTATCAGAAAGTTTGCCAATATAAAATACGTGCTACAATATCTTACCTCTGTTTTGGGAAAATCCGGGAATAATTTCTGTATAAACGCATACTAAGTAAAGATGATTTGGGACACTTCTTTGATTGTAAGACTGAGCGCATCGTGAAAAAACTCTCTAAAAAGTCATTTTTAAGAAATCTATAAAAAGCAAGATCGGGTTTTCTGCTATAAATAGATATCGTCGCCAGAGCGGATAAGTCGGAATAGGATATAACGTAATCTCAAAAGTAAGAGGTCACGTGGTTTTCTTAGTTTAAATATAGCTAACTATGTATGGTGACTCAGATAGGAAATACATAACTGTAATGACGATTGGGGTGTCATGCTTCACTTGTCATATAGATGTAGGACATAGAAAACAACATTTTGCGGAATTGTTTCAGGTTAAAACAATTTATGTGATTGTTTGACGAAATATATGTTAAAGGGATCATTCCCCTATATTTTTTATAAATGACAAACACTTACAAAACGGTAAGACAAGTAGCCAATGTAATACGATTTATACAGAGGAACATTTATAATAACCAATAAGACAGAATTGTTGAGCCACAAGTTCGGCTCTCCAAACTGAAGATTAACCATGATAATTTTATAAATATCAAACATCTGTTTGTGTGATGAATGAATAACAAACTAGCATTTCGTAAGCCAATATGATAACGAGGGGTGTCAAGCATAAGAGATTGGGCTGCTTAAATGTGGTGAAGATTGTAGATGAAGATGAGAAGAGAGGGAGAGACAGGGATTGAATGAGGGAGTGAGTGAGTATGAGTGGGAGAGAGACAGAGAGAGAGAGGGAGAGAGAGAGAGAGAGAATGAAAGAGAGAGAGAGAGAGGCAGAGACAGACAGACAGAGATCGAGGGAGAGAAAGAAAGAGAGAGAAAGAGAGACAGACAGACAGACTGACAGACAGAGGGAGAGAGATCTATTATGTTGTAATTAAGTAAGACTATGAACATATATATAATGGAAAAACAAACAGTGTGCAGACTAGATTAAATGATGGCTAGATGAGAGAGAAGCTTTATTTATTCACAAGTGCTAATTAAAAATCAAACAACTGCTTTACTTAAAGTTTTAGAATTAATATTTGTAAAACGCAACTTTAAACATTTAATACAACTGAATTAAAAAAAAAATATATTTCATAAACCTAGCCTTCTTTGAAACTCTGGAGCGAAAGACGAGATGGCTGTGAAGGGAAACAAGGTAGTAAACACAGGTTACCTCTCTTTACATATAAAATCGTTGATATTCTACATGTACACATATGTGTCCAGTACTGTCTACACAATTTCTCTAAACGGCAATGTTGAAGAACTGTCTTCGTCAGGCTCGGGTCTAGCATTTTTCGTGCGCGCGCGCGTGCGTGCGTGCGTGCGTGCGTGTGTGTGTGTGTGTGAGGTGTGGGGGCGGGGGGGGGGGCAGGGTAAAGTGGGATGGGGTGGGGTTGGGGGTCAAAGACAAACTTTGACACATGTTCTAGAAGTTGGGCGGGGAGTCAAGGTCCCCGCCTGAAATTTCCCTCCAGGAAAGACAAATCCCTTAGTCATTTAAATATTCTACATTTGCAACAATTTTATGTTGGGAGTGGGTGGAGGCGGGATCGGTATTATTTTGCAAAATACGGTAACCATCAATACTATCCGGTTGTGTCCTTATTGAAGTTACCTAAAAATAGTAGTATATACAAGTTTCTAAGTTACATGAAAACCAAATTCGCCCATTTCCAGTTATTTGCGTTTTATGCCAAGAGTAACTTTAAGATTTTGGACCCAACAAAAAAAACACCCAAGGACTATAGAAACACATCTCAAGATAAAACATTCACGCGACTAAGTAACGGGGCTAGTTACCTTGTCAAAGAAAACAGAGCTTGACCAAGAAATTGCCCACACTGTTATCAAGAATAATCATTTGAAAACATTCTATTAAGTTGTATGCGACAAGCAACAGCCAGAATAACTTTGGAGAAAATAACTTCTCATTAATGCGGTTCTAAGCACAGTAAATAGGATGACTATTTCCCCGGGCCCCTTCCCCCAACCTCTCCCTGAAGAAAATGATTATAAAATCATTGTTTCCTTTCTCAAAAAAGTGAATATTCAAAGAACATTTAATCTACTTATTGACAACAAAAAATCAACTCGTATTTAACTCGAATTGTTCTTAAAAACCACCAAACATTAGGTAAGTTCAAATTAACAGAAGAAGTAGCTGAATATAAATTAACATAGTTCCCTCCCTTGATTATCTACATCTTCCATTGCGGAGTGATCTGCGCGCGTTAGTTTAAAAGCGGCCCAGTTAGTTTGGTCTCTTTACAACCAGGCCGTAGCTGCATGTACGCATGATACGCAGCTCCGCAGACATTGTCCTCAACGAATGAAAACATAAACATATTAAATTTGCAAAAACAAATAGGAGTATGAAGACATACACACGGTATTAAATTGCTTAATCGATTTAGTTACTTTTCTGTAACTCCGCTTATTTTGGCATGGGACAAGTCTTACACTCTTACAAGTCTTGGAAATTTTAACTTCTCTTATAATTCCGTGAACGTGACATTCACACATTGGTAGTGTCTGGTAGAGGGACACGTACAGAATTGTAACTTAACTTTCAATGTATCGTAAGTTACACAGTGGTTACTGAAATATTATTATTCCACTTAAAACATGTTGCGATTTCTCAAAATGGCTAAAATGCAATCTTCGATTTTTCTTATCTTGACGTTTTCCTTGAACTCTCGGTGATAAAAATATACGCCTACATAAAAGTGATTGATTTCCTGTATAAATAAATCGCATGGATCGAAGTTTACATAAATAGTCATAATCAGCTTGTGTTTGAATAGCTTCTCTGCTTCAAAAAAGAAGTATGCAATTATTAAATACAATTTAATGCTTGTTTTTACATTCAAATGCCTGTTACATAACATTTTTACATAAAAACTAGAATTATCTTGATATCGAACCTATCCAGAAGCCACCAAGGACATTCTAGAAACACACAATTTTCAGGCGAGGTACCCCCGTCAGCGGCCTTGCAAACACATCAATTTATGTCTAGTTACGTCTCTGACAACAGTTTCTTTTCAAATGTCTCATTAAAATCTCAAAGCACTAATACAACTTTAAAGTAAATTATTCTAGCTCCCGTACTGGCTAATTCAAATTTCCCGCCGAAAAAATGACAGAAACCACTTTAAAGTTATACTATTGCTCTCATTTTAAAAGAGAATAAAAAATAATAAAACTCCGAAAATAGGAGTTATATACATTTTCGGAATCTATGGCAGATAATCATAGGGAGCGCTAAGTAAACAATTCAAGATCACAATTAAATGTAAGGGAAAACTATTATAAACACCATCGATTAATGATAGCCGTAAGTAACACGTTAAAAATTAGGCAATTAAAAGTCTACATTTCAATAACCACTTAAAGGCATCTCAAGAGCCTTATATAAGTGACCCCCCCCCCCCCCATTTATTGCCCCACCCAGCATGTGAGGGCATCTGTTTTCTGATAAGCCAGGCTGCCACAGTCTGTAACGATGTGTCTGTCACACAGGTATTGTTCAAGATCCAAGTGTATGTATGCTATATCTGGGGGTTGAACATAGTCATTCACAGTTTGTAAAGGAAATATATATATAGGATTGCGTAATTGGTATATTCACAACTGTTTCCTTTACAAACTGTGAATGACTATGTTCAACCCCCAGATATAGCATACATACACTTGGATCTTATATATATAAATCTTTATTTGTTTTCTTTCTTACTTTGTTGGTTGATTTTGTTATTTCTTATACATTTTGTAATTTCTTTCATTCTTTTAGTTCTCATATATATTTTAAGTTATATTTTATTTGGATTTGTAAAATGTAACGAAACGTTTCTAACAAAAGCAATTTAAAAAGTCATTCATTGTCAGAATAATGTCCTTCAGACTCATTTTAAGTCATTTTTGAATACTAAAACTTGTATCTCTCAAGTTTTTTTTAAAATTAAATATTTAGCTATGAAATAAATACATAATCTTGCAGTTACAAAATTGACACCTAGTAATTAATGCAATAAAGAATTTGTAAGGGATCATATAGTAAACAACCCACATTATCACTAACAATAATGTTTGTGGCTTTGTGCAAAACTAGCCTTCTGTCTCACATCCATACTAGCAGGTAATTTAGTTTTGCATTAACCCATCAGAGGTATTACTGTGACAGATTAGTACTATGCTAACTAAAGACTCCCTGCAGTGATGACCAGCAACTAGCAGGTCTGGTCATAGCATGTGGGGGCCTGGCTCAGTGGGATACCACATTCCTTTCGAGATGCCTTTAATTAAGGTAATTAACTCTAATTAATTCTAACTTAAAGGTGGTAACCGACAGTTTGGACCAAAATATTATCTCAATAAACTATTGTTACCTGAACAGATATCGCAAAATGCTATTTATCGATGTCCTACACCTGTCTAAAAGTGAACCATAACGCCACAATCGCCATTACAAACATGTATTTCTTATCTGAGCCACGCTGCACAGTTAGCTATTTTTAAATTAAGAAAACGACGTGACTACGTATGTTGTAGTTCATCCATGTCATCCGCTGTGACGTCGACATCTATTTTAGCAGGAATCCCAAACGTTCTTATTTATAGATTTGAAAATAATGAACATTTAAGTGTTGATTAAGGAGTGTTACTACCCTAAAATTGAGAATCTGTTGAAAATCGTCGAAGTTTAAACTAAAGCACGGCATGATTGTTTCAGCAGAAACTATGCAAAAATACCCCCAAACAGAGGTCAGATATTGTTACATATATTTGTTATAGGCAAACTGTCGGAAACCACCTTTAAATGTTACAGTGTCAACTGTACCCGCCTGTTCGTTTATTGCAAGGCCATAGCCAACATACTAGGTGGTAGTAAAGTTTAAAATTAAATAAGTAGATATTGTCAATTTCTAATTATTAATCCATAACAATGCGGAAACATAAATGTTTGATTGTGCAGTATTAAACATCCATATAGACCATGTATTATATATATACATTTATTACTAGCCAGGGACGTGGATGAATTACTTTTGCTCAGGTTGTGTGCTTTTTTAATTTCGCATGTACTTTATTGGCTACAGGTGTCAATTTTGATGCAAACCCTGGTAATTTTTATTTAAGAAGTATTACCAGTAAGATAGTACTGTTTGTATAGTCTTATGGCTGAGTTTCGTTCTAAGTAAACATGTTGTTGTAATTTTGTTGTTGCTATTTTTTGTCACAATTCATCATCTGCATTGTTTCTTTTTTTATTAGTTGTTACATTATTGTTATGTAGACTGGTCAAAAGTAAGTTAACCGGTTTAGAAAAGACCAAAAAAATGGATATTGCATAAATGAATGTAATTACCGATCAGCTGTCTGCGGCAGCTCCAAATATAACAAAGCGAATGTCGCAATAAATGCATTCCCAAATCAAACCTTCGTTGAAGCAACAATTCATTTTTTATTGACACGTAATGTTATATATAAATTAATGTATGTTTCCTTGTTACTTTCTGAAGGAAATGCTGAAGTTAATAGCGTCCGTGGTTTAATGGTTGAAATAATGATCTTTTAATCCGTGTGTCCTGGGTTCAAACCCCAAACTTGACACGAGACTTTAGTCTTTGAGAAAGACTATTAACTATACCTTTTGGGTCATCTAAAATTAAAATTAGTTAAAATGCTTTTTAGCTCACCTGAGCAAAACGTGCTCGATGTGAACCTTTCTGATACCCTTCGTCCGTCGTCTGTTGTGTGACGTGCGTCTTGCGGCGTCATTTTCTTATGAATCAACCATTTTATTTACACTCGCCATTCAAATAGAGGCATATGGCGAACACCCTTTGTCATGGAGAATGGAGATTAAAATGGTGACATTCGTTTACTGTTTAAGTCGGGTGTGTGGTCTTTTGATTGGACTCTTGTTATTTTCTAATATTTTTTGGTGAAAAAAGATTATATATTGATAGTTATATTGGTAAAACTCTTGGTAAATTAAAATATATATTATGAATAAACATAAAATCGTATAATATTTTTTTTAATTATTTTACCACTTATATGAATTCACAATTATGTATTAAACGAGAAGATTGTTTTATCACAGATATTAGATAACTGTTATGTTTAAAAGCTATGAAGATTACAGTTACAATGCCTAAGAACTATCGCCGATCTGTTTTAAAAATCTTTCATATAAAAAAGTTCTTAAAATATGTTAAAATATAGATAATCAATTATATATGATGGTGTGAGACCAAACGAAAGTTGAGTTTCGTCCCGGAAGTAGTGAGACAAGAAAATGTTTGCGGAATTCTGTAGCGTATATTTATTGATTATGTTGGATTTAACAAAGTTTCCAGCCATATATAAGGTAAATATTGTATTTTGTTTCTCATGTGCACTTCCAGGTTGTTGGATCCATTCCTGACTTCTAATAAATGTTCAAATATTTAAATATAATCTTTCAAACATGCTCGGATTTACAACGAACGTTTGCGCATGCGCAAATGCAAAAGTTGTCTTTCCTGGAATTTCAATTAAAACTGCAATGTGCAATATACTTGTATAGCGGTACAATGCTAGAATGGAGTTTTACTATGTATACATACAAAAACTTGGTTATGTTTGTATGTGTGTCTTTTTGCATAGTTAAAAGACAACATTATGCAGCAAGAAAAAGTCAGGCATTTTTTTGCTGTCTGTTTTCCATTTGGAAACATTTTTGCCTGCAGCTTTGAAGCTGGGAAGGTTTCAGAGAAAGTTGAAAACTGAACAGGCTTTGTTAAGTTCTTCACAGGTATTCTAGATCTAAGTCAACTTAAAATGCAATTATAATGTCCTAGTGTGACAATCAATTCGTAATCAGTTGCAATCACTTAAGTGAGTTCTTCTATTCATTTTAGTAAAAAACACAGATGGTTTAATCTGAGAATATGCTTAATTAACAAAAGAACTATCATTTTGAACTGGCATTAAGTAATTCGTCGATAAGAACCTCACATAAAGTAAATCCCTTGAAAATGAACAAAATTTTGTTGCTGATGATTTGTCATTGTCAGCATCATAACCTGTTGTTGGCGAGGACAGCAAGCTTGGTTAGTTTTGTCATTGGAACTTTGGGTAAAAGGGACTGAAATAATATAGCAAATATTTGCATTTGGATGCCATTTTAAAAATTCTTAACGATTGCCACAACAGTCTATAGATTAAATATTCAATTAATATTCAAATATTCAATTAATTATTTAATTACAGGCAATTCAGATGTGTAATATTTGGAGATTCATTGTCCCGGACCATATTTAAATGCCCATACGGCCATAGTTTGGTTTCAGAAACAACAATAAGGCCTTTCTTAAGGTTTATTCTGCTTGTGATTGTACGTAATTGAAAGCACCGACTGTGCAAAATCCAACCAATTTCTTTCTAAACATATGCTCAATATTGGAGTAGCGTACAGCAGATACTGTCTTAGATATGATGCACACTGCAGGATTCATGGCTTTTCTGTGAGCAGACGCAGCCATATAATATAGTTTGACTGCAAGAAATACTGAGTGAGTTCGTGACTTGGTCACGTGGGGTGAAAAGTTTGGTCAATAGGTCAAATCCTAGAAAACATGAATGACTGGCCGCCATAGCTCAAGTGGTAGAGCATTGCCTTATGAATCAGGAGGTCGCGGGGTCAAACCCCGACTGGGTCAAACCAAAGACTTAAAAGTTGGTAGTAGTGGCTTCCCTCCTAACGCTCGGGGCTTACAGGACAGCATTGACTCACCGGTGTCAGTATAATGGACTGGCCAGGTTCAGCCCCTAGGCACCGCATAAGACAGTGCCCCTGTGCTATTATGATAGAAATGTCGCTGTATCGGCAGACATGCCGGAAATCCCATCCAGCATTAATGGCCCAGTCTAAACCAAGTGTGCTGAGCACGAATCCGGTGTCACTTTTGAGCTGTCTGTTGTCATTTCAGTGTAGATGCCCATTTCCAAAACAGGCGCCCGCGCCCATTTTTGTCGATACCCTAAATCTCCAAAAGGGTAAGTGATATCCAAAAAGAACACCGGATTTGTGTTCCGCACCCCCCGCCCGAAAAAATCCTGGGACATAGTTTGGGTGAAGGTTTGGAGGAAAGTTGATTTGACCCAAAATTGACCAAAATCTCTAAATATGTCAATATTTTTATATTTTAGATTAAAACTAAAAGTAGCAAAGGTGGTAGGCTTATGCAGGGTTTTCCCTTGAAATATTTTTTAGGGGGTCACAGTGTCCCCCTAGATTTATGATTTGGGGGTCATTGGTAAATTTTGGGGGTCACATTATATAATCACTTTACTAATAGTCTAGCACCTTAAAAACAGAACTAAATTGTTCATTTATGTTTTATACCATTAAAACAAAACAAAAACCACGGGGTCTACTAGTTTTTATTTTTGTTTCTTTTTTTGGCGAACTCGGACCGGGCAGGGGTTCATTTTCAGGCTGAGTTGATGATTTACTTTGTTTTGTTTGAAAAAACGTCGTCAGCTTGGACATTTTGACAGAATGGTTTACATTTTTATAATTGTTTAGGGTTCACTTTTGGATTTTTGTTGCAACGACAAAAACCAGTCAAAACTTAGGTATTCGTACTCATATTGGTTCAACCTACATGTCTTTCCTACACAACGTTAAATTTGACTTTGTAGTGTTTTTAATATATTGCCTTAGACCGTTTGGTTTCTAAAGCCAAACATATATTTGCTTAAAATTAATATGCAATGTATGACTTAACTATGTTCTAAAAGATTAATGCAGATAAAACTCATCCAAACCTTTGAAATGTAGCGTATTCACGGGCCGGATCAAACTCCGCACAGGGTTTACGACATCGCTACGCTCGCTTAAAACCACTGCCATCATACAAAATCACGTGACGAAAGTCAGATCCATTGATTGTTTACATTGAACCGGTGTAACACTGAAATTTCGCCCTCGGCAAAAGGACGGAAATGGCCGACTTGTTACGATTGTAGTGATAAATACATTCTTTTCTTTATCGTTAGAATTTGTTTTTTCATCCATTATTAGTCGTTTTTCTAACATACACATTCATTCCGATTGTCATTTCACTGATTAAAATTAAAAGAAAAAAAAATCAAATCCTTCCAGATCTGGAAGGATTTCTGTGTGGTGGCAGAGATTCTCCTTACTGAAAGGGGGAGATCACTGCGTTGGAGATTGGGGCCGGATTTAGCCGCGTTCTAAACTTAACGATCATTACTATTGCGATGCTTTAAAGAAATGCTGAACGTGAAACAGCGTCTAACTACACAGAATTGCTGGTTCCCAGTCATCTAAACGCAGAACATGTATCGTTTGGGTGGACCGGATAGCAGTATTAAGACAACAAATAATGGACGCTTATTTACAAAATACTTTGTCCAACTGAAGCAAATTGATACTTAAATGCTTTTTGCAACAGTTTGACGAGCTGACAAAGATCAATGTCATTGCAGACAATAAATTATGGCTGTGGATTAATTCATTTTGTGCGTCCAGTGTGTCGCAATATAAGTTCATTTTGCGGGTCATCTGTCGAAAATATGCGCCAAAACGCACAAATTTGTGCGTCAGGGAAAACCCTGCTTATGAATATTAATTATTATTGTGACTATTTTTTTTACATGTTAGGATTCTGCAGGTATGCGGTGGTTACCTAGGGACTTAAGTTGACAAACCATCAATTCTCCATATAATCAATTCACGACTGGAAAATGGAATGATAATGTGACAGGATTCGGTATCATGCCATGTCTTCATGGCATCTATAAACATTGAAGGCAGCTTTATATCAGCTTCAAGTGGACACCATCTCCAGATAATTGACATGCTCGATCTCAGGTAGTGACATTACAAAGTCGTTAAAAATGGTAGTGGTATAGCTCCCTTGCTAACGCTCAAGCAAATATAAGGGTAGTTCCACAATTGGTTGGCCCAGTGTCAGGATGTGGTATCATGCCAGGTGTCCACAGCATGCTATACATAATGAAGGCAGCACTATATCTGTTTCAAGTGGACACAGTCTCCAGGTAACTGAAATACAGTTGGTGGGACGATAAACCCAATAAACAAAATAATTTACCCTTTCAGAAAAGGACAGCTGAATGTTGCTTATGTAGCTTAACTTTACCTTATTAACTAGATGTCATGTCGACCTTAAGTTATAAATGCTTTTTGTTAATTGCAAACTTGATTGATATGTCACTCTAGGCAATAGGTGTTTTTTTTTATAATGCAAGAGCATTCCTAGAGGTTTGAAAGATGCTGCCAAGCGTCTGCATTCCACATTTGCAAAATTGCTATCTAATTAAGTAGATAACATTGGTTTTCATTTGACTAAGTGTGGACACAAAATACATTGAGGTTCGAAGTAAAGTGAAAGTTGTTTTTGATAGAATAATATATAGGAAGAGTAAAGGGACTTGAATATTTATCCATTGAAGTCTGTACATTCATTATATTGCAATCCAAAGTATGACTATTCAACAATGGTTAAATGCACTAATTTTACAGAATTATTACAATAAAAATGACATACTAGGGATTATTAAAGACAGAATAATTACAATGAAAATGACATACCTAATATTGTCTTTATACAGGTCTGCTGAGAGGTCCTGCCACAGAATGTCAACTGTCACAGCTGTACCCAAGATGTATCAGCAAGACGAAGGTAAAGAATAGAATGTTGTTTGTAGTTGGAGTAGGAATGGTGGTGGTAGGAGTGGTAGGAGTAGATATAGTGTGGTTGAAGGGGTGGTAGTAGATGTAGTGGTGGTAGAAGGAGCAGTAGAAGGGATGTAGTGGTTGTGGTGGTAGTAGAAGGAGTGGTAGTAGTAATAATGATGGTGGTGGTAGAAGGAGTGGTAGAGGTAGTAATGATGGTGGTGGTAGAAGGAGCAGTAGAAGTTATAATGATGGTGGTGGTAAATGTAGAAGTGGTGGTGGTGGTAGGAGTCGTAGAAGTGGAAGTGGTGGTAGTAGAAGGAGTGGTAGACGTAGAAATTATGGTGGTGGTATAAGGAGTGGTAGATGTAGTAATGATGGTGGGAATAGAAGGAGTGGTAGATGTAATATTAATGTTGGGGATAGAAGGAGTAGTAAATGTAATAATGATGGTGGTGGTATAAGGAGTGGTAGATGTAATAATGATGGTGGTGGTATAAGGAGTGGAAGATGTAGTAATGATGGTGGGAATAGAAGGAGTGGTAGATGTAATATTAATGTTGGGGATAGAAGGAGTAGTAAATGTAATAATGATGGTGGTGGTATAAGGAGTGGTAGATGTAATAATGATGGTGGTGGTATAAGGAGTGGTAGATGTAATAATGATGGTGGGGATAGAAGTAGTGGCAGAAGTAGTAATAATGATGGTGGTGGTTTAAGGAGTGGTAGAAGTAGTAATGTTGGTGTGGATAGAAGGAGTGGTAGATGTAATAATGATGGTGGTGGTATAAGGAGTGGTAGATGTAATAATGATGGTGGTGGTATAAGGAGTGGTAGATGTAATAATGATGGTTGTGGTATAAGGAGTGGTAGATGTAATAATGATGGTGGGGATAGAAGGAGTGGTAGATGTAGTAATGATGGTTGTGGTAAAAAGAGTGGTAGAAGTAGATGTAGTGCTGGTGGTAGAAGGGGAAGTAGATGTAGTGCTGGTGGTAGAAAGGGAAGTAGATATAGTGCTGGTGGTAGAAGTGGAAGTATATGTACTGCAGCTGGTAGAAGGGGAAGTAGATGTAGTGCAGGTGGTAGAAGAAGAAGTAGATTTAATGCTGGTAGTAGAAGGGGAAGTAGATGTAGTGCTGGTGGTAGAAGGGGAAGTATATGTACTGCAGCTGGTAGAAGGGGAAGTAGATGTAGTGCAGGTGGTAGAAGAGGAAGTATATGTACTGCAGCTGGTAGAAGGGGAAGTAGATGTAGTGCAGGTGGTAGAAGGGGAAGTAGATGATGTGCAGGTGATTGAAGCGGAAGTTTATGTATTGCTGGTGTCGAAAGGGGAAGTAGATGTAGTGCTGGTGGTAGAAGAAGAAGTAGATGCAGTGCTGGTGGTAGAAGGGGAAGAAGATGTTGTGCTGGTGGTAGAAGGAGAAGTAGATGTAGTGCTGGTGGTAGAAGGGGAAGTAGATGTAGTGCTGGTGGTAGAAGGGGAAGTAGATATAGTGCTGTTGATAGAGGGGGAAGTAGATGTTGTGCTGGTGGTAGGAGAAGTAGATGTTGTGCTGGTGGTAGAAGGGGAAGTAGATGTAGTGCTGATGGCAGAAGGGGAAGTAGATGTAGTGCAGGTGGTAGAAGGGGAAGTAGATGTTGTGCTGATGGCAGAAGGGGAAGTAGATGTAGTGCTGATGGCAGAAGGGGAAGTAGATGTTGTGCTGGTGGTAGGAGGAGTAGATGTTGTGCTGGTGGTAGAAGGGGAAGTAGATGTAGTGCTGATGGTAGAAGGGGAAGTAGATGTAGTGCAGGTGGTAGAAGGGAAGGTAGATGTAGTGCTGCTGGCAGAAGGGGAAGTAGATGTAGTGCTGATGGTAGAGGGGGAAGTAGATGTAGTGCTGGTGGTAGAAGGGGAAGTAGATGTACTGCTGGTGGTAGAAGGGGAAGTAGATGTAGTGCTGCTGGCAGAAGGGGAAGTAGATGTAGTGCTGATGGCAGAAGGGGAAGTAGATGTAGTGCTGCTGGTGGTATAAGGGGAAGTAGATGTAGTGCTGGTGGCAGAAGGGGAAGTAGATGTAGTGCTGATGGCAGAAGGGGAAGTAGATGTTGTGCTGGCGGTAGGAGAAGGAGATGTTGTGCTGGTGGTAGAAGGGGAAGTAGATGTAGTGCAGATGGTAGAAGGGAAGGTAGATGTAGTGCTGATGGTAGAAGGGGAAGTAGATGTAGTGCAGGTGGTAGAAGGGGAAGTAGATGTAGTGCTGGTGGTAGAAGGGGAAGTAGATGTAGTGCTGATGGTAGAAGGGGAAGTAGATGTAGTGCTGATGGTAGAAGGGGAAGTAGATGTAATGCAGGTGGTAGAAGGGGAAGTAGATGTAGTGCTGGTGGTAGAAGGG
The DNA here is from genome assembly GCA_007844125.1 of Sinonovacula constricta. Taxonomy (NCBI): domain Eukaryota; kingdom Metazoa; phylum Mollusca; class Bivalvia; order Cardiida; family Solecurtidae; genus Sinonovacula; species Sinonovacula constricta. The sequence goes on from CM017573.1 coordinate 9,111,049, forward strand.
GAAGTAGATGTAATGCAGGTGGTAGAAGGGGAAGTAGATGTAGTGCAGGTGGTAGAAGGGGAAGTAGATGTAGTGCTGGTGGTAGAAGGGGAAGTAGATGTAGTGCTGATGGTAGAAGGGGAAGTAGATGTAGTGCTGGTGGTAGAAGGGGAAGTAGATGTAATGCTGGTGGTAGGAGGGGAAGTAGATGTCGTGCAGTTGCAGTGTTCTGCCAAGGACGAGTTTATCGCATAAAAATGCTACATACAAATTGCTTTCTATGCAATGCATGTCAAATACAAATTTGCTGGGGACAAAAGCAATAAGTAGGCTATTGAAAACAAAGACACATAGAGTAATGAATTTTAATATTTATACAATGTTACAACATTTAGAAAGGACAAACACACATGCTCAGTTTGAGTACGACTGCTGGATAGCAAAACATACCAGACTGAGTTGCAAAACCGCAGGTGTGAAATGGTAGGGTGGCAAAAAATCCATCACCCGTATCATGCAGTATATAATGCTTAGAGTAATCTCCCTTCTCTACAAACCTGTAAACATGTTTCTTTTGACAGAATTCTGGAAGATATTAGCCCAAAAATGGAGATGAAACAAATGTTAGAGTAACTATCGTAACTATCGATAGTTAGCGTTACTATTCGCAATAGCTATCGATAGTTCATATCACTATCAACTGTTGACTATCGTGACCTTTGATATCGCGATTTATTGATACTATTGACTGTCGTTACACCTCTAGTTTAGAATTAACTCCCAAATTTACATGTACTTAACTTCATTTTCGATTTTCAGTAGCATATCGGTGATCGCTTTTTATTAATATGAGCATCTTTAACTTTGGATGCACAAATGGTGGCAACAACCAAATTTTACATAATATTGTACAAAAGCGGCATGAAGTGGACCTGGTAACGCAATCAGTAGAGCATCTGCTCCAGGTACGGGAGGCCCGGGGTTCAATCCTGGGCCCTGACATACCAAAGTCATAAAAAATGGTAGTGGTATAGCTTCTTTGCTGACGCTCAAGCAAATATAAGGGGCGTTCCACGATTGGTTGGCCCGATGTCACGATAATGTGACTGGGTATGGTATTATGCCAGGTGTTCATGTCATACTATACACAGTAAAGGTAGAACTATATCTGCTTCAAGTGGACACTGTCTCCAGATAACTGAAATACTGTTGATGGGATGATAAACCCAATAAACAAACAAACAAAACCGGTATGTTCATTGTGTATCACAGTACTCCACTGACTTTACCCATTATCTCGGTATACCAGAATACCGCCACAGCCCTAAAGCATTCTGTTAAGGAATTGACGTGTCACTCAAGGTAATGTGAGTTTGAATGCGAGAGCTGTGGTCACTCCCTGATGTGTGACAACACACTGACGAGTGTCTGTATTCAACGTTTGCAAAATTAGTATCTAATTAAGATAATTGTTTTAAGAGACAATAATTTTCATCACATCAAGCATGGACACCTATTGTATAGCAATTTAAAGTAAAGTAACATTTTTCTCATAGAAAGTATGGGAAAGAATGACCAGACTGGCCAATATAGAAGCCATTCATTATCATATTGTACCGGCAGCAATAGCTCAAGCGGTAGAGCGTCGGCTTGCGGATTGGAGGTTACGGGTTCAAACCTCGGCCGGGTCAAACCTAAGACTTCAAAGTTGGTAGTAGTGGCTTTCCTCCTAACGCTCGGGGCTAAGGGGACAGCATTACGCCTGACTCGTCGGTGTCGGTATATGGGACTGGCCGGGTTCAGTCCCTTGGCACCTAATAAGGGCCCCTGTGCTATAATGATATAAATGTCACTGCACAGTATCAGCAAAAATGCCGGCATATCCCCCCTAATCATTATATTGCGATCCGACCTTATGTATCACATTTCAACAGTAATTTAATTCTGTTTTTAAGAGACGAAACTATTTCGATGAAAATGACCTAATATATCTAATATTGTCTTTATACAGATCTGCTTAGTGGTTCTGCCACAGAATGTTGGCTGTCAGAGAAAGAAAATCAGCTGCACTCAAGATGTATCAGCAGGACGGGGGTAAGAGAATAGAATGTTGTTAGTGGTAGAAGTAGTGTTGGTGAAAGAAGTTGTAGTACATGTAGTAGTAGTGGTAAAAGGTGCGGTAGATGTTGTAGTGGTGGTTGAAGGAGAGAAGATGTAGTGGTAGTAGAAGTAGGGGTGGTGGTAGTAGTAGAAGTAATGGTGGTGGAGGTGCAGATCATAGTAGCAGTGGTTGAAGTAGTAGTAGAAGTAAAATTTTCAGATAATTTTTCAAATAGACAGTAGTCTTTAACTGAAGTTGCTCTATAAAAAAAAGAAACCCAGTTTTTCTTACTCTCTAGCAACTACACAGTTGTTTTTATTTATTTATTTTTTATTTATTAAGTGGTAACACTTACCCTTAACACTTGTCTGTGAAGAAAACAAAAGCTAATTGTTCAATGCACAAACAAAACATACAATTTGAATTTACAAATTGAAGATAAATTAACATGAAGGTATACTGTTTATATGTTATCTTTGTTTCAAAGGCTGTTTCCATGGTGACAGTGGATGCAGCAGATGAAGAAGTCTGACCCCTGCTATGGAGCCTACAGTGTAGATGGTCCCAATGTTCCTTTGTTATGTACCATATTTAGGTAAGTAAGGGCGGGTATCATGATAAATAAAGTATACATGACATATTGGAGCGTATTTTGTTACATATTGTGATTTTTCATGCAAATATGACCATAAATTTAAGTTTTGATACAATACAAAGCAAGAACAAACAAGGAGATATTTACATCTAAAGAAACTGCAGCAAAATGCGCTGCAGCGATTTTTCTGATATCTCACATCATGCAACAACCTATTGGCATATATGTAAACTAATTTTTCAGTGAAAAATGTAATGAAAGAATTTTTCCTAATAAGAATTTTTCCTAATATTCTTTATATAACATAAATCATGTGTTTACATAGACATAACATATGTACACTTGGCAGTTGGAACGTGGATTATCTCTACACTCATCAATAATTGCTTTTAATAATTTCTGCTGTTAGAAATACATCCCAGTGACATTATTTGTAATATAACAGTACAGGCAGCACTGACCATCTTGATTACAGGTTAAGGGATGGTGTCCCAGATCAGCATGGCATGTTGCAGCGAATGCACCAACCGATGATCTCCCTTTGGTTGCCCCATCGAATCATATGCTTGAATTCCAAAAACAAGGCCTGGTAGCGCAATCAGTAGAGCGTCGGCTCCAGGTACGGAAGGCCCCGGGTTCGATCCGGGGCCGTGATCCCTACCAGTCATTAAAAGTGATAGTGGTATAGCTCCCTTGCTAACGCTCAAGCAAATTTAAGGGTAGTTCCACGACTGGTTGGCCTGGTGTCAGGATAATGTGACTGGGTGTGGTAGCATGCCATGTGTTCATGGCATGCTATACGCAGTGAAGGCAGCACTATATCTGCTTCAAGTGGACACCCTCCCCTGATAACTGAAATACTGTTGGTGGGACGATAAACCCAACAAACAAACCCTAGCTGTATAATAGAAGAGGTTTGATGTTCTCCATGGCCAAGAGGTTAGAGTTGCCATGGTGATCCTTTTTGCTTTTAATGGACTTGCACAATCATCAATAATTTCTAAATTATAAAATTAGAGGAATGGTACCAAAAATTATTTTCCATTATATTAAAAATAACAAAGCCAATTACTAACGCAGGCATTCTGACTTCAAATTATTAACGGTTATTCAATTGTTTTTGTTGAAAAAAATACATTACAGTGCCACAGTTATGGTCATTATAGAGAAGTCGAGCTATCTGTGTGGGGACACCCCAGACACTTGTCTGTGTAGAACCATCGGCACATTGCAGGTCAGCTAGAAGACCTCACCTTAAGTCCTTGGCGTCATACAGGACTCTAACCCATGTAGTGACTTAGCAGTCAGATAAGTTACAAGTCCAGTTTTGTATGAATACATAATAAAAATCTTCCAGGCCAACATCACAGCTAACCTCAAAGGGACCTGCTGGTCGACCCTAATGAATGACAGGGCAACCAGTGGATGAGGATGCAGATCAAGCATATCTGGTTTTGCTGGAAACATGCAGTCATGACAGCATGCAGTTATACCATAAGCCTTGACAGCAAACAGGACCTCTCAAACAGGGTGCAGATAAAAGTGAGAAAAAACAAAGTTGTAGTAAATGTTTGTTACGTTAAGGTTAAATCCAAAAACAATCTTTCAGTTTTCCAGAGACATTGTCTACTTGATGAACATATACTACTGCCTTCACCATGATAGCATCCCATAAACAACCTGGCATGATCACTTCTGGTCACATTATTCTAACACTAAGCCATCCACTTGTGGAACTACCTATCTGCTTCAGCTGTAGCATGGGAGCAATGCTACTAGTACTACTACTACCATTGTGATTGCCCATTGTCTGGCGTCACTCGTCCATCAACATTTTCAAGCAACATCTCCTCTGAAACTGCTGGGGCAAATTCAGCTAAACTTTCTCAGAAGGATTGGTTAGCAGGGGGAACGAAGTTGTTCAAATAACTTTGATCAATCAAAAAACAGGGCTGCCAGGGTTGTGGCCAATTTTCCAATATGGCTATGTAGGAAAACTTAGAAAATCTTGTTGGAAACTGCATGTGCTAGAGCCCTGATATTTGGTGTATATGTTCCTTGGGTGGCCTTGTATCAAGATTGTTCAAAGAATTTTGATCCGTCAAAAAACATGGCATGGTAATTTTCCCTATATGGCTAGATTGGAAAACTTTGAAACACTTCTCGTCAGAAACTACAAAAGCTAAGAGCTTCAATGTTTGGTTTATGTATTCCTTTGTTCAAACAATTTTAACCTGTCAAAAAGCATAGCCACAAGGGCTAAATGTCTACAGCACTCAGGTGAGCAATATAGGGTTATCATGTTCATGATTATGCTTTGTCTATGCCCAGCTTTGAACCACCCATTCCTGAAAGGACACTACCGATTACACCATCATATCCAGTAGATTGTGATTTATGGTATGCCATCAAAGCAACTATTACTACCCTGCTGAAAGTTTCCTCCGTTTGAAAATTATTTGAATAACATGTGGCCAAGTGGTTAGGGTTGTTGACTTGCAACTCCTCAGTCCCTCACTATATGGATCCTGGTCTGTGTGGAAACTTTCATGTGAGGAGATTTTCCAGCTAATCTGCTCTGTGGTGGTGGTTCTACCCAGATATAAGTCTGGGGTCGCCCTCTACAAATAATTAGTTGGACGTCTCAAACATGATCATAATAGTTTATTGGTGTGATGTAACAACTGCAATAACTATGCCTGTAGTGAATGATTACGCCATGTCAACAGTATATGGTTACTAATTTTTTTAAAAGTTTTATGAAATTTTCAAGAAAAGCAATAATTTGAAGAAGATGTACTTGGAACAAAATCAAAGGACTGTTGCTCTTGTTAATGATTTTGCTGCCTATGCTCAGCTTTGAGCCTGGAACCTCCCATTCCTGAAGGGACACTACTGATTATACAATCATTATGGATTGTGATTTACAGAATGACATTTTAGCAACAATAATAGTGATCTGCTAATGTAAACATGACTAAAATCCATTCTGTTCTCTTTACGGTTGGAAAGACTGTTTGAATAACACATGGCTGAGTCATGAGAGTAGCCGACTTGTAATTACTTGGCCCCTCAACGGTAGGGTTTGGATTCATAAGTCTTGGGTCTTCATCTACCAATAATGATCTGGACGATGCCAATATGATCTTAATTGTGTTGGTGTGATGTAACAAATACAAAAACTATTCATGAAGTGATCACATAGAGCCATGTATATTAGAAGTAACTTGGCTATATTGGCTAAGGCTCAAGGCAAGGCAAACTTCGTTGTTTTTTCTAATGCAGTGTATAAAATTAAAAGTGAAGAGCACTTAAAATTATTGTATGTTTTTTTTTTCTTTTAGCTCACCTGAACTTATGCTCAGGGTGAGTTATTGTTACCTTTTCGGTGTAACACACCATGCCAGGTGTTCATGGCATGCTTTACACAGTGAAGGCAGCACTATATTTGCTTCAGGTGGACACCGTCTCCAGATAACTTAAATTCAGTTAGTGGGATGATAAACCCAATTAACTAATCATGTTCTTAAATGCAATTACAATCACAATCTCCATTTTTATTAGTTAAGAAAATGTGATGTAAATTAAGAACAGTTAAGGTGAACATTATCCGTTATATCCGAAGTGATAGGATTAGGGGTTTTAGTGTGGCAACTTGATAAGATTATTAGACATTTGGTATTTTATTAAAAATCTATTGTGTTTATCCTCATTTATTTATATAATTATACAATTATGCATAAGTACTGTTGAGTGATCTAATAAAAAACAGTTCTTTTTATATATTTACACTGTGCTATATTTACCATTTTCAGCTTGTGGATCCAAAGCCATAGCATGAATGATCAAGACCAGTGTACAGATGGCAAGGGCTCTGAAGAGACACCAAGGTATGTGATGACAACTTAAATTGGTCTAAACTTTAGCCTTCTATTTATGATAAAGTACCCATTGTAAACAACATGTCAAACTTATCAATGCATATTTACTGTGTTATGAAATAATCCATGTTCACTCATTAAATAGATTTTTTTTTCATGTTAAATGCTATGAATTGATACATAATATATCACTTTATATAGTGAATATCATGTTAAAGTATCTTAAAGTGCCATGTTTACTCATTTTAATTATCTGTTCATGTGTGTTACAGCCATTTTATCATCAGATGTTAAGCCCAAACCATACCATCGACCTCAGCACATACTTCAATCAGATACAGGGTCAAGATTGAGACAAGCATCTTAAGTTCCCTTGTCGAACACGTGCTGGGATGTCCTGTTGATACTGCATGGTAAAAGCAAGATCAACAGTTTGACATGCAAATATTATATACTGGTATATACATATTCTTGTATAACTTTGTTTTTGTATACAATCTGTAGAGTGTCTGCTCCAGGTACGGAATGCCTCGGGCTTGATCCCTGGCCGTGACGTACCAAAGTTGATAAAATGGTATAGCCATGTTAAAGCTCAAGTAAATTAAGGGCACTTCCACGACTGGTTGGCCCGGTGTCAGGATAATGCGACTGGGTGTAATATCATGCCAGGTCATGGTATGCTATACACATTAAAGGCAGCACTATATCTGCTTCCAGATAACCAAAATGCTGTTGATGGGATGATAATCCCAATAAACAAAGAAACTTTCATGGGTAGAGTATTGGCTCCAGGTACGGGAGGCCCAGGGTTTAGTTGTGGGCTGCAACATACCAAAGTCGCTAAAAATGGTTGTGATATCTCAAGTATCTGGTGATATAACTGGGGATTCAGTTTTGTCTATTGTTTTTTTTTTAAATAAAACACAGTGACACAATTATGATCATTATAGCAAAGTCCAGCATTGTTGGTGGAGGAAAACCTTGGACAATTGTCTGGGTAGAACCAGTGGTGCACTACAGGTCAGCTGGAAGACCTCACATTATGTCCTTGGCCCCAAACGGGACACATGTGGTTACTTAGCAATCAGAGGAGTTACAGTAAGTCCAGTTTTAATAAAAATAATAAAAATCTTCCAGGCCAATATCCTGGAGGGGCTGATGGACCTGCTAGTGGACCCCAATGAGCAGCAGGGCTACGCGTGGAGGAGGATGAGGGTCAAGTGTAGCTGGCCTCTCTGGAAACATGCCTTGACTGCAAGCACGACCTCTCAAACAGGGCACAGAAAAAGGTGAAAAAAAGGTTGTAGGGAATGTTCCTTACGTCAAGGTTACAAGGGGCATTCATTTAATTGTGTCACTGATGTGCCTCCGTACTCTATGGTATTAAGAGCCACGTGGAATTTGTGGCTATTTCATGGGTAAGGATTTAAGAATAATGGCTCGATATTTTGTATAATTTCATGCACTCTATCTAAAGTTTTTGAAAGTCCAAACAGGTGTAGTCATTTATACAAGCTGTATTACTTCATGTACAATGAATACTTCATGTAAAATGAATGTGTCAAGCTTTGAAATTAGGGCCTATATTAACATCTGAACATATCAGCTTTACAAATATATGATGAATTGTGTCAGATAAATGGGGCCTCTGTGTTATCTAAGAGGTAAGTCTTTAGGTGGCAAAAAAACATTTAAAGATGGTAAAACTGACTTAAAAGATGCCCCCCGTCAAGGTCAACCCAGGACTGCTGCTACCAAAGCTAATGTTGCTGTGGTGGAAAATCTAATCAAACAAGATGCCACCCTCCTTATTCACCAGACCTTAGTCTAGTGTGATTTTTTCTTGTTTCCCTTATTGAAGAAAACACTATCTGGACATCAATTTAGTGTTGTGTCATTACAAATGTTTTTCCTCACTCCCCAGTTGCGGAATCAACATCCCTATGCTGAGCAGTTTATCTGAGAGCCATACGTATACACCCTGAATATTAAGGACCTTGACGAGGCACAGACCACCATACAGAAGATACTGGACACATCATGTAAGTATTAAACCCTAGATAAGACACTACAGTAAAATGCCACCTAACGACTGCACAAAAAAGCGACCATGTCTCTGTTAAAGCCATTTTTCAAAAGTACAAACTATACGGCTTCTTTATTCAATGAGAAACCTGACCACAATAACGGACATACCGCTGATCTGGCAAAACGACTATAACACATTATGTGTTTCTTATGTAAGTAGGTGCTAGCATTAGTTTGATTAATGGTTCATTTTTATTGAGTCAGTGAGTTTAATGAGGTAAAATATGTTCATTACATAAATGACATAGCATAATTTTGTTAAAAACATTTTTAAAAGAAGTTTGTATGTTTTACGTCCCTATTTAACGGTCAGAGGCAAATAATTTGATACTTAAACAATGGCAGTTTCACGGGCTTATCCAAACTCAATATTAAGACCAACTCACTATTATGATCACTTTGTGTCTGATTGGATGGTGGTCTTAATAGAGGGATTTTACTGTATACCAAAGAACCAGCTTCAATAGCATGTTCGGTAGAGTGTCACTGCATGTACAGGTGGAACTGGGTTCAAATCCAAGTTGAGACACATCAAAGTACATAGCAGAGATGGCTGTTTGACAGATAAGGTGTGAAGATATAGGTAAATAGACTGTAGGGACCACAACTTGTTAAAACATAAGGTTTTCCGAACCATCCCATGGTTATGTATGTCGAACAAAGGAGGCAAAAAGCAGGGACTGGCAGTTTTGTTCAACTGATTGGAAATTGTACTGATCTGGTGTTTGAGCGACTGGAGTTTGACAGAAGCCTAAATGTTTAACTAGGTAATACCTTATCTATTAACATTTAAAATTTTATAATTATTTTTGTTATTATTCTCCACAGACCTGCTCTGTGAACCATGTTACTGCCTAGAGATAAATGCTCATGGTGCCCTGAAGTCATATGGCGCCCCCGGTGCGGCAAACAGGACACTCCTGTACATCTTCTTCCCAGCCCTGGACATGAAGACCAATGACTGCATCATTCAACTGGAGGAGCCCCACCACAGCTATGTCAGGAAACACCACACCCTCACCCGACTTAGCCCATGTCACAGTTACATCAAGGGGCAGACTGCCATGTATCTGCTGTGATGTTAAGATGCCTGGCAGCATGTAATCATGAAGTTGTGTTTCCGTTACACAATATTAGGGTCACTTTCTACTGTTTTAGGAAATTTTCAATGGAAGATTTGATGTATAGTTGCCTGGCGACATGTTCTGAAGTATTTTTGCCATGGCAACAGAATAGGATTACTTGATATTTTTCAACAGTTTTAAGAATGTTTTAGGAAAAGCAATTCACAGTTTGAAGAAGGACAGGTTGCACTGTGCATGTTTATGTTTGCTCTGCATCTCGTAGTCATGGTTACTGAATGTGATTATTAAAAAATGTTTAAAGATTGAAGCTCATGCCATAAAATCAGAGAAATTTTATTACATTTGAAAAATTGGTATATTTTATTTTGGTTCAGACCTTTTCTTATGCCTGGCAACAGAAAGGAAATTTTAAATGTCTGCTATTTGCTCACTTGTTTCTTTGGAAACAGGAAAGGGTCTATTAGATATTCAAAAATCTGATTTGAAGGTAGGACTTGCATAAGTTGCAGCTATGGTGAGTGTATGGTTAGTTTAAATGACTTTTGGGGTTTATAGAATGTATCTAAAGTGTCTGTTGATAGCTTTTGGTACCGCATTTTCCCCGTAATTAGGTCAGTTTGACCTTGCTTAGTTCAGTTTTACATTGGTAGGATCGGTTGGCCTTAATATGTACAAGGAACACATTCCATAGTTGTATCCATGGTAACTTAACGATATTAATTTATATCAAATGTTATAACAACTGGTCAATGTAGCCTAATTAAATCAGTTTTGATATAAATTTCATTCGTTAGCCATTAGTTTATGCGTGGTGTTTAGAATTTACAGATAATGCCAATTATAAAGATAATTGGAAATTTTAAACTCACCTGAGCTTATGCTCAGGGTGAGCTATCCTGATCATCTAGCATCACATTTTTAAATGAAATCTCCTAGAATTGCTCACCCAAACTTTCTCAGAAGCTTAAGTAGGCAGGGCGATCGAAAAGTTGCTCAAATAATTTCTGTCAAAAACATGGCCACCTATGGCTATGTATGAAAACTAAGAAAATCTTCTTGTAAGATACTGCAGGAGCTAGAGCCTTGATATTTGGTATACATGTTCTTTGGGTGGCCCTGTATGAAGATTTTTTAAATGATTTTGTTCTGTCAAAAAATATGACTGCCAGGGCATGGACATTTTACAAATAAGGCTATTTAGGAAAACTTAGAAAATAAGTCTGAAACTACAAGAGCTTGAGCAACCACATTTAGTATACATGTTCTTTGGTTGGTCCTGGATCAAGATTGTCCATTAAGAGTACGGGAGGCCCTGGGTTGGATCCAGGCCGTGACATTCCAGAGTCGTAAAATATGGTAGTGGTATAGTTCACTTGCTAACGCTCAAGCAAATATAATGGTAGTTTCACAACTTGTTGGCCCGATGTCAGGATCATGTGACTGGGTGGGGTGTCATGCCAGTTACACAGCATGTTATACACAGCGACGTAAGCACTATCTGCTTCAAGTGGACAGTCTCCAGATAATTGAAATAGTTTTGGTGGGACGATACATCCAATAAACAAACTACACTGCTTAGAGTGTTCTGTTATGTAAACATGTCTAAAGTCTATTCCATTCTTTTAAGTGTTGGAAGATAAACCCAATATACAAACAAACATACTTGCATAATAACCCTACAAGTAACTTACTTGTACACACTCATAAACTTAGCATACATACATAATAACTTGTCAGCCCCTCACCACATTCTTCCGGTTGGGGCGAGAACTTCCAAGTGGGTGGGTTTTCCATCTAACCTGTGGTGTGCTGGTGGTTCTACATAGACAGAAGCCTGAAGTATTCCCCCTTCAGTAATTAGCTGGATGTCGTGAATATTACCACGATCGTGTTGGTGCGATGTAACAAAACAAAAAAACTTTCACTGACATTTTCTTCCAAACAATGTTGGTACTCATTAAAGGTGGTATCTGACATTTTGGGCCAAATGTCTTTATCTCATATTACTAAATAGGGGGCGCTGACTTAAAATTCCTCAGCAAAGGTCCTGCAATATGCTGTTCATTGATGCCATAGATCTGTAAACAGACAAGCAAATTCAAATTGACCATTGCCGACAGGTGTTTGCTATACAAGCCACGCTGCTATTTTTAAACTAAAAACATGTGACTAATTACTTTGGAGATCCTGTTTTATAGTTATCCAGATAATTTTCTCTGATGTTCGATACCTATTTTAAGCAGAGACCACAAGTGTCCTGTTTATAGAGAATAACATTTTGTTACTGAGTGGGTTAGCATGCCAAATCGTCTTTATTAAGATTAAAGTAAGCAGAAATTATGCCCAATAATTCCACAAAGCAGTGGTAAGGTATTATTACATGAATTTGATATTGGCAAACTGCCTTATACAATCTTTAGGGTCTATGAATTTTTTTTTCGTTTAAAAGCATAGAAGGGAGATAATATGATTAACATCAATATATTCCAATGCGGGTTGTTTCCCTTAAAATAAGTGCCGAACTTTAATCTAAATGACACCTTCGGTTGGATCATGGTAGAGAATATCATATTAACACAAAAACTTGTACAAAAGAAATACAGCGACGATGCTTAATATAACATCGGTTTCAGGGGCGTAGCTAGACATGGTATGATGTGCACACCTGGCCGCTAGGGGGCCCGGGGCCAGTAAAATCTTTGTTGTTACATTTGTATATAGTTTACGATTTTCAGTTATACATTGTTATCTTTTCGTGGGTAATTACAAAGTCTTTAAATGTGTTCAGACATCCATCCTTGAGTGTCGTATCATGCTGTTGGACAAGTAATAACAAAAATAGACTGGTTCCATTACGACAGAAAAACGGCAGTTGAGTTACCAGCTCCAGGCAGCTGACGGTCAAGAAAGAAACTTGAAATAGTATTTAAGTTTAAAAATTCATTAATATGTTAATAGTACAAAAACTATTAGTTAAAGAAATATTACATTGTCAACTACACAAGTTTTATGCAGAGTAACATTTATAATGAACTTTAAGACAAAATAGTTTAGCGATACATTCCATAATATAGTTTCGGTTCTCAAAACCATGATACATAACATTTATGAATATCAAATATTCATTTGAGTGGTGAATGAATAACAAACTAGCATCTAATTGGCTGTTAAGGGCTGTCAAATGAGTGGCAAGTGGGAGGAATATCGAGAGAGCGAGTGAGAGAGTTCTAATAAAGTAAGATTTTATGAATATACAGAAATTGGAAAGACAAACAAATAGTATGAAAAAGAGATGGGGTGCAGATTACAGAAGCAAAACAATTTCATTTTATCACAAGTGCTCATTATAAAATAAAACAACTAATTTATCCAAAGTACTGAAATTAATGGTAAAACACAACTTTAAGTCTGATAGCTCTACAGTTGTTTATAACTCTAAGTACAATCCTACATTAAAACCATTGGTACTGCTGTTTATAAAGCAATACTTTATAAAAACTCGCCTTTTTATTAGAATCGATGGAATGACTGACGAGAAGATTGTGAGGAGAAATAAGATAGTAAACACTGGTTAGCTCCCTTGCTCTTTACATTGTTCACAGAGCGCAGAATTTTATTTAGGTTAGACGTTAAGGTTAGACGCCACAATAAGTTAGATCTCTACTCTATCACAAAACGTTGGTTACAAATTGCACCGTGACACAGCTATGATTGACCCCCTTAAACACACAGGTGAAAAGAGCTATTCAGTGTCTGTCAATGTCTTATAGACAACATGAATAAAACGTACATAGGTACACGTTCGTGAAACATAACAAATACAGACATTCAAATACATGTTGTTTTTTTATTAAGAAAAAAATAAATGAACAAAAGAATTGTAACATTTTATATTACACATATATATGGATTTAACTTAACTGCAGTGTTATCTTATTAACGTGTTTACGATTAATAAAATAAATTCCATTTTTACTACTTTTATTTATATATGGATTTTGCTTAACATACAATATAATTATATATATTATAATATTATCTGTAACGCATTAACCATTTCTAGAATTGTCCATTACAATAAAGTTTTGAAATATCCGTGCAAATCGGATAAACTTATTTTACTTGAAATAAGTTGAAATACACTCAAATGCTCTCGGTATACAAACGGACAACTCCATGAAGTTGGTACTGATTAATAAAAGGATAAACATTTCATTTGGCAGACAATATTGCTTTCTTGGCTGTCCACATTCTGGGTAGAACCAGTACCCAAGTGATGACCATCTGTGGCGGCATTGAGCCAGATTCAGTTCATAAGTAGTATTTTTGTTTTTTTCTGATTTAAGGAGACAACTTGTGTGTTCAACTGTCACACTTCCTTACTCACATCCACTGCCATCCATACCCACACACTCATCCCTACTTTCAGTTTGTGTTATTTACAGGTATAAATTATAATGACATTAGTTTTCCATATATATTTTTTATAAAAACTTTTCATTGCCTTGAAATATGTGCAGTCCCTAAATAATTATACTTCCAAGATTAATGTAGATTTGACTTAATGAATAGTTAGGAAGGGAAACAAGCTAAGAAGTAAATATTGGATCAGTCAGTAAATTTAAAGAGTCTGAGAACATGCTATTGTTAGAAAAGGAAAGTATTTTGAGAAAAAGGGTAGAATAAGCATTTTTAAAAGTTTATTTCAATTAAGAGAGAGAATTATAGATATAAAGACTTCATAAAGAGGAATGCTGTTAAATATTATTGTATAGCAAAATATAAAAGAAGGTATTAAATATAAATTAATCTTGGCTAAGGTCTTTGTTACATATCTATTTAAACAAAACAAAACAATGTTTTATGTAAATATATACCTATATATTTGATTGAGACCTGTTTAGTTATAACACACATCAGTGCCATTTGATAAAGTTTTCACTTAAACAAAGATGTGATTCAAAATGTACAATTATATATATTACCAAAGCAAAATAAATTCTGTGGGCCATTTCAATAAGTCTTCGGACCATAAAATTATAATCAGTCCTAGGACAGGAACACTACTCCAAAATTTCTATAGGGTAATAAAGCTTACTCATGTCCTATGAGGTTTATTTAAATGCACATAAAATAATTAGGTGGACTTATGAACAAAAACATGTCCTAGGACTTTTGATGAAATAGCACCTTGTTGTATCAGTAATAAAATAGAAAAAAAGACTTCATATAAAAAACTATTTAAAAACAACACTTGTTATATACATGTAATTATTGTAATGAACACAAACTTTATTGTGGGGACATCCGTGGCAGAGCGGTTAGAGTCGTTCTCAGCCACTCAACGTGTGGGTTCGAGTCCTGGTCAGGGTGAGAACTTTCATATGGGGAGGTTTTCCAGCTAACCTGCAGTGCGCCGGGGGATTTACCCAGACATATGTCTGGGGTCTTCCTCCACCAATAATGAGCTGGATGTCACCAACATGACCATAACTGTGTCGGTGCGATATAACGAAAACAAAACAAAAAAAAATAATATTGACCTCATCTATGACAACATACATTCACATTGTTCATAAAACTCAATATATAATTAATCAAAATGATGAACAGTAAATATTTAAGATCCTGTAAACTTATTCTTCAAATTCTGGCTGTTGCAGGGATTCTGAAAAAAAACAAAACAAATTGATTTTAAACTATAAAGAACATCAGAATCAGAAGAATATTTTATTTTGTTGATTCATTAGAGTTTGAGGGATAAGTCTTAAATACATATACAATTACATAATTGATCATGACTTTATTCAATCTTACTTAGTAAGTCAAACAAAAATTGAATTTTTAAAGCATTTAATATTACCTAATGCAAAAACGGCTCTAGCTATATCTTCCCTACCAGGGGGAATTAATTTTCTTTTAATTCAATAATGTCAAACAACAAAACAATAACTTACTATGTGATAGTAATTATTTCTACATGGCAATACTATTGACAAATACACATAAAAATGTTTCAATGTGAAGGCGTTAGATTTAGGTATTGATGTAAATTTACTGACATTTCTTGTTATTGCTGGGCTTATCAGTCAAGGGTACCCTGTCAGGCAAGTCAGTAAGGTAGTATGAAGACATGGTATGGATGGCAGATCAACCTCAACTATAGCTGCTATATAATGTAATAAGTTGTTAGTTGTAATGTAATTGACAGTATACTATGGCAAAGCTGTATAGCCTGGACAAAAAAATATTGCCTGTGATGGTATTATGTAGCTTAGGGCAGTAAAATATGGTATACATGTACTGTCTGGACAGCATATTATTGTCTGAGGGGGGTATAATATAGCTTCGGGCAGTATATGGTATACATGTATGGTCTGGAGAGTATATTATTGTCTGGGGGGTATAATTTAGCTTAGAGCAGTATAATATGGTATACATGTATGGTCTGGACAGTAAAATATTGCCTGATGGGTATAGCTTAAGTTTATTTCAGTCGTGGTATGGTATGAAGAGGCATAATATTGTCTACGAGTAGTATAGTATGGTTTTAGAGCATGGTCTTAGGGCAGTATAAAATGGTCTTGAGACATAATAATACAATATAAATGACCATGGGGGTAGTGTAATATTGTCCCTAAACAATATATTATTATATAATACTTATATGACCTAGGATCTTAAAATGGGAGATGGCCAGAAAGGGTATTATCTAGTTTGAGGGTGTATAGTATGGCAGTAAAAGTTTAGGTAGAGAAACTGGTTACTGTGAGTGTGAAGATTTGCTTCTAACACTTTTTTGTCTTGAACATAAAGCTGATTATGAGAGCAGCAGAAAGATATACCTGTAAACCTAGAATGAGATCTGGCATCTATTTACTTGCCAATAGAGGTTACATGCATGACCTGATGATGACATATATTGGCTGATGGGTTCTGAGCCCACTTGAGGATGTGGTATAAAAGCATCTCCAAGACAGCGACTCTACCTAGCATGGTATATTATCACGAATGTCATGGCACTTCACATTGTATGAGATCATCCCAACAACAGTGCAAGAATTGTAGAGATTTTTCAACCAAGAGTTAAGAAAGTGGTAAGGTGTTCTTGTTCTTGAGTCTTTGCACAGTTGGTCTGTACAGCAAATATAGTGAGCTGCAGATGCCATATCATCAGTTGTCCAGTAGTTCAAGGTAGAAAAATGTAGACTAGCAAGAGAATCACTCAGACTGGACAGATCGTGTCAGCATTGCTGTACACAATGCAGAAAATATGCTCTTTCTTTATCTTCAATACACTATTGACAACACATGCACGGATAACAAGCTTTAGGAACAGATCGTTTACAGGTCGTTTACAGCAGTGAAGCAAGGTACAATGTAAAGAAAGAAAAAAGGCCAAGTTCTTTTAGTTTTTACTAACCGTTTTGAGGACAAAAGAAACAAACATGGGCGGCCACTGTAAAGGGTCCTTGCAGAATCCTTTTTGTGAAAGCAGAGCAGAAAGCAGCAACATTATCTCCAAGTCCATCAAGCTGGCGTCGACTTGCCTGCGATGAGTATACATGCACTTTGGCCTGAGAGTCTATACTCCTGTCCAAGATGGGTACAGGATGGCCAAATAGGGAAATATTTTGGATGATTTGGGTAACATATTGCATGAGTATACAATGGCCTAAGAGGGTATAATTTTGCCTGATTTGGGAATGAAATGGTGTGAGAGGGCATCATCTTGCCTTATTTGGGTATAGGTTGCCCTGAAAAGGTAAAATTTTGCCTGAGATGGGGATACCTTCGGCTGAGAAGGTATAAGTTTGCCTGATTTGTGGATACTTTGGCCTGAGAGGGTATACTTTTGACTAATTGGGATATAGTATGGACTGAGAGGGTACAATATAGCGCGAGTGGATATTCTTTGGAGTAAAATGGCATAAACTTAAATATGTGTGTAGGGGGGGGGGGGACAATCTCGCCTAATTTGCATATAGTCTTGGTCTGATGGACATATAGTATGGTCTGAGGGGGTATAGTATGGTCTGAGGGGAGTATAATATGGTGGGGGGTAGTGAACTGGGGAGGTGTGTATTTGGACTGAGGGATATGTAGCATGGTCTGATGGGTCTATTGTAGGGTCTGAGGGGTGTATTATATGATCTGAGGGGCATGCATACTATGATCTGACGGGAGAATAGCATGGACTGAGGGGTGTGTATAATATGGTCTGACGGCAGTATAGTATGGACTTAGGAGTGTGCATAATATGGTCTGACGGGAGTATAGTATGGACTGAGGGGTGTGTATATGGTCTGACTGGAGTATAGTATGGACTGAGGGGTGTGTATAATATGGTCTGACGGGAGTATAGTATGGACTGAGGGGTGTGTATTATATGGTCTGACGGGAGCATAGTATGGACTGAGGGGTGTGCATAATATGGTCTGACTGGAGTATAGTATGGACTGAGGGGTGTGTATAATATGGTCTGACTGGAGTATAGTATGGACCGAGGGGTGTGTATAATATGGTCTGACGGCAGTATAGTATGGACTGAGGGGTGTGTATAATATGGTCTGACGGCAGTATAGTATGGACGGAGGGGTGTGTATAATATGGTCTGACGGGAGTATAGTATGGTCTGAGTGGGGTATAATATGCTCTGTCTGAGGAGGGTGTATATTAGTCTGATGGGTGTATAGTGTGGCACAAGGGGAGAATTATATGACCTGACGGGTGGGTGGGTCTTTTAAACAGGGTTCCATGTGTAATGTTATGACTGAAGACGGGTAATCGTCTGATGCGCAGGGCTATCGAGCATAATCTGTAATAAAGTGAATATACATTTAATATGTAATATATAATATATATGGGCATTTTACACAACTGAAGGGCTACAACCTGGCGTGTGGTGACTAAAATATGGGCAAGGATGACTATGGTTAAGAAGACTATATATATAATTAGACAATCTGTGTAAAAGGGCCTGATAAACTATATTTTCACCGTAAAAAGGTAAAATATTCACCTAGTACTGTTATTTGTCACTAGGGCCTATTTCCTGTGGGTAGTAATCTGCCCTGCGGGTCTGAGCTATAAAACGCTCATAATGTAATCTTGCACTGGTCACTAATATTTTGCACTGGTGGTATACTCAGGCCCATTTCTCAAACCTTTCTGCAATGACTGTGAGTAGTATGTATCATTCAATTCATGCTGCAGGACATAAGACGTAAATTGGTAAATGTGTCTTGTATTAATCAATTACTGCCAGTAGATGACTATTCAAAAGACAGTCAGTAAGGAGTAACTAAAACAAATATTGTGTATCAAACTGTTTAGTTCAGAGTGGTAGAGCATTTGCTCAAAACTTCATTTAGTAAGGTTAAAGATACCTTGTCTGGGACACTTGTTGGTCTGTTGGTACCTTTCCTTTGACATATGGTTGTACCTTAAACACATAATGTAAAAATAACATGTTTTAATTTCATTCTTATTTTCATCATCTGAAAATTGTAAAACAGTTATGTCAGAAAATCTTAATAAATATGTAATATGATAGTTTTAGAATTTCATCACATAATGACAATTGGCTTTATTCTTTTTGAATGATGTATCACATGTATATGGAGCAAATTAATTGGCAATGACACAAAACTAACAAGAAATGGCCAAGTACCTATTCATAATTATCATGAACATAACAGTGGCATACTTGTTCAACATACTGCAGTGTTGTATCTTGGTCAAATTCCTCCTCTTCAATCCAAAGCTGTATAACATAATAAAATTGAACACAAAAATTCACACAGTTACCAAAGCAATCTTAAAAAGATTTTTATTTACATATCACCTTTTATAAACATATATGCATGGCCTTGAAATAGTAATGTAACAACTGATTACATCATAAGATAATTAAAAACCTTAATTAATTTATGGTTGCTTTTCATTTTTTATTTGTGATACCATTTAATTATCAATACACTTTGCAAATGATAAAATAACTAGAAACAGATCAAACTGATAAAATCAATATGCATCAAAATGATGATACAAACATAAAGAGGTGTAGACTAAGCCTGCATACAGTACAAATGACAAGTTCCTGACATAATCTTGGTTTCCTCAAAATGATCGACTTTACATCTGAAAAAGAAAAAAATACATTGTTTAAAAACATATTTATTTTCCTCTGAACAGTGACCTACCTCACATGATTAGCAAACTCTGCAGCCCTAAACTGGATACTAATCTAATGTATTTAATCATAAAACAATGAAAAGTACTTAGTAGCTGAGCATAGATCTGTTACTCAGAAGACATTTTAAATAAACCATTTTGAAGTGATTTGATTGTCTTATCCTAAATGCTTATTAATGATTTTTATATGACACAAGGGGCTAAACTTATCATTATGCCAATATTGTTATCAAGCTGATCACAAAGATAAAATATATATCGTTAATATTCAGTGCTAGAGAATAGAACAGTTAGTGTGAAAACGAACGCGTTAAGATAGTTTATTCATCAAAAGATAAATAGAATAATACTTACAAGACAAATCTACAATCGCTGCCAATGTTTACTTTAAACTTTCAAACTTCGCGCTGAATTGTGATAATTTAAAATCGCATATTTTCGGCTACAATTTGCATGCTTTTAGAGTTATCTCCCTTGCCATGCCCAGTGGCTAATAGTCATTCGCGAACGAGGCAGCCATTTCCGTGTTTTAAACAAAAATTGTCAATTAATCAGCCTAGTAGTGTAATTAAATTATTCCTTCGCCATAAATACGTTGAAGTAACATCGAGTGTCAGTGATTGTGTTAGAATAGTTCAAAGTGACCTTCTAGGAGCCAGCATTTTCGGCCAGATCGAGTGTTTCATCTGGACTAGGGGTGGCTTGTCGGTAATATAGGTGCAAATTCTTCCGGGTTGTGGTAAATTGTGTGCAGGATCCACTAGTGGTCCAAGCCAAGTCAGTATGTTCTTTATTGGGGAATAAGATAACAAACGCTTTACATCTTTTGGTCTTTTTAATGTACTGCAAGTCGTGGCTGCAATCAGCTTAATTTCTTTCCTATAGTTAGTTTCCACATAAGTAAATATCTTGGCAGCCATCTTTGCTTAGCAACAACCGCGCACTAGGCTACGCAGGGGAGATAATTTTGGAAAATCAGACAATCTGACCTCGTTACCCCCTCTTTACATTAAGCTGTTCTGCAGTTAAATCCAAGCACTCAGAATGTAAATATGTTAATTTATGTGTAGAAAAAAGGCCAAAGTTGAAGTTTATGACGTTTTAGATCTCCTAAAGAACGACAGAGGGTAGAAAAATAGTTTCCAAAATTTTCAGTTTCTGAATTTTTTACGTCATAGGCCTTAAACACTAGTAAAACTATTGTTATTAAAGAGGAAAATCAATATTCTAATGAACAAATGCAAACCTGTAGGTCTTTTCTCAAGTAAACCTATAGATTTTTGTTGCGGAATAGACAAGTGGTTTGTAGCTGCAAGGGATGTAACTCCTTCTTAATGCAGAATTGCTCAGTAATTCTCAAAATAAGATTTTATACAAAGTTAAATTTGTTCATATTGTTATAAATGTTTTGTTGTTTAATAATTTATATAAGGTATAAAATATTATCAATAAAGATGGAATAAATGAAAAAGACACATTGAATCATTACATAGATATATATGTTATCATAATATAGTCAAATAACAGATCATATACAACAAAAATATATTAAACAATATAAAGTCATATAACTTTATTGTGGTCGACTTGTCGCCTTAAATTTTTTGCAGCTGAGTTCGAATAGTCTTTGGGTTGAATAGTCACATACCCAGCAGGACATACTTCTTGTTCTTGCAGCAGACTTTTTTGTACATACCGTTTGAAATCTTGTGCCAGGTAGTAAATATGGCAACTGCAATTGATGCAGAGAAGTGGTCGGATGAATATAAAGATGCTAAGTGTTCCAATTGTGCCAAGAAGAAAAAAGACCAGATTGCAGATTATTACTGCTATGACTGCAATAAACATCTGTGTACACCATGCTTAGGATTCCATAATGATTGGAATGAAAACCACAATGTAGTGAAAGGACAAGGAGACAACAAAGATGTGCTGACTGAAAAATGTGGGAAACATGCTGACGAATTAATAACATTGTACTGTCGCCTGCACGATGAACTGCTGTGTAAAAAATGTCGCCTCTTGGATCACAGGTCAGTTATCTTACCTTAAAGGTGGTTTCCAACAGTTTGTCTGTATCGCATGAATCAACACCTTAACCCAATTCTAAGGAATATGTGCCCAGTTGCGGCATAAACTTACTGTAGTTTAGACAAATGTCAGCCAATACACATTATGAAATATATATCGATGTACATGACCATGCTTTCCAAACCTATAATAAGGTTGATGGAGGTTCAGCTTAAATGTCAGAACTGGTTACCAGGGTGATCAGGAAAACATGATTTCAAAAGTTAGTGGTCACAAGGGATTTTTATAGTTTAAAAAAAAGGAAATAAATTTTTGTAATGACAATCAAGGCTTTATCCTTTATTATTTCACTGTGAAACTTGGATATATAGGACCAATGAATATCATATTGTGGGATCTTTTCAGGTAACAATACTAACAATCCATTTTACTGACACCAACGAGTCAGGCGTAATGCTGTCCCCTTAGCCTCAAGCATAAGGGAGGGAAGCCACCACTACCGACTTTAAAGTCTTTGGTTTGACACGGCCGGGGTTTGACTCCCGATCCGCAAGCCGACGCTCTACCACCTGAGCTATTTGCGTCTGGTGAGCAGATCTTGCTTAAACCGCATTAGTACTGTTTGGCAAATCAGTATATAGTGGTACTAAGTAAAGTCGATACTGGACTATGATACCAGATTTTTTTTCTGAAAAAAAGGTTATGGGCCAGGAGCCTTTGAGAAATGAGAAGGGGAACATTCTACCATGTTTTATTAAAAAGGAGGGAAATGTGCATGTTTTAATTTTTTTTTTGAAATAGAGATGGCCTTGTAATAAACATACAAGATGTATAATAGCCGTAATTTTAAATCTTGTATGTTTATTACAAGGCCATGTCTCTGTCCTCCACTAGATTATCATAGTCCAGTTCGCTCAAGGTACCACTATTAACCGATTGACTAGTCCTGCAGTCCAGGTTAAATGTTAGACGTTGGACTGGAAGGTCCTGGATTTGTCCTCAAATGGCCAACAGAGATAATATTCCTTGAGCAAGACTATGCATTGGCTAGTTTTTACCTGGGTACTGGTTTTAACCAATAAAGTGGGTACAGCGCTGTTTTCACACTTTTGTGAACGGGTCTCGATTTATAATCTCCTAACTGTTAATTTTTACATTGTCAAATCATCTAAATTGTGAAAAAAAAGTTGAGCTCCAGGGTTTAAACGCCTGAAACTTCGGAAATACTCCTAATTGACACTCATCAATAAAGCGGCGAGGGTCATTTTGACCCATGATAATTTCTTCCCGTGCGTTGGTCAAATTCGCCTTAAGCTTCATAAGAAGCAAGAAAAGGCGACGATGGGCGGAGTCTGCATATTAACGAGAACAGATTCCCACATACACAGGTATCGTTACCTTCTGCTAGGAGAAAAACAATACAGTAGGCGGAGCCGACATAATTAATAAGAAGCAGGTGCTCTACTTCTGCCAATCGACACGTTTGCTTGTGTGCGCGGCTAATTTCAATATGATGTTGTGCCAGAGGTGTAGAAAAGTAATAAATCTTAATTGATCGGGATCTGTTTACTTGTAAAGCATGTCTGTCGCATCCCGATGCATCGGAAGCAATTAAGGACGACTGTAGGCATTGTATAATTACTTGATTGGGCCACCTAAATGTGCGATTACTGAAAAGGTGCGTCCGAGTATAATGTAAATTTGACCGCGATTTAGATATGTGCACACTAATACGGCAAATCAATTGATAGTATTTACAAAAGATGTACTTGTTACTTGAATGGTTAAAATTATGGCTAAAAATGGTTATTTGACGTTTTCATATTTCCCAATTAGTCTTGGGCACAGACTACAGTTTGACAAAGTACATTTTGTACTGAAAACCAGGTTCTTGTCTTGCCTGATGTGCCTTTAGATATATTTAGTTAGGAAATAATACTTGTTATATGCATTATTGGATAACCGAGAACGGCGACCCTTATATTGATAATTGGTTTTGGGGAAATGTCAGTTTTGAGAAGACATAATTATATATACACTTATAATTATATATAAAAATTATGAATTAAATGTTTTAAAGAGAAAAAGAAAAAAAGAAAGATCTGAAGAAAAACCTAAATTCTAAATAAACAGAAAAATCAATTGACTGTAAATAGTAAAACACAATCAACATTGCTATGACAGCACATTTGCGCTTTATGATATGATACACAGATATGACCCTCAGATATTTGAATTTGACCCCTGAAAATTTTGATTGAGGGGTCAATGACCCTTGAAGTTCAGAGTCTACCAAACGCCCTGGAAGTTGCAATACCAAACAAATTGTGAATTTCAAGCAACAACAATTAATTGATTTTGAGCTCACCTGATTTTATGCTCAGGTTGAGATATTGTGATCGACCAGTGTCTGGTGTCATGCATCCATCAGCAGTCTTTAAACATCATCACCTCTGAAACTGCTGGGCCAAATTTTACTAAACTTTCTCAGAAGCTTCAGCAGGCACGGGGAACAAAAGTATTTTTTTAAAGAATTCTGATTTGTCAAAAACATGGCTTCCAAGGGTGTGACCCTTTTTCATATATTGCTGTATAGAGAAAGTTAGAAGTTCTTCTTGTCAGAAACTACAAGAGCTAGAGCCTTGGTATTTGGTTAACATGTTTCTTGAGTGGCCCTGTATCAACATTTTTCAAAGAATTTTGATCTGTAAAAAAAAACTGACCACCAGCGGCGAGCCATTTTCCAAATATGACTATTTAGGAAATTTACAAGAAATCTTCTTGTTAAAAATTACAAGACCTAGAGCCTTGATGTTTTGTAGACATGTTCCTTGGGTTGGCCTGTACCAAGGTGATTCAAAGAATTTTGATCTGTCAAAACATGGCCACCAGAGGTGTGGCATTTTTCCCTACATGGTTATATGGGAGAACTTTTTCTCAAAAACCATAAGAGTTTGAGCTTTGATATTTGGTATGCATGTACCTTAGGTAGGTCTTTATCAATCTAGAGCCTTGATGGTTGTTATATATGCCCCTTAAGGGATCTTGTTTAAAATTGTTCAAAGAGTTTTAATCCTTCCAAAAACATGGCCACAAGATGTGGGGTCCATTTTTCATGTATGGCTGTTTTAGAAAACTATAACACTCCTTTTGCAAGAAAATACAAGAGCTTATGCCTTGATTTTTAGTAAACACGTTCCTTGGGTGGTCTTGTATCAAGCTTGTTCAAGAATCTGAATCCGTCGAAAAGGTGCCAGCCAAGGCTGTGGCCATTTGTCGTATAGGAAAACGTAGAAAATCTTTTAAAAATCTACAATATCAAGAGCCTTGATATTTGGTATACATGTTCATTGATTAAAGATTGTTCAAAGAATTTTCATCCATCAAAAACATGACTGCAAGTGTTCTACCCACAGCATTTTGTCAGGAGACCTACCCACAGCCTGTTGTCAGGGAATCTACCCACAGCTTGTTGTCAGGGAACCTACCCACAGCTTGTTATCAGGGAAACTACCCACAGCTTGTTGTCAGGAGACCTACACACAGCTGGTTGTCAGGGAATCTACCCACAGCTTGTTTTTAGGGAGCCTACCCACAGCATTTTGTCAGGAGACCTACCCACAGCCTGTTGTCAGGGAATCTACCCACAGCTTGTTGTCAGGGAACCTACCCACAGCTTATTGTTAGGGAACCTTCCCACAGCTTGTTGTCAGGGAGCCTACCCACAGCTGATTGTCAGAGAACCTACCCAGAGCTTGTTGTCAGGAGACCTACACACAGCTGGTTGTCAGGAAACCTACCCACAGCCTGTTGTCAGGAGACCTACCCACAGTCTGTTGTCAGGAGACTACACACAGCTGGTTGTCAGGCAACCTACCCACATCTTGCAGTCAGGGAACCTTACCACAGCTTGTTGTCAGGGAAACTACCCACATAAGGTTCTCAGGGAACCTACCCACAGCCTTTTGTTCGAAGACTACACAGTGTTCATTGTCAGGTGACCTACCCACAGCTGGTTGTCAGGAGACTACACACAGCTGGTTGTCAGGGAACCTACCCATAGCTGGTTGTCAGGGAACCTATCCACAGCTGGTTGTCAGGAGACTACACACAGCTGGTTGTCAGGGAACATACCCACAGCTGGTTGTCAGGGAACCTACCCACAGCTTATTTCAGGGAGCCTACCCACAGCTGATTGTCAGAGAACCTACCCAGAGCTTGTTGTCAGGAGACCTACACACAGCTGGTTGTCAGGGAACCTACCCACAGCTGGTTGTCAGGAGACCTACCCACATCTGGTGGTCAGGAGACCTACCTACAGCTTGTTGTCAGGAGACCTACCCACAGCTTGTTGTCAGGAGACCTACCCACAGCTGGTTGTCAGGAGACCTACCCACAGTCTCTTGTAAGGAGACTAAACACAGCATTATGTCAGGACACCTACCCACATCTAGTTGTCAGGGAACTTAACCACAGCTGGTTATCAAAAGACCTACACACAGAATGTTGTCACAGAACCTACCCACACAGCATGTTGTCAGGAGACTTACCCATAGCCTGTCGTCAGGGAACCTACCTACAGCATGTTGTCAGGAGACCTACCCACAACCTGTTGTTAGGAGAATAAACACAGCTGGTTGTCAGAGAACCTAACCACAGTTGGTTGTCAGGGAACCTACCAACATCAAGCGGTCAGGGAACCTACCCACAGCCTGTTGTCAGGAGACTACACACAGCTTGATGTCAGGGAACCTACCCACATCTTGCAGTCAGTCAACCTACCCACAGCTTGTTGTCAGGGGACCTACCCACAGCTTGTTGTCAGGAGACCTGCCCACAGCCTGTTGTCAGGAGACCTACCCACAGCTTGTCAGAAGACTACACACAGCTTGTTGTCAGGGAACCTACCCACATCTTGCAGTCAGGGAACCTAACCACAGCTTGTTGTCAGGGAAACTACCCACATAAGGTTCTCAGGGAACCTACCCACAGCCTTTTGTTCGAAGACTACACAGTGTTCATTGTCAGGTGACCTACCCACAGCTGGTTGTCAGGAGACTACACACAGCTGGTTGTCAGAGAACCTACACACAGCTGGTTGTCAGGGAACCTACCAACAGCTAGTTGTCTGTGAACCTACCCACAGCTGGTTGTCAGGAACCTTCCAACATCTGGTGGTCAGGAGACCTACACACAGCTTGTTCTTAGGGAACATACCTACAGCATGTTGTCAGGAGACCTGCCCACAACCTGTTGTCAGGAGACCTCCCCACAGCCTGTTGTCAGGAGACCTACCCACAGCTTGTTATTAAGACTACACACAACTGGTTGCCAGGGAATCTACCCACAGCTTGTTGTCTGGAGACCTACACACAGCTGGTTGTCAGGAGACCTACACACAGCTGGTTGTCAGGAAAGCTACCCACAGCCTGTTGTCAGGGAGCCTACACACAGCTTGTTGTCAGAAGACTACACACAGCTGGTTGTCAAGGAATCTACCCACAGCTTGTTGCCAGGGAACCACTCCACAGCTTTTTGTCAGAAGACTACACTGCTGGTTGTCAGGGAACATACCCACAGCCTTTTGTCAGAAGACTACACACAGCTTGTTGTCACGGAACCTACCCACAGCTTGTTGTCTGGAGACCTACACACAGCTGGTTGTCAGGAGACCTACACACAGCTGGTTGTCAGGGAAGCTACCCACAGCCTGTTGTCAGGGAGCCTACACACCTTGTTGTCAGAAGACTACACACAGCTGGTTGTCAAGGAACCTACCCAAAGTGTGTTGCCAGGGAACCACTCCACATACTTTTGTTGGAAGACTACACTGCTGGTTGTCAAGGAACCTACCCACAGCTGGTTGTCAGGGAACCTACCCACAGCTGGTTGTCAGGAGACCTACCCACAGCCTGTTGTCAGGAGACCTACCAAGAGCTTGTTGTTAGAAGACTTCACACAGCTGGATGCCAGGGAACCTACCCACAGCTTGTTGTCTGGAGACCTACACACAGCTGGTTGTCAGAAGACCTACACACAGCTGGTTGTCAGGGAACCTACCCACAACCTGTTGTCAGGGAGCCTACACACAGCTTATTGTTAGAAGACTGTACACAGCTGGTTTTCAGGGAACCTACCCACAGCTTGTTGCCAGGGAACCACTCCACAGTCTTTTGTCAGAAGACTACACACTGCTGGTTTTCAGAGAACCTACCCACAGCTTGTTGTCAGGGGACCTACACACAGCTGGTTGTCAGGAGACCTACCCACAGCTTGTAGTCAGAAGACTACACACAGCTGGTTTTCAGGGAACCTCCCACAGCTTGTTGCCAGGGAACCACTCCACAGCCTTTTTTCAGAAGACTACACAAAGCTGGTTGTCAGAGAACCTCCCCACAGCCTGTTGTCAGGAGACCTACCCACAGCTTGTTGTCAGGGAACCTACTACACACAGCTTGTTGTCAGGGGACCTACCCACAGCCTGTTTTCACGGGACCTACCCACAGCCTGCTGTCAGAAGACTATACACAGCTGGTGGTCATGGAACATACCCACAGCTAGTTGTCAGGAGATATACCCACAGCCTGTTGTCAAGGAATCTACCCATAGCTTTTTGTCAGAAGACTACCCACAGCTTGTTGCCAGGGAACCTACCCACAGCTTTTTGTCAGGGAACCTACCCACAGCTTGTTGCCAGGGAACCACTCCACAGCCCTTTGTCAGAAGACTACCCACAGCTGGTTGCCAGGGAACCTACCCACAGCTTTTTGTCAGGGAACCAACCCACAGCTTTTTGTCAGGGAACCTACCCATAGCCAGTTGTCAGGAGATCTACCAACAGCCTCTTGTCAGGGAACCTACCCATAGCTTGTTGTCAGAAAACTACCCATAGCTGGATTTCAGGGATCCTACCCACAGCTGGTTGTCAGGGAATCTTCCAGCAGCCTGTCAGGGGAACTACCCATAGCTTGTTGTCAGAGAACCTAACCAGAGCAGGTTGTAAGGAGACTCACCCATATTTGGTTGTCAGGTGACCTACCCACAGCATGTTGTAACGAGAACTACACATAGCTTGTTGTCAGGGAACCTACCTATAGTGGTGTCAGGAGACTTACCCATGTGTGGTTGTAAGTAGACCTACCCACAGCGGGTTGTCAAGGGAACTACCCATAGCTTGTTGCTTGTTATCATGGAACCTACCCACTGCAGGTTGTCAGGAGACTTAACCTTGACTGGTTGTCATGAGAATTACCCAAAGCTGGTTGTCAGGGGAACTACCTAGACCATGTTGTCCGGGGACCTTCCCACAGCCTGTTGTCAAGAGTTCTACCAACAGCAGATTATCTTGAGACCAAACCACAGTGTGTTATCAAGAGACCTAACCACAACAGGTTGTCTTCAGACCTAACCACAGCGTGTTGTCAAGTGACCTAACAACAGCCTGGTGTCAGAAGACCTAACCACAGCAGGTTTTCTTTGGACCTAATCACAGCAGGTTGTCAGGAGACCTAACCACAGCCTGGTGTCAGAAGACATAACCACAGCGTGTTGTCAAGTGACCTAACAACAGCAGGTTGTCTTCAGACCCAACCACAGCGGGTTGTCTTCAGACCTAACCACAGCAGGTTGTCAGGAGACCTAACCACAGCCTGATGTCAGAAGACCTAACCACAGCAGGTTGTCTTCGGACCTAACCACAGCCTGTTGTCAGGAGATCTAACCACTGCATGTTGTCAGGAGACCTACTAACCACAGCAGGTTATCAGAAGACCTAACCACAGTGGGTTATCAAGAGATCTTACCACAGCAGATAATCAGGAGACATAACCACAGTGGGTTATCTGGAGACCTAACCACAGTGTGTTATCAGGAGACCTAACCATAGCAGGTTATCAGGAGACCTAACCACAGCAGGTTATTAGGAGACCTAACCACAGCGTGTTTCCAGGAGACCTTACCACATCGGGTTATCAGGAGACCTAACCACAGTGGGTTATCAGGAGACCTAACCTCAGTGGGTTATCGGGAGACCTTACCACAGTGGAAATCAACAGACCTAACCACAGCAGATTATCAGAAGACCTAACCACATCGGGTTATCAAGAGACCTAACCACAGTGGGTTATCATGAGACCTAACCACAGCGTGTTGTCAGGAGACCTTACCACAGCAGATTATCAGGAGACCAAACCACAGTGGGTTATCAGGAGACCTAACCACAGTGGGTTATCAGGAGACCTAACCACAGCAGATTATTAGGAAACCTAACCACAGTGGATTATCAGGAGACCTAACTACAGCAATCAGGAGACCTAACCACAGTGGGTTATCAAGAGATCTTACCATAGCAGGTTGTCTTCAGACCTAACCACATCGGGTTATCAGGAGACCTAACCACAGTTGGTTGTCTTCAGACCCAACCATAGCAGGTTATCAGGAGACCTAACCACAGCGGGTTATCAGGAGACCTAACCACAGCGTGTTTCCAGAAGACCTAACCACAACAGGCTATCAGGAGACCTTAACACAGCAGGTTATCAGGAGACCTAACCATAGCGGGCTATCAGGAGACCTTACCATAGCAGGTTATCAGGAGACCTAACCATAGCAGGTTATCAGGAGACCTAACCATAGCGGGTTATCAGGAGACCTAACCATAGCAGGTTATTAGGAGACCTAACCATAGCGGGTTATCAGGAGACCTAATCATAGCTGGTTATCAGGAGACCTAACCATAGTGGGTTATCAGGAGACCTAACCATAGCAGGTTGTCAGGAGACCTAACCTTAGCAGGTTATCAGGAGACCTAACCACAGTGGGTTATCAGGAGACCTAACCATAGCAGGTTATTAGGAGACCTAACCATAGCGGGTTATCAGGAGACATAATCATAGCGGGTTATCAGGAGACCTAACCATAGTGGGTTATCAGGAGACCTAACCATAGCAGGTTATCAGGAGACCTAATCATAGCGGGTTATTAGGAGACCTAACCATAGCGGGTTATCAGGAGACCTAATCATAGCGGGTTATTAGGAGACCTAACCATAGCGGGTTATCAGGAGACCTAACCATAGCAGGTTATCAGGAGACCTAACCATAGCAGGTTATCAGGAGACCTAACCATAGCGGGTTATCAGGAGACCTAACCATAGCAGGTTATTAGGAGACCTAACCATAGCGGGTTATCAGGAGACCTAACCATAGCAGGTTGTCAGGAGACCTAACCTTAGCAGGTTATCAGGAGACCTAACCATAGCAGGTTGACAGGAGACCTAACCTTAGCAGGTTATCAGGAGACCTAATCATAGCGGGTTATCAGGAGACCTAACCATAGTGGGCTATCAGGAGACCTAACCATAGCGGGCTATCAGGAGACCTAACCATAGCAGGTTGACAG
Source organism: Sinonovacula constricta (assembly GCA_007844125.1). NCBI lineage: Eukaryota > Metazoa > Mollusca > Bivalvia > Cardiida > Solecurtidae > Sinonovacula > Sinonovacula constricta. The sequence goes on from CM017573.1 coordinate 9,142,405, forward strand.
GAGACCTAACCTTAGCAGGTTATCAGGAGACCTAACCACAGTGGGTTATCAGGAGACCTAACCATAGGGGGTGATCAGGAGACCTAACCACAGCGGGTTGTCAGGAGACCTAACCACATCGGGTTATCAGAAGACTTAACCACATCGGGTTATCAGGAGACCAAACCACATCTGGTTATCAGGAGACCTAACCACAGCTTGTTGCCAGGAGACCTAACCACAGCGGGTTGCCAGGAGACCTAACCACAGCAGATTGTCTTCAGACCTAACCACAGCTTGTTGCCAGGAGGCCTAACTAATGAAAGGATTTCATCCACATTACACAGAATTGTTAATCTAAATGTAACAGGATTAATAAGTGTAAAAACCATGCCCCAACAAAAATGTCTTCAGGACTTAGGTGTGTAAGGGTGGACACCCCCACCCTACCCCCACAGTACAAGTATATATTTTTAATGTAAACTGTTATCAACCAGATATTTTCATTACAACAGTATTCTGATTTCTATTAATACTTAAAATAACACCCGGTTTCATCACATAGCAACGTTTTCTTCTTGTCTCTATATATCCTGTTGTTTTACTCTTAGGTATCAGCAAAACTTCGATTCAAGCTATTGTGTTTTCTGACAGTTGTCATGTATAAATTATTTAATTATGCCCTATGGGGTGAAGATTAGGATATCAATGTTTTTTATTATGTACAGCATCATAATGGTAGTTCTGCCTTTTCACGTTTATGCTTTACAACATTTTTATTTCAATAATCTGACATATGCATGTATAATGTTTGCTATAAAAGTTTTGGAGATATTTATTTTTAGCTCACCTGAGCACAACGTGCTCAAGGGGAGCTTTTGTGAAACCGCCTCGTCCGGCGTCCGTTGGCCGTGGTCAACATTTAGCTTGTGAACACACTACAGACCACAGTTTTTATCCAATCTTTATCAAACTTGGTCAGAATGTTTGTCTGCATGAAATTTTGTGTTAGTTCTTTATTGGGTCACCTGGGGTCAAAATATAGGACACTAGGCCAAATTTTAGGAAATACTTGTGAACACACTAGAGGCCCCATTTATGGCCCAATCTTCACCAACCTTGATCCGAATGTTTGCCTGCATGAAATCTTGAGTCAGTTCATAAATGGGTCATGTTTGGTCACTAATTAGGTCAATAGGTCAATTCTTAGAAAAACCTTGTGAAGACACTAGAGACCACATTTATAGCACAATCTTCACCAAACTTAGAATGTTTGTCTGCATTAAATCTTGAATGAGTTTATATTGGGTCACGTGGGTTCAAAAAGTATGTCACTAGGTCAAATCTTAGCAAAAGCTTGTGAACACTCTAGAGGCCCCAATTATGGCCCAATCTTCACCAAACGTGATCAGAATGTTTGCCTGCATGAAATCCTGAATAAGTTCATAACTGGGTCATGTGGGGTCACTAAGTAGGTCACTAGGTCAAATCTTAGAAAAACCTTGTGAACACACTAGAGACCACATTTATAGCACAATCTTCACCAAACTTAGAATGTTTGTCTGCATTAAATCTTAAATGAATTCCTTATTGGGTCACATGGGGTGAAAAAAGAGGTCACTTGGTCAAAACTTAGAAAAGGCATATGAACACACTAGAGGCCACATTCATAGCCCAATCTTCACCAAACTTGATCCGATTGTTTGTCTGCATGAAATCTTAGATGTGTATATTATTGGGTCACGTGGGGTTAACAAGTAGGTCACTACGTCACATTTTAGTAAAACCTTGTGAAAACACTTACAGGCCACATTGATGGCACAATCTTCACCAAACTTGGCCAGAATGTTTGCCAGTATGAAATCTTACAAATGTATTGAAGTGGATTCAGTAGGTTACTTGGTAAAATTCTGGAAAATGTTATCAACCCAGTGGCCACACTAATGGTCCAATCTTCAACAAAGTTTTCTAAACTAAATAATACTTAATTACTTGATGCCAGATTTGAGCCTACTAAAAGCCTGTGTCATCAGGTGAGCGATTAAGGGCCATCATGGCCCTCTTGTTAAGATTTTACTAGTACATAGATTTCAACACTGAATAAGTAAGACCATGTTTATTTATATGCTATATTTACAGTAATAAGTAAACAACAAACCGGCCGAAATAGCTCAGGTGGTATAGTGTCGGCTTGCGGATCAGGAGGTTGTGGGTTCGAACCCCGGTCGGATCAAACCAAAGACTTTAAAGTTGGTAGTAGTGGCTTCCCTCCTAACGCTCGGAGCTAAGGGGACAGCTTTACGCCTGACTCACCGGTGTCAGTATAATGGACTGGCCGGGTTCAGTCCCTGGGCACCTCATAAATGCCCCTGTGCTATAATGATAGAAACGTCGCTGTGCAGTATCGGCAAAAAATGCTGGCTAATCCCACAACAAACTGTCCGAGAATTTTACACCTTTCTTTGATGGCTTGGTCAGCCAGTGTCTTCACACTTTATCACTTATGTAATCTGCCAGTCATGATGCTACTATCATTTCATCATAACAAAGCCACGAGGGCCATATCAATGGAAAATAATTGATGTTATTTAGTTATATGTAATATTTTATCTACTTAAAGATTTTGGCTTCTGGTTACATTTTTTTTTCAGTCAATTTTTAAAATCTTCCATATTAGAAACTGTTTATGTAAAATATTGTTTTCTGGCCACAGAGGCAGCTTCCAATTTACAAAAAAAATGTATTTTAAAGGAAAATATGTATTGGAGCTGGGCCGAGCGCTGGTAATTGAATTGACCCTAAGCCCAAATAATGGTGTTGGGGCCTAAAAGGCCCTCAGGGTCGTTATTCTGCCACCAATCATCTGCTTTGCTAAACATTTTTATTCGATTGATGACTAATCTGTTTAATGTAAAGACAAGGTTAAACAAATGTCGTAATATAGACAGAGACTAATAAGGGTCAGTCGAAACCCTGGTTTTGCAGTGTTTGACATGTAGAGTAACTAATTTTATTACAATTTTGAGCTGAGAACAGAGTGGCAAAAGTATGTTAATATTAAATTCAAAACAATACTGTCTAATTTGAAGTTGACACCAATTGTGTTGATGTGTGGCAGGTCTGTATTTGATAAGTAGAGTCGCTGACTTGTAAATCCTCGTAAATATTGTGCCATTCACCACATGGGTTTAGGTTATACTCATGGGCAAACTTTTTCATGTGTGTCTTCCAGCTTACATACAGTGTGCAGGCTGTTCTGCCCAGACATGTGTCTTTAATTTTGCTCCACATTACTATAATGACCACAGTCGGGTCGCTGTGATGTACTTCAATGACATTTTCTTTTCCATTTCTTTTCAGGATGTGTCAGGACACCCAAGACATCAGGGAGTCCTTAGATGAGCTCAATGCTATTCCCGAGTTACAAGCAGTCCCTGCACAGTTAAAATCGGCTCTGGACAATATAAACAAAGCTATTAAAGTATTAGATGAACATCTGGCTAATATTACAAAACATGGAAACAGTTTTCTTAATGATCTGGAAGTGTACGCTAAGGAACTCCTGTTGCGAATTGAGGAGCTTAAAGAGAAGAGTAAGAAGGATATCAAAAGTAAACAAGAAGAGCTTCTTGCTGTCGCCAGACAACACCGACAGGCGTGTGCTTTAACTAAAGACGAAATAAACCAGTGTTTAGACAAAATTACAAGGTCAAAAGAATGGAAAGCCAACACGTTTGTCCTTAAAAAGAAGGGTCAGACTATTGCTTCAAAAGTTGATGCTCTTTATAAGGAGTCGGACATACTAATAAAAGGACTCCAATTCGACTTCATGACAGAAATGAAGATATTTAACTCCCTGAGCTCTTTCAGTTCCCTTGTTAGGGAGGTCAGCACAAAGGCACACGATATCAGCTCACAGGGTGCTGTTGGAGGTGAAGCAGACATGCCAGTACAGGAAATAGTAAGGAGTCGAGCAGACCATCAACTAGAGAGACCAGTGGAGAAACGGAAAGATAGGCGAGTGGTGAGACCAGAGAAGAAACACATCAATGTCAGGATTCCAGAGGATAAGAATACATGTTCCAGCAGAGGTTGCTGTCATCTCAATGATGGAAGTCTGGTGGTAGCTGATTACAATAATAGTAGACTGAAGTGTGTAGACCCGTTAAGTAGCAAGGTAACCAAGTTCTCCTCTACAGATAGACAGCCAACAGATGTATGCTGTATTGGTCCACAAGAGGTAGCAGTAAGTATACTTTCCATGTCTCTTTGGTGATTTAGTTTGGATGTATATTATCATGTATTATATCGACTCTAAATATTCCTACAATAAAATAAAAATTTAATTAAGATAAATATAAGTAAAACAGTTGCATGTGCATGATTATTGTAGTGACGGGTCTGGTCAAGTATATTATATAACAGCATTCTCCACATCAAGCTTAAATTGGCATCCATGATTTAGTGGTTTAGACATTGGACTTTGGATCAGAGGGTCCCACATTCGAATCCCTTTCGAACCCCCAAAACAGACCATGCAATGCAAGTCCTTCAGCAAGACTATGTTCTGCACAGCGATGTGTGTACTTAGTACCTGAGTACTGGTTCTACCCAGAAACTTTCCCAACTGACTGTAAACAAATTTTTAAAACTAAACCAAAATTATATATATATCCTTATATTAGGTTAGCAAGGGAGCTATAGCCCAGCCATTTTAACGACTTAGGTATATCGCAGCCCGGGATCGAACCTAGAGCCTCCTAGAGTCGGTTACCAATGATGTTACTGGGTCCAGTAGGTCCACTTGAGACAACCTATAAGAGCTGATAAAATATTGTCAAAATGCAAAATATTAAATGGGTTATTTAAGTCCCTCTTAGGGATTTGGGATGGGATTTGCCGGCATTTTTGCCAATATTGTGCAGCGATATTTCTATCATTATAGCACAGGGGCACTTATGAGGTGCCCAGGGAATGAACCCGGCCGGACCATTATACTGACACCGACGAGTCAGGCGTAATGCTGTCCTCTTAGCCCAGAGCGTTAAAAGTGAAGCCACTACTACCAACTTCAAAAGTCTTTGGTTTGACCTAGACGGGGTTTGAACACGCTACCTCCCGAACCGCAAGCCGACGCTCTACCACCTAAGCTAATGCAGCCGGTTGGTCCCTTACAACCCAAAAGTCAAATAACAAATACAGAGAAAAGTGCCATCTTCATTTTATACTGAATTGGCCATGTTTCTCACAGTGATAATTAATCGGGTACAGATGCCTTTCAAATAAATTAAGAAGAAAATTAAATTGCCCATTTAATAAAAGTGATTGAATAACTAAAAATAGAAACACAGATCATTAGGAAATGTCCTTTTCAAAAGGAATTGTTTATGTGTTATTAGTAGTTGGTTCATACTGAGAAAGGAAATGCGATGTCATGTTTTTAGCTCACCTGAGCTGATGCTAATTAGGGATCTACATTTGTATGGAAGGTGATATCCGCCAATTTTCTAATTACTGTCTCTAACTTTCAATACACGGATTTGTCACTTCAAATGTCAATTTTTAAATTGCAACACCACGCATGCTAAATACCTCAATCTAATTACATCCTTACCTTTATATATCACATGAAAATGTTCACAGTTCATCATTACCTTTATACAATTTCACATTTCCCGCATATATCCGGAGTGATACGACCTGGCAAAGTTCTGTTACCGGTACACTGTTTCGAGTTCGGACCCAAGACCTCCAGCGTAATCATATGCTCTACCACCTGGTCTACCTGAGTTTTTAACCTTCCTTATTTTTAGCCAGGCATCAACTGGACAGAACCACCAGTACCTAGCCTATTCCTGCTTCACAGGGTTCTCTGAAGAACCCCTTCTGACGCCACTAAAAATCTGGAAAAATCCCATTACCGAGGTTGGCGGTCGAACCTAAGACCTCCTGCCTTGAGGTAGGTGCTCTAGCAACTGAGCTGCATGGGCACCTGACTCTAGGGAATGCATACTCACGACATCGCGTACCCCTGTTGATGTAGTTATATTCCAAAGAATTGTAAGCAAATCTGAATGCGAATGACATAGTATGTTCTTCTGGAAACGTCCGATAACAAAAACTTATAATAATAGTAAAATCACTTGCAGAATTTTAATATAAACATTAATAACTACGTTGGGCAAAAGGTAACTTGTTCAATTTGATATTCCGTTATATTTTTAGCTCACCTGAGCACAATGTGCTCAAGGGGAGCTTTTGTGATACCGCTTCGTCTGTCGTTCGTCGTCAACATTTTACCTTGTGAACACACTAGAGGCCACAATTTTTATCCAATCTTCACCAAACTTAGTCAGAATGTTTGTCTGCATGAAATCTTGGAGGCGTTCGTAACTGGGTAAAGTGGGGTCAAAAAGTAGGTCACTAGGTCAAATCTTAGAAAAAGCTTGTGAACACACTAGAGGCCACATTTATAGCCCAGTCTTCAGAATGTTTGTCTGCATAAAATCTTAAATGACTTCTTAACTGGGTCACGTGGGGTAAAAAAGTAGGTCACTAGGTCAAATCTTTGAAAAAAACTTTTGAACACACTAAAGGCCACATTTGTAGCCTAATCTTAACCAAACTTGGTCAGAATGTTTGTCTACATGAAATCTTGAATGAGTTCGTAACTGGGTCACGTGGGGTCAAAAAGTAGGTCACTAGGTCAAATCTTTCAAAAAGCTTGTGAACACACTAGAGGCCACATTTATAGCCCAATCTTCACCAAACTTGGTCACCACCACCACCATTCCGATGCTAAAGGGCAGAGCAACAAGAGGTTACATTTTTCTGCCAACACTACGCCGCACGCCGCCTTATCCAATATTAGCTTCGCAACTGCCTCGAACTGTTACCATATCCATTTCCGTCGGCCATCTTTTGTTTATTTACAATTGACAAGCTAAGTACCCCTCCCCATTTTGGCTTTATCTTTAGGTTGTGGTTGCTTGGTCTAAATTCTAATTTGTCCTCAGTTAAATTTAATATAATAAAATACAAGCAACCACATATTTACCTATTAGAAAAATACTTGGTTTTGTTTACAGCGTGAGGGTTTTATTCATCTTTTCAACATTTACCCCTTGTCTCATAGTCCATTAGCGGAGGAATAATATTGTTCACTATAACCTCCCCATACACACACAAAAACATACACTTAGAGAAGATAATATGATATATGATATATAAACACCTGTGATATTTTAACTTTTATTGGATAATATACTGTGATATCTAGTTTCAACTAGAGCTGTGATAAGCATATGCATCTTCTCATTTTATTTGTTTGATATAGCATATTTTAATTTATGCTACAGAGTGGTCATCCCACCTATAGCCTTAAAATCAGCAAGTACACCAGCACAAAGTTACACACTGTGCTACCATTGTTTTCACTCTGTGAATATAAGAAAGAATGTTTCAGTCCACCACTAGAGCGCAGGGGGGAGGGGACAGGCAAAATCTCTCTCCTTTGCTAGGGAGACCCAGAACTCCCAATCAGACACACCTTATAAATAAAAGCACCTGGCCTCACAAATTGATTATTCGGGCGGAGAGGGGGGGGGGGGAACAAAACTCTGGGCAATTTATCCTTATTTACAATGGCCAGGGCCATCAATACTGAATTTGGCAAAGGAGTCAAAAGGGTGGTGCCCCTTGCGTCTGGGGCCTACCTTTTAGAGATGGCGTCTGCCGAGGCTCTGGTAGGCGTCCTGAAAAAAAAGCCTTTATCTTTGGCGGGGGTGGGAATAACCGCTGCTGAGCTCACTGCCGGAACACACTGCGAGGGGGTGATCCACAATATCCCCCTCAACACAGACATAAACACAGTCCCAGAACACTTCACATCTACATCTGCAAATCAAATTATAACATCAGCATATCGCCTAAAAAACAAGTTCGGCAGGGAATCAACAGCGGTATTATTAAAATTTACAGGGAGGGAGCTGCCAACAAATGTCAAAATACGGGGAACTGACATATTGTTCCCCGTTCAAGAGTATGCAGCCCCTCCACTAAAATGTTTCAGATGCCAGGGCTTCGGCCACAAATCGCAGAGATGCCGGGGCCAACTGAAATGCGCAAAGTGCGGGGGGGGAGCACGGCATAAAACAGTGCACTGCGAATTATAATAAGTGCACAAATTGCAATGGTGCCCACACAACGAGCTATAGGGGCTGCCCCTCTTATATAAGGGCAGCCAAAGTGACTTGGCTTATGAGGAGAGAAGGGATGGGGTGGCAGAAAGCCAACGCACAAGTGCCGCCCACCTCTTCCCACCTATATAATAGTGCACGCACTCCGTCGCCAGGTCAGGCCCCCGTGGGAAACCCAAGCCCCCCCCAGTCCCAGGGGAGGGTGGAGGGCCCCGGAAGGCCAATAAACCGCCTGGTGAGGGACGCTGAGGGTAAACTCTGGCGGCACGTAGGAGACGGAAGGCATGGAAGTTTTCAGATTCTGTGCTCCGTGCCCCAGGGGGGACCTCAGCGGCCCTCGGGGTTAGGGAGGTGTGACCGGGGGGAGAAACCACCCGGCTACCAAACTATAAAAACCAACGGTTCCGTGCACACCAACCCCATAAAAATTGAGGAGTGCGAAATAGAAACTAAAATGGTGGTAGAGGACGACGTAGTCCTGCTGTGGGACGGGGATGAGTCTATTTCAATATCATCCCTGTCGGATAGCAGCAGCGACTCCGAATCTGAGACAGATCCCGACGAAGTCGAAGACTGTCTAGATGGTGAGTCCCTGCCTACCAACAAGGTTGTCCCGGTTGCCACAGGGGAAGTGGACTTATCGCCTCAGCCAATGAAAAGCGGCGAGGTGACACCCACAAACCCCACCCCCCCCCCCCCCCCCAATGACAACAGAGACAGCCCTACCCTCTAGAGGAGTGGATAGAGCAACCCAGTCCTCCCCCATTAATATTAAAGTTCTGCAAGAAGAAAAGGGGACTGGGTACAATATTGACATTGACCACAAAGAAATAAAATTAACTATCTCTATTTATGATCTGTTAAGCATTGTCAAGGACATTAGAACTAAAACCACCATCAGAACAGGTGTCAACCTTGACAAATTTCTAAAACAACAGATCATAAAAAAGCTCCAAATCCACGACTCACTGCACTCCTCAAAACCTAACCGTGCTCCTGGGACCCCCCGTCAAATACCCACCGAGTTCGCGACCGGGCTATTGAGAACACCCTTGAAGAGGCCCGCAACCCCCAGAAAGGTTAAAAACCATATTCCTAGTAAAGGAAGACTGACATCCAACCGCAGATAAATTCAATCGAAACTTTAACATAATATCCTTTAATGCTGGGGGGTTAACTGCACATAAGCAGGCAAATATTTTGGAATATTTAGACAAACATGATATCCATGTCATATGCATCCAGGAATCAAAATTACCAAAAAACGCAATTAAAAAAATACCTGGATATAAGGGGATTTACAAATACCATCTAAATACAAACAATCAAGTATGTGGGGGGCTGATAGTGTATGTTAAAGATTCCATCAATCATGCAGAGGTCACAGTGGAAAACATCAGGGATCAAAACGGGGAAACAAAGGTCGAATTGCAAATAATCAACCTTTATTTAGAACAATTCCCTCTAACTCTGGTCAATCTTTACTCCAGGGGCTGGAACCCTGAAGTAATTAACAAACTAAACTCACTTTTGGCAGGTGAGCACAAGGACAGCATCATAACTGGTGACTTCAATGCCCACCATGTAGCTTGGGGTTCAACCAGTACTGACCGTCATGGGGAGGTTGTTTGGAACTGGGTAACGGACACAGGTAAAGTCCTACTTAATGACGGCAGTCCAACCAGAGTAGGCCAAGCATTGACTTGTTTAGATCTAACGATAGCTAGTCCAAGACTTTCGGTAATTTCGGACTGGGGAGTAATGGAAGATACTTGGGGTTCAGATCATTTCCCAATCATCACCTCAATTCAAAAACATGGTATGCCAGAGCCAAAAAATAATTCTGACACTAAATTTAATTATAAAAAAGCAGATTGGGAAAAATTCAAAGAAATGTGCGAGGAAATTAACCCTGATGGAATACACTCGACAAATGTAGACATGCACTGTCAGCTCTTAACAGAAAAGTTTCTATTTATTGCGGGGGAGTGCATCCCGGTCAGTAGGACAAAGAAACATGGGAGAAGCCTTGTCCCGTGGTGGAACAAAACTTGTAATGATGCAGTCAAGGGGCGAAAAAAATCACTAAATAAACTAAAGAGAAATCCATGTCCAGAAAACTATAATGGGTACATGGAGGCTCAGAGAAGCGCAACAAAGGTCATACTAGATGCCAAGAGGCAAGACTGGGAGGAATTCTGCAATTCGTGCAATCACAACACGAATTCGATTGATTTTTGGAAAAAAATCCGCAGAATTCGAGGAAATTCATATAGCCCCATACCACTATTAAAAGATAATAAGACATCCGCAGTCACCCCCATAGAGAAAGCTAACATACTTGTCTCTCATTATAAGGATGTCTCCAGCGACTCAAATATCTCTACAGAAATATTAGAAATCCAGGCAAAATTTGAGTCAGAAAACAAAGAAAAAATAGAACTCCCAGGAGAGAATAACATACCTCTCAATAACAGCTTCTCAATTTCGGAACTTGAAGACATAATCAGAACTAGGAGTAGCTCAGCCACGGGCAAGGATAGGATCTCTTACATGTTGTTTAAAAATATGCCCAAAAAAGCCCTAGAACTTTGGCTTAAATTATTTAATATGGTGTGGACGACAGGGATATACCCCGAAACCTGGAAAGAAGCCATAGTTATACCTTTACTAAAACTAAATAAACCTGAAAACGAACCAAAATCATATAGACCCATAAGCCTGACATCCCATGCGGGGAAATTGCTCGAGGGGATGGTTAAGGCTCGTTTAGAACATCTATTAGAATCAAAAAACATTATAAATCCCTTTCAATCCGGATTTAGAAAAGGAAGGAGCACATTAGATCAGCTCGCTAGACTGCAACATGACATAATCTATGCTAGGAATAGAAGGAGGTATGTTGCAGCCATCTTTCTCGACCTACAGGCCGCTTTTGATCTGACATGGCATGCAGGAGTTCTTACTAAACTTAAAGACCATGGTATAACAGGCAACTGCTACAGGTACCTGAGAGCGTTTCTAAATGACAGGAAAATCCAAGTTAAAGTGGGGGACACACTATCAAATCATGAGACCCTAAAGAGGGGTACCCCACAGGGCTCGATCCTCTCCCCACTACTGTTCTCGCTCCTTATAAATGACCTTCCTAGCAGTGTCGAAGGGACGGGACTAGTAGTGAGCCAATTCGCAGATGATTCGAGCGCATGGCTAACTGGCTCCTCGTTAAAACCGCTCAGGAAAAAAGCCCAGAGCGGATTGGACGCCATTTGGGAGTGGTCAAAAAAATGGGGATTCAAAATTTCACAAAGTAAAACTGTAGGCATTCTTTTCGGACTTAAACAAGAGATGGATTTGGACGTATATTTAGGGGGAGAAAAAGTAAATTTTAAAGATAAGGTAAAATTTTTGGGAATGACTCTTGATAGGAGGTTATCATTCAAGAGCCATATACAAGACATCATTGAAAGATGCCAGAGAGACTTGAACTTAATGAGGATGTTAAAAGGGACTGACTTCGGTTCAGATAAACACAGTCTCCTGTTACTCTACAAGTCTCTCATACGTCCAAAAATTGATTACGGCTGTCAAATTTACTCCATCGCAGCCAAAACAAATCTTAAAAAACTTGATAGCCTACAAAATCAAGCTCTCAGGATAGCACTAGGGGCCCTAAAATCCACACCTATAAGCATATTGGAACAAGAGGCTGGGGTGCCTCCCCTATGTCTGCGGAGGGATGATCAGTCAATTAGATATTGGGCCAGGGCCCGTACCAAACCGGACAACCCTGTGAATCAAATCTTCGGCACTGGCTACTTCTACAAAACACCAAGGAGGGGATCTGAAAAGACACCCCCACTCCCTTTTGGAGCTTATACCCAAAACCTGGTGGAAGCCTGCGGTGTCGAAGAGAGCAGCGTGGCGACGCTCGGCCCGGCCGAGGTGGAACCGTGGACCCTGAAAAAACCCGAGATCGACCTTAGTCTTACAAAACTGTTCACTAAAAATGACTGCCCTAATAAAATCAAGGCGCTAACACTGGAGCATTTGGCAATAAATACAAAAACTGGGTTAAAATATATACAGATGGAAGTAAAGACCCCCAAAAAGGTAGGGTGGCTTCCGCTTTTGTCATTCCCTCTATTGAACTAACATTTTCGGAAAGAATATCAGACAAAACTTCCATCTATACAGCGGAAATGAATGCCATCCTACAGGCCTTGAGCTGGATAAACAAACAAGAAAAAACAAGATCTGCTATTTTTTCGGACTCTTTAGGATCACTTATTTCCATAGAAAATAATAAAAGCAGATCCAGGCCTGACCTCCTCAATCAAATCAAAATTGTAGCAAACCAGTGCATGGAGAAAGGCCACATTGTCACTCTAACATGGTGTCCAGCACATGTAGGGATCTCGGGAAATGAAAGGGCTGACGGGGCTGCCAAAGCCGGACTGAGCGCTTTGCAGGTGGGACATCACACGGGCCTCGCACCAACTGAAATCTATTCAATATCAAGGAAAAATTTATTAAATAAATGGGAACAACACTGTAAAATCATTAATGACAAAATCAATGATGGACGGTCAAAAATACCATCACTAAAACGCCCAACAATTTACTCAAATAACTTTCGAATTGAACGTAGCATAACAAGATTAAGACTGGGCACAACTCTTTTACCTGGCAGTACCGGCCAATATATCCTAAACTTAAATCCAGATTGTTCCACGTGCGGGGTCCGGTTTGATGACAAACACCTGTTGTTACAATGCGAAGACCACAGGGGGGAGAGGATAAAATTAGAACAAGTTTTACTTTCGGAAAATTTGGTATTTAATAAGACAAATATCCTCTACCCACCCAAATTACTAGAAACAACAATATTTAAGGCACTGGGAGAATTTATTCACAACACCCAGATGTCAACAAAAATCTAAAAACAATGATATGAAAAAATTAAAAAAGTCCGACCACCCCACGTCATGCCTTCTCAAAATATATCAGCCTTAAAACACAATGATTCACTTGATTGGTACAAACTATACGACTTACTATAAAACACATTATTAAAACATTACAATGTACTTAATGAAATAAACATAATAGAAGATTATCTTTTTAATCTTTTCTCAAATGAAATATATTAATTCTATTCTGGGATAAACAGATAAAACACCAGCCCTTCCCAGAATCGAACTGGGGAGCCATCCCTTTTTCTAAATAGTATAAATATAAGGGTGGCTCAACCAATAAGGGCTATTTTGGTTAAACCCATCTATACCAAAACACAGAAAATTAAGAGCGCCTCTGTGGGATGTACACCATGATGATGCATCAGTGTCACACAGCGACCCAGCTTGCCCGGACCGACCCCCGACCCTGGGATGATAAAGGTCCATAGATGGGGCCGGGGATGGTTGGTAGGGTCTGATGGGCGTGTGACACGGTGTATCGTCTGGACCCAAATAATACATAAAGGACATATAGTAACCCGGCCTGCCCGGACCAACCCCCGACCCTGGGATGATAGAGGTCCTTAGATGGGGACGGGGATGGTTGGTAGGGCCTGACGGACATATGTCACCATGTATTTTCAGACCAATTTAAGGCTCGGCTTGCCCGGATCGGCCACTAGCCCCGCACCCACAAGTAGATGGAGGCGGGGCTGGTGGAAGTTGGTAGGGCCTGACCGGCAGAAGGTGAAAAAACTTCAACAAAAAATAAATAAAATTTTACGGGGCATCCCGCAGGGGCGTACTGAGAAGGCATGACGGGGGGAGGGTGATAGGGGCCCTGGATAAGAACACCTCTTCGGGGAACCCAAAGCGAACTCGGTTCACTGTCCGATGAAAACCGGGTGCCTTACATCTTCAAAAATACAGCATCGTGTGGGAGCTCGTGGCCAAAAATGAAACACACTAGAATGTTCTATATACTACCGACTAATGGTAACAACCTCCCAGGGCCGAAGACTACCAACGCTTTATGCAATTGTCAAAATTTGGTATAGTCTCGGCCCTGTACTGTCTCTTCTATCGTGTTATCCTATATAAAAATAAACCTCTCTACTCTACTCCAAGGTGTACATGGATAAAAAGAAAGAACTGAGAAAATAAAAGAATAATATCCATGTATTAACCTGTCTATACTATTCAAAAAAAAAAAAAAAATAAAAAAATATTAAAATTTTTTTTTTTTTTTTTTTTTTGACAGTGGTTCTACCCAGGAAATGGATTGAAACCAAATATTTTATATATATTCTTTAACATTCTTTAAAAAAAAAACAACAATCTCTTATACAGTTTCTGATTTACCTATTAAGGCCATGGGCTCTCCGGGATGTGGATAAATAATAAGAAAAAGCCATCATAATATAAATAAACATCAACATTAATGCATAATTCCTGTAAGAACAAGGATTGAAGTATAATCTCTTATACTATTTATATATTGAATATTGACTATATGTTAAGAAATGTATTACGAACATTATACCATCATTTATAATAATGACCTACGATCTAATTTACATAATATATAGGCAAGAAAAGAAGAAATGTAATACAAATAGAATAATTTAACAAACTTGCCTGTTTCTCCTGAACACCATGGGAAAACGGGTCCTACTGAATACCGAAAGACACTTGTTTACCGAAAGATACCGAAAGACACTTTGTTTTACCGAAAGACACTCAATAAAACGTAATAAAAGCATCTTTTGTTGTTTTCTTTAGTTAATATGTTGAAATATTAGTTTATGAACAAAATGCCAAAGATTCATTGTAATAGAAATAAGTTTTTGATAGTTATAAGACGTTGTTTACAAATGCCGTGAGAAGTACACAAACATGATAAATACAACATGACTCTGATTACCGAAATACACTGAATACTTTGAAATTAAAGCATAATTTGCTGTTTTATTTAGTTGATATGTTGAAATATTAGTATATGAAATAAATGCCAAAGACACGTTGTCATTTAATGTGTTTTTAAAATGTTGTAGTACGAAGTCATGTTGCGTATTGCCTTGTTGTCTTAGTTGTTTCCCCTTTGACAAAGCAAAAGCAAATTTTGGTGAAATGTCTTACTGTCTATTATATTTTAATTGTTTGTTTATATTTAATTGTTTGATTACAATCAGAACGCAGTGGATGCTTAACAATTAATTAATTAGTGATACAATTAATTAGTGTCTAATTGTAATTCGAGATACAAAGTGAATACTGTTTGTTATAACACTCCCAAGCGGACATGTATCACTCATGTGTCAACAAAATGTATAAATATAATTCTGAATGAGTATGAACCAACATTCAAACCTGTCCATAGTCCTCAACATTTCAAACAAAATGTATGCCGTATTTGGAGACAGTTATATAGCATGGCTGAATCGTTTTAACATGGGATGTTTACATAACTTCCATGGCAGATGTAAACTCTACGGTGTGTCAGGAATGTCTACAACCAGAAAGTTTGAGCCTGAATTCCAGAAATTGTTACAAGACAGACCTAGGTATGTGTTAAACTGCCTAATACTGAAATACTACGCTGTATTGTGCCTTTGTGCATGAGAAAATAGACCCACTGGCAGTAAGTGATATTTACTTGTGACACATAATAAAGTAATAATGTCAAAATTAATGTGTGTTTTTTTTGCTTTTCATTTCAGTTATGTCTTCATGAACGTTGGAGGATATGACATTAACACTGATTGTTCCGTAGAAGAGATAGTTGCAAGACTGATCAGAATAGTACAAAGATTGAAGCGGAACGGAGTACAGAGGGTATTTGTGGCATCCATTGTAGAACGCGGGTCCTTTCCTAAATTCACAGGATTAACCAGTGACCAGTTCAACAAGATAAGAAAAAGTGTCAACGCCAAACTTAAGATACATTTTGGGGAAGACTATGTGAATGTTGAAAAGAAGTTGAAGTATCCCAAACACTACAACAAGGACTTGGTTCATCCAGGTTTTAATGAAGGAGGGATGAAAGTTTTGAACTGCTTAATCAAAGCTAGCTTTATGAAAACCTTATAATGCACCTCTTAGTTTGTAACTTTTTACTGCACAACTATTGTACTGTTTAGCAAATAAATAAAAATGAAATGAAAAAGCTCTTTTAATTTTTTTTTCAAATCCAAATTTACAAGATCAAGCATGATCTTCAATAAATGCTTATTGTTCACGCAATTTACATAAAATATAAATAACACAACATCAGCACCTTTAATTACCAATCAAATTTATGACACTCGTACTTTAAATTGATAAACAATTAGTTAATTAGAACTGATAATTCGATGTGCTAATTGTTAAAATTGCTGCACCGCCTCTGATTGAAGATTTATAATGTCTTTTAATCTTTGAGACTTCTGAACTAAAGTAAACAAAAGAAAAAAAAACAGTTTGGTGTGTTTGCATTAAGCAAGTGTGATTATTTAGAATTGTCAGTATATAAGAACTCTGAGATCTGCCAGTATATTCACTTGACAAAAATGGACTATCCATGCATTGTCTGTTCTGAAGAGTGTCGCTCAGACACAATTCAATGTTCTAATTGTCAGAATTGGGTTCACAGTAAATGTATCGGTCTGTCTGATAAAGAGTTGAGATCTTGGTCTAGTTCATTTCTAAATTTTCTGTGCAAATGTTGTGTATTTACTGGAACTAACTATGACGCAAGTGCTGCCTTGGCAAGGTAAGTGGACCTTATACATATTTTGGTTTGGTGTGCAAACAGTTTGATATACATTTTTCCTATTAAGAATATTACAAAAAGAGTTTCCTCTTACAATAGTGCAATATTAACTTAGAAAATTAAATGACAAATATATGTACCGGACTCAGGAGATAAACGCAGATTTTTATGTTCGATTTTCAGATTAGCTAAAGCTATGCAGTCAAACACAAGGAATTCCCTCATCAATCAGGCAAAATCTGAAACAAAACTTCTCGAAACATACCATGTGGACGTTCCTTCGGCAGAGTGTAACATGTACGAGGTAGACACAGAGGCTGTCAAAATACTATCCATGTTCCATCCTGTCATGAATATGGAATACTTACCAGTAAACACGATAGGGGATGGAAATTGTCTGTATAGAGCGGTTTCACGTGCAATTAGTGGTTCACAAGAGCACCACATTCTATTAAGACTTAAAACAGCCTTAGAAATCATTAACAATAGAGATTCATATGATACAAGGAAACCAAACAATGACTTCTTGAATGACATACGGATCGTCACCAGCCCATACGACAATCTTTTGTTAAATGCAATAACTGAACGTTCATTTTCAGAAATGGCACACGTGTATGCACTCAGTGCAGCACTTGGAGAGCCAATTCAGTCGTATTATCCTCCTCAGTTGAATATTGAAATGTCTTCTGCTTTTACTAAAGTTGTTCTAGGTCGTGGTGTGTCTTCAAATCAGACACCGAGAATTATGTTAATGTGGACTTCTATTTTGGCCCCTGTTAGAATTTCATTATTTAAGGTGAACCATTTTGTCCCCTTAGTCTCAAAACAGTATGACTCAGACCCTCCGCAACAAATGACCATAGATGCCAGCCTTGATACCTATCAACCATGTGATAGCTCGTTAGAATCTAGAGGAGTTTCAAAATTAGTTGATATCCAGGAAACAGAAAACGTGACAATCCAAGCTGACATTCCCCAACTTGATTCACAAGATCAATTGAAATGTAAAGAAAAGCATACTCCGCCTCATACTGAAAGTGTTGGGGATAGCTTTGCGCACTATCCATTATGCCCAGGTGAAAGCTCGTTTGGGAATGTCAGCATGTCAGAAAATGGTCATTTTTCATTGTCCGATATATCAGTAGGTGATATTTGTTCCTTAATAGCTGATTCTGTTCAGGAGGCAATGGATGGTGACTTACATGGGACGCTCAAGTCAGGGTTTCTTGACACAAGTACCGCTGTCAATCATCTTTTGAAAAAAATGTAAGGGCATTGACCAAATTCCTGTGGGTATTAAGGAAAATGTTTATTACGTAATGGATAATAATCTGAATTTGGAAAACAGGTCCAACAAAAAAAGAAGTACTTTCTCAGACGACTGTGGGGTTTGGAATTCTTCGACCGGGGCTTCTCCTAAATCGTATTATCTGCTGCATGATAATGGCGATCTCACATTGACATTTTTAAAAAATGGTCTTTATTGTCATAAGAAGCGAGTCAACAAAAAAACTGAGTACTTACCTATGACACCACAGCCAGATAAAAATCAAATTGTTGTCATTCACCGGTACTATGCCACTTTAAAGGCCAATGAAAAGTACAAGAAAAGGGTAACATGGCTTGGGGAGGGGGGTCTCGAAAGCACCCTAGCACTAGTAGAGTATATTGGTCAATTCCCTGGCCTAGCATCCCATGGGCTTTCTCATAAACAGACAGAGTTTCTTAGAACTCCAACTTTTGTGTTAAAAGACATTGAGGGCATGAGAGAAAGTTGCAAACCTGCCGAGATTTATTTAAAACTAAAAGACAAATATGATGAGGTTACTCGTCCAGGGGGGATGAAAACAATTTACAACAAGCTGCAATATGAAAAGTCAAAGGCTGCAAAACTGGATGGAAATACATTGACAACAAACATTGCTGATCAGATATGTTTCTTAGAAAACATGGTAACTGAAAGTCATAGTTTCGTGCGTTCCGTTATTAGGACTAGCGGCAGGCCGCCGACAATAATTTTGTATACTGATGAACAAATTGTAGATATTAAGAATCTTTGTTGTTCTGGGCAAACAGTTTTAGGGGTTGATAAAACTTTCATGCTTTGTAAAATGCATGTCACGGTAACATGTTACAAACAATTGACTGTTACCAGAACAACAACAGAAGAACCACCTCTTTTTGTAGGCCCAATATTCATACATGACAATAGTGACTATGAAACATTTAGCCAATTTTTTCACCTTCTGAAACTAAAACTGTCAGGAACCGAAGTAACAAAACTTGTGGTAGGTACCGATGATGAAAAAGCTATGGTAAAAGCCATTATCACAGAATTTCCTCATTCAACTCATGTTCTGTGTACCAGGCATTTACAAGAAAATGTCCGACAACAACTAACAGATGATGGAGTAAGTTTAAATGAAAGAAAGGTTATTTTGAACAAAATCTTTGGCCAGGACGGCATTGTTGGAGCAACTGACAATATTTGCTTTGAATACAAGTGCGATGAATTCGAAAAGTACTGTACAAATCTGGCCGACAATTTTGTTATTTACTTTCATCGGCGACTGAAAGATCTATTAAAATACAAGGTTAACGAGCCGATGAGAGCTGGTTTCATAAGCTCTAGTTGGACTAACAACAATGCAGAGTCCATCAACCACGTCCTAAAACAAACAGTAAATTGGGAAACCAAAAGTCTACCCGAGTTCGTTAGGTTGACTAACAAACTCGTGGATGGTCAATTCATGGAGTTAAGGAGTGCACTTTTGGCTACTGGGGAATTTCGCCTTGCTGCTTCGCACCAGCATTTTCAGGTTTCAAAATTACAATGGATTGCTATGACTGAACAACAAAGAAATAATTTGTACAAAAAGTACCGATCTTTTGTTATAAAGGCAGATAGGATTGTAACATCCTCAAATGGTCAATCTTCTGTAGTGGCACCGCGCACAGACGGAAAAAAACCAGGTCAAAGAAAGCGAAAAGTAAATGTACGGACAGTGACAATGCCATTGAAAAAGCACAAACAGTGATACCCATTTCATATAAATACAATAAAAATGGAATATAGGTCAGCTATTAAAGTCCTCGTCAACATTCTTTTATCATTTAGGGCAGTTGGGGCAGTTGAAACGTTAATTTCTATTTATTTCATGCATATATTGGAAGTCGGATAGGACGCTCAGCAGCCTGAACGGCCCTCGCATTAAATATGCACCGACAAAGTTCCAATGCGTATATGAGTTTGAGAACACCTTACAGAGCCTTCTGTGCAAAATCAGCTTATAGGTTCAGTTTAACCAAACAGTGATACCCATGTCATATAAATACAATAAAAATGGAATATAGGTCAGCTATTAAAGTCCTCGTCAACATTCTTTTATCATTTAGGGCAGTTGGGGCAGTTGAAACGTTAATTTCTATTTATTTCATGCATATATTGGAAGTCGGATAGGACGCTCAGCAGCCTGAACGGCCCTCGCATTAAATATGCACCGACAAAGTTCCAATGCGTATATGAGTTTGAGAACACCTTACAGAGCCTTCTGTGCAAAATCAGCTTATAGGTTCAGTTTAACCAAACAGTGATACCCATGTCATATAAATACAATAAAAATGGAATATAGGTCAGCTATTAAAGTCCTCGTCAACATTCTTTTATCATTTAGGGCAGTTGGGGCAGTTGAAACGTTAATTTCTATTTATTTCATGCATATATTGGAAGTCGGATAGGACGCTCAGCAGCCTGAACGGCCCTCGCATTAAATATGCACCGACAAAGTTCCAATGCGTATATGAGTTTGAGAACACCTTACAGAGCCTTCTGTGCAAAATCAGCTTATAGGTTCAGTTTAACTAAACTTATTTGTTTACATATGTTTAGATGTCTGTATATAATTGTTTTTTTTTTGTTGTTTGTTTTTTTACAAATATAAATAGATGTATATATTGATAGTCGGATAGGACGTTCAGTTGAATGGCCCTCGCATTAAATATGCACCGACATTAACATCAGATTATCATCATGTTGTGTATTATTTGTATTCATTTTATAAAAACATGCTATCTTTTCACTGCCTTTGTTAGTTTGGTGATGTGTGTTATTTTCTGCGCTGATATTCTTGATATGAATGTATTAATGTATTTTAATTGTATTATAGCATATACATGTATGTTTCGGCAAGGTAAGTGGACAGTTTTTAAGTATATATGATATGTATTTATTGTCTTCTTCTTGATCTTGAATGGTCTTAATTGTACTTGATTGTTTTACAACATTGTATTGATGTTTTTCAGAATGACTTCAGACAAAAAGGCATAAGTAATTGTATCTCATGTATGCCATAATACTTATGCATGTTGTGTTGTGTTTATTGTTTTTAACAATAAGTTTTTTACAATGTTCTAACAGTACCGATCACAACCACATAATAACTTTAACACAGCCAGGTTATCAATTAAATGGTATTTGTCATGTTTGTGTACTTCTCGTGGCATTTGTAAAAATGTCTTATAACTATCAAAAGCTTATTTCAATTACAATGAATCTTTGGCATTTAATTCATATACTTTTTTCTCAACATATTTACTTAATAAAACAGCTAATTATCCTTTAATTTCAATGTATTAAGTGTATTTCGGTAATGAAAGTCATGTACCAATTAAGTGGTATTTATCATGTTTGTGTACTTCTCACGGCATTTGTAAACAACGTCTTATAACTATCAAAAGCTTATTTATATTACAATAAATCTTTGGCATTTTGTTCATAAACTAATATTTCAACATATTAACTAAAGAAAACAACAAAATATGCTTTTATTACTTTTTATTGAGTGTCTTTCGGTAAAACAAAGTGTCTTTCGGTATCTTTCGGTAAACAAGTGTCTTTCGGTATTCAGTAGTACCGTGGGAAAACAAACACATAGAAGGTGAAGGTCGCAACATACTAAGCAGAAAAGCACCTTTACCGTTTCGAACAATTGTTTTCTCAAAAAGGCACCCGGGTATACCAGTGAAAACATGGTTAATCCGTGCGAAACCCCCCTCACTGACACAATTAAAACAGTATCAATTAATACACAGTCGATTTTTATACATCTCGTCAACACATGGTGCCAAAAAAATGGCGAAACAAAGTTAACAGGAAGAGACTTACTCTCCATGCATTAGTACAAATACATTTTTATACTTATAATGAATAATAATATTTTACATGCAACATATAATTTTTATTAAAAACACATAGTAATATAGATCTGAGTAAACAAGTTTTCTTTTCTTAAAAAATAATACCTATGAAATAATACAACGCTATTCATAGTGTAGAGGCTAATACATCAAGCCAATATGTTGCAGACTCCGATCACATGGGGGGCGCCGCACGGGTTTCATCGGACGAGTGAGGCACCTTAGGGAAATGGGAAAATAAAACTTTACCGTAAATCTCTCCTGCGCGCTAGTGTTTTTCGCCATACAGTGCCTCTGAGGAACACAGGCCTGTCTATATTCATAAAATAATTAATTATAAATAACCTCCAAATCCTCTCCTTCTCTTCTGATAAAATAAACATTTAAAAAAATAATCTTACTCTATAGGGAACGGGAGATATCCTTTGTAATTGTCAAACACGGGTACATATATCTCCCTTCCCTTCTTTTACTAATCTTTCGAGTTGTGTTGCTTCTTATATTTCTGCTTCTATGGTGCATGTGGATGAATAAAAAGAATATACGACTGCCAGCGGGACCTCAGAATTAAAAAATAGGTCCCATCATCCACTTGTTAACCAGTCTTTTCTATTTATAATACTAGCTGAATTACAGATATTACAGGGGACAGGCCTGAAAACATGTATATTGTAATTTGTAAATATAAATATAATTATTATTCTTGATTTTTTTAAATAAACATAATCTTAAACGGTCCTAGAAAGGTGCCTATAGCATCGGATAAATAATACAACCATATGTTTTATCTTTTATTTTACCTGGATACTTTTTTTTGGTTTTTAAATTATTGTACTTTTTTAACAATATTATAAGTCCCAAATGAGGCACTGTATAATATGCGAAATAATCTAGTTTCAATGTTAATAGTGGACTGGAAACCAAATGTAATAAGAAGTGTACACTGATATTTTAGACAAAACAAATTTTTACCACACATTCACCACAGCACATACATACAACAAAGCTATTAAAAACACCCATACATTATACAAGCCTTCTGTCATAATCACCCTTATGTTATTAAATTCTTAACCTTTTTAACCTACCAGACACTAGGCAACCCTCACGCCATTATTATAACATTGTGATATTTCGTTTTAAACCCCCTTACTTTAATGCTCGCCCTATAACAATAGTTAGGGCGAGGGTAAACAAAACCAAATATTGATTGAAACTTGGTCAGAATGTTTGCCTGCATGAAATCTTGGAAGAGTTCGTAACTGGGTCACGTGGGGTCAAAAAGGAGGTCCCTAGGTCTAATCTTAGAAAAAGCTTTTGAACACACTAGAGACCACATTTATAGCCCAATCTTCACCAAACTTAGTCAGAATGTTTGTCTGCATAAAATCTTGAAGGTCTTTGTAACTGGGTCACGTGGAGTCTAAAAGTAGGTCACTAGGTCAAATCTTTAAAAAAGCTTGTGAACACACTAGAGGCCACATTTATAGCCCAATCTTAACCAAACCTGGTCAGAATGTTTGCATAAAATCTTGGATGAGTTCGTAACTGGGTCACGTGGGGTCAAAACGTAGGTCACTAGGTCAAATCTTAAAAAAAGCTTGTAAACACACTAGAGGCCACATTTATAGCCCAATCTTCACCAATCTTGGTCAGAATGTTTGTCTGCATGAAATCTCGGAGGAGTTTGTAACTGGGTTACGTGGGGTCAAAAAGTAGGTCACTAGGTCAAATCTTTTAAAAAAAAAGCTTGTGAACACTCTAGAGGCCACATTTATAACCCAATCTTCACCAAACTTGGTCAAAATGTTTGTCTGCATGAAATCTTAAATGAATTCCTTATTGGGTCACATGGGGTCAAAAAAGAGGTCACTAGGTCAAAACTTAGAAAGGTTTTTGAACACACTAGAGGCCACATTTATAGCCCAACCTTCTCCAAACTTGGTCAAAATGTTTGTCTACATGAAATCCTGGATGAGTTTGTTATTGGGTCATGTGGGGTCAAGAAATAGGTCACTAGGTTACATTTTAGAAAAACCTTATGAAAACACTTAAGAGGCTACATTGATGGCCCAGTCTTCACCAAACTTGACCAGCATGTTTGCCAGTATGAAATCTTACATATGTTTTGAAGTGAGTCATGTGGATTCAGTAGGTTACTTGGTAAAATTCTTGAAAATGTTATCAACCCAGTGGCCAGACTAATGGTCCAATCTTCACCAAAGATTTCTAAAGTAAATAACTCTTAATTACTTGATGCCAGGTTTGAGCCTACTTAAAGTCTGTGTCATCAGGTGAGCGATTAAGGGCCATCATGGCCTTCTTGTTAGTTTAGTGACGTCTATATTTATGTGGTACCGCCACCTAGCGTCTGAATGTTGGCAGTTCTTAACTTGTACATTAGTAATTTGTGACTTGAAAATTGTGACTTTGAGATTTGTAACTTGTAAATTGTAAACGAACATAAAATTTGTGACGTCACTACTTTCGTCATAACTTATAGAAAATATCAGCGCTTGGACATTTTGTATTCAAATAGATCGTTTTTCTTTTCATTGCTTGCATTTGAGAAACTCGTCAGGAAGTGCGAAGTTAGAGATCTGTAAAACCGGTTTAAGCAACCCAGTCGGTCCATATTGCCGACTGACCGTTCCAAGGCGGTAACTGTCGGGTTTGCTCTTTTCGTTAAATGACTCATCACAAATTTGTTCTTACTTTTCGCTTGCCTTGCATGTGAAATACCTTTGTTCTGTGCCTTTTTGGAGTTTGGTATATGTTGCAATGCTCATAGGACTTTGTCATATATTCTTATTGATAATTGTGACTTAAGATTTGTAATTTCCAAATTGTATACGAGAGATGAATTAGATACATATAAAAACGAACTTGTTTGTGCAAACAAACAGCAAATTTAAGCAATTGCAGTGTTGCAATTGGCAAATTAGAAATTGAATATTGGCGGATATCCCCTTCCATACATTTGAATCACCGTTTATATACTTGTATGCGGAATTGCCTGATTTTTTTGTAATGGTAACAAAACTATTTTAAGTACCAGAACTGAGCTTGAACTTGTGGTCATTTATAGTCATGATTGTGATATATTCAGCACAAAATAGGACAAATCATGACACGTAGGGAAACTGTACCGACCAGTATTCGAGAAAACAACCAAAATGTTCTTACGTTATAGTATAAGAATAATTAACATTGATCATAAGGTCTGATTACCGATTGTTCTGGCTGAACATATTCAAAATATGTCATATTCATACCCTACGTGACGTATTTGAACCAACGTTACAATTAGATTGCCGTCATTCGGCGTGCGTTCGGGAAGGTAGGTGAGAAGCAGATGGGCGTTAATTTCCAAGATTGAGATATTATATTATACATAGGAACCTTATGGGTCGTGCAAGTTTAGGGTCACTATGAGTGTCCGTCTGGTCAACGTCACTGTTGCAAAGAATATATTTCCTTGATTAAGGAAACATGGCCCTGGTAAGCGGAGAGACTGTGAGATAATGAATGGCGGTTTCTATTCAAAATATATTTAACACGTGGTAGTGATTCCCTCATTTCGTTTCTGAAGGGACATTATTATGACTTACACATTTACCTAATGTTACCACCCTTCTTGGTGGGTATTTGAGGTTACGCGTCAAGGAACTAAATTGTTCTTTACTGAGGTCCAAACTTTTGAAGCTACCTTACAGTGCCCCGTTTACAGACACACGCGCAGGCACACACGCACAATCGCGCGCGCACGCATACACACTGAGTGCAAAAATCTTTTTTTTTTTACTTAAAATGGCAATTCAGAAAAAAAAGAAAACAAGTGAAAATAGTAATCCCGTTCGACAACCTTATACAGTGTATGCAGTTCCGCCCAATCTACGCTAATCTGCCAATCTGTTATTGAACATCTGAGTGCATTAACTTTGGAATAGTGTATTAATCGAAGGTTAAAACAACATGAGGACAAAAGCAGTATATTATTGAATAGTATGAACATACGTGTTAAACAAATTGCCCACGTGTCCTATACTGAATTTTTATTTTTATTTTGGAGACCTTTTTCCATTGATAGGAGATAAGAAAACGACACCATTACGTACTGCCCTAACTATGAAGAAATTACATAAACTTGCGGTTTACAATGCTAATTGTAAAATTTAATCTAAATTACTACACTGTATATACATTTAATTATTGTCTCTCGGACTTGAGATATAGTCCGGCAAATTGAACATCTACATAGATTTAAACCTGAATGGTGGTATCCGACAGGTTGCCTAAATCTAATATACATAACAATATTTGACCTCTGTTTGGGGTATTTGTGCATAATTTCTGTAGAACTTTAGTATAAGCTTTGATAATTTTCAACAGTATCGCAATTTTGGGGCAGTAAAACTCGTTAATCAACACTTAAAATGTTCATTCTTTTTAAATCTATAAATATGAACGATTGGGATTTCGACATCACAGCAGATGTCGTGGATGAAAAATAGCTAATTGTGCAGCGTGGCTCAGATAGGAAATACATGTTTGTAATGACGATTATGGCGTTACAGTACATATTTCAGACAGGTGTAGGACATCAGTTAACATCATTTTGCGTGATCTGTTCAGGTAACAATTGTTTATTAAGATGTTTAATGAAAATATGTTGTCCAAACTGTCGGATACCACCTTTAACATCGATTCTATGCTCGACAAAGAATCAATTTTAGGCGCGATATTATTTAATTTGGCCCCCTACCCCCACCCCGGCGCATCCAAAGCCCAGCTTCGCCCCAGCATTATAGTAATATATATCATATCACGACATACGATAAACAAAACGCACTATCCCTCGTGGTGTGCGATGCAAGTAATACAAATCAAAATTTGCTAGATTAATCCTCTGAAATTACACACATTGATCATAAAGAAGTATGCCGAACACAGGTTATCTCGTAAAAAGTACACAAACTTTTGTACACATTCCATTCGTCTCGTGACAAAATATGACGTCATAAATATTTGAAAACAACAAGTTGAGCGTTCACGAACTTTGTGAGATGGATTCTGCGAGGTCTTGAGGAAAGATGTGTAAATATATCTTGTTAAGTATAAGTTTGAATATTCTAAATATGCTTTTAAATATATGCCTTTTTAAATTGCTTTATGCTTAAGTTTGGTTAAAATAATGTTTGAAAACCATGGCTATGGTTTTAGATCTCTGTTTCATGTAGATGACTATATCTAGACAAAATGCATCATGATTTTGCACAATAGCTGTGAGTTTACCGTAAACTCCGTCCGTTATTGATTCAGAAACCAAGACGTAACTAGATTAAACTCTATTCTAAATGTTGATTTCTGTTATATAAATTGTTACAAATAATTTTACGTAGTCCTATAAATAACCATGTTTTTACGTTTCCACACTTCAGACACAAATGGCGACTTTCCCCCATACTCAAGCTTAACAGATCCAGGAGGACAGCGAGTGTAACAACTGTACATATCTATATTTTGGGGTTATTGAGTTGTATTTGTCTTATTTAGGCCAGGCACTAGCAAGCTGACCGACTATGAACGACTGAATATTGCCATTTTTTCTAGCAATTGTTTACATAATTTTCATTCTAATGTTTACTTGATTTACATGTCTATATTTGCAGGTTGTTGTGTGGATGAAGTGCGGCCATGTTTACTCCACCGCAAAGTGATCGAACTTGTGCCACGACATAAAGGCCTGTATTCACCAAGCATTTCTTAACGGAAGTCACTACTTGAGTCCAAGTCACCATTTTATACCAAGAAAACTAAGCTTTTGTATGAAGTTAAATTGTGATTTTAAGCTCAAAGTATCAAAGTTAAATTGTCATGCAAAATTTCTGACTTATAGCTGAATATACACTGAAGATATTGCGAATTAAAAACTATGACTTTATCCAATCTTACTGAAAAATGGTTGGTGTATACAGGCGAAAGACTTTATTAATGTTCTGTTTTCTCTCATTCTATCTTCAGATTGCATCATTTACGACTATACGTTGACGTGTATTTTGTCACCAACACAATCTGTACATTTATAATGTTTTACTCTGACCTACATTTCTGTATTTCCAGGTTGCCTTTGGTTTTACCAAAGTCCAGGTGTACAACACAGACAGTCTGACCAGGACACGAACCGTCGAGTTGGGACATGAGACCGGCAGGATCGCTTGTCATGGCGGACTGCTGTACTGTGCTGAGTTTTGTGGTACCATCGTGTATGTACACGACGTGAGGAGTGGCAGGAAGCTGAGGGAGATCTCCAAGGACACCGACGGCCGGAAACTGTTCTCTGACATCCGACACATCGCCGTGAACAGTTCCGGCGACCGACTCTATGTGGCTGACAGGAACTGGGGTCTTGTATGTGTCGGCACGGACGGGAGGCAGATATTCTGTCTCTCCGGTCATGATCTCGGACTGTCTGTTGCCTGTGGTGTGACCACTGACCATCACGGTCACGTGTTTCTTAGTGGAGTGAGGTCACAGAACGTAGTCAAGGTGACCGAGGATGGTCACGTGGTAGGTCAGAGGAAGATGTCCCAGGAAGATGGGATCACGTGGTGTCCATCCTGCCTCAGTTATGATGTGAACAGGAGTTCCTTGTATGTCGGAGGGATCAGTGATCAGCTTGTGATGGTGAAATGGAAGTAAAGTTTATATTAATTATTGCCGGACATTTTGTTTTCCATTCAAGTTTCTTCCTTTTGTTGTTGATTGTGACATTTTGTGATTTAGTGACTCGTTATAAAAGTGGAATTAAATCAACATTTTAGCTAAACAATATTCCATCGACATTTTGTTTAGGAATAAAATGAAATATAAACGTGTGTTTGAAACTCTGTACTTCAGTAAATGTTACAGATAAGTATGTAGTTGGTGTATTGTATTTGCATTAAATATTTTGTACAAATGTTCCTACAATTAAAGTTTTATTCAATTCATTAATTGTTTTCATCTCAGTTCGCCATGTTTGTATATTTTACATCAACATCAAAACAATTACGTCATTAATCACAACACTATGACGTCATCACATGCGGATAATTCGCTTTCCCGCAAAATCAATAAAAAGACGCAACGACATCAATACATTACTGCAGTGCTGAATTATTTGGCATTTATGTCAGATTTCTTCAGAATTGAATCAATTTTCAATTAAAAGATTCTTAATACTTCTGTCATTTTGGTTTAATGCATGTGTTAGCATTCGTGTCACATGTAGTGGTATGTAATATGTCCGGCAGTTGTTATATAAATAATCGGCAATAGATTTTCAATGTTATTTTGTTGAAACAATTGTAGCCGTGACCAGCAAGTCGTCAATTTTAGTATATAATGTATATTATCTAGTTAGTATATAATATTTGTAATAAATAAATTTTACAAACAATTAACAACTGTGAGATGTGTGGTTCAGTTAGAACTCTGTTTTATCTGCAGGAAGTCAAATAGCAGTGACAATGTTGTAAAATAAAGAAACACATTAGGTAGATCTGTGACAAGTTGATTAAGAAGTTAAATGTATTGTTCAGTGCTTCTAAAGAGATGTGACCAGTTTATAAGTCATATCGAAATTGATCATGCATTCAGATATGTTAATCGTAAATTAACGATCAGAAATTGCATAAACAATATCGACTGGGGCAATATATGTACGCGGAATTGTTTATAAAACTAGAATTTTTACAGTTGTTACAGTTAAAATATTTATTGTCTCTATAGGACTCCATAAACACGGTCATTTATGTGCTGTCCAGAGGCATACCCCGCCCCCCACTTGGACATTTATAGAATGTTTGTAGGTGCGTTTTCCAAAATATCTCTGAGTGGAGTGGGGTGGATTCAATAATATTGCATTTAAACATGTAGTAACATTTAATGTCAAGATAATGTGCAAGAAGTACATGTTTCTATTGTGTGTGACAACTGTTTTGATCCTATTTAATGTTTATCCAGGAATACCTGTTTGTATGTAACAATTCTGTTTTACCTATCATTGCATATCCCAAATTGTGCATGGTTCCAAGAGCGGATCTAGGATTTTACCCTGGGCGGGCGAGAACTTTCTTCAAATGTTTAAACGACCTCATTTTATGCTTTGTGGATTTCTTTACACGCCAATGACATATACTACATATAGAAGACATAAGATGACCCTTCAAGGTGGTATCCGGCAGTTTGGACCAAAATATCTTTTTCTCAACCAAGCAAGTCATTGTTACCTGAAAAGATCCTGCAAAATTCTACTTATTGATTTACCCTAGATCAGCGTGAACACTGAAACATAAATCCTCGGTTCTCATCGCAGGTATTTCCTATCCGAGACACGCTGCTGAGATAGCTATTTTTTAATGTAAGAGGGGCCTAAAAGAAGCTATTAAGAATCCTTAACTAAGCATGTCCATAGTGATAAATATCATATATCAGATATAAAAATGAAATATGAAAGAATTTCACCGTCATGTTTTGGAAAAAATCACATTTGAATAGGGTGACCCCCTCGCCTTGTCCCAGGTTGTTATTGTTAAAAAGTCTAATTTGGGGGTTCAAAACTATAATATATTTTAGCATCAGTGGTGTAACTTTATAAGCATAACCCTAAACATTAAAAAGAACTCATTTATATTGTTCAAGTACAAACATTTGATGATTTTACACTGAAAAAGGCATCTATAACTCCTCGGAAAATTTCCTTGACACAGAAACATACACAAAATTTCAGAGTTTCTAAATATTTTAATTATACCAGTATATTTATAAAATGCATATCAAAATTTGCTATATACATATACCAATCACATAACAAATAATTACAGACTTTCACCGTTTAGTTTTTGAAATATTAGCTTTAAAATTGTCATATTCCATGTTTTTCTTAACAAAACAACAACAAACCTGTAAAAAAAATAATTCTGTCACCATTTTGCACAATACCTTTATGTTTTACAAAGATCTTTTACATATCTGATTAAAACTGACTTCTGAATGTGTATCTGTTTACAATAGAACTTAAATTGTTGATTTTAATGTTTTCCGTGTCACATATCGACCTCTGCTGTCACTCAGAACTCCTCTGGTAATTCCGTCCTCTACATAATCCGAATATATCCGAAGCTTGCCGGAGATTGCCGAGTAGGTACGATTGCTCTGCTGTCTCTGTCCACCACTTTGGTATTTTCCGAAAATATAACGTCACGCTTTGGGATCCCAATTTTTTGGTAAATATTTTTTTATTTAAAGAAATAAGAGATTTTTTGTTGAAATTATTACTTGTTTGAAAAAATATTATCAATATTTGCAAGATACATAAAAAATAATGATTACAAATGTTTGCTACGATCAAATCCGATTAGTTCCGGAGAACGTGTCGGATACTGCCGAGGGCATTTACGAACTCGATGTCGCCAAACATCGCCGTTTCAGACAGCATTGGCTAATTAACTAAGAATACCACGTGACCGCTCACTTTTGAGATTACGTTATACGGTCATCTGGGTAATACGCTTGACATTGATATCTTTTTAGCAGACATCCCATCGTGTTTATTTATAGATTTGGAATTATTGAACTTTCAGAGTGTTTTATCACGATTTTAGCTAACAATATATGCAGTCTTCAAAGCCGTCTTTACTTACACTAAAGTATGGGTTTATGCAGAAATTATGTCCCGATTCACCGAAGCAGTGTTAATGTATTGTGACATGAATTTGATGTAGGCAAACTGTAGGTACCACCTTTAAAGATAACATTAATGATGTATTCGAAGGTTGTTTTGAACACATTTGCTATAAGGGTGGTCCGGGACAGGCCTTCCCGTGAAATATTGGATTGCTTGAATGCCGGATATGTGTTCAAATGTAAATCAGGATCACATTCGATACAATTTTACCAGTCTTTAAAATGTAATGTATTTATTAGATATGTTCTACGAGTTTTATTCGTGTTCCTTGCGCGCACCCCAAATCTGCTCCCGGATTAGCAAAAATGTTGATATATGAAATTAAAAAAAAAATTGCACCTTTATTATATAGTTAACCGATTATCTTTTGTATGAACAAATGTGTATATATAATCAATGCATATATAGTCAATAATAATTTTCTTGTGTTTATTGTTGTTGTTTTTTTAGAAAGAGTGGGTTTAAAATGTCCTGGACATAGTTTAACATATAGATTATGTGTACATTCAAACTACATTTTTTCTAAATATTTCGTCACTGTCAGGCCAAATATTGTTTATTTTATTTTTCACCCTGCATGTTAATATCAAATATTGCATAAGTGTGGGATAAATGATTGTTCAGTTTATGCAAGAAGTATACACGTGATATATATATATGCGAGAAAACGCTGTTTAAATGTTTGCTAGCTAGATTGGATTTTCTGTAGGTAATTAATATTGAAGAACGCTATTAAGTTTGTTTTAAACTTTGCTTAACCTAAATGCAATCAATTCTGTTGTCGACTATCCACAAATGACTGACTCTTCTCTTGAATTTCGCCCAAAATACTTTTAGCAAAAATATGATTGCATACATTTGCTACTAGGAGGGCCTGGGGACTTCTGTTCTGTGAAAATGTCGATTTCTAGAATGCCGCATACGTGATCTTACTTGAATAAGGGACCAAATGCGATACATTTTCTATAGATTTGATGAAGAAAGTTTTGGCGAAAACTCAAGAGCAGCAGCGTTGGTTATATGTGAATAAACCATTGCTTCCTGAATGGGGCCTTTATGTTGATTAACCATTTAAAATGTGATACCAATGATTGTTATTGGAATTGTGAATTGTTGTTAGAATATAGCTTAAGCTAGTAGATGTTTTAGAGTTTTAGATGATTGGTACATCGAATAGAATATAATAATTGCTGTAATTATGTACGTGTACTGAAAGTAGAATGCAAAAACCTTTGTTTGATAGAGATGCCAATATATTTCATAATTTTGCTTTGTTTATTTTATCTTCTTTAAGTTGCTAAACTAATATGTATATCTTCATATATAATAAACTATTTAACGTATGCTTTTGGTCATTCTGTCTGTGAAATCCCCATAACCTCAAAACCAGAAAAAGTGTCTTGTTTGCTTTAACTAAGCCTAGCTATATATTCCAAACGCTAAATACTGCTAGAGGTAAAACAGTATTGTAAATAATAATTTACATAAAATGATGCCTTATAAATGTCATAGTACACAGTAAGGCTAAAACACACAATAATATATATATTTCAAAATATTGAAGTTATTAACGAAAGTATAACTTCAAGAAAACAATATATCAAATTTCAGTTAACAGTTTATGTAAACGTGTGGCTAGTATTATTATAACAGTCTGATACTGTTTAAAAAGTACCTATGAACATTTTTACCTTCGACTTTTGTATAGTAACAGTTCCGACCTACTATGTAGGTTCGTTTTTTGTTTTCAGCCACATCGCGAACGCGTGACGCACATACGATGCACGATCATTTTATGCAGGCATTAAACTTGCAGATCAACATAAGAATGGCTAGTGAAATAATATTCCGTTTATCTAATTATTTTTGCCGAATAAATTACAGTCATTTAGTTACTATGTCCTAATACATTAAATTCAATCTCATAGGGTTTAATAATGTCATTTATAGGACATAATAACGTCATGCCAGCAATGTATAGGGCATAATAACGTTATGACAGCAATGTCTGGGCATAACAACGTCGTGACAGCAATGTATAGGGCATAACAACGTCATGACAGCAATGTATAGGACATGATAACGTCATGACAGCAATGTATAGGGCATACTAACGTCATGACAGCAATGTATAGGATATAATAACGTCATTACAGCAACGTATAGGGCATAATAATGTCATGACTGCATTGTATAGGGCATAATAACGTAATGACAGCAATGTATAGGGCATAATAACGTTATGACAGCAATGTATAGGGCATAATAACGTCATGACAGCAATGTATATGACATAATAACGTCATGACAGCAATGTATAGGGCATAATAACGTCATGCAACAATATATTGGGCATAATAACGTCATGACAGCAATGTATAGGACATAATAACGTCATGACAGCAATGTACAGGACATAATAACGTCATGACAGCAATGTATAGGGCATAATAACGTCATGACAGCAATGTATAGGGCATAATAACGTCATGACAGCAATGTATAGGGCATAATAACGTCACGACAGCAATGTATAGGGCATAATAACGTCATGACAGCAATGTATAGGACATAATAACGTCATGATAGCAATGTATAGAACATAATAACGTCATGACAGCAATGTATAGGACATAATAACGTCATGACAGCAATGTATAGGGCATAACAACGTCATGACAGCAATGTAAAGGGCATAATAACGTCATGACAGCAATGTATAGGACATAATAACGTCATGACAGCAATGTATAGGCCATAATAACGTCATGACAGCAATGTACAGGACATAATAACGTGATGACAGCAATGTATAGGGTATAACAACGTCATGACAGCAATGTATAGGGCATAGCAACGTCATGACAGCAATGTATAGGGCATAATAACGTCATGACAGCAATGTATAGGGCATAACAACGTCATGACAGCAATGTATAGGGCATAACAACGTCATGACAGCAATGTATAGGACATAATAACGACATGACAGCAATGTATAGGGCATAACAACGTCATGACAGCAATGTATAGGACATAATAATGTCATAACAGCAATGTATAGGGCATAATAACGTCATGACAGCAATGTATAGGACATAATAACGTCATGACAGCAATGTATAGGAAATAAGAACGTCATGACAGAGATGTATAGGGCTTAATAACGTCATGACAGCAATGTATAGGACATAATAACGTCATGACAGCAATGTATAGGACATAATAACGTCATGACAGCGATGCATAGGGCATAATAACGTCATGACAGCAATGTATAGGGTATAACAACGTCATTACAGCAATGTATAGGGCATAACAACGTCATGACAGCAATGTATAGGGCATAACAACGTCATGACAGCAATGTATAGGACATAATAACGTCATGACAGCAATGTATAGGGCATAATAACGTCATGACAGCAATGTATAGGGCATAATAACGTCATGACAGCAATGTATAGGACATAATAACGTCATGACAGCAATGTATAGGGCATAATAACGTCATGACAGCAATGTATAGGGTATAACAACGTCATGACAGCAATGTATAGGGCATAACAACGTCATGACAGCAATGTATAGGACATAATAACGTCATGACAGCAATGTATAGGAAATAAGAACGTCATGACAGAGATGTATAGGGCTTAATAACGTCATGACAGCAATGTATAGGACATAATAACGTCATGACAGCAATGTATAGGGTATAACAACGTCATGACAGCAATGTATAGGGCCTAATAACGTCATGACAGCAATGTATAGGACATAATAACGTCATGACAGCAATGTATAGGAAAATAACGTCATGACAGAATGTATAGGCTAATAACGTCATGACAGCAATGTATAGGACATAATAACGTCATGACAGCAATGTATAGGACATAATAACGTCATGACAGCAATGTATAGGGTATAACAACGTCATGACAGCAATGTATAGGACATAATAACGTCATGACAGCAATGTATAGGGCATAATAACGTCATGGCAGCAATGTATAGGGTAAATAAGACGTCATGACAGAGATTTAGGGCTAATAACGTCATGACAGCAATGTATAGGACATAATAACGTCATGACAGCAATGTATAGGAAATAAACGTCATGACAGCGATATGGGCTTAATAACGTCATGACAGCAATGTATAGGTAATAACGTCATGACAGCAATGTATAGGGCATAACAACGTCATGACAGCAATGTATAGGGCATAACAACGTCATGACAGCAATGTATAGGACATAATAACGTCATGACAGCAATGTATAGGGCATAATAACGTCATGACAGCAATGTATAGGACATAATAACGTCATGACAGCAATGTATAGGACATAATAACGTCATGACAGCAATGTATATGGCATAATAACGTCATGACAGCAATGTATAGGGTATAACAACGTCATGACAGCAATGTATAGGGCATAACAACGTCATGACAGCAATGTATAGGGCATAACAACGTCATGACAGCAATGTATAGGGCATAACAACGTCACGACAGCAATGTATAGGACATAATAACGTCATGACAGCAACGTATAGGGCATAATAACGTCATGACAGCAATGTATAGGGTATAATAACGTCATGACAGCAATACATAGGGCATAATAACGTCATGACAGCAACGTATAGGGCATAATAACGTCATGACAGCAATGTATAGGGTATAATAACGTCATGACAGCAATACATAGGGCATAATAACGTCATGACAGCATGTATAGGGCATAATAACGTCATGACAGCAATGTATAGGAAATAATAATGTCATTGCAGCAATGTATAGGACATAATAACGTCATGACAGCAATATATAGGGCATAATAACGTCATGACAGCAATGTATAGGGCATAATAACGTCACGACAGCAATGTAAAGGGTTTGAGATTGTGGTGTGTGAGAGTGGGTGCGATGGTGTGAGTGTGTGAGAGAGTGGGTGTGAAAGGGTGGGTGTGTGTCCGAATGTGTGGTGAGGATGTGGGTGGGTGTGAGAGTGGGTGTGATGGTGTGAGGATGTGGTGTGTGAGAGTTTCGGTGGGTGTGAACGTGTGGATGTGAAAGTGCGAGAGAGTGGTTGAGTGTGGTGTAGGTAGGTGTGAAAGTGGGAGTTTGTGAGTGGATTATGGAAATATAAGGGCGTTTTACTACATTTGGAATGCAACATACAAGTTCCACTAAAAAGTAAAATTAAATTGTTTGGAACAAAAGGAAAATTCGAAAAATACCATAATGTATGCTCCAAAATATAGTTATACTTATGAAATCATCTTTGTGAAACATAATTCTAACTCTCACAAATCCCACCCATACTCCAACCAAAACCCCGACCCGACTCACACGCTTACTCCACATCCCACACGCACTCTCACCAACATCCCGACCCACACTCTCACTCCATATCCCACCCACACTCTCACCAACATCCCGACCCACACGCTCACTCCACATCCCACACACACTCTCACCAACATCCCGACCCACACTCTCTCTCCACATCCCATCCTTACTCTCACCAACATCCCGACCCACACTCTTAATCCACACCCCACCTGCACTCTCACCAACATCCCGACCCACACGCTCACTCCACATCCCATACGCACTCTCACCAACATCCCGACCCACACGCTCTCTCCACATCCCACCCACACTCTCACCAACATCCCTACCCAAACGCTCACTCCACATCCCATCCGCACTCTTACCAACATCCTGACCCACACACTCAGACTCACACCAGACTCACATCCTTGAATCATGCACAGTTTTATAATCAGACTCGAACCCATTATAACATTGAATGACTCACAGTCTCACACAAGGACCCATCCCGACTCAATATCTCTCACTTTTAATCACACAGTCTCAGATCCAGACCCACACCAAGACTCAATATCTCTCACCATTAATCACAGTCTCAGATCCAGACCCACACCCAGACTCAATATCTCTCACCTTTGATCACAGTCTCACACCCAGACCCACACCTATTTAACAACCAAACGAGATCTACTTCTTTTCCCACAATTTTAATATTTAAATCATTAAGATATGAGTATACAGTGCGACAAGTACCCCTATTTGCCACAATCTACATCATAAATTATATAAAATGTCAAAACCTTAAAAGAAATACCAATTAATGGATAATTTATATTACTATTAAAAGGCAGGGATGGGAGATAAATGCAAATGGTATAGATCCTAAAGTCGTTCGTTATTACCTCCCTTGGTAAACCAAACGTTTTCAACTAAATAGCTCGTAAATGTAATAATAATTTTGTGGTAAAACTACAGGACTGCAAACATCGTTTATACGTTGTTTGGCATTCCAAGC
This sequence comes from Sinonovacula constricta, assembly GCA_007844125.1. Taxonomy (NCBI): domain Eukaryota; kingdom Metazoa; phylum Mollusca; class Bivalvia; order Cardiida; family Solecurtidae; genus Sinonovacula; species Sinonovacula constricta. The sequence continues at coordinate 9,180,587 of CM017573.1, forward strand.
TTTATTGTAAATTATAAATACTAGTTAATAATGCGTGCATGGATATTTCTTAATGAATGTTAATATTTTCACCTCATTTTTTGTTTCAGACAGATCAAAATTAATTTCAATTGCACGATTATTTAAAACTAAGGGCATATGACTTTGATTGTTCTATAGTTTTGATGTACTGACTGAGTATAAAATATAAAAATCATATCGGTTTTAAGTTTTTAACAAATGTGCACTATCAAGACTTGCATTTACGAAAGATCTGTGCATATATATGTTTGTGTTATATACTAATGCTAGTATTTACTAAGACAAAAAAGTAATTTAGTAGCACTGGTACTGGAGATGCTGTTTTAAACAATCTTATCTGAGCACAAAGGCAGAATATTAAGCATGAATCGACAGACCTTATGAAACGTTATAAAACATGTATGCGGTGAAAGGTGTGAGTGTGGTTTAAAAAAGTTTCTCTAGTATTATTGCCCCACTTCACAACTAGCGGAAGATATTACATATTCAATTTAAAATCTATCTATATATTTACCGTTCTAAAAACAACAGAAATCTTCAACAACATGTAGTAAGGATCTTATGATAAGCTATAGAACAGGACATATGTCAGTTAAAATTATATAACAATACAGAATATTTATGGTGATTGTAAAACCTGTTCGTACCAAGGAACTAAACATCGTTGTCTCCATATATCTGTTTATTCATGAACGATTTTCTTTTATATCCACTAAGTCTAACATTCTGGACTTATATATCCATTTGTGAAATTCACTTTACTTTCAGTTAATTTGTTGATGTTTGAAAAACTTATACAAATGACATCTTGCTTAAATCGTATTTAACAATCAAAACACTGTTTTAGGAGCAATTTCCATGCAAAGTGGCAGATTCTTATTTATTAATAGGAAAGATGTTGCCTTAATAAAAGGAACAATCCAGCAGTATATTATACTTCTATACATAAAAAACACGTATCATCCTGTTAGACAAGTAGCCAAAAATAACAGATTGATTCTACTACTACTACTACTGCTGCTGCTGTTACTACTACTACTACTACTACTACTACTACTACTACTACTACTACTACCACTGCTACTACTGCTGCTGCTGCTGCTGCTACTACTACTACTATTTCTACTACTACTACTACTACTACTACTACTACTATTTCTACTACTACTACTACTACTACTACTACAACTACTACTACTCCCACGTCTTCTTCTTATTCTTCTTCTACTTTCACTTCTACTACTAATAGAACTGATACTTCTTGTACTTCTTCTACTACAACAACAACTACTACTACCACTAGGGCAGCCAAAAGAGTGGCGAGGAGTAGGGAGAGGAGGAGACGAGAAAGAAAGAGAGAAGTGGAGACAGAGAGAGGGGAAGACAGAGAGAGGGGGAGACATAGAGAGGGGGAGACAGAGAGAGGGAGAGACACAGAGAGAGACACAGAGAGAGAGACAGAGAGACACAGAGAGAGACAGAGAAAGAGAGGGGGAGACACACACAGAAAGAAAGAGATCGAGAGAGGGAGAGAGATAGGGAGAGAGGGGAGAGACAGAGAGAGAAGTGGAAGACAGAGAGAGGAAGAGAGGGAGAGAGAGAGAGAGAGAGAGAGAGAGAGGGAGACAGCAGGCGCGTTTCTGCCATTTCGCACTTTATGCACGTGCGTAACTTCCCTTCGAAAAATCGAAAATCTGAAAGTACCAAAAACACTAAGAAAGTCGATGCCTACACCGGGTTAGGAATGATATAACTTATTTCCGTAGTTTCTATGCTATAAAATCTTATTACCACACCATTAAAGTTGAAAAGGTTTTAAAATGATTAAACTTATACACGTCAGGATTTTAGTCGTTCATATTTTTCCTCGCATGTCCGCATTTTACCTGTTATTCATTAGAAAAGAACCGAATATAATCAAAAGTATTACTATAATGGTTAAATTCCCTTGTAATTGTACGTATGTTCAAAAATGGCCCAGATACGCGCCTGAGAGAGAGAGAGAGAGAGAGAGAAAGAGAGAGAGAGAGATCTATGAACTTCAAGAAATGGAGGGATAAACAAATAGTATAAAGACGAGATGGGGTGTATGCTACAAGGGTAAAGACGCTTCAATTAATCACTAAAAATGCTTATAGCTTTCTTTTTTAATTGGCGATAGAACTATAAAACTGGTGCTCAATTAAAGGTTATAGATAGACCATGGTGGTAATGTGCCAGTTTTTCAAATTAGCACTCATGAATATTCATAAATTTAAATGAGAATGGTACCCTACTAGTCATATGTTGGTCTAAGTTTCATATAATTTTGTGGATGATTTTTTAATTTAAGTTCGTTAGAATTTTGCACATTAAATTGTATAGCATAATATACCTAGAGAATCTGCTTATACCATAACATGAAATACATTTTTATATCATTCCTTTAGTGAAGGCCATCAAGAAGCTCAGATTCGGAAGAATTAATTAGCCGGCATGAATATTCAAAATATTAATGAGTATTCTAAAAATAGACTTAAATTATTAGTTAACGATATACTGCAAAGTCAACTACACATGTTTAATGCAGAGGAACATTTATAATAAACAATAAGACAGAATTGTTGAGCAAAAGGTTCCAAAACTTAGTTTCCGCTCTCTAAACAATGTTGCATGTCTGGACTAAGGCAAGCTGTGTTCTGTAGTCTTGGCAGTGGGATGGTGTGGGTGGTGGTATTTCTTAAGATTACCCATAAAATAAAATTTTGATATGAATTAATTATATAATCATTGCTCACAAATCATTGAAGTGAAGACAAGTATACTTGTGCAATATATTACACAATATAAAATATATACAGATACTGTTATCTTAAAGAATGTAGACGTCACAGTAAAAAATATGTGTTGTTTTATCATGCAAAATGGCGTCAGTTTACCACACCCTATCACATGCCCTGACAATGAATCAGTCAGAGGTAGAATAACCATTACTTGCTCATTATAAGCAAACAGACTTCACAAGTGATAACATTTTCTTGCTGCTGATAAGTCTTGTTCCTTTGAATGTTAAGTGCTAAATTTTAATGCATAGTACCATTAGTTCTACAATCCAGTTCACTTTTTATTATGCAAACGCTATTTCTTGTCTATATATGTATTTTAGACTTATCCCCCACACTCTCATGAAGCAACCAAATAAAATATTCTTCTGATTCTGATGTTCTTTATAGTTTAAAATCAATTTGTTCTTTTTCAGAATCCCTGCAACAGCCAGCATTTGAAGAATAAGTTTACAGGATCTTAAATATTTACTATTCATCATTTTGTTTCATTATATATTGAGTTTTATGAACAATGTGAATATATGTTGTAGATGAGGTCAGTAATTTTATTTTTCGTTACATCGCACCGACACAATTATGGTCATGTTGGTGACATTCAGCTCATTATTGGTAGAGGAAGACCCCAGACATATGTCTGGGTAAATCCCCCGGCGCACCGCAGGTTAGCTGGAAAACCTCTCCATATGAAAGTTCTCACCGTGACCAAGACTCGAACCCACACAGTGAGTGGCTGAGAAGTTTCACGTCAGCGACTCTAACCGCTCTGTCACGGATGTCACCACAATAAAGTTTGTGTTCATGACAATAATTACATGTTTATAACAAGTGTTTTTTTTTCAATAGTTTTTTTTATATGAAGCCTTTTTTCTATTTTATTGCTGATACAACAAGGTGCTATTTCATCAAAAGTTCTAGGACATGTTTTTGTTTGTAAGTCCACCTAATTATTTTATGTGCATTTAAATAAACCTCATAGGACATGAGTAAGCTTTATTACCCTATAGAAATTTTGGAGTAGTGTACCTGTAAACAAAACAATGTTATATATATATATGTATATGTATATATAACACATTGTTTTGTTTTGTTTAAATGGATATTTAACCCAGACCTAGGCCTAGATTAATTTATATTTAATACCTTCTTTTACATTCTGCTTTACAATAATATTTTACAGCATTCCTCTTTATGAAGTCTTTATATCTATGATTCTCTCCCTTAATGGAAATAAACTTTTTAAAAATGCTTATTCTACCCTTTTTCTCAAAATACTATCTTTTTCTAACAATAGCTCTAACAATAGTTCTCAGACTCTTTAAATTTATTGACTGATCCAATATATACTCCTTAGCTTGTTTCCCTTCAAAACTACATTAATCTTGGCAGTATAATTATTTAGGGACTGCACACATTTCAAGGCAATAAAAAGTTTTTATAAAAAATATATATGGAAACTTAATGTCATTATATTAATACCTGTAAATAACACAAACTGAAAGTAGGGATGAGTGTTGATGGCAGTGGATGTGAGTGTGAAAGTGAGTGGGCGTGTGACAGTTTAACACACAAGTTGTCTCCTTAAATAAGAAAAACAAAAATACTACTTATGAACTGAATCTGGCTCAATGCCGCCACAGCTGGTCATCACTTGGGTACTGGTTCTACCCAGAATGTGGACAGCCAAGAAAGCAATATTGTCTGCCAAATGAAATGTTTATCCTTTTATTAATCAGTATCAACTACATGGAATTGTCATTTTGTATGCTGAGAGCATTCGAGTGTTTGAGTGTATTTCAACTTATTTCGAGTAAAATAAGTTTATCCGATTTGCACGGATATTTCAAAACTTTCTTGTAATGGACAATTCTAGAAATGGTTAATGCGTTACAGATAATATTATAATATATATAATTATATTGTATGTTAAGCAAAATCCATATATAAATAAAAGTAGTAAAAATGGAATTTATTTTATTAATGGTTATTACGATAATAAGATAACACTGCAGTTCAGTTAAATCCATATATATGTGTAATATAAAATGTTACAATTCTTTTGTTCGTTTAATATTTTCTTAATAAAAAAACAACATATATTTGAATGTCTGTGTTTGTAATGTTTCACGAAAGTGTACCTATTTACGTTTTATTTATGTTGTCTATAAGACATTGACAGACACTGCATAGCTCTTTTCACCTGTGTGTTTAAGGGGGTCAATCATAGCTGTGTCATGGTGCAATTTGTTTTCAACGTTTTGTGATAGAGTAGAGATCTAACTTATTGTGGCGTCTAACCTTAACAAAATTGTGCGCTCTGCAAACAATGTAAAGAGCAAGGGAGCTAACCAGTGTTTACTATCTTATTTCTCCTCACAATCTTCTCGTCAGTCATTCCATCGATTCTAATAAAAAGGCGAGTTTTTATAAAGTATTGCTTTATAAATAGCGGTACCAAGGGTTTTAATGTAGGATTGTACTTAGAGTTATAAACAGTGGTAGAGCTATCAAAGACTTAAAGTTGTGTTTTACCATTAATTTCAGTACTTTGGATAAATTAGTTGTTTTATTTTATAATGAGCACTTGTGATAAAATGAAATTGTTTTGCTTCTGTAATCTGCACCCCATCTCTTTTTCATACTATTTGTTTGTCTATCCAATTTCTGTATGTTCATAAAATCTTACTTTATTAGAACTCTCTCTCTCGCTCTCTCGATATTCCTCCCACTTGCCACTCATTTGACAGCCCTTAACGGCCAATTAGATGCTAGTTTGTTACTCATTCACCACTCAAATGAATATAATAATGTTATGTATCATGGTTTGGAGAACCGAAACTATATTATGAAATGTATTGCTAAACTATTTTGTCTTCTTTATAAATGTTACTCTGCATAAAACTTGTGTAGTTGACAATGTAAAATTTCTTTAACAAATAGTTTTGTACTATTTACATATTAATGAATTTTGAAACTTAAATGATATTTCAAGTTTCTATCTTGACTGCCATCTGCCTGGAGCTGGTCACTCAACTGCCGCTTTTCTGTCGTAATGGAACCAGTCTATTTTTGTTGTTACTTGTCCAACAGCATGATAACTGTTGTATGCATAAAACTATTTCAAAATGCTGGTATGATTCTTTTAAAACAACATCAGATATCCGCTCATTTTTATTTACCAAATGTTTATATGGATACATGATTGTATCATCTGTCTGATTGTATCGGCCAATGGGATGCTAATTTGTTATTTATTCACCACTCAAATGGATATTTTTATAAATATTACGTATCATCGTTTGGAGAGCCGAAACTAAGTTTTGGAACGCATTGCTCAACCATTCTGTTTTATTGTCTATTATAAATGTCTCTTTGCATAAAACAGTCTATTTTTGTTGTTACTTGTCTAACAGCATGATAACTGTTGTAGCTATAACATATTATAAAATGCTGGAATGATACTTTTAAAACAACATCAGATTTCATTTATTGTTTACAAATGTGCATACATGATTAGATTATCTGTCGACTGTGTCGTACTTCTAATGAATTTTTCCGCTTTTGTGTATGGAAGTTGCCACTAAAATTTTGATTGTTAAATATTATCTAAACAAAAAAATATTAAAAAAAAAATGAACAAATTCGCAAAGTTGGGTAACTAAGGGATTTGTCCGTCCAGAAATTAGCGACTTGAAGGATTTTGATTGTTCATTAAAAACAGATATATGAAGACAATTAAATGTCATTCATAGGTACGAACCATATTTAGAATCAGCCTAAATATTTTGTATTGTTTTATAATGAGCGGACATATGTCAAGTTCTATAGCATATCATGAGATATATGCCAGTACATGTTGTTGAAGATTTCTGATGTTTTTAAAAAGGCATATATAAAGGTATATATAGGACCTGGTAGCGCAATCGGTGTCGGCTCCAGGTACGGGTAGCTCCGGGCTCGATTCCGGGCCGCGACATATAAAAGTCGTTAAAATGGTAGTGGTATAGCTAGCTCCCTTGTTAACGCTCAAGCAAACACAAGGGTAGTTCCACGACTTATTGGCCCGTTGTCAGGATAATGTGACTGTATGTGGTATCATGCCAGGTGTTCACGGCATGCTATACAAAGTGAAGGTAGCACTATATCTGCTTCAAGTAGACACCATCTCCAGATAACTGAAATACAGTTGGTAGGACGATAAGCCCAATAAACGAAAATATGTATATGCTGCCCATCTTTTCTTGTACCGATTCAAAAATGTCGTACTTACATTAACTTATAAACAAAGTCCTATAGTTTTACCAGGAAATTATTACACTTACGTGCTATTTAGTTGTAACGTTTTGTTTAACAAGGGAGGTAATCCAAATGATATTTAGATTTATACCATCTAGATTTATCTCCCATCTGTGCCATTTAATTGTAATAGGTATGCTATTTCCAATTAAATGGTATTTCTTGTAAGGTTTAGGCACAAATTTTATTTTATATGATTCATGATGTAGATTATAACAACAAAGATTGGTACTTGCCGCGCTGTATAATAAAATCTTTATTATTCAATTATTAAGATTGTGGGAATAGAACTAGATCTTGATTAGTTGTTAAATAGTAACAAACAGTTTATAAGCTGGCATTGTAGTTCATGTGTTTAGGTGTCAATCTGGAATCAAGTCCTGAATGTAAATTTTAGAGTGTGCGTCTTGTTTGTAGGTTTTCCCCTTGATAAAATGTATTATAATTACAAATTAGAGAAAAACGCCTTGTTTTGTTCTAAACACAAATGACACGTTGTATTGGTCTAAACATTGCTCAGAGAGGGTTGACTTTTTAATGTTCATGTGGGGAGTCTTGTTGGTCTGGTGTTAGACTGTGTGATTAAAGGTGATAGATTATTCTGGATGTGGGTATGAGAATGTGTGATTAAAGGTGAGAGATATTGAGTCTGGGTGTGGGTCTGGGTGTGAGAATGTATGATTAAAGGTGAGAGATATTGAGTCTGGGTGTGGGTCTGTGTGAGACTGTGTGATTAAAGGTGAGAGATTGTGAGTCTGGGTATGGGTCTGTGTGAGACTGTGTGATTAAATGTGAGAGATTGGGAGTCTGGGTGTGGGTCTGAGTGCAAGAATGTGATTAAAGGTGAGAGATATTGAGTGTGGGTGTGGGTCTGGGTGCGAGAATGTGTGATTAAAGGTGAGTTATTCTGGGTGTGGGTATGAAAATGTGTGATTAAAGGTGAGAGATATTGAGTCTGGGTGTGGGTCTGGGTGTGAGAATGTGTGATTTAAGGTGAGAGATATTGAGTCTGGGTGTGGGTCTGTGTGAGACTGTGTGATTAAAGGTGAGAGATTGTGAGTCTGGGTGTGGGTCTGTGTGAGAATGTTTGATTAAAGGTGAGAGATATTGAGTCTGGGTGTGGGTCTGGGTGCGAGAATGTGATTAAAGGTGAGCGATATTGAGTCTGGGTGTGGGTCTGGGTGCGAGAATGTGTGATTAAAGGTGAGAGATATTGAGTCTGGGTGTGGGTCTGTGTGTGAGACTGATTAAAGGTGAGAAATTGTGAGTCTGGGTGTGGGTCTGGTGAGAGACAGTGAGTAATTCAAGGTTATTCTGGGTGCGAGTCTGATTATAAAAATGTGTGTGATTCAAGGTGATGTTAGTCTGGTCTGAGTCAAGATATGAGATTGCACATGATTCACGGATGTGAGTCTGAGAGTGCGGGTGGGATGTGGAGTGGGGGTGCGGGTGGGATGTGGAGTGGGGGTGCGGGTGGGATGTGGAGTGGGGGTGCGGGTGGGATGTGGAGTGGGGGTGCGGGTGGGATGTTGATAAAAAGTGCGGGTGGGATGTGGAGTGGGGTGCGGGTGGGATGTTGATGAAAGTGCGGGTGGGATGTGGAGTGGGGGTGCGGGTGGGATGTTGATGAAAGTGCGGGTGGGATGTGGAGTAAGAGTGTGTGTCGGATCGGGGTTTTGGTTAAAGTATGGGTGGGATTTGTGAGAGTTAGGGTTACAAACATTATATTTCACAATGATGATTTCATAAGATAACTATATTGTGGAGCATACATAATGGTATTTTTTGAGACTTTCAAATTTCCCCTTTGTCCAGACAATCTGTTAAACTATCATACTTTTTATGAATTGAAAACAATTTTTTTGGCTGTGTGTTTTAGTGAAATTTAGATGTTTAAAACATCGCTTCAAAATATAGTAAAACGCCCTTATATTTACAACTTGGTCATGGTTAAATTTGTTTCCAACATTTCACGTTTCACTATATAGAATATAGAACAAACTAATTTAGTGGAGTCTAACCTTATGCGTTTGACAAAACGGAAATATTTCCAACCCGAATTGCAATATTTTGACTTAAGTGTTATCTCCCTTTAACGTTTTGAAAGTAAAATAACTGTATGGTAATTCATACCATACCACCAATTATGGCTTTAAACTCCTTCAAAATTATATTTCCTTAAAGGGTGTTATATTTGCAAAAGGAAAGATGAAATATTTTATGCCTTTTTGATCGAATTTAGTAAAAATGGGGGTCATTTTGCATACCAATATCATTATTGCCACGATGTTTATCCACGGACGCTTTTTCAAGCTAAAATCTTAATTTAAAGATATGGAACAACTTGCATTCAAGACACCATAATAAGATCTATTTGAATATTTTAAGCATAATTAGTAAGACTGGATAAATAAATTACCATTTAACATGCTTTTAGAGGTGGTATCCGACAGTTCGCCTATATAAACCACATCTTACAAATTATAATGCATGTCTGGGGAAATCTGGGCATAAATTCGACATACATTTATAAAATAATCTAAGCTAAAACGTTTTTGAATGCTATCTCTATTGTTACAAAGTATAAGTCATGATCAAAATGGCTCTTCTTGTAATGTCAGTTAAAGGTTAGACGCCACTAAATAAGTTAATTCCATATTAACGATGGTATAAGGCAGTTTGCCAATATCAAATTCATGTAATAATACCTTACCACTGCTTTGTGGAATTTGGGCATAGCTTGATTCAGGACCACCCAAAGAACGCGTATACCAAATGTGAAGGCTCAAGCTCTTGTAGTTTCAGACTTATTTTCTAAGTTTTCCTATATAGCCTTATTTGGAAAATGTCCACACCCCTGGCAGCCATATTTTTTGACAGAACAAAATCATTTAAAAAATCTTCATACAGGGCCACCCAAAGAACATGTATACCAAATATCAAGGCTCTAGCTCCTGCAGTATCTTACAAGAAGATTTTCTTAGTTTTCATACATAGCCATAGAAAGAAAATGACCACACCCCTGGTGGCCATGTTTTTGACGGATCAAAATTATTTGAGCAACTTTTCGGTTGCCCTGCCTACTTAAGCTTCTGAGAAAGTTTGGCTAAATATGAGCGATTCTAGAGGAGGTTTCATTTGAAAATGTGATGCTAGATGATCACAATAGCTCACCCTGAGCATAAGCTCAGGTGAGCTTAAAATTTCCAATTATCTTTATAATTGGCGTTTCCTGTAAATTCTAAACACCACGCATAAACTAATGGCTAACGAATGAAATTTATATTAAAACTAATTAGGCTAAACTGACCAGTTGTTATAACATTTGATATAAATTGATATAAAATCGATATCGTAAGTAACCATGGATACAACTATGGAATGTGTTCCTTGTATATATTAAGGACAAACGACCCTACCAATGTCAATCTGAACTGAGCAAGGTCAAACTGACCTAATTATGGGGTATATTACGTTACCAAAAGCTATCAACAGACATTTTAGATACATTCTATAAACCCCAAAAGTATTTTAAACTAACCATACACTCACCATTGCTGCAACTTATGCAAGTTCTCCCTTCAAATGAGATAAGTCTCTTTTAAATATCTAATAGACCCTTTCCTGTTTCCAAATAAACAAGTGAGCATATAGCAGACATTTAAAATTTCCTTTCTGTTGCCAGGCTAAAGAAAAGGTCTAAACAAAAATATAATATTGCTATTTCTTCAAATGTAATAAAATTTCTCTGATTTTATGGCATGAGCTTCAATCTTTAAACATTTTTAAATAACCACATTCAGTAACCATGACTACGAGATGCAGAGCAAACACAAACATGCACAGAGCAACCTGTCCTTCTTCAAATTGTGAATTGCTTTTCCTAAAAAATTCTTAAAACTGTTGAAAAATATCAAGTAATCCTATTCTGTTGCCATGGCAAAAATACTTCAGAACATGTCGCTAGGAAACTAAACATCAAATCTTTCATTGAAATATAAGAAAAATATAAGTTAAAAATAAAAATATAAGAACGTGACCCTAATATTTTGTAATGGAAACACCATTTCATGATTACATGCTCCTCCAGTTGAATGATGCAGTCATTGGTCTTCATGTCCAGCGCTGGGTAGAAGATGTACAGGAGTGTCCTGTTTGCTGCACAGGGGGCGCCATATGACTTCAGGGCACCATGAGCATTTATCTCTAGGCAGTAACATGGTTCACAGAGCAGGACTGTGGAGAAGAATAACAATAATAATTATAAAATATTAAATGTTAATAGATATGGTATTACCTAGTTAAACATTTAGGCTTCTGTCAAACTCCAGTCGCACGAACACCAGGTCGGTAGAATTACCAAACAGTTGAACAAAACTGCCAGTCCCTGCTTTTTGCCTTCTTTGTTCGACATAAATAAAAATGGGATGGCTAGGACAATCTTATGTTTGAACAAGTTGCTGGTCCCTACAGTCTATATACCTGTATCTTCACACCTTATCTGTCAAACAGCCATCTCTGCTATGTACTTTGATGTTCACAGAGCAGGACTGTGGAGAAGAATAACAATAATAATTATAAAATATTAAATGTTAATAGATATGGTATTACCTAGTTAAACATTTAGGCTTCTGTCAAACTCCAGTCGCAACTTATCTGTCAAACAGCCATCTCTGCTATGTACTTTGATGTGTCTCAACTTGGATTTAAATCCAGTTCCACCTGTACATGGAGTGACACTCTACTGAACATGCTATTGAGGCTGGTTCTTTATATACAGTAAAATCCCTCTATTAAGACCACCACCCACTCAAGACTCAAAAGTGGCCATAATAGTGAGTTGGTCTAAATATTGAGTTTGGATAAGCCCGTGAAACTGCCATTGTTTATGTATCAAATTGTTTGCCTCTGACCGTTAAATAGGGACGTTAAACAAAAAAAACATACAAACTTCTTCTCAAAATGTTTTTTACAAAATAATGCTCTGTCATTTATGTAACGAAAATATTTTTTTTATAACTGATAATGTTCACCTTAACTGTTCTTAATTTACATCACATTTTCTTAACTAATAAAAATGGAGACTGTAATTGTAATTACATTTAAGAACATGATTAGTTAATTGGGTTTATCATCCCACTAACTGAATTTAAGTTATCTGGAGACGGTGTCCACCTGAAGCAAATATAGTGCTGCCTTCACTGTGTAAAGCATGCCATGAACACATGGCATGATGGGTTACACCGAAAAGGTAACAATAACTCACCCTGAGCTTAATTTCAGGTGAGCTAAAAGAAAAAAACATACAATAATTTTAAGTGCTCTTCACTTTTAATTTCATACACTGCATTAGAAAAAACACCAAAGTTTGCTTTGCCTTGAGCCTTAGCCAATATAGCCAAGTTACTTCTAATAAACATGGCCCTATGTGATCACTTCATGAATAGTTTTTGTATTTGTTACATCACACCAACACAATTAAGATCATATTGGCATCGTCCATATAATTATTGGTAGAGGAAGACCCAAGACTTATGAATCAGAACCCTGCCCTGCTACTCTCATGACTCAGCCATGTGTTATTCAAATAGTCGTTCCAACCGTAAAGAGAACATAATGGATTTTAGTCATGTTTACATTAGCAGAACACTATTATTGTTGCTAAAATGTCATTCTGTAAATCACAATCCATAATGATTTGTGTATTCAGTAGTGTCCCTTCAGGAATGGGAGGTTCCAGGCTCAAAGCTGAGCACAGGTAGCAAAATTAGTAACAAGAGCATCAGTCCTTTGATTTTGTTCCAAGTACATCTTCTTCAAATTATGTCTTTTCTTGAAAATTTCATAAAACTTTTTAAAAAATTTAGTAACCATATACTATTGACATGGCGTAATCATTCACTACAGGCATAGTTATTGCAGTTGTTACATCACACCAATAAACTATTATGATCATGTTGGAGACGTCCAACTAATTATTTGTAGAGGGCGACCCCAGACTTATATCTGGGTAGAACCACCACCACAGAGCAGATTATCTGGAAAATCTCCTCACATGAAAGTTTCCACCCAGACCAGGATCCATATAGTGAGGGAACTGAGGAGTTGCAAGTCAACAACCCTAACCACTTGGCCACATGTTATTCAAATAATTTTCAAACAGAGGAAACTTCTAGCAGTGTAGTAATTGTTGCTTTGATGGCATACTATAAATCACAATCTACTGGATATGATGGTGTTATCGGTAGAGTGTCCTTTCAGTAAAGGGTTGTTCAAAGCTGGGCATAGACAAAGCATAATCATGAACATGATAACCCTATATTGCTCACCTGAGTGCTGTAGACATTTAGCCCTTGTGGCTATGCTTTTTGACAGATTAAAATTGTTTGAACAAAGGAATACATAAACCAAACATTAAAGCTCTTAGCTTTTGTAGTTTCTGACAAGAAGTGTTTCAAAGTTTTCTAATATAGCCATATAGGGAAAATTACCATGCCATGTTTTTTGACGGATCAAAGCACATGCAGTTTCCATCAAGATTTTCTAAGTTTTCCTACATAGCCACATACGAAAAATGGCCACAACCCTGGCAACCCTGTTTTTAACGGATCAAAATTATTTGAACAACTTCGTTCCCCCTGCTGACCTATCCTTCCGAGAAAGTTTAGCTGAATTTGGTCCAGCGTTTCAGTGGAGATGTCGTTTGAAAATGTTGATGGACAAGTGATGCCAGACAATGGGCAATCACAATGGTAATAGTAGTACTAGTAGCATTGCTCCCTTGCTAAAGCTGAAACAGATGGGTAGTTCCACAAGTGGATGGCCTAGTGTTAGAATAATGTGACCAGAAGTGATTATGCCAGGTTGTATATGGGATGCTCTCATAGTGAAGGCAGCAGTATATGTTCATCAAGTAGACAATGTCTCTAGAAAACTGAAAGATTGTTTTGGGGATTTAATCTTAATGTAACATTCATTACAACCTTATTTTTTCTCACTTTTATCTGCGCCCTGTTTGGAACGTCCTATTTACTGTCAAAGTTTGTGATTGAATGTTTCCAGCGAACCCAGATACGCTTGATCCGCATCCTTATCAACGCGTAGCCCTGTCGCTCATTGGGGTCGACCAGCAGGTCCCTCCAGGTCAGCTGTGGTGTTGGCCTGGAAGATTTTTATTATGTATTCAAACAAAACTGGACTTGTAACACATCTGACTGCTTAGTCACTGCATGGGTTAGCGTCCTGTATGGAGCCAAGTACTTACGGTGAGGTCTTCTATCTGACCTGCAGTGTGCCAGTGGTTCTACACAGACAAGTGTCTGGCGTCTTCCCACACCAAGATAGCTGGACCTCGTTATAATGACCATAACTGTGTCGCTGTAATGTATAAATTTTAATACAAAGACTAGATTACAGTCATTAATTTGAGTTAAGAATGCCCGAGTTAGGCGTTTGCATCTAATGGAAAATAATGCAGTTCCTCTAATTTTATAACTTAGAAATAATTGTTGATTGTGCATGACAGTCCATTAAAAGCAAGAAGGATCACTAAGGCAACTCTATCCACCTGGCCACTGATAATATCAAACCTCTACAGCCATACTACCTCTGGTTCAACCGTTGGTATTCTGCTGTACTTTATACATCAAAGTTTTAACTGAGTCTAATTAACTGAGTGTAATACTGAAACAATCAATCAAGTTCTTAGTTCATAAATTTGAGAGCTGTAAATATGCTAAACAATGAAAAAAGAAATAAAAAAAATGCCATAAAAGCAGAAATAAAAAAATAAGGTTTTGCATGATTTGTGTGACAGCTTAGTATTCTCATGAATGTGCCACTAAGTCTCAGTCCATGCTTGACTTGTGTTGTTTTATTAAGCATTGTGACTAGTACAATGAATTCCTACACATTTTAACGTAACCAATGTTTTTATGTTGGCAGATATCAAACAATACTTATCAATTTATTTGAGTTGGTCCCAATGAGGCATCGAAAGCTATTTTTATGTCTTCTGTGTCGTATATTTCTTGTTTTGAACCGTTTTGCATGACTTAAAGAAATGAGATTCAAACATTAGACTCACCTGAGCAACCAAAGGGAGATCATCAGTTGATGCCTTCAGTGAACTGCACCATGTTGATCTGGGACACGAACCCTCAATCTGCAATCAGTAAGGTCAGTGCTGCCTTTGTGGTTGATTTTGCTACAAAAGAACAATATGGCTTCACATCTAAATGTTTTGATTTTGGCACAGTTATCAGTTAATTTGAATCAAAGATGGACCCAATGATTAAATGGTATTTATATCTTAGGTCTTCTGTGTCATTTATTTCTTGATTCAAACTATTTTGTGAGAAATGGGATTCAAACATTTAAGTCACCTGAGCAATCATTGGTTGATGCCTTAGCTGAACCTTGCCATGTTGATCTGGGACACAAACCCTCAATCTGCAATCAGTAAGTTCAGAGCTGCCTTTATGGTTAATTTACAAATAATGTCACTGTGATATATTTCTAACAACAGAAATAATTAAAAACTAATATTATAAATGTCACTGTGATGTATTTCTTACAACAGAAATAATTTCAAAATTACTGTTGATGAGGCTGTTAAGGTAATCCATGTTTCATTTAAACCACACATGTAGATACATTATGTTTATGTAAACAAATGATTACTGTTATATAAAGAATATTTGGAAGATTCGTTTAATTAAATCTTTTGCTTAGTTTACATAAATTAATATATTTTTGCTAAGTACTGTGATCATTTTGAAAGTCATCCTGGTGTTAGATAATAATGCAGTGCATTTCACAGCATTTTTTTCTTTAAATGTGAAGCCGTCTTGTTTTGTTCTTTAGTAGCAAAACTAATCAAGAGGGCCATCATTGCCCTTTATCGCTCACCTGAGTGCCGTAGACATTTAGCTAAAATATCAGGAATGTTAATACAGACAGAATCATAATAATACATGTACACAAGCAAAATATTGACAATCAATTTTATTTTTTTAACTACAAGGGCATATATAGAAAACGGCCATGCCCCTGGAATTCTTTGAACGATCTTAATAGAGGCAATATTTGTACAATATATCAAGGTGTAGCTCTTGTATTTTATGACCAGAAGATTTTCTAAGTATTCCTTTATAGCCATATATGGAAAATTGCCACGCCCATGACAGCCCTGTTTTTTTATGCAACAAAATTGTTTGAACCATTTCATTCCCCGCTGCCTACTGAAACTTCTGAGAAAGTTTAGCTGAATTTGCCCTAGCGGTTCCAGAGATATTAGTTAAAAATGTTGAGGGTGCACAACACCAGGCACCAGGCTAGGGCCACTATTACTTATTGGTATAGTTTAAGCTTTTTCTTAATAAACAAGAACTTCTGCTCATAAAGTGTAAGTCCATATTTGCATAAAATATTGAATTTTGTATAAAAATATGCTCAATATGTTGTCATACAATGTTATTTCCTATCACTACTCACCTTATTGAGGTACATAATAAAGGAACATAAGGAACCATCAACACCGTAGGCTGCATAGCATTAGTCTCACTTCTATATCTGCAGCATCCACTGTTACCATGGTAGCAAAGAAAGAAACAATATTTTACATATTAAAGATACACAAGGGCTGTTTAATAAGTTGGGTTTTTTTTTTCCGTAAAATGAAACTTCTCTTGAATTAAATTAATTGATACTTTACAAATATACGATGTAACATAGATACTACACACTTAATAATTTTTATTAAAATCTGAAAGAAAATGTAAATTCTATACAAATTTTAATTACTAGTTCATACGTAAAGGCACCATGACAGGCTCCAAATGTAACGTTTAAGCCATAACAGATCAAGAGAATGGTGTCAGGCAAGATGCATTATATACCAGGTTACTATGGTACAGATATTTTCCAAAAATATCAATAAGGCCAAAAAAAAGAGGTTTGTTTCTGGTTACATGCCCAGGAAAAATATGGGTCGGAAGGTAAGGGAGTGGGGGGTTGTTGTTGTTTTTTGTGTGTTTTTCTTGTTTTTTTAAAAACAACACTAATACCAGTTGACATGACCATTTAGTTATGTTCTGTCCTATGCTTTAATATTTTACAATGTATTTGGTATATTTAAAGTAGTGTAACTAAAAGAACTTTTAACAAAATCTATCTATCTATCTATTTATACTGCTGTACGCCCCTTTCGGGTATTACTAGCAGGTGCGCGTGCAAGAATAAAAGTTTTTAAATGACAAGAAGACGTCAAAGAAAAACAGGGGTGAACTTGTTAAAAGAGTTAAAAACAGGTTAAAACAGGTTAAAAACAGTGTTTTGCTGTCTAGGCAGTGTTAAGGGCGTTTATAGCCTGTCTGAAGTGATCAGGATCAGGCTGCAAAACGACGGTGGATGGTAGCTGGTTCCATAATACGACGGTCTGAGGAAAGAAAGAGTATTTAAAAATATCAATTTTAGTGTGAACCTGCCTGTATGTTAATGGATGCATGTGCCTGGTTCTTCTCAATGGCTGTACTAGATAAGGTGGGACTGAAATTGCCACAAAACCGTGGACTATTATGAAAAACATACATAGTCTAGCAGAGGTTCTTCTGGATTCTAGTGTCTCCCATTTTAAGTCATCGAGCATAGTCGTCACACTGTCGTAAGGGGAATATTGACCTTTGACCCAACGGGCTGCTCTACGTTGGATCCTTTCAATTTTGTTAATGTTACACTGTGTGTGTGGTGACCAAACTGTAGACGCATATTCCAGTTGCGGTCTAACAAGTGATTTATATGAAACTTGGCGATTTTTTTGGTTTTTTGAAGGTAGATTTCTTCGTAAGAATCCAAGAGTTTTATTTGCATTCTGAGTGATTCTGTCAATGTGCTGATTCCATGATAGGTCACTTGAAATGTCAATGCCTAGATATTTTGCACTTGGTACTACCTCTAAGATTTGTCCATGTAACTTATAACCAAACTTGATTTTCTTTTTATTCCTAGTTATGTTTAAGACTTGACATTTGCCAGGGTTAAACTCCATTTCCCATAACTTTTCCCAAGCTTCTAATGTCTGTAAATCCTTCTGTAACTTAAGACAGTCTTGATTATCTGTGATGACTAGGTAAACTGCAGTGTCGTCAGCGAAAAGACGAACTTGGGATTTAATATGATTGGGTAGGTCGTTTATATAAAGTAGAAAAAGGAGGGGGCCGAGTACTGAGCCCTGGGGCACCCCTGATGTTACTGGTAATTCCTTGGAATTTACGCCATCAAGGAGTACTGTTTGTGATCTACCTATAAGAAAGGCTTTGATCCACTGTACTGTACGTTGGTCTACCCCATGTTCCTGCAGTTTATATAATAACTTCAGGTGACTTACTTTATCAAAAGCCTTGCTAAAATCCAGCAATATTAAGTCAGTCTGTTGTCCCGTGCTGAGGTTACGTGCTAGGTCGTCAACAAGTTGTATAAGTTGTGTTTCACAAGATCGGCGTTCACGAAAGCCATGTTGTAAATCATAAAGAATGTTGTGTTTTTTTAAATGAACAGTAAGATTGGATGCTATAATGTGTTCTAATGTTTTACAAAGAATGCAAGTCAAAGAAATTGGTCTGTAGTTTGCAGGGTCATTTTTAGCTCCTTTCTTGAAAAGAGGAGTGACATTTGCAGAAGTCCATTCCATTTGGTAGTTTGCCAGAGTCAAGTGATTTTTGAAACAGAATTTGTATTATTGGAGCAATTTGCAATTTTAATTCCTTCAGCACAAGGGGTTTAATACTGTCTGGACCAGCAGCTTTGTCAGGTTTTAGATTACCAAGGAGTTTTATAATCCCTTTTAGGTCAATAACAATTTCAGGCATTTTTGGGTTCCTACAATTTATATTCATGTTTATGAGGGTTGCCTTACATAGTTGTGATAACGAAAGTGGTGACATAGGAGTGAAAACAGACTGAAACTGCTTATTTAGGAGGTCTGCTTTACTTAAGTTGTCGCTAACAGTCGTACCGGTAGACTGATCGAATAAAGGTGGAATACCATGAGCATCTTGATTTGCCGCTTTTAGAACACTGTATAGTTTCTTTGTTGAAAACTTACTTTTTGGATGATCTTGTTCTGTTTTCGGGTTTTCATTTCCCAAAACATATTCAATATAATTTTCATGTGCAATTTTAATTTTTCCTTTTGATAAGATTTTTTAAATTCAGGAAGTGGGCTCTAGTATTTGGATCTGTTTTTTAGTTTTCTTGAGCTTGACATAAAGGTGATCCCGTTTACGAATTAGTCTTTTAATTTCTTGAGTGATCCAAGGCAGTGAGAATTTTGACCCTATTTTCTTTACTGGTATGTATTTTGATATCCCTGTATTAATAGATAATTTAAGTTCTTCCCATAGTTTATCAACATTTAAGTTTTGGAATTTACATAATTTTATAATCCTATCTTTTTCAGAGTCCATAAATTTACGAAATTCTGTCCAGTTTGCTTTTCTATAAAGAATAAAATTTCTGGGAAGCTGTTTTTGTTTTTAGATTAGCAATGACTGTGAATATACTGTGGTCTGAAATGCCTGGATGGAGTGTTACTGAATCTATGAGTGTGTGATATGAAGTGAGGAATAAGTCCAGAATGTTTTCTTTTCTTGTATTTTCAGTTACCATTTGAGACAGGTTGTAATCTGCGAGTAAGTTTAGAAAATCTTCATATATAGTAGGATTGCCACAACCTTGTTTGATATGTCCAATAAAATCAGTACCCCAGGAGAGTTTTGGATAATTGAAATCCCCCAAAATCCATATATTACCTTTCAATTTGTGAGCCAGTTCGACCGATTTTCTAAATTCCTCAGCACTAAGCTGGTCGGTTTCTTTAGGTTTGTAATAGGCTGCTATGTAAAGAGATTTACATCCTTTGAATTCCAGTTTAACCCACAAAATTTCGCAATTTGTTTTCAATTTGGTTTCCTCTGTTGCCAAAATATTTTCTTTAACTAAAATGAAGACTCCTCCCCCTTTACCATTTCTGTCTTCTCTAAATGGCGTGTAGCCCAGAGACCTTGGAAATATCTCACCATCCTTATGTTCATTAGACAACCACGACTCAGTACCAATGACAAGATCAGGTTTGTGCTGTTCAAGTAAGGTGTAAAATTCAGCTTTCTTATTTACAATTGATTGACAGTTTAAATATAAGACTTTGAGTTTTGGTTTCCAATTTTTAGGTTTATGTGTTTTCAATATAGGTATATGTGTGTTCTGTCCATCGTCACTGTCAGTTGTCATTTTTTCAAGGACTTTGAAATTGTTTTCAGAGGACATATTTGATAAATTGGTGGTCTGAGATGAAAAATTGAGGGAATCACAGCCAGAGCACAGCCATAAGAAGGAGCAGTCACGAGCAACAAGTTCATTATAAGTGTCGTTTGACATACTTTCACAATCTATGTGAAACCATTGCATGCATGTATCACACACCACTGCTTGGTGATTATCTAGAACTTCCAAGCCAAAGGAGCCACAAGGATACATTGGGCCAGGGTTTTTCTCAATATCATTTGAGACTGCCATAAGCAAAATGCATAAGTAAGCTAGGGATGCTTTTCTTTCAGTTTTACAAGGTATATGCCACCTAGTCTTACTAACAAGACATGCAACTGATATTATTTTGCTGGGCTGGAAATAATTTGGTTTGGTAATCAACACATGTCCATGCAGAGTGTGATCTACTGCAGGAACTGTAAAATTCGCCAGTAGAAATTACAAAAGTGACATAGTTAATATACCTAAAAACATTTTCCACCTGTACCTGTTCACCGTGTTTATAAGATGCCGCTTTGAACAAAGAAAATAAATATTGAAGGTCAAGGTCAATATGTTGACAACGGGAAAAATACAGCTTACGCAGAATTTTAAGTAATCGGTGAGTAGGGAACCTTTCCAAAGTGGTTTTCTAACAAAATAACCACAAAACAAATATTCCTAGATAGCTTTATCCACTGTTTTGGAAGAAGAGTCGTCACTGCATCGCACACGTCAATATCAGCGCATGTAAATTGTGTTTTAATTTTCATAAAAAAGAAGCACACGTTATCTCATTCTAATACTAATACAAAGTTTGTTTCCTAAGTTTTGAACGATAGGAATTGAACATTAAGTAATCAGTGAATAGGGAACCTTTTCTAACAGAATAACCGCAGAACAAATATTCCAAGATAGCTTTATCCACTGTTTTGGAAGAAAAGCCGTCACTGCATCGCACACTTCAATGTCAGCGCATGTAAATTATGTTTATTTTTCAGTAAAAAATAGCACTCGTCGTCTTATTCTAATACAAAGTTTGTTTTCTAAGTTTTGAACGATAAGAATTGAACTTTATTATTTTTTCTTTTTAAAGTAATAGGGGATAACAACAACAATTACATTAATTTTAGTGGTATGAAAAAAAATGTTGGAGCGCTTGTAACCACAACTTGACAAAAATATCAGCGCTGCTTGATGGAAATGATAAGTAATAGATGAAAAGAAATAAACCCGTAAAAATAAAAACTACAGCATAATTTCTGTGGATAGAACCGTATCACATGTGTTCATATTTATATATTGAAGCTTCACAACGTCAAACAGTAAGGATTATGAAATTTCCAAGTTTGTAATTTAATAAATGAACAGGAGCGATCTACAGAACGTGTTTACTTTATTTGTACATGCGCTGATCAAAATCACTATTCCAGAAGTTGGAATCAAAAGTGACTTTCTATTCACCAAGAAAGATATTTGATAGAGATTGACCATACATTTACATATAAGTTACTTTGTATTGTTAAGTACACTTTTCCAAACGAACTGCGATCAGCAAGCTTGTCATTTTGCTACATCACGACAGCGTTGATTACATGGTATAAATCAACTCCACATCGGGTCGCACTGATGGTCTCTATCATTTTGACGTGTACATCCGATCAATATGACAATGAACCAATCGTCCAATTGATGCACACGATTTCCCGCCATGATGCGTAAAAACTATCTTATCGTAAAATTGCAACGGAACACGCTAAATTTGGACGAAAAATCCAGATAACGATTTTTAATCATAAAAACTTTTGTCTCTGCAGGTAAAATATACGGTCTGTCGTGTAACCGGAAATAAACCTCTTTTTTTTAGGCCTAATGGCAGTTTTAGAGCAAAATTCCATGAACTTATTGAATAGCCTTAGTACATCCACAATACACATTGGGCAACAGGTGTCTGACTTCTAAATCTGCAGCATCCACTGTCACCATGGAAACAGAATTAAACATAAATATTACATAATACAACTGTATTCCTTTATGTTACGTTATATACAAATTGTAAACTCAAATTAACTAGGCGGTTTTCTTCATCAATCAATTTGCTTTTTTGCATTAATTCTAAGGTGTGCCATTAAAAAACGAAAAAGTAGATTTAAAAAAAAAAGAAAATACAAAGAACTGGGTTCCTTTTACATAGAGCATCTTCATTTAAAGATTTCTTTCTATATGAAAAAGTCTTTTTGAAAAATATAAGTATATTAAACATGCACTTCAACTTCTACTAAATACTTCTACTACTACTTCTCCTATTAAATGTAACATTGTACATCCACTACTACTACAATCACAACTACTCCTTCTACCATCACCACAACATTAACTTCTATCACTCCTTCTACCACCACTTCTTCTACCACTCCTACCACCAACCCTACATCTACCACCAACATGACTTCTACCCCTCCTACCACCATCACTTCTACCACTCCTACCACCAACCCTACATCTACCACCAACATGATTTCTACCACTCTTGCCAACCACACCACTACATCAACCATACCTCTACCATCACCACGACTTCTTCTACCACCACCACTTCTACCACTCCTACCACCATAACATCTACAACCACCATGACTTCTACCACTCCCACCACCACCATGACTTCTACCCCTCCTACCACACCACTTCTACCACTCCTACCAACAACCCTACATCTACCACCACCATGACTTCTACCACTCCCACCACCACCATGACTTCTACCCCTCCTACCACCACCACTTCTACCACTCCTACCACCATAACATCTACCACCACCACCATGACTTCTACCACTCCTACCACCACCATGACTTCTACCACTCTTGCCAACCACACCACTACATCAACCACACCTCTACCACCACCATGACTTCTACCACTCCTACCACCACCACTTCCTTCTACTACTCTTGCCAACCACACCACTACATCAACCACACCTCTACCATCACCAAGACTTCTTCTACCACTCCTACCACCACCACTTTTACCACTTCTACCACCACAACATCTACCACCACCATGACTTCTACCACTCCCACCCCCACCTTGACTTCTACCCATCTTGCCAACCACACCACTACATCAACCACAACTTTACCACCACCATGACTTCTACCACTCCTACCACCACCACTTCTTCTACCACTCCTATCAACCACACCACTACATCAACCACACCTACCACTATCAGTACTACTACTTCTACCACACCTTTTACCACCATCTACCATCATTGAGCATCCAAAGTCAAATATGCTCAACTGATGAAAAGCCATATCTGATAATTAACTGAAAATGAAGTTGGTTGTCCAATCCATGTCAAGTGAATTCATTCTAAACCACTCAGGAAATGCAGTGTACTCGATTTGCGTATACAGTACAATAAGAGTTTTACAGTAGTTTTTTACTTTTGTTCTGACAATTTCTTTTCTGGATTTAAGAAAATCAAATGTTGCGTAAAAGCATGAATCTTATGGACATACAATTTACAGCAAGTAGTGGCATTGTTGTAAGATAGTTCATTGCAGAAGAATTAGAACATTATAATTACCTACAGTTCAACAATTTAATCAAACAAGACTTCTGCAAAGTGTAAACAGAAAATATGGCTGAGCTGATTTACTTATCGAAAAAAGCCAAATTAAATGGCAAAAGGGGATGTGTGTGGGGTCACTTCTGGGTAAAGGAAGACCGTTTGTTTTATATAATTTTTTTTAAATACATTGAATTGACCAATTATGTTCATTATAGCGACATCTAGCTTTTTGGTGGCGGGAGACCCTAGACAAATATCTAGGTAGAACCACCAGTGCACCGCAAGTCAGTTGGAAGACTTCCCACATTAAAGTCCTTTGCCCAGACCGGGACTCAAACCCACGTGGTGAGAGGCTAAGCAGTCAGAGGCGTTACAAATCAACAACTCTACCACTACGCCATGGGGTCCCCAAAGGAGAACAGAAAAAAAATGAGATTGTTGAAGTTGTTGTTGATGAGCGTGTAACGATAAAGTGGAGGTGTAACCTGCCTACATACATTCGTAAATCATCTTCTCCATTATTCACTGGATGCATCAAACTACACTGTCGTAAATTTTGCATCTACCACCAGCACTACATCTACTTCCCCTTCTACCACCTGCACTACAACTACTTCCCCTTCTATCACCAGCACTACTTCTACTTCCCCCTCTACCACCAGCACTACATCTACTTGTCCTTCTACCACCAGCACTACATCTACTTGTCCTTCTACCATCAGCACTACATCTACTTGTCCTTCTACCACCAGCACTACATCTACTTCTCCTTCTACCACAAGCACTATATCTACTTCCCCTTCTACCACCAGCACTACATCTACTTCCCCTTCTACCACCAGCACTACATCTACTTCTCCTTCTACCACCAGCACTACATCTACTTCTCCTTCTACCACAAGCACTATATCTACTTCCCCTTCTACCACCAGCACTATATCTACTTCCTCTTCTACCACCAGCACTACATACCACCAGCACTACATCTACTTCCCCTTCTACCACCTGCACTACATCCACTTCCTCTTCTACCACCTGCACACTACATCTACTTCCCCTTCTACCATCAGCACTATATCTACTTCCCCTTCTACCACCAGCACTATATCTACTTCCCCTACTACCACCAGCACTAGTAATCATTTGTAAAATGTAACAAAATGTTTCTAACAAAAGCGATTTAAAAAGTCATTCATTGTCAGAATAATGTCCTTCAGCCTCATTTTAAGTCATTTTGAATACTAAAACTTGAAACTCTCATGTATTTTCAAAATCAAATATTTAACTATGAAATAAATACATAATCATGCAGTTACAAAATTGACACCTGGTAATTAATGCAATAAAGAATATGTAAGGGATCATACAGTAAACAACCCACATTATCACTAACATTAATGTTTATGGCTTTGTGTAAAACTAGCCTACTGTCTCACTTCCATACTAGCAGGTAATTTAGTTTTGCGTTAACCCATCAGAGGTTTTACTGTGACAAGTACTATGTTGGCTAAAGACTCCCTGCAGTGATGACCAGCAATTAGCAGGTCTGGTCACAACAGGTCCGGGCCTGGCTCAGTGGGATACCACATTCCTTTCGAGATGCCTTTAAATATAGTTGTTTCTAGTTGTTTTGGTGGGTAGGGGATGTTTGCCTTGTTAAACACCAAATTTTCCGAAAGTAAAACATGTTCTAGTTTTATCCTCTCCCCCCTGTGATCCTCGCATTGTAGCAGCAGGTGTTTGTCGTCATTCCTGACCTTGCATGAGGAACAGTTTGGATCAAGGTTTAAGACGTATGGGCCGGTACTGCCAGGTAAAAGAGTTGTGCCCAATCTTAATCTTGTTATGCTGCGTTCAATCCGGAAGTTACTTGAGTTAATTGGCGGGCGTTTTAGTGATGGTGTTTTTGACCGTCCATCATTAATTTTGTCATTAATAATTTTGCAGCGTTGTTCCCATTTGTTTAATAGGTTTTTCTTGATATTGAGTAGATTTCAGTTGGTGCGAGGCCAGTAAGACGACCCACCTGCAGTGTGCTCAGACCGGCTTTGGCAGCCCCGTCAGCCCTTTCATTACCTGAGATCCCTACATGTGCTGGAAACCATGTTAGAGTGACAGTGTGGCATTTATCCATACGCTGATTTGCTACAATTTTGATTTGATTGAGGAGGTCAGGCCTGGTCTGCTTTTGTTATTATCTATGGAAATAAGTGATCCTAAAGAGTCCGAAAGAATGACAGATCTTGTTTTTTCCTTGTTTGTTTATCCAGCTTAAAGCTTGTAGGATGGCATCCATTTCCGCTGTATAGATGGAAGTTTTGTCTGATATTCTTTCTGAAAAGGTTAGGTCTAGTGAAGGAATGAACAAAGCGGAAGCCACCCTACCCTTTTGTGGGTCTTTACTTCCGTCTGTATATATTTTAACCCAGTTATTGTAATTACTGTCGGCCGGATCGAGCGTCGCCACGCCGCTCTCTTCAACACTGCAGGCTTCAACCAGGTTTTGGGTATATGCTCCAATAGGAAGGTGGGGGGGGTGTAACTTTTTTGACCCCCTCCATGGGGTTTTGTAATAATAGCCGGTGCCGAAGATTTGGTTCACAGGGTTGTCCTTTTTGGTACGGGCCCTAGCCCAATATCTTATCATCCCTCCGCAGACATAGGGGAGGCACCCCGGCCTCTTGTTCCAATATGCTTATGGGTGTGGATTTTAGGGCTCCTAATGCTATCCTGAGAGCTTGATTTTGTAGGCTATCTAGCTTTTTAAGATTTGTTTTGGCTGCGATGGAGTAGATTTGACAGCCGTAGTCTATTTTTGGACATATGAGAGACTTGTAGAATTACAGGAGACTGTGTTTATCTGAACCAAAGTCAGTCCCTTTTAACATCCTCATTAATTTCAAGTCTGTCTTACATCTTTTAATGATGTCTTGAATATGGATCTTGAATGATAACCTCCTATCAAGAGTCATTCCCAAACATTTCACCTTATCTTTAAAATTTACTTTTTCTCCCCCTAAATATACGTCTAAATCCATCTCTGATTTAAGTCCAAAAAGTATGCCTACTGTTTTACTTTGTGAAATTTTGAATCCCCATTTTTTTTACCACTCCCAAATGGCATCCAGTCCGCTCTTGGCTTTTTTTTAGCGGTTTTAACGAGGAGCCTGTTAGCCATGCGCTCGAATCATCGGCGAATTGGCTCACTACTAGTCCCGTCCCCTCGACACGGCTAGGTAGGTCATTTATAAGGAGGGAGAACAGTAGTTGGGAGAGTATTGAGCCCTGTGGGGTACCCCTATTTAGGGTCTCATGTTGTAAAAGTGTGTCCCCCACTTTGACTTGAATTTTCCTATCATTTAAAAATGTTTTTGCTTAGATAACAGTATAGGTGTATGTCAAATTTATGCCAAGATTCCCCCAAACATGCATAATATTTTGTTATATGTATTTATATAGGTGAACTGTCGGATACCACATCAAAAGACATTTAAAAGTTGATTTATTTATCATCATACATGCAATATCCCCATGTATGTTAACATGGTGTCTTAAATACACGTTATTCCCTATTTTTAAATGAAGATTCTAGCAGGAGAAAGGTCTATGCGTTGTGGGCAAAATATACTGGTAAATTACCACCATGTCATAAAATTTGATCAAAAGGCATACAATTTTATCTTCATTTGAAATATAACACCCTTCAAGGAAAATGTGTTTAAAGATGTGTTGAAGCAATCAGTCTTGCTTAAGGCACATGCAGTTATTTACCGATTTTAAAATGTAAAAGGGAGATAACACCGCAATCAGAAAATCGCAATTCGGGTTCTCCCTTGAACAGCCCTCCTACCATGCAATATCTGTACTTACAGTAAGGATAGTATTTCCTGCAAGTCTACCACAAAACGTAATCTGAATAATGAATTGTACATTGGTCTCTGTTTGTTACGTCTTCCAATCTCTCTCTCTTTTCTCCTCTCTCTTACTCTGAAAGTAAAATATCTGAGGTTATCCGAATGTCTAAGATCTTGTCAGTACGTAGTAATAAAAGGGAGAAGAAAGAGAGAAAGAGACAGGCGGACGAACACAGAGACAAACACTGATGGGGATTACATAATACGCTTTAACAAAAGGCAAAGCTTAAAAAGAAGGCTGAAGTTCAGTTGATCGCTTGATACGTCATTTGGATTAAAGTCTAACTAGAGTTGAGATATAATTGTTAGGACGCTTAAATTACTGCTGTGTGGATGTTTTACGACTTACAATGCACTCGCACAATCTAACTTTCGGATTTCAGTTTTTTTAAAGTTCTTTCTGTTGTTTCTTCTTCTACTCGTCAAAATCTATAAATGACAAGAATTGTGCCCTTCAGTATTTTTATTTCACACTGTTTGCAAGTAAATTAATTAAATAACAAAGTATAATAAAACAAATAAAATATAAACCAAGAATTACAATACGAGGTGAATTGAGTCATCTGGAAAAATGTTGCAGTTTAACACATGACGTTTAAAGATTAAGAAAATGGCTACATTTAATGATAATATAGCTGTTACTTAGTACCAAATTAAGAATACCTAAGCAAGACATATGTAATTATATGCACATCAATTTCTCTTTAAAATAACTTGCTTCAATTAAAAAAAATCATTTAAATGCGATGTTGAAACATGTCATTTTAAATTGTTTGTTTGGTTTCTGTTACATTGCACCGACACATTATTCATCTTATTGTCGAGGTCCAGCTAATTATTGGTGGAGGAAGACCGGAGACTTATGCCCGGGTAGAACCACCGGCGCACTGCATGTTTCATATTAAATGATATGATAGTCAACATAAACATGAATAAAACACACACACACACACTCCAAGTCCGCTACTGCACAGTTGCTTGATCTAATAGCAGCGGAATTGGCGACACGCTTACTAGTAAAAAAAATCGCGACAACCTTATGTGTTCAAGATGTCTCCTAAGTTCTGTGGTTATGTGTTCGAACGAGTGCTTGATCATTTGTGCTATTTCGTCGCGACTACCTTAGAAAGAAGCATCAATTTGAGTGTTTTGGGGCAAAGATATATACACTGTACCATTAATATAACACTTGAAAAATTGGATATGAAAATAGAAAAGGTGGAAAGAAGAATGTTAAATAATAATTTAGAACGAAAGCATAAGGGAGGAAAGAAAAATAATGAAAGGAAGGAATTGTGAGTGGGGAATGAAGGATAGGAAAATAAATAGAAATTATAGGCAGATAAATATGCCGAAAACAATGGAAGTCATGGAATAAATGAACGGATAAAAGACTAATAAGGAAGAAGGAAAGAGGCAAGTTAACAGGATGACTATTAGCTATCCACACCCCCTACAGCAAAAGTAGAAATTATCATTAAATCGTTTCTTGCTATCTGGTAAACATTAAATTTTATAAGAACATTGAATCTACTTAATTAAAATAAAAAATCTTGCCCTGTAACAGGCTCATGACATACAGAAATATGAAGATTCTTGAAGGAAATAATAAAAATAATAATAACAGCATCATCCACCATCACACATTTTCAAACTCCCTCTCATACTCATCCCTACTTTCACACTCCCACCAATTTTCATACATTCACCCCTATTTCCCACCCACGTTCAGACTCCCAACCACACTCAACCTAATGCCTACTTTCCTTGCCTTTAGAGTGTAAACATGGTCAGCAACCTAGTTTGTAAAAAGTAGTTTAATATTCAAGGTGAATTAGTACATACCTAATATGTTTTTGCCTCTGGAAATTGATATTTGGCCAGCAATATTTATAGTTTTAGATAGCTATAATAAAGCATACCTAAAAATTTGGTTGGCAACTTAATGAATCTTGGCCTGAATGAATCCATAACTGACTATGAGGTGTTGGTGCTTGAGCAAAACTACTTACTGCACGTTGCTCCAATAAGATACTACCTGAGTACTGGTTCTACCAAAGCAGCCGTCAGACAGAAAGATTAATTGAAGTTAAAAGAACATGTTTCCCAACCGGTAAAAACAAAAATGGGTTTAAAAAATATTAATTAAACAATAGGGTAGTAAGCAGGTGCCTTTATGCACAGGAAATCAGAATATAACAAGAGGTGATTGCAAAACATGTATCCCAACCCGTTGATACCTTGTAATTAGAAATACAATAAAGCCCCCAGCTGAAATACATGTACAACAGCTGTACAGGTTTAATGATGATTTAAGGAAAGAAAATTTAAAAAATAAACCTTTAAAAATGTTTTTTTTTCTTCATTTTAATTTTTGTTAAAAATAAATACAACTTAAACCAGTAGCTAATGTCCCTACTATGTTTAAAGATTGATTAGAGTCTAGTTACTGTGACCTTGACCTTTCACCCAGTACAGCCCAAAACAATATGGGCCAACTACTCATCATGACCAGTCATGGCAATGTCACATCAAGTTTGAACAATGTGTGACTTAAAAAGTCGCTGTAATACTTATGTTTACCATGCTGATCACAAAATGAATTATTTCATTTATTGGTTATGACAAATTTGGGCTTGTATGCAAATTATTTCTTTCTAAATATTCTTATTAAAACAGATATATGAAAACTTTTAGAATATTACATAAACATTAAAATAATATCTTTCACTAAGAAATATTCAATAAAAGAGAAATATACCTTGTGGTTGACACACTTTAAATGAAGTGGTCCTTGATGGCATTCATACTTTTCAGCCTTCAGCACAATAGAAGGTGTGCCATCATATGTAATTCAGGAAGGCTTTTGTCCCCGCTAGTTGGAAGCGTACTTGGCATCCACTTAAGTTGGAAAGATCCTTAATTAAACAAATGCAAACAAGAATGACCAACACTATGATAAACACTTTTAATTACATTTGAAATATAGATTGGTTTAATTTTTATTCTAAAGTGACATTTGCACAGTTGGTTAAATATGCACTTTTAAATGTTTGCTAAAAAATAAACTTTGTTGAGCCACAATGATTAATGGAATAAGATATTACCTCTAATCACTAGGTTATACACGAAACATGCTTCCCATTAAAAGATTGATTTGTTTTAAAGTTCAGGGAATCTAAAGCAGAGCAATGCTTTTCAACTATTTTTAACCATTTTTAAATCCATAATCTAGTAAATCTCCAAACAGTGCATGGGATAGTGGATGTCTTGTGTATATGTCACTCATAAAAAAATATGCTGACAGTGATACAATAATATAAATACATATGAAGTGTGGTATCATGTGGTTCTATATGTCATATAAAACTGTGACAAAGCCACTTTTAAGTATAAATTTAATGATTATAAAATAATAAACAGAAAGACAACAGTAAAGAGTATTTCTGATACTAAATTCTGCAATTTCCATCATACTAAATTCTTCATTTTCCATCCAATTAGTATATACCTGTTACTCCTTAAAATATAATTGCTACACAAAAGACATGTTTACTCCCATTATCTGGAGATCTCTAAGACAAACAAAACATGCACATTAAACTATATGGTAAACTAATAAGAAAATAGGGTACATGAATCCATCTCTAAAACAAACTGTTATGTATTTGCAAAATTATATCAAAATGAGTTACTATTTGTAATATAGTCTGAACAGACTTTAATTCGGCATGAAGTTCTAAAATATAAACATGGAAAACAATACTTAAATATTACAAGAAATAACACATATTCTATATGTTTATATGTGTTATATTTAGAAGTATATAATACAAAAAGCTACTTGTTAGACAGTTTCATAATACACACATACTAGTTGGAACCCCCCAGGTTGTTTGATGCTAACACGGCCTGGTTGATGGTTCATATGGCTCTACATCATGCCATTTACCTTGCTTTTGTGTTGCAAGCCAGCTAGCAGAAAGCAAAGGGTGACTGAGAACCATAGGGTGCTTATACAGAATGTAATGTTGAATGAACAAGTCTATTTGATTTGTTAGATTGGCACATTAAGTTTACATGAAAAGCAACACTACTAGTACAGTTAATTGCTATAGCATCAGAGTTGACGAGTCTACAATGTTTCACTAAATCTTAACTTACATACTGCTAAACACTGGTGACTACGGTGATATTTGGTCTTGAAATATACATTATGTGCAACGTGTGTTGCAATCCAGCCATCTGATTGGCTAGGAAGGCCTGTCAGTCAAATACCTGAGGAAGGATTATTTACAATATGTTGACCCCTCATTATCTAAAACATGCAGGCTGGACTCCCAGCTGGACAAAAGCCTTCCCGTCAAAAAGCTTTCCACCTCACTTGCCATGTGTTGAGGTCTAACCACATGTTTATCTGGATATTTTTAAAACCCAAAATAGCCAAATGTATTCATTGGTATTTTGATTTGACAAAGACTAGATCATATATATATTGTGTGTGTGTGTGTGTTGTGTGTGTGCGTGCGTGTGTGTGCGTGTGTGTGTGTGCGTGCGTGCGTGGTGTGTGTGTGTGCGTGCGTGCGTGCCTGCGTGAGTGTTGTGTGTGGTGCGTGTGTGTGCGTGCGTGCATGTGTGCGTGCGTGTGTGTGTGTGTGTGCGTGCGTGTGTGTGTTCTTTTTGGGGATTAACCTTAACAAATTGTTTAGATAAACTTTTCAAAAATAATTAACCATCAGGCAAATATAACAGAAAATAACAAATGTTACCAATTATAGTGGAAAAAATATTTTCAAGCTATAATATCTCCATAAGGCTCATTGTTTTGCCTAACTTTTAAATTGTCTGTGGTTTACAAATTTGCCAATAAGTTTAAGAGATGCAAACCCTCCAGTGAAAAAGAAAGGAATGGGGAAAAAATAATACAAGTCAAAAATAAAATACTGTGTGCATGATTCAACCCTGGACCTCTTGTATGATGGTCCAATGCTTTACCGCCATTGAGAATACATTTATATTTCATCTAGCTTTTTGTATTTTCTGACCGACACAACACCTACATACAAATTTCAGCAAAAGGAGAGGGACAGTCCAGTGGTCTGATGCAGGACTACATATTACAGGGTCTGTGGTTCGAACCTTGTAAAGGTCACCACACATTGCCTTGACCTAGAAATTTGACTTAAGTTGTTCCACTCTCCACAGGTGTATAACTGGGTACATGAAAGTGTTATTTGTTACACTCATATGTCTTACCAGCGCCTTGTGTCCGTTGCCAGGCCCATAGTATGTCATTCACAAATATACCCCATGACCGGGGGGGGGGGGGGTATTTTAAAGTTGACTGAACAAGCAGTAGTTAGAATTAGATTATAACTTGGTATTACGTACATATTTACCTTATCAGTTTTTTTTTTATTACAGTCGGGCCTAAGGCTGGGTCAATCGCAATTGCTTTGGTCAGACATCTGTTTCACAGACTTCTTATTTTGAACAATCTTATTAAAATCCTATCCTGAAAACCGCTCCAGATCTAACTTTAGAAGTTTAGTGAGATTGTACTTTGAATTGTTTTGTTATGCTGATGACAGTGCTATATTCTCTGGTTATTAGTTGAGCAAGTGTCATGTTATTCATGATATAAAAACGCAAATTTCATAATGTGAGTTCAGTTTAAATCACTCTGCACAACTAACATTTAACCAAATTATCATGAGCACCCCTCCCCCATATAAGCATATATAGAAGGTAAATTGTCTCTCCCGTGTACCTCTATGTCCATGCCTTCCATGACCCCCGTGTACGCTCTTGTCATACGAAGCCAAGGGTGGGGGAGGGATTATGTAAATGTTCCTATTCTCGGTGAGATCCAATAAACAAGCGTGAGACTACTGAAATAAAATCATTTTCCTGTAAAACAGCCTATGTCTATTTTTCACATATTTAAAGTCTCTCTATATAATAAATAAACTATTTATTTAACTAAATCGGACTGGACTGATTTTACAACTTGATTGTGGCTATGGGGTGGGATTATGCAAATGTACCTAAAGTCGGTGAGATCCAAGCGACCTGTACCCGGTGAGAAATGGGTATGACTATTTAGCGGATATGAATTCATATCCGCGGATATGAATCCTGGGTACGGATACGGACGTAAAAAACATTATTTACACCCATTTATGTTATATTTATGTCTTATTTTAGAAACATTAATGTATTTTCTTTAAATTAAATTAATTAACATTAGGTATTCTATGAAGTTCTACCGATCTTTACAGAATTGTTTGCAATACATAAACCCATAACCGCGCCTGAGTTCATATCCGTGGACATAGGCCTACAGGGTACGGATATGAATGTAAAAAGTAATATCTTTAGCTATAATTGACGTTTGTTTGTGTGTTTTTTTTAATATTTATGGTAATAATATTATTTTTTAATTAATTGAACCAATTTTATGAAATTCTACGGATCTTTTCAGAATTGTTGGCAATACATAAACCCATAATCGTGATGAGTTCATATCCGCAGACATACAGGGTACGGATATGAGTTTAAAAAACATAATAAAATCTATATCTAAAATAATGTAACTTTTTGTCGTATAACATACAATCGAGGTTGATTAAACGAACATTTTTATATGGTAATTCATAACCGTGTACAAACAGGGTACGGATATGAACAATAAGATTGCAACCTACAGCACTTTTTTATAATTCTGTTAATTGTAAAGAAATATAACTAGTTTTAATGTTTCACATCCTTTGATAGGGGTACTTTTACACACTTACTAATAATAAATATACTGACAGCCGCACATACTTTCATATCCGTGGAAATACCCGGTACGGATATGAAAATTAAATAACAACAATAAGTATTGTGATGCCATTGCCACTTCCTGGTACTTTGTCATCTTTATCTAATGTGCTTCCTCTATTCTTTCTTTCCAGGGCACTCTGAGCTCAATCAGTATCACTCGTTTGGGATCTCTTGACCACAGCACAATGTCGGATCGGAGATTTGTGTTGGTCACTTCCTCCGGAAACTTGAGCCTCTTCTTAAGGTCTACCAGGAGTTCCCAACTATCGGATTCTTGAAGGATACTGGTGGGCGTTGTGTTCGACTGTTTCTTGTCCCTTCTCTTACAAAGTTGATAAGGGTGGGTCTTTCTTACTTTTTAATCTCTTTTTCCTTCTCTCCAATTCAAGGATGAGTGCCACTTCCGTAAGGACTTTATCATGACACCACCTGTATCGTCATTGAGTCAAAACGGTAGGACAACCAGACAGTATGTGACGCAGTGTGCGATCACACAGCTGGCACGATGAGTCATCTGACAGTTTCCATAGGTGTAGGTTGGCTGCAGTTGGGAAAATATCGTGTACTTAAAAAAGGAGAAAGCTTAACTGTAGTGGTTCATAAGTCCACAGTTCCTGCCATGTAAGGGTCCTCTCTGGTATCGCATTCCATTTTGTCCAGTTTCCTTGCGAGCCTAACTGCACAGACTTAGCTTACATTGACTCCTTTTCTGCTCTCCTTATCTCTTTCTGCACCATGGACCGCTTCTCTACTTGTAAGCTTCTCGCTATCTTTGGTGCTCTCTAGTGCCCAGTCCTTCTCTTTCCTTGTTTGCTTTTCTAACAATGTCCTGATGCTAAAGATTGATCTCTGCCTGCTCCACCGCTTGATCCTGCCTGTTCTCACTTTTATGTTTGCTACATGGATTCTTTCGTCTGAAGAATCTAGTCAGGAAGAGTAAGGCTTTAGCTGCTTTAAATTTCTCTACCAGAAAGGTAAAGGGCACCTGGAGCTTGTTGGATTTGCTGTAGAACCCCAAGCTTGTTAAGGATGGTGGTAATCCCAGCCATCTTCTCAAGTGTTTACTAATTGTCTGCTCTCCCTTTTCAACCGTGCTGATGATAACTGAATTCACCATTAATGGCCATATCAATCTGGGCAGAAATCCGTGCTGAAATATCCAGCCTTTAAACTTTCCAGGAAGGTCTGACCTTTCAATTCTGCGCAGCCCCTCTTCCGCCTGCTGTTGCAGCATGTATTTACTGTCTTTAACTTAGGAGTTAAACCACTTCCCCAGACGTTTAACTGGGTTGTCCGTTAACGAAGGAATATCTTCCCCTTGGATTACAAGCTTAAAACTGTCTGTGGTCTTCCCCTTTCGAACAACCAATCGCATTGACTTCATTGGTTTAAACTGCATCCTAGCCTATGTACAAATAATAGCATTGCATCGAAGTAAACAAGAACATTACAACGTTCATATCCGTAGGCTACTCCTCTATGACCACGGATATGA
Source organism: Sinonovacula constricta (assembly GCA_007844125.1). Classification (NCBI taxonomy): domain Eukaryota; kingdom Metazoa; phylum Mollusca; class Bivalvia; order Cardiida; family Solecurtidae; genus Sinonovacula; species Sinonovacula constricta. The sequence goes on from CM017573.1 coordinate 9,216,848, forward strand.
ACTCTGATGCGGCTATATTTATATACAATACTTATGTAAAGGTGTGTAAACTTCCATGAACATGAGTTTTATTAATTGAAAATAATAATATTGCATCAAAGTAAACAAGAATATTACAAATTCAGTTGTAGATAATGAATTTAACGTTCATAACCGTACCTCACATTACCACGGATATGAACTCTGGTGCGGCTATGTTTATATACAATTATTATGTAAAGAAGTGTATTATACTTCCATGAAAGAAATTTCATTAGTAAACATTAATAATATTGTATCGAAGTAAATAAGAATATTACAAAATAATTGTAGATAATGATTTAAACGTTCACAATCGTACTTCCCCCGCACCCCACCCCCACCCCCTCCGCCAACGATCCATTATGAGCTGTGGTGCTGCTATGTTTATATGCAATAATTACGTAAATATGAGCATACTATCATTAAAGTTGTTAAATAAATTAAAACATGATGATATTACATAAGACTTTACATAAATATAACAAACAATAATCTAGTTTGCAGTTTCGTTGCTCATATCCGTACCCTTAGTGCCCACGGATATGAAATCATATACAGATATATACATAAAGATCTGTATTTTGGACTAGATTTATTTAGTTATTAGAATACTTAATCTAAATTATTTCATATCCCACCAAATACATTAAATGGCATCGAAACACAGAAAAATCTAAAGAAATGCTCGTAAATATTGATTTCCACATTCATATCCGTACCCCAGATTCATATCCGCGAATATGATTTCATATCCGCGGATATGAATTCATATCCGGTAAATAGTCATACCGGTGAGAAATAGTCATCTCCGTTTTAAACAAAAATATGGTGAATTAGTCAGCCTAGTAGTGTAATTAAATTATATATTATTCCTACGCCGGAACTATTAACATAAATACGTTGAAGTAACATCGAGTGCCTGTGATTGTGTTGGAATAGTTAAAAGTGACCTTCTAGGAGCCAGCTTTTTCGGTCAGATCGAGTGTTTCATCTGAACTAGAGGTGGCTTGTCGGTAATATAGGTGCAACTTCTTCCGGGTTGTGGCAAATTGTGTGTAGGATCCACTAGCCAAGTCAGTATGTTCTTTATTGGAGAATAAGATAACAAACGCTTTACTTCTTTTGGTCTTTTTAATGTACTGCATGTCGTGGCTGCAATCAGCTTAATCTCTTTCCTTTAGATAGTTTCCACATTAGTAAATATCTTGGCAGCCATGTTTGCTTAGCAACAACCGCGCATCAGTCTATGCAGGGGAGATAATTTTGGAAAATCAGACAATCTGACCTCGTTACCCCCTCTTTACATTAAGCTGTTCTGCGATTAAATCCAAGCACTCAGAATGTAAATATGTTAATTTATGTGTAGAAAAAAGGTCAAAGTTGAAGTTTTTTACGTTTTAGTTCTCGAAAAAAACGACAGAGGGTAGAAAAAATAGTTTCCAAAATTTCAGTTTCTTAATTGTTTACGTCATAGTCCTTAAACACTAGTAAAACTATTGTTATTAAAGAGGAAAATCAATATTTTAATAAACAAATGCAAACCTGTAGGTCTTTTCTCATGTAAACCTATAGAGTTTTGTTGCGGAATAGACAAGTGGTTTGTAGCTGCAAGGGATGTTACTTCTTCTTAATGCAGAATTGTACAGTAATTCTCATTTATCAAAATAAGATTTTATACAAAGTTAAATTTGTTCATATTGTTATAAATGTTTTGTTGTTTAATAATTTATGTAAGGTATAAAATATTATCAATAAAGATGGAATAAATGAAAAAGAAACATTGAATCATTACATAGATATATATGTTATCATAATATAGTCAAATAACAGATCATATACAACAAAAATATATTAAACAATATAAAGTCATATAACTTTATTGTGGTCGACTTGTCGCCTTAAATTTTTTTGCAGCTGAGTTCGAATAGTCTTTGGGTTGAATAGTCACATACCCAGCAGGACATACTTCTTGTTCTTGCAGCAGACTTTTTTGTACATACCGTTTGAAATCTTGTGCCAGGTAGTAAATATGGCAACTGCAATTGATGCAGAGAAGTGGTCGGATGAATATAAAGATGCTAAGTGTTCCAATTGTGCCAAGAAGAAAAAAGACCAGATTGCAGATTATTACTGCTATGACTGCAATAAACATCTGTGTACACCATGCTTAGGATTCCATAATGATTGGAATGAAAACCACAATGTAGTGAAAGGACAAGGAGACAACAAAGATGTGCTGACTGAAAAATGTGGGAAACATGCTGACGAATTAATAACATTGTACTGTCGCCTGCACGATGAACTGCTGTGTAAAAAATGTCGCCTCTTGGATCACAGGTCAGTTATCTTACCTTAAAGGTGGTTTCCAACAGTTTGTCTGTATCGCATGAATCAACACCTTAACCCAATTCTAAGGAATTTGTGCCCAGTTGCGGCATAAACTTACTGTAGTTTAGACAAATGTCAGCCAATACACATTATGAAATATATCGATGTACATGACCATGCTTTCCAAACCTATAATAAGGTTGATGGAGGTTCAGCTTAAATGTCAGAACTGGTTACCAGGGTGATCAGGAAAACATGATTTCAAAAGTTAGTGGTCACAAGGGATTTTTATAGTTTAAAAAAAAGGAAATAAATTTTTGTAATGACAATCAGGGCTTTATCCTTTATTATTTCACTGTGAAACTTGGATATATAGGACCAATGAATATCATATTGTGGGATCTTTTCAGGTAACAATACTAACAATCCATTTTACTGACACCAACGAGTCAGGTGTAATGCTGTCCCCTTAGCCTCAAGCATAAGGGAGGGAAGCCACCACTACCGACTTTAAAGTCTTTGGTTTGACACGGCCGGGGTTTGACTCCCGATCCGCAAGCCGACGCTCTACCACCTGAGCTATTTGCGTCTGGTGAGCAGATCTTGCTTAAACCGCATTAGTACTGTTTGGCAAATCAGTATATAGTGGTACTAAGTAAAGTCGATACTGGACTATGATACCAGATTTTTTTTCTGAAAAAAAGGTTCTGGGCCAGGAGCCTTTGAGAAATGAGAAGGGGAACATTCTACCGTGTTTTATTAAAAAGGGGGGAAATGTGCATGTTTTAATTTTTTTTTTGGAAATAGAGATGGCCTTGTAATAAACATACAAGATGTATAATAGCCGTAATTTTAAATCTTGTATGTTTATTACAAGGCCATATCTCTGTCTTCTTAAAGGCGCCTCAAAACCCTTATATAAGTGACCCCCCCCCCCCCCAATTTATTTATCCACCCAGCATGTGTGGGCATCTGTTTTCTGATAAGCGAGGCTGCCACAGTCTGTCACAATGTGTCTGTAACACAGGTATTGTTCAAGATCCAAGTGTATGTATGCTATATTTAGGGGTTGAATATTTGTCATATAGGAAAACGTTGAAAATCTTTTAAAAATCTACAAGATCAAGAGCCTTAATATTTGGTATACATGTTCATTGATTAAAGATTGTTCAAAAAATTGTCATCCATCAAAAAACATGACTGCAAGTGATCTACCCTCAGCATTTTGTCAGGAGACCTACCAATAGCCTGTTGTCAGGTAATCTACCCACAGCTTGTTGTCCGGGAACCTTACCACAGCTTGTTATCAGGGAGCCTACCCACAGCTGGTTGTCAGAGAACCTACCTACAGCTGGTTGTCAGGAGACCTACCCACAGCCTGTTGTCAGTAGACCGACCCACAGCCTGATGTCAGGAGACCTACCCACAGCTTGTTGTCAGGAGACTACACACAGCTGGTTGTCAGGGAACCTTCCTACATCTTGCAGTCAGGGAACCTACCCACAGCATGTTGTCAGGAGACCTACCCACATCCTGTTGTCAGGAGATCACCCACAGCCTGTTGTCAGGAGACTACATACAGCATTATGTCAGGAGACCTACCCACATCTGGTTGTCAGGGAACTTAACCACAGCTGGTTGTCAAAAGACCTACACACAGCTTTTTGTCAGGGAACCTATTCACACAGCATGTTGTCAGGAGACTTACCCACAGCCTGTTGTCAGGAGACTACACACAGCTGGTTGTCAGGAGCTTAAGGGAACCTACCCACAGCTGGTTGTCGGGGAACCTACCCACAGCTGGTTGTCAGGGAACCTACCAACATCTGGCGGTCATGAGAACCTACCCACAGCTTGTTGTCAGGGAACCTGCCCACAGCATGTTGTCAGGAGACCTGCCCACAACCTGTTATCAGGAGACCTACCCACAGCCTGTTGTCAGGAGACCTACCCACAGCTTGTTGTCAGGAGACTACACACAGCTGGTTGTCAGGGAACCTACCAACATCTTGCTGTCAGGGAACCTACCCACAGCTTGTTGTCAGGAGACCTACCCACAGCCTGTTGTCAGGTGACCTACCCACAGCCTGTTGTCAGGAGAACTACCCAGTCTGTTGTCAGGAGACTACACACAGCTGGTTGTCAGGCAACCTACCCACATCTTGCAGTCAGGGAACCTACCCACAGCTTGTTGTCAGGAAATCTACCCATATAAGATTCTTAGGGAACCTACCCACAGCCTTTTGTCAGAAGTCTACACAGAGCTCATTGTCAGGGAACCTACCCACAGCCTGTTGTCAGGAGACTACACACAGCTTATTGGCAGGAAACCTACCCACATCTTGCAGTAAGGGAACCTACCCACAGCGTGTTGTCGGGAAATCTACCCACAGCTTGTTATCAGGGAATCTACCCACAGCCCATTGTCAGGGAAGCTATCCACAGCTTGTTGTCAGGGAACCTACCCACATCTGGTGGTCAGGAGACCTACACAAATCTTGTTGTCAGGGAACCTACCCACCGTCTGTTTTCAGGAGACCTACCCACATCTTGCACTCAGGGAACCTACCCACAGTCTGTTGTCAGGAGACCTACCCACAGCCTGTTGTCAGGAGACCTACCCATAGCCTGTTGTCAGGTAATCTACCCACAGCTTGTTGTCCGGGAACCTTACCACAGCTTGTTATCAGGGAGCCTACCCACAGCTGGTTGTCAGAGAACCTACCTACAGCTGGTTGTCAGGAGACCTACCCACAGCCTGTTGTCAGTAGACCGACCCACAGCCTGATGTCAGGAGACCTACCCACAGCTTGTTGTCAGGAGACTACACACAGCTGGTTGTCAGGGAACCTTCCTACATCTTGCAGTCAGGGAACCTACCCACAGCTTGTTGTCAGGAGACCTACCCACATCCTGTTGTCAGGAGATCACCCACAGCCTGTTGTCAGGAGACTACATACAGCATTATGTCAGGAGACCTACCCACATCTGGTTGTCAGGGAACTTAACCACAGCTGGTTGTCAAAAGACCTACACACAGCTTTTTGTCAGGGAACCTATCCACACAGCATGTTGTCAGGAGACTTACCCACAACCTGTTGTCAGGAGACTACACACAGCTGGTTGTCAGGAGCTTAAGGGAACCTACCCACAGCTGGTTGTCGGGGAAACTACCCACAGCTGGTTGTCAGGGAACCTACCAACATCTGGCGGTCATGAGAACCTACCCACAGCTTGTTATCAGGGAACTTGCCCACAGCATGTTGTCAGGAGACCTGCCCACAACCTGTTATCAGGAGACCTACCCACAGCCTGTTGTCAGGAGACCTACCCACAGCTTGTTGTCAGGAGACTACACACAGCTGGTTGTCAGGGAACCTACCAACATCTTGCTGTCAGGGAACCTACCCACAGCTTGTTGTCAGGAGACCTACCCACAGCCTGTTGTCAGGAGAACTACCCAGTCTGTTGTCAGGAGACTACACACAGCTGGTTGTCAGGCAACCTACCCACAGCTTGCAGTCAGGGAACCTACCCACAGCTTGTTGTCAGGAGACCTACCCACAGCCTGTTGTCAGGAGAACTACCGAGTCTGTTGTCAGGAGACTACACACAGCTGGTTGTCAGGCAACCTACCCACATCTTGCAGTCAGGGAACCTACCCACAGCTTGTTGTCAGAAAATCTACCCACATAAGGTTCTTAGGGAACCTACCCACAGCCTTTTGTCAGAAGTCTACACAGAGCTCATTGTCAGGGAACCTACCCACAGCCTGTTGTCAGGAGACTACACACAGCTTGTTGGCAGGAAACCTACCCACATCTTGCAGTAAGGGAACCTACCCACAGCGTGTTGTCAGGAAATCTACCCACAGCTTGTTATCAGGGAATCTACCCACAGCCAAATTGTCAGGGAAGCTATCCACAGCTTGTTGTCAGGGAACCTACCCACAGCCCCTTGTCAGGGAACCCGACCACAGCAGGTTCTCAGGGAACCTACCCACAGCCTTTTGTCAAAAGACTACACAGTGCTCATTGTCAGGAAACTACCCACAGCCTGTTGTCAGAACTACCCACAGCTTGTTGTCAGGGAACCTACCCACAGCCTGTTGTCAGGAGACCTACCCAAAGCTTGTTGTCAGGGAACCTACCCAGAGCCTGTTGTCAGGAGACCTTCACACAGCTGGTTGTCAGGAGACCTTCCAACAGCCTGTTTTCAGGGAACCTACCCACAGCGGGTTGAGAGGAAACCTACCCACGGCTTGTTGTCAGAAGACTACACACAGCTGGTTGTCAGGGAACCTACCCACAGCTTGTTGCCAGGGAACCACTCCACAGCCTTTTTTCAGAAGAATACACAAAGCTGGTTGTCAGAGAACCTACCCACAGCCTGTTGTCAGGAGACCTACCCACAGCTTGTTGTGAGGGAACCTACACACAGCTTGTTGTCACGGGACCTACCCACAGCCTGCTGTCAGGGGACTTACCCACAGCCTGTTGTCAGAAGACTATACACACCTGGTGGTTATGGAACCTACCCACAGCCAGTTGTCAAGAGATCTACCCACAGCCTGTGATCAGGGAACCAACCCACAGCTTGTTGCCAGAGAGCCTACCCACAGCTTTTTGTCAAGTAACCTACCCACAGCTTGTTGAAATGGGGAACCACTCCACAGCCTTTTGTCAGAAGACTACCCACAGCTGGTTGTCAGGGAACCTACCCACAGCTTTTTGTCAGGGAACCAACCCACAGCTTGTCAGGGAACCTACCCATAGCCAGTTGTCAGGAGATCTACCCACAGCCTCTTGTCAGGGAACCTACCCATAGCTTGTTGTCAGAAGACTACCTATAGCTGGTTGTCAGGGAACCTACCCACAGCTGGTTGTCAGGGGAACTACCCATAGCTTGTTGTCAGGGAACTTAACCAGAGCAGGTTGTCAGGAGACTCACCCATATCTGGTTATCAGGTGACCTACCGGTTATCAGGTGACCTACCCACAGCATGTTGTAACAAAAACTACCCCTACTTGTTGTCAGGGAACCTACCTATAGTGGATTGTCAGGAGACTTACCTATGTGTGGTTGTAAGTAGACCTACCCACAGCAGGTTGTCAAGGGAACTACACATAGCTTGTTTTCAGAAGACTACCCATAGCTGGTTGTCAGGGAACCTACCCACAGCTGGTTGTCAGGGAATCTACCCACAGCCTGTTGTCAGGGGAACTACCCATAGCTTGTTGTCAGGGAACCTAACCAGAGCAGGTTGTCAGGAGACTCACCCATATCTGGTTATCAGGTGACCTACCCACAGCATGTTGTAACGAAAACTACCCCTAGCTTGTTGTCAGGGAACCTACCTATAGTGGCTTGTCAGGAGACTTACCCATGTGTGGTTGTAAGTAGACCTACCCACAGCGGGTTGTCAAGGGAACTACCCATAGCTTATTGCTTGTTATCAGGGAACCTACCCACTGCAGGTTGTCAGGAGACTTAACCATGACTGGTTGTCAGGAGACTTACCCAAAGCTGGTTGTCAGGGGAACTACCTACAGCATGTTGTCCAGGGACCTACCCATAGCCTGTTGTCATGAGACCTACCAACAGCAGATTATCTTGAGACCAAACCACTGTGTGTTATCAAGAGACCTAACCACAGCAGGTTGTCTTCAGACCTAACTACAGCGTGTTTAAAGTGACCTAACAACAGCAGGTTGTCTTCAGACCCAACCACAGCAGGTTGTCTTCGGACCTAACCACAGCAGGTTGTCAGGAGACCTAACCACAGCCTGTTGTCAGAAGACCTAACCACATCGTGTTGTCAGGAGACCTTACCACAGTGGGTTATCAGGAGACCTAACCACAATGGAATATCAAGAGATCTTACCACAGCAGATAATTAGGAGACATAACCACAGTGGGTTATCAGGAGACCTAACCACAGTGGGTTATCAAGAGATCTTACCACAGCAGATAATTAGGAGACATAACCACAGTGGGTTATCAGGAGACCTAACCACAGTGGGTTATCAAGAGATCTTACCACAGCAGATAATTAGGAGACATAACCACAGTGGGTTATCAGGAGACCTAACCACAGTGGGTTATCAAGAGATCTTACCACAGCAGGCTGTCAGGAGACCAAACAACATCGTGTTTTCAGGAGACCTAACCACAGCCTGTTGTCAGGAGACCAAACAACATCGTGTTTTCAGGAGACCTAACCATAGCAGGTTATCAGGAGACCTAACCACAGTGGGCTGTCAGGAGACCTAACCACAGCGTGTTTCCAGGAGACCTAACCACAGTGGGTTATCAGGAGACCTAACCATAGTGGGTTATCAGGAGACCTAACCACAGTGGGTTATCAGGAGACCTTACCACAGTGGGTTATCAAGAGACCTTACCACAGCAGGTTGTCAGGAGACTTAACCACATCGGGTTATCAAGAGACCTAACCACAGTGGGTTATCAAGAGACCTAACCACAGCATATTGCCAGGAGACCTTACCACAGCAGATTATCAGGAGACCTAACCACAGTAGGTTATCAGGAGACCTAACCACAGTGGGTTATCAAGAGACCTAACCACAGCAGATTATCAGGAGACCTAACCACAGTGGGTTATCAGGAGACCTAACCACATCAGATTGTCAGGAGACCTAACCACAGCGTGTTTCCAGGAGACCTAACCACAGTGGGTTATCAGGAGACCTTACCACAGTGGGTTATCAAGAGACCTTACCACAGCAGGTTGTCAGGAGACTTAACCACATCGGGTTATCAAGAGACCTAACCACAGTGGGTTATCAAGAGACCTAACCACAGCATATTGCCAGGAGACCTTACCACAGCCTAGAACAGGGAACCTACCCACAGCGTGTTGTCAGGAAATCTACCCACAGCCCATTGTCAGGGAAGCTATCCACAGCTTGTTGTCAGGGAACCTACCCACATCTGGTGGTCAGGAGACCTACACAAATCTTGTTGTCAGGGAACCTACCCACAGTCTGTTTTCAGGAGACCTACCCACATCTTGCACCCAGGGAACCTATCAAGAGACCTAACCACATCGGGTTATTAGGAGACCTTACCACAGCGTGTTGTCAGGAGACCTTACCACAGCGTGTTGCCAGGAGACCTAACCACAGGGGGTTATCAGGAGACCTAACCACAGCGTGTTGTCAGGAGACCTAACCACAGTGGGTTATCAGAAGACCTAACCACAGCAGATTGTCAGGAGACCTAACCACAGTGGATTATCAGGAGACTTAACCACAGCAGAGTATCAGGAGACCTAACCACAGTGGATTATCAATAGATCTTACCATAGCAGGCTGTCTTCAGACCTTACCACATCGGGTTATTAGGAGACCTAACCAAAGTGGATTATCAGGAGACCTAACCATAGCGGGTGATTAGGAGACCTAACCAAAGCGGATTATCAGGAGACCTAACCATAGCGGGTTATCAGGAGACCTAACCATAGCGGGTTATCAGGAGACCTAACCAAACAAGGTTATCAGGAGACCTAACCATAGCGGGTGATTAGGAGACCTAACCACATCGGGTTTGCAGGAGACCTAACCACAGCGTGTTGCCAGGAGACCTTACCACAGCAGATTGTCTTCAGACCTAACCACAGCTTGTTGCCAGGAGACCTAACTAATGAAAGGATTTCATCCACATTACACAGAATTGTTAATCTAATCGTAACAGATTTAATAAGTGTAAAAACCATGTCCCAACAAAAATGTTTTCAGGGGTGGGGTGTGTAAGGGTGGACATCCATCACCCTACCCCACCCCCCGCCCCCCAGTACAAGTATTTATATTTAATGTAAACTGTTATCAATCAGATATTTTCTTTACAACAGTATTCTGATTTCTATTATTACTTAAAATAAAAAACCCGGTTGAAGATTAGGATATCATGTTTTATAATGTTTTTAATTATTTACTGCATCATGATGGTTCTGCATTTTCACATTTATGCTTTTCAACATTTTTATTTCAACAATCTGACATATGCATGTATAATGTTTGCTATAAAAGTTTTGGAGATATTTACTTTAAGCTCACCTGAGCACAACGTGCTCAAGGGGACCTTTTGTGATACCGCTTCGTCCGGAGTCCGTCGGCCGTCGTAGACCGTCGTCAACATTTAGCTTGTGAACACACTACAGACCACAGTTTTTATCCAATATATATCAAACTTAGTGAATGTTTGTCTGCATGAAATCTTGTGTTAAGTTGTTATTGGGTCACCTGGGGTCAAAGACCACATTTATAGCACAATCTTCACCAAACTTAGAATGTTTGTCTGCATTAAATCTTGGATGAGTTCATTATTGGGTCACATGGGGTCAAAAAGTAGGTCACTAAGTCAAATCTTAGCAAAAGCTTGTGAACACTCTAGAGGCCCCAATTATTGCCCAATCTTCACCAAATTTGATCAGAATGTTTGCCTGCATGAAATCTTGGATGAGTTCATAACTGGGTCATGTGGGGTCACTAAATAGGTCACTAGGTCAAATCTTGGAAAAACCGTGTCAACACACTAGAGACCACATTTATAGCACAATCTTCACCAAACTTAGTCAGAATGTTTGTCTGCATTAAATCTTGGACTAGTTCATTATTGGGTCACGTGTGGTCAAAAAGTAGGTCACAAGGTCAAATCTTATCAAAAGCTTGTGAACACACTAGAGGCCCCAATTATGGCCCAATCTTCACCAAACTTGATCAGAATGTTTGCCTGCATGAAATCTTGGATGAGTTTATAACTGGGTCATTGGAGGTCAATAAGTAGATCACTCGATCATATCTTAGAAAAAGCTTATGAACACACTAGAGACCACATTTATAGCCCAATATTCACCAAACTTGGTCAGAATGTTTGTCTGCATGAAATCTTAAATGAGTTCCTTATTGGGTCACATGGGGTCAAAAAAGAGGTCACTAGGTCAAAACTTAGAAAAGGCATGTGAACACTCTTGAGGCCACATTCATAGCCCAATCTTCACAAAACTTGATCAGATTGTTTGTCTGCATGAAATCTTGGATGACTATATTATTGGGTCACGTGGGGTTAAAAAGTAGGTCACTAGGTCACATTTTAAAAAAAAATTTCTGAAAACACTTAGAAAAACACATTGATGGCCCAGTCTTCACCAAACTTGGCCAGAATGTTTACCGGTATGAAATCTTAAATATGTTTTGAAGTGGGTCATGTGGATTCAGTAGGTTACTTGGTAAAATTCTAGAAAATGTTATCAACCCAGTGGCCACACTAATGGTCCAATCTTCACCAAAGATTTCGAAAGTAAATAACACTTAATTACTTGATGCCAGATTTGAGTCTACTAAAAGCCTGTGTCATCAGGTGAGCGATTAAGGGCCACCATGGCCCTCTTGTTAAGATTTTACTAGTACATATATTTTAACACTGAATAAGTAAGACCATGTTTATTTATATGCTATATTTACAGTCATAAGTAAACAACAAACCGGTCGCAATAGCTCAGGTGGTAAAGCGTCGGCTTGCGGATCGGGAGGTTGTGGGTTCGAACCCCGGCCGGGTCAAACCAAAGACTTTAAAGTTGGTAGTAGTGGCTTCCCTCCTAACGCTCGGTGCTAAGGGGACAGCATTACGCCTGACTCACGGGTGTCAGTATAATGGACTGGCCGGGTTCATTCCCTGGGCACCTCATAAATGCCCCTATGTTATAATGATAGAAATGTCGCTGCGCAGTATCGGCAAAAAATGCCCCCTAATCACACAACAAACTGTACGAGAATTTTACACCTTTCTTTGATGGCTTGGTCAGCCAGTGTCTTCACACTTTATCACTAACGTAATCTGCCAGTCATGATGCTACTGTCATTTTATCATAACAAAGCCACATGGGCCATATGAATGGAAACTAATTGATGTTATTTAGTTATATGTAATATTTAATCTACTTAAAGATTTTGGCTTCTGGTTACATTTTTTCAGTCAAATTTTAAGATCTTCCATATTAGAAACTGTTTATGTAAAATATTGTTTTCTGGCCACAGAGGCAGCTTCCAATTTACAAAAAAAAAATGTATTTTAAAGGATAATATGTATTGAAGCTGGGCCGAGCGCTGGTAATTGAATTGACCCTAAGCCCAAATAATGGTGATGGGGCCTAAATGGCCCTCAGGGTCGTTATTCTGCCACCAATCATCTGCTTTGCTAAATATTTTCATTTGATTGATGACTAATCTGTTTAATGTAAAGACAAGGTTAAACAAATGTCGTAATATAGACAGAGACTAATAAGAGTCAGTTGAAACCCTGGTTTTGCAGTGTTTGACATGTAGATTAACTTAATTTGATTACAATTATGAGCTGAGAACAGAGTGGCAAAAGTATGTTATTATTAAATTCAAAACAATACTGTCTTATTTGAAGTTGACACCAATTGTGTTGATGTGTGGCAGGTCTGTATTTGATAAGTAGAGTCGCAGACTTGTAAATCCTCGTAAATATTGTGCCATTCACCACATGGGTTTAGGTTATACTCATGGGCTAATTTTTTCATGTGTGTTCTGCCCAGACATGTGTCTTGAATTTTGCTCCACATTACTATAATGACCACAGTCGGGTCGCTGTGATGTACTTCAATGACATTTTCTTTTCCATTTCTTTTCAGGACGTGTCAGGACACCCAAGACATCAGGGAATCCTCAGATGAGCTCAATGCTATTCCCGAGTTACAAGCAGTCCCCGCACAGTTAAAATCGGCTCTGGAAAATATAAACAAAGCTATTAAAGTATTAGATGAACATCTGGCTAATATTACAAAACATGGAAACAGTTTTCTTAATGATCTGGAAGTGTACGCTAAGGAACTCCTGTTGCGAATTGAGGAGCTAAAAGAGAAGAGTAAGAAGGATATCAAAAGTAAACAAGAAAAGCTTCTTGCTGTCGCCAGACAACACCGACAGGCGTGTGCTTTAACTAAAGAAGAAATAAACCGATGTTTAGACAAAATTACAAAGTCAAAAGAGTGGAAAGCCAACACGTTTGTCCTTAAAAAGAAGGGTCAGACAATTGCTTCAAAAGTTGATGCTCTTTATAAGGAGTCGGACATACTAATAAAGGGACATCAATTCGACTTCATGACAGAAATGAAGATATTTGACTCCCTGAGTTGTTTCAGTTCCCTTGTTAAGGAAGTCAGTAAAAAGGCACAAGATATCAGCTCACAGGGTGCTGTTGGAGGTGAAGCAGACATGCCAGTACAGGAAATAGTAAGGAGTCGAGCAGACCGTCAAGTAGAGAGACCAGTGGAGAAACAGAAAGATAGGCGAGTGGTGAGACCAGAAAAGAAACACATCAATGTCAGCATTCCAGAGGATGATAATACATGTTCCAGCAGAGGTTGCTGTCATCTCAATGATGGAAGTCTGATGGTAGCTGATTACAATAATAGTAGACTGAAGTGTGTAGACCCGTTAAGTAGCAAGGTAACCAAGTTCTGCGATATAGATGGATACCTAACAGATGTATGCTGTATTGGTCCACAGGAGGTAGTAGTAAGTATACTTTCATGTCTCTTTGGTGATTTAGTTTAGATGTATACTATCATGTATTATATCGACTCTAAATATTCCTACAATAAAATAAATTCAATTAAAATAAATATAAGTTAAACAGTTGCATGTGCATGATTATTGTAATGACCGGTCTGGTCAAGTTTATATTATATAACAGCATTCTCCACAACAAGCTTAATTGGGCGTCCATGGTTTAGTTGTTTAGACATTGGATTTTGGATCAGAGGGTCCCACATTCGAATCCCTTTCGAACCCCCAAAACAGACCATGCAATGCAAGTCCTTCAGCAAGACTACATTCTGCACAGTGGTGTGTGTACTTAGTACTTGAGTACTGGTTCTACCCAGAAACTTTCCCAACTGACTGTAAACAAATTTTTAAAACTAAACCAAAATTATATATATATATATATATATATATCCTTATATTAGGTTAGCAAGGGAGCTATACCCCAGCCATTTTAACGACAGGTATGTCGCAGCCCGGGATCGAACCTAGAGCCTCCTAGAGTCGGTTACCAATGATGTTACTGGGTCCAGTAGGCCCACTTGAGACAACCTATAAGAACTGATAAAATATTGTCAAAATGCAAAATATTAAATGGGTTATTTAAGTCCCTCTTAGGGATTTGGGATGGGATTTGCCGGCATTTTTACCAATATTGTGCAGCGATATTTCTATCATTATAGCACAGGGGCCCTTATGAGGTGCCCAGGGAATGAACCCGGCCGGACCATTATACTGACACCGACGAGTCAGGCGTAATGCTGTCCTCTTAGCCCAGAGCGTTAAAAGTGAAGCCACTTCAAAAGTCTTTGGTTTGACCCGGCCGGGGTTTGAACACGCTACCTCCCGAACCGCAAGCCGACGCTCTACCACCTAAGCTAATGCGGCCGGTTGGTCCCTTACAACCCAAAAGTCAAATAACAAATACAGAGAAAAGTGCCATCTTCATTTTATACTGAATTGGCCATGTTTCTCACAGTGATAATTAATCAGGTACAGATGCCTTTCAAATAAATTAAGAAGAAAATTAAATTGCCCATTTAATAAAAGTGATTGAATAACTAAAAATAGAAACACAGATCATTAGGAAATGTCCTTTTCAAAAGGAATTGTTTATGTGTTATTAGTAGTTGGTTCATACTGAGAAAGGAAATGCGATGTCATGTTTTTAGCTCACCTGAGCTGATGCTAATTAGGGATCTACATTTGTATGGAAGGTAATTTTCTAATTACTATTTCTAACTTTCAATACACGGATTTGTCACTTCAAATGTCAATTTTTAAATTGCAACATCACACATGCTAAATACCTCTATCTAATTACATCCTTACCTTTATATATCACATGAAAATGTTCAAATTTCATCATTACCTTTATACAATTTCACATTTCCCGCATATATCCGGAGTGATACGACCTGGCAAAATTCTGTTACCGGTACACTGTATTGGGTTTGAACCCAAGACCTCCACCGTAATCAGATGCTCTACCACCTGGTCTACCCGAGCTTTTAACCTTCCTTATTTTTAGCCAGGCATTAACTGGACAGAACCACCAGTAGCTAGCCTATTCCTGCTTTACAGGGTTCTCTGAAGAACCCCTTCTGACGCCACTAAAAATCTGGAAAAATCCCATTACCGAGGTCGGGGGTCGAACCTAAGACCTGCCTTGAGGTAGGTGCTCTAGCAACTGAGCTGCATGGGCACCTGACTCTAGGGAATGCATACTCACAACATCGCGTACCCCTGTTGATGTAGTTATATTCCAAAGAATTGTAAGCAAATCCGAATGCGAATGACATAGTATGTTCTTCTGGAAACGTCCGTTAACAAAAACTTATAATTATAGTAAAATCACTTGCAGAATTTTAATATAAACATTAATAACTACTTTGGGCAAAAGGTAACTTGTTCAATTTGACGCCAAATAACGTTAGCTGTTTTCTATTGGATCACATTTAAATAATCATTTATGATTCTGTTCTATTTTAAACTTATGATATTCCGTTTTATTTTTAGCTCACCTGAGCACAATGTGCTCAAGGGGAGCTTTTGTGATACCGCTTCGTCTGTCATTCGTCGTCAACATTTTACCTTGTGAACACACTAGAGGCCACAATTTTTATCCAATCTTCATCAAACTTAGTCAGAATATTTGTCTGCATGAAATCTTGGAGGAGTTCAATATTGGATCACCTGGGGTCAAAAAGTAGGTCACGAGGTAAAATTTTAGGAAAAACTGGTGAATACACTAGAGACCACATTTATAGTCCAATCTTCACCAAACTTAGTCAAAATGTTTGTCTGCATGAAATCTTGGAGGCGTTCGTAACTGGGTCAAGTGGGGTCAAAAAGTAGGTCACTAGGTCAAATCTTTAAAAAAGCTTTTGAACACACCAGAGGCCACATTTGTAGCCCAATCTTAACCAAACTTGGTTAGAATGTTTGTCTACATGAAATCTTGGATGAGTACGTAACAGGGTCACGTGGGGTCAAAAAGTAGGTCACTAGGTTAAATTTTTGAAAAAGCTTGTGAACACACTAGAGGCCACATATATAGCCCAATCTTCACCAAACTTGGTCAGAATGTTTGTCTGCATGAAATCTTGGAAGAGTTCGTAACTGGGTCACGTGGGGTCAAAAAGGAGGTCCCTAGGTCAAATCTTAGAAAAAGCTTTTGAACACACTAGAGACCACATTTATAGCCCAATCTTCACCAAACTTGGTCAGAATGTTTGTCTGCAAAAAATCTTGAATGACTTTGTAACTGGGTCACGTGGAGTCTAAAAATAGGTCACTAGGTCAAATCTTTAAAAAAGCTTGTGAACACACTAGAGGCCACATTAATAGCCCAATCTTAACCAAACCTGGTCAGAATGTTTGTCTGCATAAAATCTTGGATGAGTTCGTAACTGGGTCACGTGGGGTCAAAACGTAGGTCACTAGGTCAAATCTTAAAAAAAAAAGCTTGTAAACACACTAGAGGCTACATTTATAGCCCAATCTTCACCAATCTTGGTCAGAATGTTTGTCTGCATGAAATCTCGGAGGAGTTTGTAACTGGGTTACGTGGGGTCAAAAAGTAGGTCACTAGGTCAAATCTTAAAAAAAGCTTGTGAACACACTAGAGGCCACATTTATAACCCAATCTTCACCAAACTTGGTCAAAATGTTTGTCTGCATGAAATCTTAAATGAATTCCTTATTGGGTCATATGGGGACAAAAAAGAGGTCACTAGGTCAAAACTTAGAAAAGTTTTTGAACACACTTGAGGCCACATTTATAGCCCAATCTTCTCCAAACTTGGTCAAAATGTTTGTCTACATGAAATCCTGGATGAGTTTGTTATTGGGTCATGTGGGGTCAAAAAATAGGTCACTAGGTTACATTTTAGAAAAACCTTATGAAAACACTTAAGAGGCTACATTGATGGCCCAGTCTTCACCAAACTTGACCAGCATGTTTGCCAGTATGAAATTTTACATATGTTTTGAAGTGAGTCATGTGGATTCAGTAGGTTACTTGGTAAAATTCTAGAAAATGTTATCAACCCAGTGGCCACACTAATGGTCCAATCTTCACCAAAGATTTCTAAAGTAAATAACTCTTAATTACTTGATGCCAGGTTTGAGCCTACGTAAAGTCTGTGTCATCAGGTGAGCGATTAAGGGACATCATGGCCTTCTTGTTAGTTTAGTGACGTCTATATTTATGTGGTACCGCCACCTAGCGTCTGAATGTTGGCAGTTCTTAACTTGTACATTAGTAATTTGTGACTTGAAAATTGTGGCTTTGAGATTTGTAACTTGTAAATTGTAAGCGAACATAAAATTTGTGACGTCACTACTTTCGTCATAACTTATAGAAAATATCAGCGCTTGGACATTTTGTATTCAAATAGATCGTTTTTCTTTTCATTGCTTGCATTTGTGAAACTCGTCAGGAAGTGCGAAGTTAGAGATCTGTAAAACCGGTTTAAGCAACCCAGTCGGTCCATATTGCCGACTGACCGTTCCAAGGCGGTAACTGTCGGGTTTGCTCTTTTCGTTAAATGACTCATCACAAATTTGTTCTTACTTTTCGCTTGCCTTGCATGTGAAATACCTTTGTTCTGTGCCTTTTTGGAGTTTGGTATATGTTGCAATGCTCATAGGACTTTGTCATATATTCGTATTGATAATTGTGACTTGAGATTTGTAATTTCCAAATTGTATACGAGAGATATGAATTAGATACATATAAAAACGAACTTGTTTGTGCAAACAAACAGCAAATTTAAGCAAATGCAGTGTTGCAATTGGCAAATTAGAAATTGAATATTGGCGGATATCCCCTTCCATACATTTGAATCACCGTTTGTATACTTGTATGCGGAATTGCCTGATTTTATTGTAATGGTAACAAAACTATTTTAGGTACCAGAACTGAGCTTGAACTTGTGGTCATTTATAGTCATGATTGTGATATATTCAGCACAAAGTAGGACAAATCATGACACGTAGAGAAACTGTACCGACCAGTATTCGAGAAAACAACCAAATGTTCTTACGTTATAGTATAAGAACAATTAACATTGATCTTAAGGTCTGATTACCGATTGTTCTGGCTGTACATATTCAAAATATGTCGTGACGTATTTGAACCAACGTTACAATTAGATTGCCGTCATTCGGCGTGCGTTCGGGAAGGTAGGTGAGAAGCAGATGTGCGTTAATTTCCAAGATTGAGATATTATATTATTAGGGATGTTAACGAATATTCGAATATTCGAATATCAAGTCGCTATTCGAATAGAGATTTTGGGATTCGAATATTTTATCATTTTTATTCCACTTTTGTTAAATTCGAAGGAACATTGAAAATACATTTCTTTAGTTGATCGTAGTGTCCCCAGCGACTTAAGACGCTAGCGATATGTAATCGCGTTCACTCTAAGATAGAGGGGGGTGGGTCATGTCTCCTGATAACGAATTGCCATCTGATTAACAACATGAATCACCTTACCGCGCACAGCTCCTTCTCTGCCCCCGCTCCCACTTAGACCCAGGCACATCACCCACATCACCTTACAGCTGTGGAAACAGTTGCCAACGTACAATAAACACACATGTCAGTTCAATGCTGCGGCAATTAGCTACAGCAATTACGTAACACTGACTCTACCCAGCTTCGGTCGGGATAGTGTGTAATAAATACATTATATAAGGCTATACTTATTGATAACAGTCCAACAGAAGCTGAGAACGTCTTTTATTTTTTGGAAAGCACAACTAGATCACTGTCAAACAAACTTTAATTGCAAAGACTTTCTGTTTTTGTCACTCTACTTCATACTTGTTATTTTATTCCTATATAATACCGCGACATCTGTTATTTTTTGTCACCGCGATTTTCTGTTCTTTGTTTTTGCTTCGTTCTCTCCAAATAACAAAAATGTAAATCTACATACTTTTTTAATTGTTCGTCATAGGTTTACTTAACACACTTAAAACTCACGAGCTTACAATTTTAATCATTCTTTATATATATATTTGTTGGTACTTCATCAATTTATCAAAAGTCAGGTAATCTTGACACTAGCCAATCGCAGTAATTATCGTCATCAAATGGTTTTGTTTACATTCACTCACCTTTCACCCATAGGCATTTGGCGAGCAGGTTCGTAATTGTCATTTGTGTATTGGTAACTAAATGTCTCTAATTGACATGTTATGGCTTCGGATTAACGCCCTTAGCGATATCAGCCAATCACAATTAAACATCAATCCGACCACCAACCAATCAAGACCGTTAATTGGCTGTACACTTGAGCGATTGTGTATTGGTAACTAAATGTTTCTTATCGACATGTTATGGCTTCGGATTAACGCCCTTAGCGATATCAGCCAATCACAATTAAACATCAATCCGACCACCAACCAATCAAGACCCTTAATTGGCTGTACACTTGAGCAATTTTCCTTCATAAAACCTTCGTGGTTTTGCCTAATTGTCTTACAGTCGATCCAGTATCACCCGCATTTTGTCCTTTTGAAAATGCCGCCTTTAATCATTAATGTATTTTATAAGGTTAGTTCACAGAACATAATTAACTGTTTGTTGTTATACATTGTTTGCGGTTAGTAGAGTAAAATATTAAAATTGTGAGCTATTTTGCATGTGCTGTACAGTTTCATCTAATAAAATTATGATATGGTTTTATTAAATCGATAAGTAGCCCCTTAAATGCGTCATATGTTAATACAAATAAGTAATTATTTCACAAAATGCCTTTAAATTGTAAAGGTTATTACACGAAGTACAACACGTAACAAAAAGACAACCAAGTTTAAGGTGACTAATGAATAATGTATATATTATACGGGACTTTGCAGGTCGTCTTAACATTGATTGGTTACTTTATAGTTTTATAAGAGTTTCAATAATAATAATAATAATAATAATAATTGTTAAGTAGCAATGACATTGTTTACGCATTTACTGGCATTCTTCACTGACAGTATTTTCTTGCAAACCAAACTACCGCTGACCAAGTAAAGAAACGCCCCGTCTGGTCCTTTACTATAAACAGGATAATGGCGGATTCATAATATTGCCGTCTGTATTTAAAAAAGAAGAAATCGTCGTTTTAAAATTAAATGCTATGCTAAAATCATAAATCTACCACCGCTTCTGCATTAAGTAAGGCTAGCAATGTTAATTGTGGTCAGAAATAAACATTTTACAATGAATAAACACATTGAATGTAATGGAAAATTACCGTGTTATATGCCACTATGATATAAATTCGTTCCGAATATTCGAATATGATTCGAATACACGTTCCGAATATTCGAATATCGTTTTGGGATTCGATTTACATCCCTATATATTATACAAAGGAACCTTATGGGTAGTGCAAGTTTAGGGTCACTATGAGTGTCCGTTTGGTCAAGGTCACTGTTGCAAAGAATATATTTCCTTGATTAAGGAAACATGGCCCTGGTAAGTGGAGAGACTGTGAGATAATAAATGGCGGTTTCTATTCAAAATATATTTAACACGTGGTAGTGATTCCCTCATTTCGTTACCGAAGGGACATTATTATGACTTACACATTTACCTAATGTTTCCTCCCTTCTTGGTGGGTATTTGAGGTTACGCGTCAAGGAACTAAATTGTTCTTTACTAAGGTCCAAACTTGTGTAGCTACCTTACAGTGCCCCGTTTACAGACACTCGCGCAGGCACACACGCACAATCACGCGCGCACGCATACACACTGAGTGCAAAAATCAATTATTTTTTTTAACTTAAAATGGCAATTCAGAAAAAAAAGAAAACAAGTGAAATAGTATTCCCGTTCGACAACCTTATACAGTGTATGCAGTTCCGCCCAATCTACGCTAATCTGCCAATCTGTCATTGAACATCTGGGTACATTAACTTTGGAGTAGTGTATTAATCAAAGGTTAAAACAACTTGAGAAAAAAAGCAGTTTATTATTGAATAGTATGAACATACGTGTTAAACAAATTGCCCACGTGTCCTATACTGAATTTTTATTTTTATTTTGGAGACCCTTTTCCATTGATAGGAGATAAGAAAACGACACCATTACGTACTGCCCTATCTATGAAGAAATTACATAAACTTGCGGTTTACAATGCTAATTGTAAAATTTAATCTAAATTACTACACTGTATATACATTTAATTATTGTCTCTCGGACTTGAGATATAGTCCGGCAAATTGAACATCTACATAGATTCAAACCTGAATGGTGGTATCCGACAGGTTGCCTATATCTAATATACATAAACAATATTTGACCTCTGTTTGGGGTATTTGTGCATAATTTCTGTAGAACTTTAGTATAAGCTTTGATAATTTTCAACAGTATCGCAGTTTTGGGGCAGTAAAACTCGTTAATCAACACTTAAAATGTTCATTCTTTTTAAATCTATAAATATGAACGATTGGGATTTCGACATCACAGCAGATGTCGTGGATGAGCTAAAACAGGTGGTCACGTGGTTGTCCTGGTTTAAAAATAGCATATTGTGCAGCGTGGCTCAGATAGGAAATACATGTTTGTAATGACGATTATGGCGTTACAGTACATATTTCAGACAGGTGTAGGACATCAGTTAACAGCATTTTGCGTGATCTGTTCAGGTAACAATTGTTTATTAAGATGTTGAATGAAAATATGTTGTCCAAACTGTCGGATACCACCTTTAACATCGATTCTATGCTCGACAAAGAATCAATTTTAGGCGCGATATTATTTAATTTGGCCCCCTACCCCCCACCCCGGCACATCAAAAGCCCAGCTTCGCCCCAGCATTATAGTAATATATATCATATCACGACATACGATAAACAAAACGCACTATCCCTCGTGGTGTGCGATGCAAGTAATACAAATCAAAATTTGCTAGATTTCTCCTCCGAAATTACACACATTGATCATAAAGAAGTATGCCGAACACAGGTTATCTCGTAAAAAGTACACAAACTTTTGTACACATTCCATTCGTCTCGTGACAAAATATGACGTCATAAATATTTGAAAACAACAAGTTGAGCGTTCACGAACTTAGTGAGATGGATACTTCGAGGTCTTGAGGAAAGATGTGTAAGAGATATCTTGTTAAGTATAAGTTTGAATAGTCTAAATATGCCTTTTTAAATTGCTTTATGCTTAAGTTTGGTTAAAATAATGTTTGAAAACCATGGCTATGATTTTAGATCTCTGTTTCATGTAGATGACTAGATCTAGACAAAATGCATCATGATTTTGCACAATAGCTGTGAGTTTACCGTAAACTCCGTCCGTTATTGATTCAGAAACCAAGACGTAACTACATTAAACTCTATTCTAAATGTTAATTTCTGTTATATAAATTGTTACAAATAATTTTACGTAGTCCTATAAATAACCATGTTTTTACGTTTCCACACTTCAGACACAAGTGACGACTTTCCACGGTAGATCTACTCAAGCTTAACAGAGCCAAGAGGACAGCGAGTGTAACAAGTGTACATATCTGTATTTTTGGTTATTGAGTCGTAACTTTATTTGTCTTATTTAGGACAGGTACTAGCAAGCTGACCGACTATGAACGACTGAATATTGCTATTTTTTCTAGCATTTGTTTACATAATTTTCATTATAATGTTTACTAGATTTACATGTCTATATTTGCAGGTTGTTGTGTGGAAGACTGCCGGCCATGTTTACTCCACCGCCTAGTGATCGAACTTGTGCCACGACATAAAGGCCTGTATTCACCAAGCATTTCTTAACGGAAGTCACGACTTATACCAAGGATACTATAAAGCTTAATTGTGATTTTAAGCTCAAAGTATTAAATTTAAATTGTCATGCAAAATTCAGACTTATAGCTGAGTATACGCTGACGATAGTGTGAATATATGACTGACCAACTCTTACTTAAGAATGGTTGGTGTTTATACGGGCCAAAGACTTTATTATTGTTCTGTTTTCCCTCCCTCTCCTTTCAGGTTGCATCATTTACGACTATGGACGCTGACATGTATTTTGTCACCAACACAATCTGTACATTTATAAGGTGTTACTCTGGTCTACATTTCTGTATTTCCAGGTTGCCCTCCGTGGTTTTACCCAAGTCCACGTGTACAACACAGTCAGTCTGACCAGGACACGAACCATCAAGTTGGGACATGAGACCGGCAGTATCGCTTGTCATGGCGGACTGCTGTACTGTGCTGAGTGGTCTATGTGGGGTGGTGGTACCATCGTGTATGTACACGACGTGAGTAGTGGCAGGAAGCTGAGGGAGATCTCCAAGGACACCGACGGCCGGACACTGTTCTCTATCATCCTACACATCGCCGTGAACAGTTCCGGCGACCGACTCTATGTGGCTGACTGGGAGGGAGGACTTGTATGTGTCGGCACGGACGGGAGGAGGATATTCTGTCTCTCCCAGCAGGATCTCGGACTGTCTAATGCCGCGGGTGTGACCACTGACCATCACGGTCACGTGTTTGTGTGCGGATATAACTCACACAACGTAGTCAAGGTGACCGAGGAGGGTCACGTGGTAGGTCAGATATTGTCCATGGAAGATGGGATCCCGTGGTATCCACACTGCCTCAGTTATGATGTGAACAGGAGTTCCTTGTATGTCGGTGGGGATGACAGTGATGAGCTTCTGTTGGTGGAATGGAAGTAAAGTTTATATTAATTATTGCCGGACATTTTGTTTTTCATTCAAGTTTCTCCTTTTGTTGTTGATTGTGACATTTTGTAATTTAGTGACTCGTTATAAAAGTGGAATTAAATCAACATTTTAGCTAAACAATATTCCATCGACATTTTGTTTAGGAATAAAATGAAATATAAACGTGTGTTTGAAACTCTGTACTTCTGTAAATGTTACAGATAAGTATGTAGTTGGTGTATTGTTGTATTTGCATTAAATATTTTGTACAAATGTTCTTACAATTAAAGTTTTATTCAATTCATTCATTGTTTTCATCTCAGTTCGCCATGTTTGTATATTTTACATCAACATCAAAACAATGACGTCATTAATCATAACACTATGACGTCATCACATGCGGATAATTCGCGTTCCCGCAAAATCAATAAAAAGACGCAACGACATCAATACATTACTGCAATGCTGAATTATTTGGCATTTATGTCAGATTTCTTCAGAATTGAATCAATTTTCAATTAAAAGATTCTTAATACTACTGTCATTTTGGTTTAATGCATGTGTTAGCATTCGTGTCACATGTAGTGGTATGTAATATGTCCGGCAGTTGTTATATAAATAATCGGCATTAGATTTTCAATGTTATTTTGTTGAAACAATTGTAGACGTGACTCGCAAGTCGTCAATTTTAGTATATAATGTATATTATCTAGTTAGTATATAATATTTGTAATAAATAAATTTTACAAACAATTAACAACTGTGAGATGTGTGGTTCAGTTAGAACTCTGTTTTATCTGCAGGAAGTCAAATATGTTATAAAATAAAGAAACATATTAGGCAGGTCTGTGACAAGTTCTGTGTATTGTTCAGTGCTTCTAAAGAGATGTGACCAGTTTATAAGTAAAATCGAAATTGATCATGCATTCAGTTATGTTAATCGTAAAATAACGATCAGAAATTGCATAAACAATATCGACTGGGGCAATATATGTACGCGGAATTGTTTATAAAACTAGAATTTTTACAGTTGTTACAGTTAAAATATTTATTGTCTCTATAGGACTCCATAAACACGGTCATTTATGTGTGTCCAGAGGCATACCCCGCCCCCCACTTGGACATTTATAGAATGTTTGTAGGTGCGTTTTCCAAAATATCTCTGAGTGGAGTGGGGTGGATTCAATAATATTGCATTTAAACATGTAGTAACATTTTATGTCAAGATAATTAGCAAAATGTACATGTTTCTGTTGTGTGTGACAACTGTTTTGATCCTATTTAATGTTTATCCAGGAATACCTGTTTGTATGTAACAATTCTGTTTTACCTATCATTGCATATCCCAAATTGTGCATGATTCCAAGAGCGGATCTAGGATTTTACCCTGGGCGGGCGAGAACTTTATTCAAATGTTTAAACGACCTCATTTTATGATTTGTGGATTTCTTTACACGCCAATGGCATATACTACATATTGAAGACATAAGATGACCCTTCAAGGTGGTATCCGGCAATTTGAACTAAAATATCTTTTTCTCAACCAACCAAGTCATTGTTACCTGAAAAGATCATGCAAAATGCTGCTTATTGATTTACCCAAGATCAGTGTGAGCAGTGAAATATAAATCCTCTGTTCTCATCGCAGGTATTTCCTATCCGAGACTTGCTGCTGAGATAGCTATTTTTAACTAAGAATACCACGTGACCACTCAATTTTGAGATAACGTTATATGGTCATCTGGATAAGCCGTCTTTACTTACACTAAAGTATGAGTTTATGCAGAAATTATGTCCCGATTCCCCGAAGCAGTGTTAATGTATTGTGACATGAATTTGATGTAGACAAACTGTTGGTACCACCTTTAAAGATAACATTAATGATGTATTCGAAGGTTGTTTTGAACACATTTGCTATAAGGGTGGTCCGGGACAGGCCTTCCCGTGAAATATTGGATTGCTTGAATGCTGGATATGTGTTCTGATGTAAATCAGGATCACATTCGATACAATTTTACCAGTCTTTAAAATGTAATTTATTTATTAGATATGTTCTACGAGTTTTATTCGTGTTTCTTGCGCGCACCCCAAATCCACTCCCGGATTAGCAAAAATGTTGATATATGAAATGTAAAAAAAATATTGCAACTTTGTTATATATTTAATCAATTATCTTTTGTACGAACAAATGTGTCAATGGAGATGTATATATAATTAATGTATATATAGTCAATAATTGTTTTATTGTGTTTATTGTTGTTGTTTTGTTTTTGTTTTTAGAAAGAATGGGTTTAAAATGGCCTGGTTTAACATATTATATGTACATTCAAACTACATTTTTTCTAACTATTTTGTCACTGTCAGGCCAATTATTGTTTATTTTATTATTCACACTGCATGTTAATTTCAAATATTGCATAAGTGTGGGATCAATGATTGTTCAGTTTATGCAAGAAGTATACACGTGATATGTATTCGAGAAAACGCTGTTTAAATGTTTCCTAGCTAGATTGGATTTTCTGTAGGTAATTAATATTGAAGAACGCTATTAAGTTTGTTTTAAACTTTGCTTAACCTAAATGCAATCAATTCTGTTGTCGACTATCCACAAACGACTGACTCTTTTCTTGAATTTCGCCCAAAATACTTTTAGCAAATATGATTGCATACATTTGCTTCTAAGAGGGCCTGGGGACTGCTGTTCTGTGAAAATGTCGATATCTAGAATGCCGCATACGTGATCTAACGTGAATAGGGGACCAAATGCGATACATTTTCCATAGCTTTGATGAAGACAGTTTCGGCGAAAACTCAAGAGCAGCGTTGTTTATATGTGAATAAACCATTGCTTCCTGAATGGGGCATTTATGTTGATTAACCATTTAAAACGTGATACCAATGATTGTTATTGGAATTGTGAATTGTTGTTAGAGCAAAGCTTGAACTAGTAGATGTTTTAGAGTTTTAGATGATTGGTACATCGAATAGAATATAATAATTGCTGTAATTATGTACGTGTATTTGAAAGTAGAATGTAAAACCTTTGTTTGATAGAGATGCCAATATATATCATGCATTTGCTTTGATTATTTTCTCTTCTTTAAGTTGCTAAACTAATATGTATATCTTCATATATAATAAACTATTAAATCTATGCTTTTGGTCATTCTGTCTGTGAAATCCCCATAACCTCCAAACTAGAAAAAGTGTCAGTTTGCTTTAACTAAGCCTAGCGATATTTTCCAAACGCTAAATACTGCTAGGAATAAAAACAGTATTGTA
Source organism: Sinonovacula constricta (assembly GCA_007844125.1). Taxonomy (NCBI): domain Eukaryota; kingdom Metazoa; phylum Mollusca; class Bivalvia; order Cardiida; family Solecurtidae; genus Sinonovacula; species Sinonovacula constricta. Next base: position 9,244,263 of record CM017573.1, read on the forward strand.
AATAATAATGTACATAAAGTGATGCCTTATGAATGTCACAGTACACAGTAAGGCTAAAACACCTAATACTATATATATATTTCAAAATATTGAAGTTATTTACGAAAGTATAGGTGAAAGAAAACAATAAATTAAATTTCAATTAACAGTTTATGTTAACGTGTGGCGAGTATTATTATAACAGTCTGATACTGTTTAAAAAGTACCTATGAATATTTTACCTTCAATGTTCGATCATTTTATGCAGGTCAACATAAGAATGGCTAGTGAAATAATATTCCGTTTATCTATTTATTTTTGCCGAATAAATTACAGTCATTTAGTTACTATGTCGTAATACATCAAATTCAATCTCATATGGTTTAATTATGTCGTGTATAGGACATAATAACGTCATGCCAGGGCATGACAAGGTCGTAACAGCAATGTATAGGGTATAATAACGTCATGACAGCAATGAATACGACATAATAACGTCCTGACAGCAATGTATATGGCATAATAACGTCATGCCAGCAATGTATAGGACATAATAACGTCATGACAGCAATGTATAGGGCATAATAACGTCGTGCCAGCAATGTATAGGGCATAATAACGTCATGACAGCAATGTATAGGGCATAATAACGTCATGACAGCAATGTATAGGACATAATAACGTCATGACGGCAACGTATAGGGCATAATAACGTCATGACAGCAAAGTAAAGGCCATAATAACGTCATGACAGCAATGTATAGGGCATAATAACGTCATGGCAGCAATGTATAGGACATAATAACGTCATGACAGCAACGTATTGGGCATAATAACGTCATGACAGCAATGTATAGGGCATAATAACGTCATGACAGCAATGTATAGGGCATAACAACGTCATGACAGCAACGTAAAGGGCATAATAACGTCATGACAGCAATGTATAGGGCATAATAACGTCATGACAGCAATGTATAGGGCATAACAACGTCATGACAGCAATGTATAGGGCATAACAACGTCATGACAGCAATGCATTGGGCACAATAACGTCATGACAGCAATGTATAGGGCATAATAACGTCATGACAGCAATGTATAGGACATAATAACGTCATGACAGCAACGTATTGGGCACAATAACGTCATGACAGCAACGTAAAGGGCATAATAACGTCATGACAGCAATGTATAGCACACAAATATCGTCATGACAGCAATGTATAGGACATAATAAAGTCATGACGTATAGGACATAATAACGTCATGACAGCAATGTATAGGACATAATAACGTCATGACGGCAACGTATAGGGCATAATAACGTCATGACAGCAATGTATAGGCCATAATAACGTCATGACAGCAATGTATAGGACATAATAACGTCATGACAGCAACGTATTGGGCATAATAACGTCATGACAGCAACGTAAAGGGCATAATAACGTCATGACAGCAACGTAAAGGGCATAATAACGTCATGACAGCAATGTATAGGACATAATAACGTCATGCCAGCAATGTATAGGACATAATAACGTCATGACAGCAATGTATAGGGCATAATAACGTCGTGCCAGCAATGTATAGGGCATAATAACGTTATGACAGCAATGTATAGGGCATAATAACGTCATGACATCAATGTATAGGGCATAACAACGTCATGACAGCAATGTATAGGGCATAACAACGTCATGACAGCAATGTATTGGGCACAATAACGTCATGACAGCAATGTATAGGGCATAATAACGTCATGACAGCAATGTATATGACACAACAACGTCATGACAGCAATGTATAGGGCATAATAACGTCATGACAGCAATGTATAGGACATAATAACGTCATGACAGCAACGTATTGGGCACAATAACGTCATGACAGCAACGTAAAGGGCATAATAACGTCATGACAGCAATGTATAGAGCATACTAACGTCATGACAGCAATGTATTGGACATAATAAAGTCATGACGTATAGGACATAATAACGTCATGACAGCAATGTATAGGACATAATAACGTCATGACAGCAATGTATAGGGCATATAAGGTCATGACAGCAATGTATAGGGCATAACAACGTCATGACAGCAATGTATAGGACATGACAGCAATGTATAGGGTATAATAACGTCATGACAGCAATGTATAGGGCATAATAACGTCACGACAGCAATGTAAAGGGTTTGAAATTGTGACGTGTGAGAGTGGGTGTGATGGTGTGAGTGTGTGAGAGAGTGAGTGTGGGGGTATGTCCGAATGTGTGGTGAGGGTGTGGGTGGGTGTGAGAGTAGGTGAGAGGATGTGGTTGGTGAGAGTTTCGTTGGGTGTAAACGTGTAGATGTGAAAGTGCGAGAGAGTGGTTGAGTGTGGTGTGGGTAGGTGTGAAATTGGGAGTTTGTGAGCGGATTATGGAAATATTAGGGCGTTTTACTACATTTGGAATGCAACATACAAGTTCCACTAAAAAACTAAAATTAAATTGTTTTGAACAAAGGAAAAATTCGAAAAATACCATTATGTATGCTCCAAAATAGTGTTATATTTATGAAATCATCTTTGTGAAACATAATTCTAACTCTCACAAATCCGACCCATACTCTAACCAAAACGCCGACCCGACTCACACGCTCACTCCACATCCCACCCGCACTCTCACCAACATCCCGATCCACATGTTCACTCCACATCCCACCCGCACTCTCACCAACATACCGACCCACACGCGCACTTCACATCCCACCCACACTCTCACTCCACATCCCAACCGCACTCTCACCAACATCCCGACCCATACTCTCACTCCAAATCCCACCCGCACTCTCACCAACACCCTGAATCATACTCTCACTCCACATCCCAACCGCACTCTCACAACATCCCGACCCACACTCTCACTCCACATCCCAACCGCACTCTCACAACATCCCGACCCACACTCTCAATCCACATCCCACCCGCACTCTTACCAACATCCTGACCCACACTCTCACTCCACATCCCACCCGCACTCTTACCAACATCCCGACCCACACTCTCACTCCACATCCCATCCGCACTCTCACCAACATCCTGACCCACACTCTCACTCCACATCCCACCCGCACTCTCACCAACATACCGACCCACACTCTCACTCCACATCCCACCCGCACTCTTACTAACATCCCGAGCCACACTCTCACTCCACATCCCATCCGCACTCTCACCAACATCCTGACCCACACTCTCACTCCACATCCCATCCGCACTCTCACCAACATACCGACCCACACTCTCACTCCACATCCCACCCGCACTCTTAACAACATCCCGACCCACACTCTCACTCCACATCCCACCCGCACTCTTACCAACATACCGACCCACACTCTCACTCCACATCCCACCCGCACTCTTAACAACATCCCGACCCACACTCTCACTCCACATCCCATCCGCACTCTCACCAACATACCGACCCACACTCTCAATCCACATCCCACCCGCACTCTTACCAACATCCCGACCCACACTCTCAGACTCACACCAGAGTCACATCCTTGAATCACGCACAGTTTTATAATCAGACGCGCACCCAGAATAACATTGAATGTTACATCACATCACAGTCTCACACCCAGACCCACACCCAGACTCAATATCTTTCACCTTTAATCACGCAGTCTCAGAACCAGACCCACACCCAGACTCAATATCTCTCATCTTTAATCACACATTCTCACACCCAGACCCACACCTATTTAACAACCAAACGAGATCTACTTCTTTTCCCACAATCTTAATATTTAAATAATAAAGATATGGGTATACAGTGCGACAAGTACACCTATTTGCCACAATCTACATCATAAATTATATAAAATGTCAAAACCTTACAAGAAAAACCAATTAATGGAAAATTGATATTACTATTAAAATGCAGGGATGGGAGATAAATCCAGATGGTGTAGATCGTAAAGTCGTTATTATCTCCCTTGATAAACCGAACGTTTTCAACTAAATAGCTCAGAAATGTAATAATAATTATGTGGTACGACTACAAGACTGCAAACATCCTTTATACGTTGTTTTGGCATTTGAAGCTTTATTGTGAATTATAAATTCTAGTTAATAATGCGAGCATGGATATTTCTCAATGTATTTTAGTACTTTCACCTCATTTTTTGTTTCAGACAAAAAATCTATGACAGATCAAAATTAATTTCAATTGCAAGATTATTTTAAACTAAGGGCCTATGGATTGTTCTATAGTTTTTGATGTACTGAGTATAAAACATAAAAAATCATATCGGTTTTAACAAATGTGCACTATCAAGACTTGCATTTACGAAAGATCTGTCGTATGTATGTTTGTGTTATATACTAATGCTAGTATTTTACTAAAGACACACAAAAAAAGTAATTTAGTAGCACTGGTACTGGAGATGCTACTTTAAACAATCTTATTTGAGCACAAAGGCAGAATATTAAGCATGAATCGACAGACCTTTGAAACGTTATTATACATGTATGCGGTGAAAGGTGTGTGTGTGTGTGTGTGTGTGGTTTAAAAAAGTTTTTCTAGTATTATTGCCCCACTTCACAACTAGCGGAAAATATTACATATTCAATTTAAAATCTACCTTTATATTTACCGTTCTAAAAACAACAGAACTCTTCAACAACATGTACTAGTAAGGATCTCATGATAAGCTATAGAACAGGACATATGTCAGTTAAAATTATATAACAATACAGAATATTTATGCTGATTGTAAAACCTGTTCGTACCAATGAACTAAACATCGTTGTCTCCATATATCTGTTTTTTCATGAACGATTTTCTTTTATATCCACCAAGTCTATATCCACCAAGTCTCTAACATTCTGGACTAATATATCCATTTGTGCAATTCACTTTACTTTCTGTTAATTTGTTGATATTTGAAAAACTCATACAAATGACATCTTGCTTAAGTCGTATTTAACAATCAAAACACTGTTTTAGTAGCAATTTCCATGCAAAGTGGCAGATTCTTAATTATTTCCTTAAAGATGTTGCCTTTGTAACGTGCCGAGCGGGGCACGAGTTGCTGGGCGCGCACACACAGACGGTTTCAATACGACCTAGCTATACAAATAAGACTAAGTATGCTAAAACTATTTTACACGGTCTGCCTGATCTCAAGCGAACCTATGTGCGCCCGAGCCCTACGAAGAAACCGACATATGGAGGGAGCCGACACACACTACACCAAGCCTACTTAGCTAACAGAATCCTACCTAGCACACTAACGCAACACATACAATCACAAAACATACAATGCCAGGCACGCATGCTCCTAGTGCAGGATTAAGCGCGGTCTCCCTTCTCGGGGCTTGCACGGCGCGCCTTCGCGAACGATCTAAGCCTGACCGGCTTGCACTCACAACCTCAGAGCACCAGCCCTCTTCAGTCACCGGATTAAGGGCGGCCTTCCGACTCTGGGGCTTGTAGGCGTGCCTTCGCGAACGATCCCACTGGAAGCTTGACCGGCTTGCACCTGTAACCTCAAAAGGCCAGATAACAGAAGCCTGGAATCTCGGACCGCTTATAACTGACCAAGCGATGGTCAGCAAGCAAAATATGAGAGTTTCCTCTCGCATCTCTCGACTTGAAAAAGCTGCAACTATATATCCAGATTTAGTTTTACGTTCCGACAGGTAGAGTGTACTATCTAGAACATTGGACAATTATTAAAGGGGAGTAATTCTATATCTCGGGCGGTACATTTGTATAAAGGGAAGTAATTACCTGACTCGGGCGAACTCGTTACTTGCATCGCTTAATTTGCACTACACCTTAATAAAGGAACATTCCAGCAGTATATTTTACTTCTATACATAAAGACACGTATCATCCTGTTAGAAAAGTAGCCAAAAATAGCAGATTAATTCTACTACTAATACTACTACTGCTGCTGCTGTTACTACTACTACTACTACTACTACCACTGCTACTACTGCTGCTGCTGCTGCTACTACTACTACTACTATTTCTACTACTACTACTACTAGTACTATTTCTACTACTACTACTACTTCTACTACTACAACTACTACTACTACTACTACTATTACCACGTCTTCTTCTTCTCCTTCTTCTACTTCTACTTTCACTTCTACTACTAATACAACTGATACTTCGTGTACTTCTTCTACTACAACAACAACTACTACTACCACTAGGGCAGCCAAAAGAGTGGCGAGGAGTAGGGAGAGGAGGAGACGAGAAAGAAAGAGAGAGGAGGAGACAGAGAGAGAGGGGAGACAGAGAGAGGAGGAGACAGAGAGAGGGGGAGACACAGAGAGAGAGAGACACAGAGAGAGTCACCCACAGAGGGAGACAGAGAAAGAGAGGGGTAGACACACACAGAAAGAGAGAGATCAAGAGAGGGAGAGAGAGGGAGAGAGGGGAGAGACAGAGAGAGAAGGGGAAGACAGAGAGAGGAAGAGAGGGAGAGAGAGAGAGGGAGACAGCAGGCGCGTTTCTGCCATTACGCACTTTACGCACGTGCGTAACTTCCGTTCGAAAAATCGAAAAACTGAAAGTACCAAAAACACTAAGAAAGTCGATGCCTACACCGGGTTAGGAATGATATAACTTATTTCCGTAGTTTCTATGCTATAAAATCTTATTACCACATATTAAAGTTGAAAAGGTTTTTAAATGATTAAACTTATACACGTCATGATTTTAGTCGTTCATATTTTTCCTCGCATGTCCGCATTTTACCTGTTAGTCATTAGAAAAGAACCGAATATAATCAAAAGTATTACTACAAAGGTTAAATTCCCTTGTAATTGTACGCATGTTCAAAAATGGCCCAGATACGCACCTGGGAGAGAGAGAGAGAGAGAGAGAGAGAGAGAGAGAGAGAGAGAGAGAAAGAAAGAAAGAAAGAGAGAGAGAAAGAAAGAAAGAGAGAGAGAGATCTATGAACATCTAGAAATAGAGGGACAAACAAATAGTATATAGACGAGATGGGGAGTGAGCTACAAGGGTAAAGACGCTTCACTTAATCACTAAAAATGCTCATAACTTTCGTTTTTTATTGGTGATAGAACTATAAAACTGGTGCTCAGGTAAAGGTTATAGATTGACCATGGTGGTAATGTGCCAGTTTTTCAAATTAGCACTCATGAATATTCATAAATTTAAATAAGAATCGTACCCCTACTAGTCTTTCATATGTTGGTCTAAGTTTCATTTAATTTGGGGATGATTTTTTTAATTTAATTTCGTTATAATTTTGCACACTAAATTTTAATGCATAATATACCTAGAAAATCTGCTTATACCATAACATGAAATACATTTTTATATTATTCCTTTAGTGCCATCAAGAAGAATGTTGGAGAATAAGTTACAACGAAAGCATAAGAGAGGAAAGAAAAATAATGAAAGGAGGGAATTGTGAGTGGGGAATGAAGGATAGGAAAAAACTAATTATAAGCAGATAAATACGCCGAAAACAATGGAAGCCATGGAATGAAGGAATGGATAAAAGACAAATGAGGAAGGTGTGAAGAAGGAAAGAGGTACAGTCAACAGGAAAGCCTAATTAAGTAAAATTAAAAACTTGGATTCAACAATACACTATTTACTTTTCACTGTAAAACCATCCAAACAGTTCAAACAGAAGAAATAGTTGGATATAAATAACAAAGTTCCCTCCCCTGATTATCTACATCTTCCATTACGTATGTCATGATAAAAGCGACCTAGCTTGGCGTCATTTTCTTTTTTAAATTTCTTATAAAAACCTCAAGGCACTGGTACAACTTTAAAGTAAATAAGTCGAGCTTATATATAATCATATAATATATTATAATCATAGGACAACCGCCACGAATTTGACATGTGTTCTAGGTGGGTCTGGGGCTTGTATGTACACAACTAATTGACCTATGTAGGCCTGCATATAAATGTACATATATTTTGAATTGTAATGATGTTATTATAACATATTATCTGTTATAGACTAATGGTTACAGTGGATCAACATCCGACTTACATCTACTTTCACACTCACACTTTCACACCCACACCCACACTTTCATATTAAACTCAGGCCCACTTTCACACTCCCACCCACATTCACTTTCACACTTTCTCCGACGTTCAAACTCACACCTACTTCCACACTAAACTCACCCAAACTTTCACACCCACATTCACACTCCCACCCACACTCACATCCACTTTCACACTCCCACCCACTTTCAGACAGACAGACAAACAGACAGATGGATAGACATATATAAATACGAAAATAGATTGCTCAGAATACGAGACGTCTTTCGATTTAAGACATTTCTTGTAGGATGAATAAAAATGTGGAGTGTATAAAATTACCCACATTTTCTGACTACATTTAAATTCAGCAAATACATTTACTTAATATTTTGTAAAATGTCGGTTTTGAATCAAAATTATATATTTATAGAGCAAACGAAGTCATAAAGATACCCCCAAGGTTCATCGCCATACTATTCAGATCAGTCAGATATTTCAGCGGTGGGGTAGTAGTAGTAGTAGTAGTAGTAGTAGTAGTAGTAGTAGTAGTAGTAGTAGTAGTAGTAGTAGTAGTGGTGGTAGTGTAAATTTTAATCATTCCAGGACCATTATTTTTGCTTTAATTGAAAACTGAAATAGTTGAAATTCAATGGATTGAATTATGTTACTAACCGAGTAGAAGTTAATTGTAAAAAATATATAAACATTTCGAAAGCCAGATGATTTGGGAAGCTTTAAAAAGTACATGATTAATAAATGTTCATCTGTCTTAAGAAAATTATTTCATTCAGACAGTCTGACCAACTGCCGAACATCCCTTTTTAAAGCTTTCTGAAATATATATTGCAGTATTCTTAACTGTACATCGTTTTATGTGCTTGTAGAAAAAAAAAACAGAAAAAGTATTTTCATGGCATTGATGTGCGAACAATATCAAATATGTTTCGGTCTAACATTCGAAAATGTCTGTTCTGCTGTTTAAAACAGTGATGCACAGTTGTATTTACTGTTTCTGTTTTGTTTGTTTTGTCTTTTGTTACATCGCACCGACACAGGTATGTCCATACTAGCGACGTCTAGCTATTTATTGGTGGAGGAAGATCCCAGACTTATTTCTGGGTAGAACAGCCGGCTCTACGCAGGTTTCCTGGTAAACAAAATTTTTCATATCAATACCAGTCTGTTGCTATGTGTTGACATCAGGTGGCCTACTTTGAATCTAATCTTAATATTTTGGTGTCAAATGGAGGCTGAAACCACGTAGAATTCAAAGAAAGCAAACATCTTGAACACCTATGCACTATAATAGACTGATCCACTTTTACCGGAAGTACATAGTTCATTGAAATTTTGGAGGTTACCGACTGGCAATTTGGCAACATGTGCTTCATATGAAGCAGAACCTTCTTAAAAGTTGCACAAGTTGTCTTATTTCCGGATCTTTCTGATAGATAATAAATAGCTATTTTAACTTATATACGGTTATTGGGGTCTATCATAGCTGGGTCATGATGCAATTTGTTTCAAACATTTCGCAATTCACTAAAGAATATAGAACAAACTTATTTAGTGGCGTCTAACCTACAGATCACAGGGAACTGTGTTTATTTAAATTCCGCTATTTATTCCGTTTTTCAAGGTATTTTACCTTGGATGATTTTAAAGAGCAAATTATATTGTTAAATACGTATTGGTTTTTAAATATGATTACGGAAATTAAATATATTTCAAATAATTAATGTTTTAGAGATAGGAAAAACAGAAGTTAGGATTATTTCCACATTTTCTGGGAGTGAAGAAAAGAATAGCCATCCTATTTACTGTGATAAGACCTCCATTATTAAGAAGTTGTTTTTTAAACTCTTTTCTGGCTGTTGAATGTTGCCCACAACTAACTAAAATGTTCTAAAATGATTCTTCTTGATTACGACAATATGGGCCCTGGGTCTAGCTCTGTTTTCTTTGCCTAGGTAACTATCTTCTATTCCTAGACGAGAGAACATTTTGTATTTAGCTGTGTTCCTATGATAGAGTTAACCTCAGGGATTCTCTTCCCATATTCATTGTTTCCTGATGTTTTGTATTCTATGAAATTATTAAAAAAAAAAAGAAAACAGTATACAGAAAGAACTGATAAAGGATAAATTCATTGAAAGATCAAAGAGTATTGTGAAGGAAAATACTAGAGAAGGAAGAATGAGATTTACAAACAAAAGCTAATCAATCGGTAAAAAGGAAAAATGTATCCATTTAATGTCAGATAATGTATTGAACAGAAACGAGGGAATAAAGAATAAAGGAAAAAAGTATCCATTTAATGTCAGATAATGTATTAAACAGAAACGAGGGAATAAAGAATAAAGGAAAAATGTATCCATTTAATGTCAGATAATGTATTGAACAGAAACGAGGGAATAAAGAATAAAGGAAAAAAGTATCCATTTAATGTCAGATAATGTATTAAACAGAAACGAGGGAATAAAGAATAAAGGAAAACAAGTATCAATTTAATGTCAGATAATGTATTGAACAGAAACGAGGGAATGAGGAATAAAGGAAAAATGTATCCATTTAATGTCAGATAATGTATTAAACAGAAACGAGGGAATAAAGAATAAAGGAAAAAAGTATCCATTTAATGTCAGATAATGTATTGAACAGAAACGAGGGAATGAGGAATAAAGGAAAAATGTATCCATTTAATGTCAGATAATGTATTAAACAGAAACGAGGAAATAAAGAATAAAGGAAAAATGTATCCATTTAATGTCAGATAATGTATTGAACAGAAACGAGGGAATAAAGAATAAAGGAAAAATGTATCCATTTAATGTCAGATAATGTATTGAACAGAAACGAGGGAATAAAGAATAAAGGAAAAATGTATGCTTCAATGTCAGATAATGTACTGAACAGAAACGAGGGAATAAAGAATAAAGGAAAAATGTATCCATTTAATGTCAGACAATGTAGTGAACAGAAACGAGGGAATAAAGAATAAAGGAAAAATGTATGCTTCAATGTCAGATAATGTATTGAACAGAAACGAGGGAATAAAGAATAAAGGAAAAATGTATCCATTTAATGTCAGATAATGTATTGAACAGAAACGAGGGAATAAAGAATAAAGGAAAAATGTGTGCTTCAATGTCAGATAATGTATTGAACAGAAACGAGGGAATAAAGAATAAAGGAAAAATGTATCCATTTAATGTCAGATAATGTATTGAACAGAAACGAGGGAATAAAGAATAAAGGAAAAATGTATGCTTCAATGTCAGATAATGTATTGAACAGAAACGAGGGAATAAAGAATAAAGGAAAAATGTATCCATTTAATGTCAGATAATGTATTGAACAGAAACGAGGGAATAAAGAATAAAGGAAAAATGTGTGCTTCAATGTCAGATAATGTATTGAACAGAAACGAGGGAATAAAGAATAAAGGAAAAATGTATCCATTTAATGTCAGACAATGTAGTGAACAGAAACGAGGGAATAAAGAATAAAGGAAAAATGTATGCTTCAATGTCAGATAATGTATTGAACAGAAACGAGGGAATAAAGAATAAAGGAAAAATGTATCCATTTAATGTCAGATAATGTATTGAACAGAAACGAGGGAATAAAGAATAAAGGAAAAATGTATGCTTCAATGTCAGATAATGTATTGAACAGAAACGAGGGAATAAAGAATAAAGGAAAAATGTATGCTTCAATGTCAGATAATGTATTGAACAGAAACGAGGGAATAAAGAATAAAGGAAAAATGTATGCTTCAATGTCAGATAATGTATTGAACAGAAACGAGGGAATAAAGAATAAAGGAAAAATGTATGCTTCAATGTCAGATAATGTATAGAACAGAAACGAGGGAATAAAGAATAAAGGAAAAATGTATGCTTCAATGTCAGATGATGTATAGAACAGAAACGAGGGAATAAAGAATAAAGGAAAAATGTATGCTTCAATGTCAGATAATGTATAGAACAGAAACGAGGGAATAAAGAATAAAGGAAAAATGTATGCTTCAATGTCAGATAATGTATTGAACAGAAACGAGGGAATAAAGAATAAAGGAAAAATGTATGCTTCAATGTCAGATAATGTAGTGAACAGAAACGAGGGAATAAAGAATAAAGGAAAAATGTATGCTTCAATATCAGATAATGTATTGAACAGAAACGAGGGAATAAAGAATAAAGGAAAAATGTATGCTTCAATATCAGATAATGTATTGAACAGAAACGAGGGAATAAAGAATAAAGGAAAAATGTAGGCTTCAATGTCAGATAATGTAGTGAACAGAAACGAGGGAATAAAGGAAAAATGTATGCTTCAATGTCAGATAATGTATTGAACAGAAACGAGGGAATAAAGAATAAAGGAAAAATGTATGCTTCAATGTCAGATAATGTATAGAACAGAAACGAGGGAATAAAGGAAAAATGTATGCTTCAATGTCAGATAATGTACTGAACAGAAACGAGGGAATAAAGAATAAAGGAAACATGAAGGAAGAAAAAATGGAGGAAAGTGGAAAGGAGAAAGAAAAGACAAAAATGAGGGAATGGAGAAATAAAAAGAGAAGAAAGGAATGATCAAAGGAAGAAAACGGAAAAACAAGGAGGAAGATAACAGATCAATTAAGAAAGGAAAGGAGGCTGAAGAAATAAGTAGAAAAGGAAAGATAAGTGGATAATAAGGGAAGAGATTGGTGTGGTGGTTAAGAGGGGGCTGATGGAAGGGAAGGTCATGATGGAGGAGAAACAATAAGGAAAAGAAAAGAATAAGAAAGGAACAGAAAGGCAGAAACTAAAAAAATGAAAACAAAGAACACAAGCCAGAGGAATAGAAGAAAGGAGGAAACGATAAAGGAAAGAAATAAAAAGAAATGGAGTAAAATTAAAAAGAATTGTGAAAAGAACAAAGTTAATAATAAATAAAAAACTATAGAAAGAAAGAAGACAAATAAAAAAAAGAATAGAAGAAAAACGAAGATTGCATCCAGTAAAATAATAAAGGAAAATATACGAAAAATGAAGGAAAAAGCAATCAAATATTATCAAATAATAAATTAAGGAAAGAAAACAGAAGACAAAAACGAAGAAACAATGCATGGAGAAATTATGGAAAATGAAAGTAGGAAAGGAATGAGGAAGGAAAGATTAAAAAAGTAACAAAGATAGGGAGAAATAGACATAATTGACAAGAAATAGGAAAGGATGAGAGCTGAAAATGAGGATAGAAAGAAGAAAGAGAGAAAGGAAATGATCGAAATAAAGAGTAAAAAGGAAATACGATCTAAGAAAATATACAAGGAATAAATTAACGTACGAGAAATGTAAGAAAAAGAACTAAGAAGTAAATAAAGGAAGACAGAAAGAACGACGCAATCAATGAACTAAGGAATAGTGAAAGAAACGATGAATATTTTGATTTTGAAATGCATTGCAGCGACTATGTATGATCAGTATAGCAACGTCCGGCATTTGGTGGAGGAAGACCCCAGACACATGTCTGAGTAGAACCACCGGTGCACTGCAAGTTAGCTGGAAGACTTTCTCACATTAAGTCCTTCGCCCCGAACGGGACTCGAACCCACGTGGTGAGAGGCTAAGCAGTCAGAGGAGTTACAAATCGGCGACTCTACCACTACGCCACAGGCACCCCACTGAAACGATGAAAGAAAAGGATAAAGAAAAAAGGTTGTGGTGGAAGTTCTGGTTGTTGTGATGGATGTTGAGGATAGTTATGGTAAGATAGTTCTGGTGGTCGTGTTAATCGTGGGGTTGGTGGTGGTGATAATGGTGATGTTCGTGGTGATAATGGTGTTGTTGGTGAATAGTGGTGTTACTGGGGAAAAGGGTTGTGGTGAGGGTTGTAGCGGTGATGGCGGTGATGATCGCGACATAGTGATGATGGATGTGGTGGTAGTGAAGATTACGATAATGTTGATGATGGTCCTGGTTGTTGTGCTACTGGTGATAATGGTGATAGTAGTGGTGATGCTGGTAGTGGTGATGATGGTAACGGTAATGGCAATGGCAGTGTGGTGGTGGTTGTGTGGCTGTGATGTGATTGTGATGATGTTGGTGGTCCAGACAAGGACTCAAACCTACGCGGTAAGGGACCAGGTAGTCTAAGGTATCACACGTTGACATTACATCTCAGCCACCGTGAAAAGTGTGTTGCTTCTGACGGTGATGGTAATTGTGGTGATAATGATGTTGATGAGGATGATAATGATGATGATCAGAGAATAGAGAATATTACTATCCGGGTAATTAGCTGTGACGTCGATATCTATTTTTAGCTGAAATCCCCATCTTGCTTATTGATAGCGTTGGACAGAATGTGCACCTTGGGCCATTCTGATCATGACGTGTACTGACTGTGAAACAATCGAGAAAGTATTCAAAACCGTCTTTGCTTAGATTACAATATGAGTTTATGTAGAATTTATGCCCAGATTTCTCTTTTTTTAACTCTCTCTATGTATGTATTGGTCTCTCCCTCCCTCCCCCTTTCTCTCTCTCTCTATCTCTCTCTCTCTCTCTCTCTCTCTCTCCCTCTCTCTGTCTTTATCTCTCTCTCTCCCTCTCTCTCTGTCTTTATCTCTCTCTCCCTCTTTTGGTTAAATCTTCCGAAATCATCATAGACTCTCCATATTTCTATTAGTTATTAGTCCAGAGAATTTACCATAAAAAATAACTTATTAACGATTGGCTTCTACTTGTTGATTGAAGTCAATTTCCAATGTAATGTTCGAGTGATCAGCGAAATAAAACTAACATATAATTTTACATTGTATAAAATTCTAATATATAATTGAAGAGGGCAGCTATTCTTTACATTTGCCTCACATTATCACATTGTTACCAGGGGAAGGAATTCCAGACCAACACTCACCTTCCTAAGCAGAGTTATCGTTCGTTATTAAGAAAGAGTGTCCTGCAACAGCCTCACGGATATATTGCAATGTCAAGACGTAACTAAACTAAGAATTATAAAAATAATGTTTCTTTTGGTTTGGAAGTTCGTGTATGTTATGCACTTAATGTTTAAAATATTTTGATTTGGTCTGGAAACTTCCGATTACTTAATTTAGCCATTACTTTTGGGTTCTAGTTACTGCTTAATTATTGTTTTGCTATTCCGTCGCGACTACCTTAGAAAGTTGCATCAGTTTGGTTTGGTTTCGTAATTTATTGCAGCGTCACAATTTTTATAATTAAAGTGACATCACTTGCTGCTGGCGGAAGACCTCAGTCTGTGTAGCACTACCGGCGTACGGTAGTTGGCTCTCTAGCCGGAAAAAAACAATATATCAATTCATAACTATTTAAGCAATGCTGAAAGGCAAAATTCATTGATTAGAACTAAATTCTGTTATGATAATATCAAACAGTAATCTAATGTATGCTGTTAGTCTGCTAAAGCAGATCGGGAGGTCGTGGGTTCGAACCCCGGCCGGGTCATACCAAAGACTTTAAAGTTGGTAGTAGTGGCTTCCCTCCTAACGCTCGGGGCTACGGGGACAGCATTACGCCTGACTCGTCGGTGTCAGTATAATGGACCGGCCGGGTTCAGTCCCTGGGCACCTCATAAGTGCCCCTGTGTTGTAATGATAGAAATGTCGCTGCGCAGTATCGGCAAAAATGTCGACTAATCCCATCCCATCTGCTAAAGCAAATGAAACCAACAAGTTCTATTCTGTTCTATACTGCGAGACGCACAAAGGTGCGAAGTTGTCTGTGACGTCACCTAGTAATAAGGGGTAGGGATTTAATATTAGTTCTCAAATATTGTTGATGTATCACCTCCATAGTGCTGTTCGTTGAGTGTAAGATGGGAGAGAGAATGATTGGGTGGATGTGAGACTGTGGGTGAGTGTGAATGTGTGTGAGAGTGGCGGTGTGGGCATGTGTGAGAATGTGTTGTGGTGGGGATGTGAGAGTGCGAGTGAAGGTTGGATTGCGAGTGTAGGTAAGTGTAAGATGCCTTATTTCTGGACTGACCTATCCATTTCTGAAATTCACTTAACTTTTTGCGAATTGATGTTTGTAAAAGGTATACAAATGGCTTTTCGCATGCATTACGTTTAACAAACAAAATACTTTTAGTAGCAGCGTCTATGCAAAGTGACGTAAATGTTTGTTAAAGATATACGACACGGAGAAGATATTCATTATCCTGTGATCCATGTATCCATATATACTTTTGCTAAACTAAAATGATCGGACATCTGATGTTGTCCTAAAGGTGGTATCCGACAGTTTGCCAATATAAAACACGTGCTACAATATTTTACCTCTGTTTTGGGGAAAATCCGGGCATAATGTCTGTATAAACGCATACTAAGTAAAGATGATTTGGGACACTTCTTTGATTGTAAGACTGAGCGCATCGTGAGAAAAAACTCTCTAAAAAGTCATTTTTAAGAAATCTATAAAAAGCACGATCAGGTTTTCTGCTATAAATAGATATCGTCGCCAGAGCGGATAAGTCGGAATAGGATATAACGTAATCTCAAAAGTAAGAGGTCACGTGGTTTTCTTAGTTTAAATATAGCTATGCATGGTGACTCAGATAGGAAATACATGACTGTAATGGCGATTGGAGTGCCATGCTTCAATTTTCATATAGATGTAGAAAACAACATTTTGAGGAATCGTTTCAGGTTAAAACAATTTATGTGATTGTTTGACGAAATATATGGGACCAAACTGTCGGATATCAACTCCCCCACCACTCCCCCTCACCTACTTTTGAGTTATATAAGAGAATTGGTGCAATCATAGTATCAAACATTTTTAACTTGGTTTTGATGTCAAAGTTTAACTAATCAAAAAGACACAGTATACTTTTATATGCTCTCAGTGCTTGATCTTTAAGTACTTAAATGTACTCGCCTGTTCGTTTGTTCAAGCCCATAGCCAACATACTGGATGGTAGTAAAGTTGAGCAATCATTAAAATGAAATAATTAGATATTGGCAGTTTATAATAATTGATCCATAACAAAGCGGAAATATATATATATATATATATATATATATATATATATATATATATATATATATATATATATATATATATATATATATATATATATATATATATTGCTTTTTACATTATTAAACATGCATACAGACCATATATGTACATTCATTACAAGCCAGGAACGTAACGTGGACGAATTAATATTGCTCAGTTTGTGTGCTTTTTTAATTTCGCATGCACTTAATTGGCTACAGGTGCCAATGTTGATGCAAACCCTGGTAATTTTTATTTCAGAAGTATCACCAGTAAGTTAGTATTGTTTGTATAGTCTTATGGTAAAGTTTCGTTCTAGGTAAACATGTTGTTGTAATTTTGTTGTTGCTATTTTTTGTCACAATTCATCATCTGCATTGTTTCCTTTTTATTAGTTGTTAAATAATTGTTATGTAGACTGGTCAAAAGTAAGTTAACCGGTTTAGAATAGACAAAAATAATGGATATTGCATAAATGAATGTAAGTACCGATCACGTGTCTGCGGCAGCTCCAAATATAACAAAGCGAATGTCGCAATAAATGCATTTCCGAATCAAACCTTCGTTGAAGCAAAACAAATTTTTATTGACACGTAATGTTATATATAAATTTATGTATGTTTCCTGGTTACTTTCTGAAGGAAATGCTGAAGTTCATACATTATTAATAGCGTCCATGGTTTAATGGTTAAAATAATGATTTTTTTAATCCGTGCGTCTTGGGTTCAAACCCAAAACTTGACACGAGACTTTAGTCTTTGAGAAAGACTATTAACTATACCATTTCGGTCATCTAAAATTAAAATTAGTTAAAATGCTTTTTAGCTCACATGAGCAAAACGTGCTCGATGTAAACCTTTCTGATATCCTTCGTCCGTCGTCTGTTGTGTGACGTGCGTCTTGTGGCGTCATTTTCTTATGAATCAACCATTTTATTTACACTCGCCATTCACATAGAGGCATATGGCGAACACCCTTTGTCATGGAGAATGGAGATTAAAATGTGACTTATTCGTTTACTGTTTAAGATGTCGGGTGTGTGGAGGATACGACATGATGGTCTTTTGATTAGACTCTTGTAATTTTTTAATATGTTTTGGTGAAAATAGATTATACATTGATAGTAATATTGGTAAAACTCTGGGTAAATTAAAATAAATTATGAATAAACATAAAAGTATATAATACTTTTTATTTATTTTACCACAGATATCAATTCACAATTATGTGTTAAACGAGAAGTTTGTTTTATCACAGATATTAGATAACAGTTATGTATAAAAGTTATGGAGGTTACAGTTACAATGCCTTAGCACTATCACCGATCTGTTTTAAAAATCTTTCATTTAAAAAAGTTCTTAAAATATGTTAAAATATAGATAATATATATGATGGTGTGAGACCAAACGAAAGACGTGTTTCGTCCCGGAAGTACTGAGGCTGGAAAATTTGTGTGGAATTCTGTAGCGTATATTTATTGGTTACGTTGGATTTAACAAAGTTTTCAGCCATATATAAGGTAAATATTGTATTTTGTTGATCATGTGCTCTTCCAGGTTGTTGGGCCCATTCCTGACTTTTTATACTTGCTTAAATATTTAAATATTACCTTTCAAACATGCACGGATTTGCAGTGAACGTCTGCGCATGCGCAAATGCAAAAGTTGTCTTTCCTGGAATTTCAATTATAACTGCATTGCCTCTAGACAGTATAGCGGTACAATGCTAGAATGGAGTTTTACTATGTTTACATACAAAAACTTGGTTATGTTTGTATGTGTGTGTTTTTGCATCTAGTTAGAAGACAACATTATGCAACAACAAAAAATCAGGCATTTTTGCTATCTGTTTTCCATTTGGAAACATTTTTGCATGCAACTTTGAAGCTGGGAAGATTTCAGAGACAGTTGAAAACTAAACAGGCTTTGTTAAGTTCTTCTCAGGTATTCTAGATCTAAGTAAACTTAAAATGCAATTATAATGTCCTAGTGTGATGATCAATTCATAATCAGTTGCAATCTTCTATTCTTCTATTCATTTTAGTAAAAAACACAAATGGTTTAATCTGAGAATATACTTAACAAAAGAACTGTAGTGGACGGCTAATAGACTGGGACCGTAACTGAGACCGGGACTGACTGGACCCGCAGACTACGCGGGGCCCCCGGTCTATAAATAGACAGATGGTCGAGGTGAGAGACATAACGCAAGATCTCTCAAACCAGACAAGACGCCAAAATACAGTGTGTAGTGGTATTAGTCAAGACGAAGGGCCCCGCACAGACAGGTAAGTACATACCCTCATTGCTAGTAGTAGCTCTAGTTGTAATAGCAGTAGTAAATACTTCATTGGTGTCAGAAGTTCAAAATTGGTAACGCTTGTTTAGTTTTGTTGACATTTTCCACCATCTTGTTTTGAAATTTTGGCGGGAAATTTGAAAAAAAAAAATATTTTTTTTCTTTCGGACCATCCTGAACCCTTCAAATTACATTCATTTAATTAATTATTTTTTCTTGTAAATCTTTTTCAACAATATGGCTATGAGTAATGAGGATATGGGCCAGCTAAGAGTGAATTACCTTAGCGAAGTGGAATTGATGTCAATTCCAGGAATTGGGCAGTCTTTGGCAAGGACAATAGTCTCTTTAAGACAGCTCCATGGCAATATTGATAAAGAACTACTTGAGGTTCTTAGTAGACGTCAATTGCCAGAGCATATATTGTCGAAATTAGACTTTGAGCCTAATGCAGATTATACTGCTGTCAAGGAACCCCAAGCCTTGGATATTGAAACCCGTCCCAGTACAATTACTAGGATAGGGAGAAGTGATACATCAGATCATTTCTTGAATAAATCAGATTCTGATTTAAGTCTAAATGATTCAATTCCGTGGCCCAAAGTACCAAAAAGTGAACCGATTGGAGAGGAGGCAAGATTGAGGAGGCTTTATACGCCTAATGTGTTCAAAACTCCAATGATCCAATCGGTCCATAAAATTGCAGATGTAGGCAATCAAGGGAACTCAAACCCTGAGCGTCTTATAAAACTTCCCGAAAGACGAAGAACTCTACCGGCTATACCGGTGCATTCAGGAGGGCAATCCCTACAAAGGGAACGTCTGTTCCTGAAGGACATACCTAAAGGTATGACTTATGATGGTAGAGCTACTTGGCAGTCTTTTGAGTTAAAGTTTCTGCATTATGCGGAGGCCATGGATTGGACGACTAGCCAACAGAAGATAGCGCTGCTTCATGTTCTGAATGGAAAGGCGCTTGACGTCTGCAAGATTGATGAAGTGTGAGCCAAGTATCACCTTCACCACTCTGATGTTAAAAATGGACCGTCGCTTCGGTGCAGAAATTCCAGCTTCTGCACAGGCCAAATTTAATACAGCTATTCAAGCCAAAGGCGAAGCTCTGGAAGATTGGGCTGATAGGGTGCATCAGTTGGCCACTGATGCATTCTACCATATTTCAGAGGAGTACTGCAACCAGCAGGCTATAGACAGATTCTGTCAGGGCTTGTTGGACGTAGAAGCCGGGCATGAAACCTTCATGCAAAGGTTTACAAGTATGGAGGATGCTGTGCATAATGTCAGCCTCTATTTACACTCCAAACGACAGATGTCGCAACGAAGAGTGGATCATAGTATTCGCTTTTCGGCGGAAAATTACGATGAAGGCGTAGCTCAGGTCTGCGCTGTGAATCGTAATGCTTCGCAGACTTCTGATGTATCATCCCTCAAAAGCGAAATCGAAGAACTTCGCAAGGATATGAGGAAGTTGATGATGCGGGGAAGTAGGGGAGGTACTGGCAGAAGATGCTGGAAGTGTGGTGAACCAGGACATTTCCAAAGGAATTGCCTGAAAGAGTCTTTAAACTCCAGGAGGTCGAGCCAAAGAGCCGACGCTCGACCAACCAGGGAGGCTCGTTAAAAGCCAATACTAAACCTAAAACCAATGGTTACAAAAAGCAGCCAAAGGTTGGCAAAAGTCCGGAAATTGTCGTGGTCCAGATGCTCAAATCAATGGCAGCATTTACTCTCCCAGTAAGGGTAAATGACAGGCATATTGATGCAGTAGTGGACTCAGCTGCAGATGTTACGATTATCTCTGAGGAGCTTTATTCTTCACTGAATAGAAAACCAAAGAAGGTAAAATCTATACATCTGGATACAGCTGGAAAAGAATTGTCAATGGAAGGATTTATTGCCGAGCCAATAAGTATTGGAATAGGTCAATCAATCTACAAGGGGCCTATATATGTTGCACCTATAGAGCAAGATATGCTACTGGGTATTGACTTGCTCAAAAAAGGGCAAGCAATCCTAGATGTAGGAATGGGAACTCTAGAGTATGGGGGAGAAAGGATCACCCTTTCTGTTGATAAAAACACGGTAAACCCCATTGTAGCAAGAGTAAGCGTGGCAAAAAGATGTGTCATTCCACCCCATTCAATTGCTAAGATTAGGTGTACCATGGATGGAAACCTTGGAGACTATATGATTGAACCAAAGGAGGATGGAAAGGTATTCGGTCCAAGAGTACTGCATAATGATGGAGACGAGCCGGTAATGTGTATTTTTAACACAACCGATCGTCATCAGACTCTAAAGAAGGGACGAGAGATTGGAAGAGCATATCCAATTGGCAAAATCATGGAAAATGAAAAATCCATGACACGTCAAGCGGATGTTAAAGTCAATCAGGTGAAATCTCGCAGAAAGCTGCCTTCTGTACCTAAGCAGGGGAACGTAACTGCGATTCCAGATCACTTGAAAGACACAATTGAAGTTTCCCAGAAACATTTGACAAAGACGGAAAGCGAGAGACTCAGTAAATTATTGGTCTCGTACGAAGATGTCTTTGCAAAAAATGAGTTTGACTTGGGGACTTTCAATGCTATAGGACATCAAATCGACACTGGCGAAGCAAAGCCAGTGAAGATGAGATTGAGACGGACTCCCGTGGGTTTTGCAGAGGAGGAAGAAGATCATTTAAGAAAAATGATCGAAGCAGGGGTAATAGAGGAATCCAATTCTGATTGGGCCTCAACTCCAGTCCTGATTCGCAAGCGAGACGGAACAGTCCGTTGGTGTATAGACTATAGGGGTCTAAAAAAGGTGACTGTCAAGGACGTTTTCCCGTTACCATTGGTGGACGACTGCCTAGACACTTTGTCTGGAAATGTTTGGTTCACCAAGTTAAATGCCAACTCAGCATATTGGCAAGTAAACATAAACCCTGAAGACCGAAAGAAAACTGCTTTCCACACAAAGTATGGATTGTACCAGCACGTTAAGATGGGGTTCGGGCTTTGCAATGCCCCTGCCACATTCTCACGTGTGATGAATTTGGTCTTGAGGGGTTTGACCTGGAAAGCAACCTTGGCTTTTCTGGATGATATTCTTGTCATGGGTAAAAGCTTTGATGAACATCTGCTCAATATTGAGGAAGCCCTTAAACGCTTCCGTCAGTTTGGGCTAAAGTTGAAACCAAAGAAATGCATCTTCTTTCAGAAAGAAGTAGAATTTCTAGGGAGGCAAGTGACCGCTGATAGCTTGTCAATGACAAAAGCTGATATAGAGGTGGTTGCTGAGTGGCCTGTTCCTGAATCTTCCAAAGATGTGGAAAGGTTTATGGGGCTCGCTAATTATCACAGAAATTTTGTGAAAAAATTCTCTGAGAAGGCAGTACCTCTGTATAGTGTGATAGGAAAGGGTAAATTCAAGTGGGAAAAGGAGCAACAGGAGGCTTTTGATCTACTTAAAAAAAGTCTGACAGAGCCCCCTGTACTCGCGCTTCCACGACAAAAAGGTGAATTTATCCTTGACACAGATGCGTCAGACAATGCAATTGGTGCGGAGCTTCTCCAAATGCAAGATGGCATTGAAAAAGTAGTGGCGTACGGTAGCTTTGCGCTCACAAAAGAGCAAAAAAGATACTGTACAACCAGAAAGGAGCTACTGGCAGTTGTGCGTTTTACCCGGCAGTATAGATACTACTTGCTTGGTAAACCGTTTACTGTGCGCACTGACCATTCAAGTCTTACCTGGCTGCTGAATTTCAAGGAGCCGCAGGGGCAACTGGCCAGATGGATGGAGGAACTGAGCCAATACAATATGGTTCTGAGGCATAGAGCTGGAAAGAGTCATTCAAATGCGGATGCTCTTTCCAGAAAACCACAGGAAACCTGTGATATGCATCTTCCATCCATCGGGTCAAGCTAGCTTCCGTGCGGCGGTTGCAAATATTGCAAGAGGGTGGAGCAAGCGTTGGGATCCTTTTTTAAGGATGTGGATTATGCTGTCCCTTTGACCTCTTTGGGAGGGAAAAAAGGAGACGGCTGTGCCTCACGAGTGAGCCTGGGTGAGCATGATGTAGATGCCATAAGGGCAGGTTCATGCTCAGATAGTGGCTCTGAAGCTCAGAAAATTCAGCCGAGAGTGGGCGAAGATGGCAAGACAGTGCAAAACAGTGGGCGCCATACGCTTCTCAATCAATCTGAGGAAGTGTATCTGGAAATCGAGTCCTCCACAAATGGCGGGCTTGATATAAGAATATGCGGTATTACCCTCAGTGTTGACAAGGGCGACTCTTCCTGGGGTTTTCCAAATGAAAAAGTCAGGGAAGAACAGTCCAAGGATCCAGATCTTTCTCTAATCCTGAAATGGTTGAAAACTGCGTCTGTTCCAACCGAAAGTGAACTGTTCCTTTCAAGCCAGCGTGCGAAAGCGCAATGGTTGGACAAGGAAAGATTTGTTCTGATTGATGGAATTTTGTACCATCAAAAAGATGAGGGGGAGGAGAAGGATCTGGTTGTGCCATCAAGCATGAAGGAGGAAATCCTTAAGTCAAATCATGATTTGCCTTCCACGGGACATCAAGGGGTTGCCAGAACAAAGGCCAGAGTTAAAGAAAGGTTTTACTGGTATGGAATGGGTAGAGACATTGGAACGTATGTCTCGACCTGTTCAGTCTGCAGTAAAAGCAAGAAAAAAGGCCAGTATGGCAAATTTCCCATGCAGGAATATCAGGCTAGTGCCCCTATGGAAAGAGTACACCTTGACTTTCTGGGACCGTTGCCAAAGACGGCTCAGGGAAACGAGTATGTACTTGTCATGGTGGACCAATTCACCAAATGGGTGGAATGTGTTCCACTGAATTTACAAACTGCTGCGGAGACTGCAAAGGCAGCAGTGGACCATTTCTTCTCTCGATTCGGATACCCCTTTCAGGTATTTACGGATCAGGGTAGAAACTTCGAGTCTAAACTCTTTGCAAAGCTCTGTGAAATTCTGGAAATTCACAAAGCAAGAACAACTCCCTATCGACCGTCTGCAAATGGGCAAGTGGAACGCTTTAATCGCACAATAGTCGAAGCGATAAGGTGTTACCTAGTTGATGCTCAAAATCAATGGGACCGTCATTTGCAACAGATTGCTGGGGCGTTGAGAAGTGCAGTGAATAGAAATACTGGCTTCACACCCAACAAACTGATGCTAGGGAGGGAGGTGAACATACCAGCTCATTTAATGTTCCCTCACCGATTCGTGGAACCAGTCACAACTGAGGAATATGTGGCAACCCTGATGAAAAACATCGAGTCTGCTCACAATGTAGCAAGACAAAAGCTGCAAACATCTAGTAAAAGAATGAAACGAGACTACGATGTAAGGATCTTGACCAGGAATTACAAAAAGGGAGACATGGTATATCTTTTGGATACAGCTGTATTGAAAGGAAGCTGTAAAAAGTTGTCCCCTCCTTGGAAAGGTCCTGCAGTGATTTCTGAGAAATTGTCAGAATCACTTTTCAGGGTGAAACTGAAAAACTCCTTATTTGTCGTGAACCATGATCGCATGAAGCTGTGCTCGGACCGGAATGTCCCCGTATGGATTCAGCAGTGGCGGTTGAATCCAACCAAAGCTGCAGACAAGATCATAGACAAAGATCTGTACTGTACCTGTAGGCAACCCTGGCAGGGACGTTTTATGATACAGTGCGATGGTTGTGATGAATGGTTTCATGGTTCTTGTGTAAATATTACTGCATCGGAAGCTATCAACATTGATAAATTTTGGTGCGGTAGATGTAAACAGTAGCCTGCATTGTCAAAGTGTTCATTTATCTTTCAGAAAATGGACACCGTTACCAAAATAACTGAAATGACAAAGGCTAAGAAACTGGTGAGATCGAGAGATCTCGTAGACCAAATTCTGCTGTCGTCTGCAGAAGGTACGCAGCAGAAAGAGTTAATGCTCGGTCAGGTTGAGGTAGCAAAAAGCCGGCGTGACGTGGATTGGTTGAAGTCTGTTGCGCGGGAGGCGGACAAATTACAGTTCGCTGAACGCCAATGGATTGCTGACCATATCCATCCGATGCAATGGTCTACCCGGTCTAAGGTGGCAAAGATGCCGGAACCCAGCAGGGATATCCGGCTTAAGACAGATCCCAACTTAGAACGGGTAGTTGAAAATGCTGCCGAGACCGCATCGAGTGGGCCTGTTGAGGAGCCTATGGAGGTTGCGGTTACTGATTCCGCCCCTCTTGGGAACACCCAGCTAGCCGATAAGAGTGTTGACCCGGTTCCGTCAACCTCATCTGGCCGCAGTGGGTCGGAATTACGTAGGTCCCCTCGTAAAAGAGTGGGTAATGAACCTGTGACTCCGACAGTCTGCGATTCTCGGGGTAAGGCTGCGTCGACGGGTACAAGGAAGACAGGCAGAAATAACAACAAACCTGGTCTTACAAACCCGAGGCAAAACCAACCTGCTGGTCGTAAAGGGCAGCGTCAACCTCGCTCTTCAGAGTCGGGTGGGCAAAACCCTAATGATCGTCAGTGGGGCCCTGAGAAGAGGGTGAGGGATGATCGAAGTCGGTCAACCAATAAAAAGAAAGGAAAGGTGGAGACAGTGAGACTTGCTGCACCGGCTGCGGCTCCGGAGACCCCGGTACCTTCAGATAGCTGCCCAGTCCCGGGTTGTAGCGCAAGGATTACGCGGGAGCACGCATTGGAGTGCCATGTGCCTCTCATTTTTGACGAGAGGCAGGGCCTCACTGAAGAGGTGGCTCGCCGGCGTTTGAGCGCTTTACGGGAGTGTTCTCTGTCGGTTCTGGGGCGACTGGCGATTGAGGAGTTGGCACAATTCACGTGCCGAATTAAGCTCGCACAGTGTGGCAAGCGGTACAGTTTGTCGCGGGCTTATTCGGAGGCAATGTTGGCTTTGTGTCAACTGCAGGGGTGGGAGGTTTCAGAGAGGTTTTCCTTCTCTGAGCCTCTACATCCGGCTGTCTTGATCCACTGGCGCCTGATGCTGGGGATCGTGGCTTGCATGCCCCCTGCTGAGAGGAAAGCGTTGAAGGAGGCTTATCCTGAACTGGGTCCGCCCATCAGGGATAATCTACCATTAGCCTTCGACGCCCATTTTCACCTCGACCGTACCCGCAAAAAGTGCAAAAAGGTTACTGTCGAAACAATAGTGAACAGTATGGCTCCGGATGAGGAGTATCAAGTGCAGGTGTCAGGAGGCATTGCAGTTTTCTGTGATCCTGCAACATATCCGACGGAGACCCTTATGACGGAACTCACTGCAAATGGGTTTGGAGTCGCTATTGGCCTGCATCCCAAAAATGCCCAGTCATATGGGGACAAGGAGTGGGAGGCCTTTGAGCGAAGTCTGGCCTTACCGGGTGTAAAAGCCCTTGGTGAGGTGGGGCTGGACTACTCTGTCCATCCAGGGGGCTGGATTTCCCAAATCCGCACCTTGGATCGGGCTCTAAAGAGTCTTCAACCAGACCGGGTTCTTGTTTTTCACTGCCGACCTCAGGAGTCTGTAAGTGCGGACACGATCCTGGTGCAAGTGTTGTACCAGATTAAGGGGGTGGTACCGAGGGAACAGCGTATCCATTTACACTGTTACTTTTGATCTATCCATACTGTGGAGCTCTGGCTGCTAGAGTTCCCGAACACTCTATTTGGGATCGTGAAGGGTTCGGCACGGGCTGGAAACAGTCTTCAAAAGGAATGCATAGCAAAAATTGCTGAAGATAGGATCCTTTTGGAGACTGATTCTCCCTACTTTTGTGGGAACCGGCCGTTCTCATCGCCTTCCCTGCTCGGCATGACTGCTGAGTATATAGCCAGTATTCGGGGACAGGAGTGGACCCATGTTTTGCAGGTGGCAAGCAATAATGCTAAGTCCCTGTATGGCATGTAGGGAGCCATGACCTCGTGAGTTTGTAATTGATGAAAATTGTGAAAAGATAATAACATCTGTAATAGGAAAAATAATGACTTCAGTAATAGGAAAAGATAATGACATCTGTAATATAAAATAAGTTAAAAATAATAACAAACAATTATAAATAAAAGAAAAAAAAATAAAGGGGAGGGGGAAGAGGTCATGGAGTCACTCTAAGCCGGAGCAGATGGCAACAACGCCTCTCTATCCTGATATAAGTGAGGGTGTGAGTGGTGTTGGCAGAAAGCGGTTCCAGGTTCAAAGCCGACAGACAGGCCACAGGTGGGCAAATCCGCCGTGGTCGACTGCTAGACTCACTCTCATCCCAAATAAAACGGGGGGGGGGGGGGGGAGTGTAGTGGACGGCTAATAGACTGGGACCGTAACTGAGACCGGGACTGACTGGACCCGCAGACTACGCGGGGCCCCCGGTCTATAAATAGACAGACGGTCGAGGTGAGAGACATAACGCAAGATCTCTCAAACCAGACAAGACGCCAAAATACAGTGTGTAGTGGTATTAGTCAAGACGAAGGGCCCCGCACAGACAGGTAAGTACATACCCTCATTGCTAGTAGTAGCTCTAGTTGTAATAGCAGTAGTAAATACTTCAGAACTATCACGTTTTGGCATTAAGTAATTCGTCGATAAGAACTTCACATAAAGTAAATCCTTTGAAAATGAACATTTTGTTGCTGATGATTTATCATTGTCAGCATCATAACCTGTTGTTGGCAAGGACAGCAAGCTTGGTTGGTTTTGTCATTGGAACTTTGGGTAAAAGGGACTGAAATAATAAAGCAAATTTTTGCATTTGGATGCCATTTTAAAAATTCTTAACGATTGCCACAACAGCCTACGGATAAAATATTCAATATTTATCTAGGCAGTTCGAATGTGTAATATTTGGAGATTCACTGTCCCGGACCATATTTTTAATGCCCATAGTTTGGTTTCAAAAACAACAATAAGGTCTTTTTAAGGTTTATTCTGCTTGTGATTGTACTGTAATTGAAAGCACCGAATGCGCAAAGTCCAACTGATTTCTTTCTAAACATATGTTCAATATTGGAGTAGCGTACGGCAGATACTGTCTTAGATTCAAACCCCGGCTGGGTCAAATCAAAGACTTTAAAGTTGGTAGTAGTGGCTTCCCTCCTAACGCTCGGGGCTAAGGGGACAGCATTGACTCGTCGGTGTCGGTATAATCAAGGCTTTTTCAGCCTGTCTCACTGGGCCGGTATTCGGCCCCATTCCCAATGCCAAATAGCGACCATTTTTCCCAATTTCAAGAAAAAAATTCCCAATCTCATAAATTAATTCCCATTTGAACCAACATGCCTTTTACCTATAAAAAATAAATAACCAAGAAACCATGAAATCAAGAGACTTTTCCAATTAAGTGAATCGTTTGTTTACTTTTGATTAGTGTTAAATTCTGACAGAGAGTGCAGAATACAACATTTTACTATGCATTGATAGTAGCAAGTAAAATGTACTGTACAATTAATATTTCAGAGAATGATGAATTGGGTCAAGCTAGGAATCCGTCTCAGTCTCCCTTGGCCAGGAACAACTCTCCAATTTAATGAGAATCTGTATTGAAGGCCCTGCAGAGCTTTCTGGACAAACTCTGGAAGAGCTCTGTAACTCTTTCAGGGACACAAAAGCAAGGCAGATTAAGATTTAATGCAGAAAAATAAATGTTGAAATTTCTCAATTGGTTTGATTTGTCGATACTTTTTTTCCCAAATTTGGCTATTTACCGCATCAAAAATTCCCAATTTGGGCTAGGGCCTTTTTCCCAAAAACCCCTGAAAAAGCCCTGATAATGGACTGGCCGGGTTCAGCCCCTGGGCACCTCATAAGTGCGCCTGTGCTATAATGATAGAAATGTCGCTGCACAGTATCGGCAGAAATGCCGGAAAGTCCCATCCAACATTAATGGCCCAGTCTAAACCAAGTGTGCAGAGCACGAATCCGGTGTCACTTTTGAGCTGTCTGTTACCATTTCAGTGTAGATGCCCACTTCCAAAACAGGCGCCCGCGCCCATTTTTGTTGATACCCTATATCTCCAAAAGGGTAAGTGATATCCAACAGGAACACCAGATTCGTGTTCTGCACCCCCTCCCCCACAAAAAAACAAAAAAAAAACAACCTGGGACATAGTGAAGGTTTAGAGGAAAGTTGATTTGACCCAAAATTGACCAAATTTTCTAAATATGTCAATATTTTTGTATTTTAGATTAAAACTAAAAGTAGCAAAGGTGGTAGGCTTATGAATATTAATTATTATTGAGACAATTTGTTTACATGTTAGTATCCTGCAGGTATGAAGTGTATGGTGGCTACCTAGGGACTTAAGTTGACAAACCATCAATTCTCCATATATACAATTCACGACTGGTTGCCGTGACTACCAAAATCGCTGAAAAATGGAATTATGATGTTACTGGATTTAGTATCATGCCAGGTCTTCATGGCATCTATAAACATTGAAGGCAGCTTTATATCAGCTTCAAGTGGACACCATCTCCAGATAATTGACATGCTCGATCCCAGGTAGCAAAATTACAAAGTCGTTAAAAATGGTAGTGGTATAGCTCCCTTGCTTACGCTCAAGCAAATATAAGGGTAGGTCCACAATTGGTTGGCCCAGTGTCAGGATGTGGTATCATGCCAGGTGTCCACAGCATGCTATACATAATGAAGGAAGCACTATATCTGCTTCAAGTAGACACAGTCTCCAGGTAACTGAAATACTGTTGATGGGACGATAAACACAATAAACAAATAATTCACCCTTTTAGAAAAGGACAGCTGAATGTTGCTTATGTAGCTTAACTTTACTTTATTAACAAGATGCAATGTCTTAACAGGGCTTTTTCAGGGGTTTGGGGGAAAAAGGCCCCAGCCTAAATTGGGAATTTTTGACGCGGTGTTAGTAGGAGTGGTAGAAGTAGTAGTGATGATGGTGATAGAAGAAGTGGTAGATGTAGTAATGAGGATGGTGGTAGAAGGAGCAGTAGAAGTAATAAAGAAGGTGGTGGTAGTAGGAGTGGTAGAAGTAGTAGTGATGATGGTTATAGAAGGAGTGGTAGATGTAGTAATGAGGATGGTGGTAGAAGGTGCAGCAGAAGTAATAATTATGGTGGTGGTAGGAGTGGTAGAAGTAGAATGATGGTGGTGGTAGGAGTCGTAGAAGTGGTGGTAGTAGAAGGAGTAGTAGAAGTAATAATGAAGGTGGTGGTAGAAGGAGTGGTAGAAGTAGATGGTGGTAGTAGAAGGTGTTGTAGAAGTAATAATGATGGTGGTGGTAGAACGAGTCGTAGAAGTAGAAGTGGTTGTAGTAGAAGGAGTAGTAGAAGTAATAATGATGGTGGTGGTAGAAGGAGTGGTATAAGTAGAAGTGGTGGTAGTAGGAGTGGTAGAAGTAGTAATGATGGTAGTGGTAGGAGTGGTAGAAGTAGTAAAGATGTTGGTGATAGGAGTAGTAAAAGTAATAATGATGGTGGTTGTAGAACGAGTGGTAGATGATGTAATCATGGTGGTGGTAGAAGGAGTGGTAGATGAAGTAATCATGGTGGTGGTAGAAGGAGTGGTAGATGAAGTAATCTTGGTGGTGGTAGAAAGAGTGGTAGATGAAGTAATCATGCCTGGTGGTGGTAGAAGGAGTGGTAGATGAAGTAATCATGGTGGTGGTAGAAGGAGTGGTAGATGAAGTAATCATGGTGGTGGTAGAAGGAGTGGTAGAAGTAGAAGTGGTAGTAGAAGGAGTCGTAAAAGTAGTAATGATGGTGGCTGTAGGAGTGGTAGAAGTAGTAAAAATGGTGGTAGAAGGAGTGGTAGAAGTAGTAAAGATGTTGGTGATAGAAGGAGTGGTAGAAGTAGTAAAGATGTTGGTGATAGAAGGAGTGGTAGAAGTAGTAATGATGGTGGTTGTAGAAGGAGTGGTAGATGAAGTAACCACGTTGGTGGTAGAAGAAGTGGTAGATGTAGTGGTAGTCGGGAATGTGTATTGTCTCCCAAAAATCCTATGGTGATATTTTGTGATATCCAACTCTCTGCATCAGTAACTAATGGGTTTGTATTGTACTTTGAAACTTTACATTATTTACTGTATATCATAAGATTTTTTTAACAGGTAACAAA
Source organism: Sinonovacula constricta (assembly GCA_007844125.1). Lineage (NCBI taxonomy): Eukaryota > Metazoa > Mollusca > Bivalvia > Cardiida > Solecurtidae > Sinonovacula > Sinonovacula constricta. The sequence continues at coordinate 9,275,734 of CM017573.1, forward strand.
TAATTTATATGATTAAGACACTGTTAATAGTCTAAATAATATCTGAACTGACACAAGACAAAACAATTTCTAACTTAAATCGTTAACTGAGCAGATACTGACTTAGTGAACTGGCTAGTTAGTAGATACAGCCTTTCAAACTGGCCTGATAGTTGGTTATAGTCACAGTGTTCACATAGATTTAAGCTCACCTGAGCTCACCGGACCTGGTATTGTAAATGGTAGAGCCCCGGGTTCGATCCGGGGCCGCGACATACCAAAGTCGTTAAAAATGGTAGTGGTATAGCTCCCTTCATGCTCAAGCAAATATAAGGGTAGTTCCACAACTGGTTGGCCCGGTGTCGGGATAATGTGACTGGGTGTGGTATCATACCAGGTGTTCATGGCATGCTATACACCGTGAAGGCAGCACTATTTCTGCTTCAAGTGGACACCATCTCCAGATAACTGATATAATGTTGGTGGGACGATAAACCCAATAAACAAACATCACCTGAGCTCATGCTCTGTCTGGTATGTCAAATTCAAATAAAGTTTCTCAGAAGCTTCTGCAGGCATAACGAAAAGTTGTTCAAATAATTTTGATTCATTAAAAATACATGGCTGCCATATATGGCTATATAGGAAAAATTAGAAAATCATCTTGTCAGAAGCTAGAGCCTTGATATTTGGTATACCCGTTTGTTTATAGTGATGGTGGTTAAAGGTGAGGTAAAAGTTGTAACGGTGGTGCTTATTGGAGTAGTAAAAATAGATGTAGTGGTGGTAGGAGAAGTAGATGTAGTGGTGGTAGGAGAAGTAGATATAGTGATGGTTAGAGATGTAGATGTTGTGGTGGTTGGAGATGTAGTTGAGGTGGGGGAACTTGAACTAGAAGTAGTAGCAGATGTAAGGATGGTGGTAAAAGAAGTGGTAGAAGTTGATGTAGTGGTAGTGGTAGAAGAAGTAAATGTAGCAATGGTTGTAGGAGGTGTAGAAGAAGATGTGTCTGGTAGGGGTGGTAGAACTAGATTATGTGGTGGTGGTAGAAAGAGTGGTAGAAGCAGATATAGTGCTGGTAGAAGATTTAGTGCTTGTGGTAGAAATAATGGTAGAAGTAGATATAGTGCTGGTGTTAGAAGGAGAAGTAGATGTAGTGCTGGTGGTAGAATGAGAAGTAGATGTAGTGCTGGTGGTAAAAGGAAATTTAGATATAGTGCTGGTGGTAGAAGGGGAAGTAGAAGTAATACAGGTGGTAGAAGAGGAAGTAGATATAGTGCTGGTGGTAGAAGGAGAAGTAGATATAGTGCTGGTGGTAGAAGGGGAAGTAAAAGTAATGCAGGTGGTAGAAGGGGAAGTAGATATAGTGCTGGTGGTAGGTGAAGTAGATATAGTGCTGGTGGTAGAAGAAGAAGTAGATATAGTGCTGGTGGTAGAAGGAGAAGTAGATATAGTGCTGGTGGTAGAAGGAGAAGTAGATATAGTGCTGGTGGTAGAAGGGGAAGTTGATGTAGTGCTGGTGGTAGAAGGAGAAGTAGATATAGTGCTGGTGGTAGAAGGGGAAGTAGAAGTAATGCAGGTGGTAGAAGGGGAAGTAGATGTAGTGTTTGTGGTAGGAGAAGTAGATATAGTGCTGGTGGTAGAAGGGGAAGTAGATGTAGTGCTGGTGGTAGAAGGGGAAGTAGATGTGGTGTTTGTGGTAGGAGAAGTAGATGTAGTGCAAGTGGTAGAAGGGGAAGTCTTTTGCCATTTAATTTGGCGTTTTTCGATAAGTAAATCAGCTCAGCCATATTCTTTGTTTACACTTTGCAGAAGTCTTGTTTGATTAAATTGTTGAACAGTATGTAATTATAATGTTCTAATTCTTCTGCAATGAACTATCTTATATCAATGCCACAACTTGCTGTAAATTGTATGTCCATAAGATTTATGCTTTTATGCAACATTTGATTTTCTTAAATCCAGAAATGAAATTGTCAGAACAAAAGTAACTACTTTAAAACTTATTGTACTGTATACGCATATGCAAATCGAGTACACTGCATTTCCTGAGTGGTTTAGAATGAATTCACTTGACATGGATTGGACAACCAACTTCATTTTCAGTCTGTCATCGGCTATGGGTTTTCATCAGTTGAGCATATTTGACTTTGGATGCTCAATGATGGTAGATGGTGGTAGAAGGTGTGGTAGAAGTAGTAGTACCAGGGCTTTTTCAGCCTGTCTCACAGGGCCGATATTCGGCCCCGTTCCCAATGCCAAATAGCGACCATTTTTCCCAATTTCAAGAAAAAATTCCCAATCTCATAAATTATTTCCTATTTGAACCGAAATGCCTTTAAAAAATAAATAACCAAGAAACCATAAAATCAAGAGACTTTCCAATTAAGCGAATCGTTTGTTTACTTTTGATCGGTGATCTGTGAAAACTACTTTCCGTGAATTTATGTATGAATGTAACCGGTGAAACATAGACTCTTACCCAGCCGTATACCCAGGCTGTCCAGCGTCCCTAAAATTCCTAAAAAATCCTAATTTTTTTCAATTTGGCTAAAATTCCTAAAAAAATGAAAAATCCATAGGGATTTCCTAAAAAAGCCCTTATTTTTTTTACTTCAATTCCTATTTTTTTTTTTTTTTAGATTTCTTCCAATTTTCTAAAGATGTTTTAATTAAATCCATACTTAATGTGTGTTTACATGTAGTCTGTAGTTGTAATTCAGCATATACAGTAAAGGCAGTTGACCAGTGGATCTCAGTACCCAGTTTGTTATTGGTTGTGACCTGGAGTGACAACAGATGTACATGTAATTCTAAAGGTATGTTTTTTAGAAGCAATACTTCTGAGCCATTTTCCCAATGAAGATTATCTGAGGGAAATAAGCTCATGCTCTTTCACTAAAATGCAGCATGGACACGGAAGTATTTCCTGAGTACTTTAAGAGGAGTTTGAAGAATACACATTTTGTTTGCTTCATTATATTACCAAATCTTTGATGTGTATTACAAAGAGGTGATGAGCATGAGAAAGTTCTATCAAACAGTCACCAAGTATCTACAGAAGAGACTTCCACTTGACAATGAGATGCTTCAGGATCTGAAATGTCTGCATCCATTGGAACAGAAATCTGAGAGAGGGACAAGCAAAATCAGAAGAATTGCAGAAAGTGTGCCCCAGGTGGTTGAAGAAAGTAGTATTTCCCAAGTAACAGATGAATGAAAAATGTACCAACTTCAAGATATAACAGACAGCTTGAAAATTGATGACACACAGAAGGACATTAGAGTGGATGATTATTGGAACAGAGTACTCCAGTCCAAGAGCTGTTACAGTTCACCAAAATACAAAGTATTAGGGCCCTTAGTGAAAGCTGTTTTATGCTTGGCCCATGGAAATGCAGAAGTGGAAAGGAGTCTGTCAGAAAAGAAGAAGATGCTCAGCAAAGAAAGAACACTACTTTCTGATTCCTCTATTAATGGCCTTAGAATGGTAAAGGATGCTGTCAAAGTTAGCCCTGGAGGTGTTGCAGATATGAACATTACAAAGGGATTGCTTGAAGCTGGAAGAAAGGCTCACACCTTGTACGAAAGGAGAATTGAAGAAGAGGAGATTGAGAGGCAACAGGCAAAGAAGGCTAGACTTGAGTCAGAAGCAGAACAAAAATAGGTTAGAAGAATCTAGGAAAGAATTAGAAGGTAGGAAATTGTCCTTGAAGAAAAAAGAAAAAAGCCATGATTGAGCTGGACAAGCAGCTAGGACAAGATTTACAATCTGCAGAAAAACTGTTTGGTGAAGCCAATGAAATACTGAAAACGGCAATCAAGAAAAAAGACTTTGATGAAGATGGAATTGTACAAGGTCTTATTGAAGTGGCTAGTAAGAAAATGAAGGAGACAAGAGAGCAAACGAAGAAAAACAGAAAGAGCAAAGAGGAGCTTGCTGCAAAGCAGAAGAGACTTATTGAATACTTCTCTAAAGGGATAAGTGCTCCAGCTAAATCTGATAAGAAGAAATGAACATGAACCATGTATAGGTACACTTTACGATGCAACATCACACTGCAATTTAAGAATGAACCCTGTATGTGTTTTTATTTCCTCGCCAGCTTGGAAGACATGTATAATATTGCTCATGATTAAAGATTTCAAAGTGATATATTTGATGATCTATCAGTTGATTGGTTCTTAAAGCTTATTATTGATTACAAGAGATCAGTAGGGTAATTTCTGTATGCTTCTACTTGACTTGTAGGAGAATTTAGTGATTGTTATGTTTCATGAGAAATGTTTTATTTTGAATATGACCACACTAAGTTAATGACTTAATACCAACAGGTTATGATTTTTGAGACTATATAGTGATTGTATAAATGTTTCTTGTGGTTACTAGCTATACACTTGTGTATTTGCAGATGTGTACCTTCTACAGCAGTTTTTTCTGCAATGTATATTGTAAAATTAATAATATTTGAAATAAATCAAGAAAAAATATGTTAAGGTGAGGAAATGTGATGGCTAGAAGGGTAGATGAGGAGGCCATAATTATTGTCTTGTATTGACTCTAACAAGTGTATAGCTAGTACCCAAATCCACACATTGTTATTAATGTGTTCTTTTCAGTTAAGTATTATTATACCATCAGTATATTCAATTGGTCACAGCCAACAGCTGCTGGGACACTGAAGCCCTTGAAGACATTTTTCATGTTAGTAAAATACTGTATGTTAGTTTCTGATTTGCCAAATGAGAAAAGTAAGTCCATTTAATACCTTTATATTTCCTATTTTTGTTACTAAGTTCCTAACTTTAGCCCTAAATTTTCCCTAATTTTTTTTATATTTTAGCCCTAAAATTAGCCCTAATTTTTTGTCAAGAAGTGCTGGACAGCCTGTATACCGTAACGCAAGTTGAAGATGCGTCACGGAGCCATTCCAGATAACCTTGCAATCAATATATGGTTTGAAAATTAACAGGAATTATTTTTTATTTCATAAACAAAAGTATTCTCGTCATAACTGTTAGACTGTGTATAAAACTGAAAGGAGTTATGAAGCAAAAACGGTACATGCAGTACCGGCTTTTATACTGACCCGCGAAATATAGAGACGAAAAATTCTTCGCGATCAAGAATCTACCAACTTCTGTAGATGATGACCATAATACCATCCAGCACAAAAGCTGTGGAGAGAGGGTTCAGCACCATGAACCTACTATGCACTTCTTTTAGAAGCTCCCTTGGCCAGGAAAAACTCTCCAATTTAATGAGAATCTGTATTGAAGGCCCTGCAGATCCTTATGAACAAACTCTGGGATAGCTCTGTAACACTTTCAGGGACACAAAAGCAAGGCAGATTAAGCTTTAATGCAGAAAAATAAACGTTGAAATTTTCCAATTGGTTTGATTTGTTGATACTTTTTTTCCCCAAATTTGACTATTTACCGCGTCAAAAATTCCTAATTTGGGCTGGGGCCTTTTTTCCAAAACCCCCTGAAAAAGCCCTGAGTACTGATAGTGGTAGGTGTGGTTGATGTAGTGGTGTGGTTGATAGGAGTGGTAGAAGAAGTGGTGGTGGTAGGAGTGATAGAAGTCATGGTGGTGGTAAAGTTGTGGTTGATGTAGTGGTGTGGTTGGCAAGATGGGTAGAAGTCATGGTGGGGTGGTAGTGGTAGAATTCATGGTGGTGGTAGATGTTATGGTGGTCGGAGTGGTAGAAGTGGTGGTGGTAGGAGTGGTAGAAGAAGTCTTGGTGATGGTAGAGATGTGGTTGATGTAGTGGTGTGGTTGGCAAGAGTGGTAGAAGTCATGTTGGTGGTGGGAGTGGTAGAAGTCATGGTGGTGGTAGATGTTATGGTGGTAGGAGTGGTAGAAGTGGTGGTGGTAGGAGTGGTAGAAGAAGTCGTGGTGATGGTAAAGGTATGGTTGATGTAACGGTGTGGTTGGCAAGAGTGGTAGAAGTCATGTTGGTAGTAGATGTGGTGGTGGTAGGAGTGGTAGAAGTGATGGTGGTAGGAGGGGTAGAAGTTATGTTGGTAGTAGATGTAGGGTTGGTGGTAGGAGTGGTAGAAGAAGTGGTGGTAGAAGGAGTGATAGAAGTTAATGTTGTGGTGATGGTAGAAGGAGTAGTTGTGATTGTAGTAGTAGTAGATGTACAATTTTACATTTAATAGGAGAAGTAGTAGTAGAAGTATTTAGTAGAAGTTGATGTGCATGTTTAATATACTTATATTTTTAGAAAGACTTTTTCATATAGAAAGAAATCTTAAAATGAAGATGCTTTATGTAAAAGGAACCCAGTTCTTTGTATTTTCTTTTTTTTTAGCTCACCTGAGCACAACGTGCTCAAGGGGAGCTTTTGTGATACCGCTTCGTCCGTCGTCCGTCGTCCGTCGTTCGTCGTCCGTCGTCAACATTTACCTTGTGAACACACTACAGGCCACAATTTTTATCCAATCTTCATCAAACTTGGTCAGAATGTTTGTCTGCATGAAATCTTGGATGAGTTCATTATTGGGTCACCTGGGGTCAAAAAGTAGGTCACGAGGTCAAATTTTAGGAAAAACTTGTGAACACACTAGAGGTCACATTTATAGCCCAATCTTCACCAAGCTTGGTCAGAATGTTTGTCTGCATGAAATCTTGGATGAGTTTGTAAATGGGTCACGTGGGGTCAAAAAGTAGGTCACAAGGTCAAATCTTAGAAAAAGCTTGTGAACACACTAGAGGCCACATTTATAGCCCAATCTTCACCAAACTTGGTCAGAATGTTTGTCTGCATGAAATCTTACATATGTTTTGAAGTGAGTCATGTGGAGTCAGTAGGTTACTTGGTAAAATTCTACAAAATGTTATCAACACAGTGGCCACACTAATGGTCCAATCTTCACCAAAGATTTCTAAAGTAAATAACTCTTAATTACTTGATGCCAGATTTGAGCCTATGTAAAGCCTGTGTCATCAGGTGAGCGATTAAGGGCCATCATGGCCCTCTTGTTTAATTTACTTTTCGTTTATATAATGGCACACCTTAGAATTAATGTAAAAAACAAATTGATTGATGAAGAAAACCGCCTAGTTAATTTGAATTAACTATTTGTATATAACGTAGCATAAAGGAATACAGTTGTATTTTGTAATATTTATGTTTCATTCTGTTTCCATGGTGACAATGGGTGCTGCAGATTTAGAAGTCAGACCCTTGTTGACCAATGTGTATTGTGGATGTGCTAAGGCTATTCAATAAGTTCATTTAATTTTGCTCTAAAACTGTCATTAGGCCTAAAAAAGAGGTTTATTTCCGGTTACATGACAGACAGTATATTTTACCTGCCGAGTCAAAAGTTTTTATGTAAAAAAAATCGGTATCTGGATTTTTCATCCAAATTTAGCGTGTTCCATTTTAATTTTACGATGCGATAGTTTTTACGTACCGTGGCGGGAAATCATGTGCATCAACTGGACGATTGGTTCAATGTCATATTGATCGGATGTTAATGTCTAAATGATAGAGACCATCAGTGCGACCCGATGTGGAGTTGATTTATACCATGTAAGCAACGCTGTTGTGATGTAGCAAAACGACAAGCTCGCTAGTCGCAGAACGTTTGGAAAAGTGTACTTAACAATACAAATTAATTTATATGTAAATGTATGGTCAATCTCTATCAAACATCTTTCTTGGTGAATAGAAAGTCACTTTTGATTCCAACTTCTGGAATAGTGATTTTGTTAAAGGTTCTTTAAGTTACACTACTCTAAATATACCAAATGAATAGTAAAATATTACAGCATAGGACAGAACATAACTAAATGGTCATGTCAACTTGTATTATTGCTGTTTAAAAAACAACAACAACCCCCCCCCCTAAAAGAAAAACAACAAAACAAAACAAAAACAAACAACAACAAAAAAAACCTACCTACCAACCCATATTTTTCTTGGCTTGTAAACAGAATCAAACCTCTTCTTTTTTGGCCTTATTGATATTTTTGGAAAATATCTGTACCATAGTAACCTGGTATATAACGCATCTTGCCTGGCACCATTCTCTTGATCTGTAATGACGTCAATGTTACATTTGGAGCCTGTCATTGTGCCTTTACGTATGAACTAGTAATTAAAATTTGTATAGAATTTACATTTTCTTTTAGATTTTAATAAAAATTATTAAGTGTGTAGTATCTATGTTACATCGTATATTTGTAAAGTATCACTTAATTTAATTCAAGAGTGGTTTGATTTTACGGAAAAAATTCCCCCAACTTATTAAACAGCCCTTGTGTATCTTTAATATGTAAAATATTGTTTCTTTCTTTGTTACCATGGTAACAGTGGATGCAACAGATATATAAGTGAGACTCCTGCTATGCAGCCTACGGTGTTGATGGTTCCCTATGTTCCTTTATTATGTACCTCAATGAGGTGAGTAGTGATAGGAAATAACATTGTATGACAACATATTGAGCATATTTTTATACAAAATTCAATATTTTATGCAAATATGGACTTACACTTTATGAGCAGAAGTTCTGGTTTATTAAATAAAAAAGCTTAAAATATACCAATAAGTAATAGTGGCCCTAGCCTGGTGCCTGGTGTTGTGCATCCCTCAACATTTTAAAATAACATCTCTGGAACCGCTATTAAGATTGTTCAAAGAATTGTAATACATCAAAAAACTTGGCTCCCAGGGGCATGGCCATTTTCTATATATGCCCTTGTAGTTAAAAAAATTAAAATTGATTGTCAATATTTTGCTTGTGTACATGTATTATTATTATTCTGTTTGTGTTAACATTCCTGATATTTTAGCTGAATGTCTACGGCACTCAGGCGAGCGACAAGGGCCATGATGGCCCTCTTGTTTAGTTTTTCTACAAAAGAACAAAACAAGACAGCTTCAGATCTAAAGAAAAAACTACTGTGAAATGCACTGCACTATTATGTAACACCAGGATAAACAAGATGACTTTCAAAATGATCACAGTACTAAGCAACAATCTATTAATTTATGTAAACTAAGCAAAAAATTTACTTAAAGAGATCTTCAAATATTCTTTTTATAACAGTAATCATTTGTTTATATAAACATTATGTATCTACATGTGTGGTTTAAATGAAACATGGATTACCTTAACAGCCTCATCAACATTAATTTTGAAATTATTTCTGTTGTAAGAAATACCTCACAGTGACATTTAAAAAAAATAAATGATTTTTTATTATTCCTGTTGTAAGAAATACCTCACAGTGACATAATTTGTAAAAACTGATTTTTAATTATTCCTGCCATTAGAAATACCTCACAGTGACATTATTTGTAATATTGATTTTTAATTATTTCTGCTGTTAGAAATACATCACACTGAAATTATTTCTCATATAACCGTAAAGGCAGCACTGACCTTATTCATTTCAGGGTTGAGGGTTTGTGTCCCATGCATGCAACGGTTCAGTGAAGGCATCAACCGATAATCTTCCTTTAGTTGTGTTAGTCCGGTGAGTCTTATGTTTGAATCCCAATTCTTAAAGCCATGCAAAACAGTTCAAAACAAAAAATATATGACACAGAAGACCTAAGACATCAGTAGCGTTTAATCATTAAGCCATCCTTAGATTTAAATAAACTGATAACTCTGCCAAAATAAAAAAATCAATGGCAGCCTTTATTTCATGGTTTATCTCCCCTTTTTGTACTTAGAAATTATGGTTAACCTGTTTCGGCAAGTTGGATATTTCTCACTTTCGACAATGAGCAGTGGCATGAAAGTTTGCACACTTACTAAACAGGGCACTGGTCACCCTAACAAGTTACATAACTCTGGCTACCCTTATTTCTTGGATTATCATGACAAACTATGCTACCAGGGTTCGCATGTGTTTTCTGAACAAAGCATCTTGTTTTTATTTCTTGTTTCATTGGTTAGCATATTTACAACCGACAAATTTATGAACTAAGAATTTTATGAACTAAGAAATTTATTAATTGTTTTAGTATTACTCTCAGTTAAAACTTTGCTGTAAAAAGTACAGCAGTATACCAACCAGAAGTACCGGTAGTATGTCTGTAGAGGTTTGATGTTCTCCATGGCCAAGAGGTTAGAGTTGCCATGGCAATCCTTCTTGCTTTTAATGGAATGTCCTGCGCAATCATCAATAATTTCTTAATTATAAAATAAGAGGAATGGGGTAAATTTGGTGAAATGGAAATTATCTCCCTTGGTAGTTAATATCCGAGGTATTCCAAACAGTAGGTAGGTCCTTGTAGCTGGAATTCTTGGACATTATCACCTGTACTTTTGTAGATATTGCAATTACAAACAGTGAAATTTCTTACTTTTGCATAAATATAACCTTAAAAGTAATTCAAATACTTGTAGAGATATGTTATTTTAAAAAGAAAATGGAAATGTTTATTGGTGATGGTTAATGTGGGTATCACAAGAAAGGCAGAAAAGTCAACACCCTCCATAGAGCAAAAGCATAAAAACCCAGTAATACAAATGAGGGATTAGCCGGCATTTTTGCCGATACTGCGCAGCGACATTTCTATCATTATAGCACAGGGGCACTTATGAGTTGCCCAAGGACTGAACCCGAGCGTTAGGGGGGAAGCCACTACTACCAACTTTAAAGTCTTTGGTATGACCCTGCCGGGGTTCGAACCCACGACCTCCCGATCCGCAAGCCGACGCTCTACCATAAGACAAATGAAAGGACATAGTTACATTTAGGGATTATTCAGGGGAGACTATTCATTAATGTCTCTCATTGCACCAAGCATTATTTTCCGTTATATGCAAACATAACAAAGCCAATGACGACACTTGCCTATGTAGAACCACTGGTACACTGCAGGTCAGCTAGTAAACCTCACCTTAAGTCCTTGGCTCCAAACAGGACTCTAACCCATGCAATGACTAAGCAGTCAGATAAGTTACAAGTCCAGTTTTGTATGAATACATAATTAAAATCTTCCAGGCCAACATCACAGCTGACCTGGAGGAGCTGATGGACCTGCTGGTCGACCCCAATGAGTGACAAAGCTAACATTGAGGAGGATGTGGATCAAGCTTATCTGGATTCACGAGAAACGTGAAGTCACAAGCCTTGACAGCTAGCAGGACCTCTCAAACAGTGCACAGGAAAAAGTGAGAAAAACAAGGTTGTAGTGAATGTTTGTTAAGTTAAGGTTAAATCCCCAAACAATCTTTCAGTTTTCCAGAGACATTGTCTACTTCATGAACATATATTACTGCCTTCACTATGACAGCATCCAAAAACAACCTGGCATAATCACTTCTGGTCACATTATTCTAACACTAGGCCACCCACTTGTGAAACTTCCCAAACATTTGCTTCAGATTTAGTAGGGAGTGATACTACTACTATTACTACAACCACCACCCATTGTCACACATCCATCATCTTTTTCAAACATCTCCTGTAAAACTGCTGGGCCAAATTCAGCTAAACTTTCTCAAAAGGTTAAGTAGGCAGGGGGAACAAAATATTGTTCAAATTATTTTGATCTGTCAAAAAAAACAGGGCTGCCAGGGGCATGGCCATTTTCCATATATGGCTATGTAGGAAAACTAAGAAAATCTTTTCAGAAACTGTCAGTGCTAGAGCCCTGATACTTGGTGTACATGTTTCTTGTGGCCTTGTGTCAAGATTGTTAAAAGAATTTTGATTCGTCAAAAAACATGGCCACCAAGGGTGTGGTCATTTTCTCTATATATGGCTAAATAGGAAAACTTTGAAAACCTTCACCCTTGTCATAAACCACAAAAGCTAGAGCTTTGATGTTTGGTTCATGTCTTCCTTTGGTGGCCTTCTATCAAGATTGTTCAAACAATTTTAATCTGTCAAAAAGCATAGACACAAGGGCTAAATGTCTACAGCACTCAGATCAATATAGGGCTATCATGGCCCTCTTGTAAATTATTTTGCTATGTCTGTGCCCAACTTTGAAGCGGGAACCTCCCTTTCCTGAAGAGACATTCTACTGATGACACAATCATATTCAGTGGATTGTGATTTATATTATGGCCTCTAAGCTACAATTACTACAGTCTGTTAATGTAAACATTTCTAGCATCTCCTCTGTTTGAAAAATCATTTGAATTTGAATGACAAGTGGTTAGAGTTGTTGATTTGTAACTCATCAGCCCCTCACCATATGGATTCTGGTCTGGGTGGAAACTTTCATGTGAGGAGGTTTTCCAGCCAATCTGCACTGTGCTGGTGGTTCTAACCAACCTTAAGTCTAGGGTCTTCCTCTACAAATAATTAGCTGGACGTCTCCAACATGATCATAATTGTGTTGGTTCGATGTAACAAAAACAATAACTATGCTTGTAGTGATCACAACAAGGTAATGTGTCTTGGGAGAAGTGCTAAGGGACTTGGATATATCGGTTAAGACCTGCTGAAATAAAGACCAACAATGTGGTTTCTTGCAGTATATGAAATTAAAAGTGAAGAGCACTGGCCTGAAATCTATTACTATATACTATATACAACTATATGGTAGACCCTAAGCAACACTTGGGCTGTGGCATCCTTAAAACACTTTCTATCTGAAGCCCCACTTGTGCCAGGTCAGTAAACTGGTTAAGTAAGAGTTTAAATGGTTTCATCATTACATTTGTCTGTGCTTTGATTACAAATGTTTTCTTCACTTGCCAGTTGCTGACTCAACACCCCTATACTGAGAAGTTTATCGGGGAGCCATACATATACACCATGAATTATTGAGGACCTTGACGAGGTACAGACCACCATACAGAAGATACTGGACACATCATGTATCAAACCCTAGATTAGACACCATACCAAAGAACCAACCTTGATAGCATGTTGGTTCCATGTACAGAAGGCACTGGGTTCAAATCCAAGTTGAGACACATTGAAGATGAGATGAGATGAGATGGCTACTCAACAGATAAGGTGTGAAAATACAGGTAAATAGACTATAGGGACCAGCAACTTGTTGGACTATTCGAACTTAAGGTGTAACAACAAATCCCATGGTAAGTTATATAGAACAAAGAAGGCAAAATGATGGGACAGGCAGTTCTGTTTGATCTGGTGTTCAAGTGACTGGGGTTTGACAGTCATAAAAGTTGACTGCAGTATACCTAGCTTGTTTACTCCGAGCTTATAAGAGTTGTTCCATGAGTGGTTGTCGTTTGAAACTGTTTAAGGAGGGCACATGGCATAGTGGTAGAGTTGGCGTCTAGTAACTCCTCTGATCCTATAGCCTCTGTCTGGGTTCAAGTCCTGTTTGAGACGAAGGACTTAACATGGGAAGGTGTTTCAGCTGACCTGTGGTGCACAGGTGGTTTACCTTCACCAATATAGTTGGAGATCTATATGACCATAGTTGGTCTCTGCCTGTATTTCAACAACAGTGTTAAACTGTCCTATAACTGACTGCAGAAATACCTTGAGTGCATTTCATTTACCTCCTTTTGACATACTGGTAAGTAAGGCAAGTATTCAAACAGTTTTAAGTAAGAAATTGCTCATATAATGATTTTCAGCACACAGTATCTAAAGCATTATAAGCTAATGTCTCGAACTTAGCATGTAGATTAAACTGGTTACGATTGAGCTGATGGTCACATCAAATCAACTTGATTTGGACTTGTGGTTGTTGAATTTAAACCCAACACTCACAACTGCATCTATAGATAGGTCCACTGCCTACTTGTCTACAATCACATAGAAAGTAAGGTCAGTGTGTTGCACGCTGTTTAATGGCAGTTGACAATTTTAACTTCTCTGACTATGTAGCCTACCATCATGTGGGTTCGAGTCTTGCTGGAGGTGAAGAACCTAATGTGGGACGGTCTTCCAGCTGACTTGCAGTGCACTGGTGGTTCTACCCAGACATTTGTCTGGGACCTTCCTGCACCTCAATAGCTTGACATCACTATGATGACCATAATTGGTTGCTGCGATCTATTGCTTAGATACCCATTAGTTCGGTGGCACTAAATTAGAAAACTCAAGCTTAAAGTTTTATGCCATTAAATAATAATAATAGCCTCAACTTAAACATTCATGTTACCAACAAGCTAAAAAAATGTCTCCAACCAAGTAATAATCATAATCTTTTGCACAAATCTGCGATATTAACAACACGTGTAAACAAGCGAATTTTAACAGGAAATTTCGATAGTTTACAAAATATGTCGAAGCTTGGCCGAGAACCTACTACTTTGCATACGAAGCCACGCCCGCCATGTTGAAAAATGTTTTGACAAGATGCCGTCTTCAATGTTAGTATTGTTATTTTATTTATGCACAATTTATGGTGAACATGTATGATTGTTGTATGTTATTGTTTATTTGCTATTGAGCTCTCTAATTGGGGAAACAGATTTGACTGTTCGCACTGAATTGGCCTGTTTTGACACTAGTTGACAGTACTGTTGTCCTTTTCGCTCACCTATGGCTCCAGAGTATCGGAGTGATCATAATTTATTTTAACCCAACTGATTTTTACTTTTTCTATCAACACGTATATTTTACTTTCGCCAGTTCATTATGCTGTCATAGTTGACAGTGTGAACAACATTTTAGCATAAACGTGCATTTGTTGTTTGTACACATGTATTTTTGTAATCAAATACAACTACCATTTTTGGTCGTTTTATTACTGTACGTTCTGACCGGTCATTCTTTAAACAAAGCAAATTTGATAACGACAACATTCATATTTCTTTTAAATTGACATATAAATTAAACTTAGTATTTACTTTATATGAGGGTGCATTGTATTTACAGAGTAGCAGTCACCCTGTTACCATAGACGGCTTAAGACCATCCCACTGCTGGACCAAGTCATGGGAACTAACCTAGAGAGAAAGGCATAGACTGGAGACCTCTTGTAATGCATGACAACCAGCCCAGCACCAGCTAACTAGTTGTGTGATTTGTGTTTAAGAACTGCATGTTAAATATGTATTATTTTAATTAGAAATTTATGGTTGCTACAAATTTATTATTAGATCAGTTCATAGTTTCACAATGAGGCTAGCCACTTATTACATTTTCATTATTCACATTTTTTAACTTGAAAAATCACTACACCACACCGAAACGCTGCTTCATAAAGTTTTGGAATGAGGGCAAGTGAATGTGTCGTCAGCTATGACTCCAGTGTCCTTGGTGGCTCACTGCATGTGTTTGAGACCTAGTTGTAATGAACACTTTCATGTGGAAGGGTCTGTCAGCTGTCCCACTCTGGGGTCCTCCTTCACAGTAATAACTGAACAACACTATAGTAACTTAGTAACCAAAATATTGTTGCCATGTTAAATCTAGAAAAAACAGTAAAAACAAAAGGGGTTAAAACACAATAATGGATTAACAATATTTCCACAACTGAAAACATATTATTGATATGTCTTCATGGCATGCTGTATTTACAATGCTGGATCCAGACCTTGTGTCGGGTATGGTATCATGCCAGTTGTTCACAGCATGCTATATAATACACAATTAAGGCAGCATCTTATCTGCATTAAGTGGACACCATCTCCAAATGACTTAATTATGTTGCTTGGACAATAAACCCAATAATATGTTGCTTGGACAATAAACCCAATAAATAATTATTCTAGTCTGTTAAAACATTGCTAATATTTTCTTGCTCACTATAACTTAATGTCTATGACTCAGGTGAGCGATATAGGGTCATTATAGACCCCTTGTACTCTTTTTCTCACACCTTTTTGCGTTCAGAAAAGAAAATGTAACATGAACCTCAAAATATTTCATAAATTGTATTTTCAGTTTCTCCATTTCTTGTGAATAGCAGTTAAGATGTGCTAGTGGGTATTCCTTGGGATGTCCATCCTATAAATGCAACATGGTCCCTTGGCCAGTCAGTTCAGACATACTGGTCAGAGGTGCCTGTCTTTCAAGCATGGACAGATCAATGGATTATGTTGGGCAACATTGTGACAGTAACAGAAGATATAATGGTAATTCCAAATGGAACTAGTAAGATATTCCTTATTTAACCATTTTTTTACTTATGAAATTCACTACTTTGCTTTTGTAAAAACATGCCCTACTTCTGACTTTTTTTGAAGAGGCAGTAG
This sequence comes from Sinonovacula constricta, assembly GCA_007844125.1. Classification (NCBI taxonomy): domain Eukaryota; kingdom Metazoa; phylum Mollusca; class Bivalvia; order Cardiida; family Solecurtidae; genus Sinonovacula; species Sinonovacula constricta. Next base: position 9,291,830 of record CM017573.1, read on the forward strand.
AAAGCCTGCATTACGTGAGTACACAAGTGTATGTCTGCGAAAATAGTGTACCAACTAAAAAAAAAAATATTGGCATAAAACTTATTTTCTTTAAATATAGCTGATGTTTATGTTATTTTTCTATTGAGAGGGTTTATTTGGTTTGATTGGTTTATTGTTTTAGTGATTTTGAGACAACGGCCAGAAGAAAGGATGTTGTTGACAGAGGAACGCATGTTGCTAATGGAATGATCATTCAGGAATGACAGTAACATTTCCCTGACAGGGATTTCTCAGGAGTGCAGTATTATGAACAAAAAACCCTGTCAACACAGAAGACTGACTTCTTGGAATGAAAACACTCTGTTATTTGTAAAAAAAAAATTAAGGGACCTGTGTGTCCCATCTAACATAGGCAAGGAAACTGATCTAATGTGCCTGTTAAATCACTTTGTATAAAACATTATACCATCTAAAGAATATATTGTTAGCCTGTGTTTGGGTATCTGTGGATTTAAGTCATTATATTAATTGTGAATTATTTTACCTGTCATTTGAAGTATTCAATTACTTTTATGTGGACAAAACTACCTCTTAGAAAAAGCATTGTCATTGTTAAATCACTTTGTTAAACAATTACTATAAGTATGCTACTTGAATTATTTACCTTACAAAAATAGTTTAAAGACCAGCTTTATGACTGTGTAGTACTAAGAATGATATGTTTTTCATAAATATGTCAGCAAGGGGTGAAAAATTGTAACTTATCTGTTCATTCTTACTTGGTATTTAGTTTTGTATTATTGATTTTAATATTTGTTTAATGAAGCCTATTAGAGGGACACAAATATGCATTAAATCCTCTTAGTTATGATTTGATAAATATAGAAAAAAATGGAGAAAGTACCCCACAGGTAAAAAGTTACAGGCCTGTACTGAGAGTAATAAAATATTGTTTACTATGTTTGTATAAAGAATCTAGTGCAATGTTTTTGTTTAAATTTGTTATATTATAATATTGGGTTACTATATAAATGCTTATTACATGTTTATGTGTCAACATGTATTTTCTCAAAATGTTTTTTTTTCTAGTGTTTGGGTTTACAAATGTTTATAGTACCTATATTGGAAATTAAAAAGTCAAGTGATCCACATCACCTTTTAATTTCCAATTTAGGTACTATAGACACCCAGGCAAACGATTGCAAAGCTCCTTACCAGCCGCAATAGCTCATGTGGTAGAGTGTCAGCTTTCGGATCGGGAGGTCGTGGATTCAAACTCCGGCCGGGTCAAACCAAAGACTTTAAAGTTGGTAGTAGTGGCTTCCCTCCTAACGCTCGGGGCTAAGGGGACAGCATTACGCCTGACTCGTCGATGTCAGTATAATGGACTGGCCGGGTTCAGTCCCTGGGCACCTCATAAGCGCCCCTGTGCTATAATGATAGAAATGTCGATGAACAGTATCGGCAAAAATGCCGGCTAATCCCAATTCCTCATCCTGACGTATGTTACAGTGCATTTGTATTTTAAACGTTTGTGTGTCTTGAAATAACATGAAATAACCTTGTACAGCACCAAATAAAGAATAACATTATTCAGTTATTAATAATACTATTAAAAGCTGGATGGCAATGTTGTGTCAGTATTAGAAGATTACAGGTAATTAAGACAAAATGCTAGAATCACTTGCTTTGAACCAACATATTTCCATGCTAATAGATAACCAGGGAGCATTCAAAACAATTTTACAGCTGTAAACTTTTTTCTTTTCATATTTTGTCTCAATTTAACTTCTAACATTTTTTAATTTAGTAAACTATTATGACAAATCAAATTCTTACATGCACATACAATATACATGTAGTCATGATGAGGGTCAGGGCTTAAAATCAGGTAGTTAAAGATGATTAAAATGAGTGCAAGTAGATATAACACATTTTGTTTTCATGTTAATGTGTCTTGTACTTGTTTATGAATTCTTTCTCTATTTTGCCAAATATTTATTTGATTTTCAAATTTATGTACGATAATAAAAAGGATCTATATAAGTATTTTAGATAGACATGTCAGACAGAAGATTGAAAACTTAAGTTAATATATTTTTATTTTTTAATAACATTGCAAGTAAGTGAATATCAGGGGGATTGGTTGCAGCCTTAACTTAATTGCAGTTTTAATCTTATTATCATGTTTTAGGTTGTGCTAATTGAAAAATAAATAAAACAAAGTATTAGTGTTTTTGTTTTATTTTTTTACAAAAAAAAGGTTTTAATAGTAAAATAATGTGTGTGAAATCAATATCCATTTGATTAGGCAAGTTATTAGCACACATTCAGGTCATCCTTTAACTCTTCTTGTAGGACATGAATAAGTTTATTTTTTGTGGCGACCTTGTCATCCACATCAAACTTCCTCCTCATCATTTTGCTTTCAGCAGTCATCAGTATAGAATGTAGAAATAGTTTGCCGTTTTCTCTATCCCACCATCATTGCACCAGTAAATACTGTGTCTAAGAAGACCTGTTGCTCTTGTAAAGGGTAAATCCATATTTTAATAAAATATGTGCAATTGTTGGGAGACAGCACAACTTCCATGTAAAGATAATAAATAACATTTTTTTATTAAGTATGTTCATACTGGAAACTTTTAGCTACTACCGGTAGGAGAAGACCCAGATTTATGTCTGGGTAGAACCACCAGTCCATCACAACTAAAAGATCTACCAAAATGAAGTTGTCACTCACTGGAATGCAAACCCATGCCATGTGGGATAAAGTAATGTCCTTGACCTGAGGTGCCCCTTAATCACTGTACACAACACAATTTAAAGAAACAATGTAAAAGATGTTTTTTTACATTTAATCACCATGTACAGTAATCTGCTAAATATATAATAATAATAATAAATATATAAGGAAATGAAAACCAAGCTGGCTATATTGGCAGCTGTAAAAAAACTTTACTAACAAAATGTGTGTCAGATTTAGACTGTATGTAAGTCACAAACTTTTCTTTATTTAAGTACACAATATGTCAATATAATCTTCAGACCATTCTTTGAGGCTATAAGACTGATTTACTGTTTTTTTTGTTATCTAGTTGACAAGAAGGAATCAATTAACTTGAAATTTATTTGGGCTGCAGTACACCGGTGGTTCTACCAGGACATTGGTCTTGGGTCTTTCTGCACCACTGTAGCTGGACATCATTATAATAAGCACATCTGTGTCTCTGTGATGCAATTCAGTCAGCAAAAAATATGTAGTTTGTTGCCTTTAGTGGCATCTTTTAATAAAGGACTAGACTCGGCGGCCCAGTGGCAGCAAACACTTGATGTCAATTACTGTTTTCATTTTACAATGTATCTCATTTCTAGGTTTCTAAATTAAATCATACAGTCTGAGCGATTGAAACAAAATTCATCCTTACCTTTCCTGATTGGTCAATGAGAATTGCACTCTCCTGCACCAATTCATCGTGCATATTGGATCAGGTCATTGTTTTGGTGTGGGGAAAAACCATATAAATACAACAACGTGTCCAAAGACTATATTTATTGATAAGATAATAACAAGGATGTTTACTAGTGGGGTTCTGCCATCAGAATGATGCTAAGGTACATGTGAGGGTAAATACTCTATAAATAGATTTGGTCTGGGCCCCTTTCTGATTGGTAGTGAGGTCTCATACATATGCATAGGATATTGGAACATCTCCCCTTTTAGTTTTAGGGTACACAATATACAACTTTATAGTAATTAACTGATAAGTCAAGAGTTCTCACTTAACCCAAGCAACCATGAAGCTGTTAGTCTGCCTCATTAATTGTGACAAGACATACACAGATAAGATCAGATGTCCAGTCTTTGTACAGGCTTAACACAGCGGCCGGATCTTGTTATGTAAACATTCTGCTTGTTATCATAGATAACAGGTGGCTTTACTTTCACAGACACTGGAGATGCTGTGTCCTGTTCCTGCTGATGTAAGGGTTTAGGACCATTAGAATTTACACTTTGGTTCCCAATGCAACCCTCCGCCAATGTCTGCAATTCAAAGTCTGGTACCTCAGGAATGCATTCATTTGTTTTCATGATGTGACGCCTATTGCGTCTGTATGATGTTCCATCTGGTGTTGTAACTGTATATGATCTGTTACCGTGAATATGTGTGACTGTGGCTGGTTTCCGTTTGCCTTTATCCTGTTTCTGAAACCTTACTGACTGGTTAATTTGCAAAGGTTGTAAAGGCTTAGGTCATGTTTTTGTTTCTGCTTGTCTTTTTGCATTTTGAAATGATCTCTGATCTGTTTATGGTTGATATTGCGTGGAACTAGTTTATCCTGTGTCAGTGGCAAGAATGACCTTATTTTCCTACCCATAAGTAATTCTGCTGGAGAATAGCCTGATTGGAGGGGGGTAGCGCGGTATTCTAACAATGCTATCTGTATATTTTGACCAGATTGTTTTGCTTTCATGAGCAAGTGTTTTGCGCGTTTGACACATGATTCAAGAAAGACCATTTGATTAAGGGTAATTTGGTGATGTACGTACATGGTGAATGTCCCATTCTGTAATGAAGTTTTGAAACTCCTGTGAGCAATAGTAGCTAGCATTATCTGATACTAGATTCTCTGGGATCCCATGCTGTGAAAACCATGCTGTCAAGTGATTTATCACTGACAAGCTATTTGTTATGGTTAATTTGCCTAGCTCAAAGTAATTGGAGTAGTAGTCACAGACTATTAGATAATCTTGACCATTTATTGTAAACACATCTGTGCCAACACACTGCCAGGGGTAGAGTGGGATTATGTGGGACTGTAGGGGTTCTTTGACATTTGAGCTTTGATGCTCTAGACAAACAGAGCAATTAAGAACCATCTGCTTAATGTCTGCTGAAATGCAAGGCCAGAATATAATGTCCCTTGCTCTTACCAAACATTTCTCAATACCCATGTGACCTGCGTGGATAATTTCTAACATCCGGGGTTGCAGTGACTTTGGGATAACAATCTTGGAGCCTTTCATTATAATGCCATCAATAACTGTCAGTTCATCCCTGTAATTCCAGAAATCAAGGATTTGAGATGGGCATGAAACCTTTTGATCAGGCCAACCAGAAACAATTGTGTGCTTGAGTACCGAAAGTCTTTCCTCTTTCTCAGTCTCAGAACTAATTTCCTGCATTTTCTTGCTATTTACAGGCAAACTAGTCATGACCATATTGACCTGTAAATCAGTTTGATCTGAAAGATCTGGGCCTGTTTCCGGTAATGGCTTCCTAGATAATGTGTCTGTTAAGGGTATATCTTTGCCTGGAATGTGTTTAACCTCAATGTCATAAGGCTGCATGTGCAATAGCATTCGCTGTAACCTAGCCGGGGCAGAAAAGAGCGGTTTCCTAAAATTTGAGACCAGTGGCAAATGATCTGTTTGCACTGTGACCTTTCTGCCATACACCCATTGGTGATAGCGCTTTAGACCAAACAAAATCCCTAAACATTCAAGTTCGATCATTGCGTAGTTCTTTTGACTACTTGTGAGTGACTTGCTGGCGTACGCTATAGGTTTGCCATGTTGCAATAGCGTAGCTCCTAGACCAGACCGTAAACTGTCTGTCTGCAATGTAAGCGGCTTATTTGGATCAAAGTAGCCTAGCACGTGACCTGGTTGTGTCAATATGTCCTTGACCTTGTCAAAGGCTTTGATCTGTGGTTTTCCCCACATGAATTCTACCTCTTTGCTTAGAAGTTATCTTAAGGGACTGGTGACCTCAGACAAGTTGGGTGCAAACCGAGACAAATAATTAACCATACCTAATATGGTTTGCAGCTCACTTTTGTTGCATGGAGGTGGCATGTCTTTGATCGCAGCGACTTTTGCTGGATCCGGCTTAAGACCATCGGCAGTCAGAAGGTGACCAAAGTACTTAACCTCTGTCATGCCTACCTCAATTTTATCCTCATTTAGGATAATTCCTTTGACGAGCGCCCTTTCAAGCACCGCTTTAAGGTTGCTTTCATGCTCTTCTCTGGTTTGACCATAGACTAAAATGTCATCTACAATGGTGACTACACCTTTCAGCCCTTCAAAACATTGATCCATACGCTTAATGAATTCATCTCCACTCATGCATAACCCAAATGGTAACCTCAGGTACCTATATCTGCCAAATATGGTACTGAAACAAGTCAAGTACGACGATTCCTTGCTGAGTTTTACAGCCCAGTAACCTGATCTGGCATCAAGTTTTGTGAAGTATTTTGCACCATTAAGAGATGGCAAAATGTCGTCAAGTGTTCTCATAGGGTAGTGTGGACGCTGAATGCATTTGTTCAGGTAAGTGGGGTCTAAACATACCCTTAAATTTCCTTGGCCTTTTTCTACAAGAACCATGGAGTTAACCCATTCAGTTGGCTCATCAACTTTGGTTATGACGCCTAATCTTTCCATTTTGGCCAGCTCTGCTTTACACCTAGCTTGTAGGGCAACAGGTATTCTACGAGGGGGGTAGACGACAGGCTTAAAGTTTGGCACTAAATGTATCTTACATTCTCCTGGCATATTTCCTATTCCTTGAAATAGCTTTGGGAAATCTCTGATTACAGACTCATTAGTCATGGGGGTAGCTACATTTTCTGCATCTACTGAGCACAGTTGTATCAGTCCAAAATCAAGTGATGTTTGTAGACTTAGCAATGGTTGTGAATTTGTTTTAACAATGTGAAATTCTACATATTTTTTGCATTTATTGTGTGTCAGTGTGCAGTGTAAGCTAATGGTGCCCTCAGTTGCTAATGGTGTGCCATTGTATGTTCTAAGTTGCAGGTTTGAGCATTGGAGTGCTCCCTTGGTACCGACCTTTTGAAAAACAGAAAGTGGCAAAATATTTACCTGAGAACCTGTGTCAATCTTGAATTTCACTTGGTACCTTTTTGGACCAACCCCAATTTCTGTGAAAGCTTGGCCATTCCTTATTTCTGTTTCAACACTGTTGATGAAAACACTTTCACACGGTGTACTTCCACTTTGATCAAAGTCGACATTGTGTATGTCATTTCTCGACCGGCAGACAGATGCAAAGTGGTTCCATTTTCTGCACAAACGACACTGTCTACCATGCGCCGGACACTTCCCCTTAGGATGTATGCCTGCACAGTTTTGGCAAGTCCCTGCCGAAGGCTCTCTGTTGGACTGTCGATCGGTGAAGCCCTGTTTCCCGTGACGAATTCCTCCCGTCGGTTGATGTCGTCGGCGGGTTGCTGTCGGCACTGCCGTTGTTGCGGCTGCTGCTGATGATGATGGACGTGGCTTCCAGTTTGTCTTCGTTTTGGCTCTGACGCTTTCTACCTTACTGTTTCTGTTAATTGTTTTTGTGCGTATTCATAGGACTGACCAATTTGAATAGCTTTTTGTAATGTTAAAGCGTCTCCCTCTGTTTTTAGTTTTTCCCTAATTTTGTCCGACCTGATTCCAAAAACTAATTGGTCCCTAATGAGTTCATCTTTGTACTCATCGCCATATGAACAATCTCTGGCTAAGGTTTTGAGCCTGGTTACGAACGCTTCAACACTGTCATTATCTTGCTTTTGATTGTGAAATTTAAATCTGCTAAAAATACTGTTCGATTTTGGCTGCAGATGTTTCTGGAACGCGTCGCAAATTAATCTTGCTGATTTTCTTTCATCATCTGAGAGAGTCAAAGTGTTATAGATCTCTCGTCCTTTTTCTCCCACCCAAAGTAGGAGGTAAGTTACATTGACTGCTTCAGTCTTCTCTGATAAAGCTCCTGTCAAAATGAGCTCAACATGCTGACGGAATTTTTTAAACTCCTCAACAATGTTTGTACTATCCCAGTCCATTCTGGGTATTGGAACGCCCGTTAAATCCATTGTTTCACAAGAATGATGATACAACTAATTCTTCCTTTAGAATGTAGTCAGTAACGTATTCACACAGAATGATGATATTTTACTAATTCCTCTTTAGAATGTAGTCAATAACATATTCATCTATTTTCTGACACCATGTTTTGGTGTGGGGAAAAACCATATAAATACAACAACGTGTCCAAAGACTATATTTATTAATAAGATAATAACAAGGATGTTTACTAGTGGGGTTCTACCATCAGAATGATGCTAAGGTACATGTGAGGGTAAATACTCTATAAATAGATTTGGTCTGGGCCCCTTTCTGATTGGTAGTGAGGTCTCATACATATGCATAGGATATTGGAACAGTCATCTTTAGCATTCAGATTTTCATTTCCTGTAAACCCATATGAAAATTATATTAAAGCTCCACACTTAATACGAAAATGGCAATATTCTGATTTATTGAATTTGTTTATTTAATATTGTTTTTACACGCTCTTTTATTATGTAAGGAAGCAGGAAAAAGTTAACCTCAAGATTCGAACTATAGGCCTCCCCAATACTAGCGGTTCACTATACCAACTGAGCTAAAGAGGCTCAGTGAATAAACTTCCAGTGAACAAGGGATGCGGGTGGTGGGGGTGTCCAACCAACCAGGTAAAATTGTGAAAACACATATATGTAAGCTTAAAAAATAAGCATTTAAAGTAAAATTTTGGATTTTGACAGCTAAGGTCGAAGATAGGGTCCCTTACTGTGTATACACATCTAGTATTTACTGCGCTTATGTTGAATGGATCTTGATTAAAACCCTACCCAGCAAAATTTTCTGGATCCGCCCCTGCAGTATAACCGCTACACTTCTCTGTTCTAGCAAAAGATGTTCACCCTGAATCACATCCCACGTTCTACTATACACCACTGTTTAATATCACGCATTATTTGAGCTTGCATGCATGTGTTTTCACAACTCTTTGTATTCACAAATCTATTGTGAATATTTATTATTTTAAATTAAAAAAGTCACCAGTCTAAACAGACAAAGCAAACGCAAGGACGTCTGAGGAGCCTGTGAAAGAATCTATGCGTCTTTGTTGATTTTTTCATTCATGTTCACTTATTTCATTCACAAATTCATATGCTCTTATTACATTGTGATTATATTAAATTCATGCTGTGATGTTTGGTATTTTTAATTATTATTAAACATTGAATTAAGAATAAAAATATTTACTAGAATGACATAGTTATTGTGTAACCCTATACAGAGATAAAAAAAATTAAGTGCCAATAAACAAGTACTTTCCGTATCAATATCATTAATCACACCTGTTGCCTATCATTTTTACTACAGTGTCGAATCGTTATTCATCTGTGGAGAATCGTTATGTGGCAAATTGTTATTGTGGCGAATCGTTAATATACCGTCGATCGTAAGCGATTATGATTCGTGCAATGTCGGAAGACTTCCATCACAAACAAATATTGGGATTTATATCGATGGCAATTGGGGTCTAATTTACGTATGCTCAGTATTTGAACATCTTCAAATGGAGCGCCATAGAACTAATGTGTGGCTTTAAACATAAAACAATGAAAAGTACTTAGTAGCTGAGCATAGATCTGTTAATCAGAAGGCATTTTAAAGAACCCATTTTGAAGTGATTTGATTGTCTTATACTAAATGCTTATTAATGATTTTTATATAACACACTAGGGGTTAAACTTGTAAATATTGCCAATATTGGCATCAAGCTGATCACAAAGATAAAATAAATCGTCGATATTTTAGTGCATATAGGCACTTACTCTTTAGCGACGTTGTTGAGTGCCTGGACTACTGATCTGGCGGACCCGGTTCGAATCCCCATTAGGGCCAGGATTATTGTCTCCTCTGAGATTTACTTTAATGGTGTCAGAAGTAAACAGAAGCCTGATGTGGCTGTCCTGAGATGGGCTTGGGCCCAGAAAAAGTAAAGGGGGAGGAGTGTAGTGCATATAGGCACTTCCAACAGCCTTGCTGTTGGGTTAACCCTTTAGCGACGTGGTTGACTGCCTGGACTACTGATCTGGCAGACCGTGTTCGAATCCCTGTTAGGGGCAGGATTATTGTCTCCTCTAAGATTTACTTTAATGGTGTCAGAAGTAACACACACAGAAGCCTGATGTGGCTGTCCTGAGATGGGCTTGGGCCCAGAAAAAGTAAAGGGGGAGGAGTGTAGTGCATAAAGGCACTTCCAACAGCCTTGCTGTTGTGTTAACCCTTTAGCGACGTGGTTGAATGCCTGGACTACTGATCAGGCGGACCGGGTTCGAATCCCCGTTAGGACCAGGATTATTGTCTCCTCTGAGATTTACTTTAATATTCAATGCTAGAGAATAGAACAGTTGGTGTGAAAACGTACGCGTTAAGATTATTCATAAAAAAATAAATAGAATAATACTTACAAGACAAATCTACAATTGCTGCCAATGTTTACTTTAAACTTTCAAACTTCGCGCTAATTGTGATCATTTAAAATCGCATATTTTCGGCTACAATTTGCATGCTTTTAGAGTTATCTCCCTTGCCGCGCCCAGTGGCCAAATAGTCATTCGAGAACGAGGCAGCCACTTCCGTGTTGTTAACAAAAATGGTGAATTAGTCAGCCTAGTAGTGTAATTTAATTATATATTATTCCTTCGCCGGAACTTTAACATAAATACGTTGAAGTAACATCGAGTGCCTGTGATTGTGTTAAAATAGTTCAAAGTGACCTTCTAGGAGCCAGCATTTTCTCCCAGATCGAGTGTTTCATCTGGACTAGGGCAGTAGGGGTGGCTTGTCGGTAATATAGGTGCAAATTCTTCCGGGTTGTGGCAAATTGTGTGCAGGATCCCCTAGTGGTCCAAACCAAGTCAGTATGTTCTTTATTGGGGAATAAGATAACAAACGCTTTACATCTTTTGGTCTTTTTCATGTACTGCAAGTCGTGGCTGCAATCAGCTTAATTTCTTTCCTATAGATAGTTTCCACATTAGTAAATATCTTGGCAGCCATCTTTGCTTAGCAATATCCGCCCACCATGGTAGCTGCGCAGGGGAGAATTTTGGAAAATCAGACAATCTGACCTCATTACCCCCTCTTTACATTTAGCTGTTCTGTGATTAAATCCAAGCACTCAGAATGTAAATATGTTAATTTATGTGTAGAAAAGGGTCAAAGTTGACGTTTATGACGTTTTCGATCTCCTAAAGAACGACAGGGTAGAAAAATAGTTCAGAAAGTTTTCAGTTTCTGAATTTTTTTACGTCATAGGCCTTAAATGCTGGTAAAACTATTGTTATTAAAGACAAAAATCAATATTTTAATTAACAAATGCAAACCTGTATGTCTTTTCTCACGTAAACCTATAGATTTTTTGTTGCGGAATAGACAAGTGGTTTGTAGCTGCAAGGGATGTAACTCCTTCTTCATGCGGAATTGTACAGTAATTCTCAAAATAAGATTTTATACAAAGTTAAATTTGTTCATATTGTTATAATTGTTTTGTTGTTTAATAATTTATATAAAGAATAAAATATTATCAATAAAGATGGAATAAATGAAAAAGAAACATTGGATCCTTATATAGATATATCTGTTATCATAATATAGTCAAATAACAGATCATGTACAACAAAAATATATTAAACAATATAAAGTCATATAACTTTATTGTGGTCGACTTGTCGCCTTAAAATTTTTGCAGCTGAGTTCGAATAGTCTTTGGGTTGAATAGTCACATACCCAGCAGGACATACTTCTTGTTCTTGCAGCACGGACTTTATTGTACATACCGTTTGAAATCTTGTGCCAGGTAGTAAATATGGCAACTGCAATTGATGCAGAGAAGTTGTCGGATGAATATAAAGATGTTAAGTGTTCCAATTGTGCCAAGAAGAAAATAGACCAGATTGCAGATTATTACTGCTATGACTGCAATAAACATCTGTGTACACCATGCTTAGGATTCCATAATGATTGGAATGAAAACCACAATGTAGTGAAAGGACAAGGAGACAACAAAGATGTGCTGACCGAAAAATGTGGGAAACATGCTGATGAATTAATAACGTTGTACTGTCGCCAGCACGACGAACTGCTGTGTAAAAAATGTCGCCTCCTGGATCACAGGTCAGTTTTCTTACCTGAAAGGTGGTGTCCGACAGTTTGCCTGTATCTTATACATGAGTAAACATCTTAACCCTGTTCTGGGAAATATGTGCCTAGTTGCAGCATAAACTTACTTTAAGCAAATGCTGTTTAAAACATGACCTAATTGTTAGACAATACAAATCGTGAATTATATCAATGTACATGGCCATACTTTCCAAATCTATATTTAAGGACGATGGGGGTTCAGCATAATAAATGTAAGAACTGGTAACCAAGGTGATCAGGATAACATGATCTCAAAAGTAAGTGGTCACGTCACAAGGTTTTTTTGGTTTAAAAAAGCAGGAAATACATTTTTTGTAATGACAATCAGGGCTTTATCCTTGATTTGTTCACTGTGACACTAAGATATATAGGACCAATGAATACCATATTATGGGACCTTTTCAGGTAACTTATTGGTAACCTGAGAGAACAAAAATATGCAAACTGTTGAAGACCACCTTTAACAAATTGAAATTATTTAAGAATAAGTCAAGGTTCATTCCCAGATCATACTACAATTTAAAAGTTGAATAATCGGTCGTAAATTGTGAGCCGATCTTATTTATAACACATTAGTGCTGTTTGGTACATCAGTATATTGTGATACTGAGTGACGTCAATACTGTACCATGATACCAGAGTTTTGTTTTTTTTCTGAAAAAGGGTATGGGCCGTTGAGAAATGGGAAGGGGGACATTTTACTGTGATTTATTGAAAAGGGGAAAAGGGCGCATGTTTATTTTTGTATTTGCTTTCATACATCTTGTATATTACAAGGTCATTTCTCTATTTGTCTTCTTGAACTCCTCAACTAGATCAGTAGATACAGTTCACTCAATGTACTTCTAAAGTCACTGATACATATCAGTGCATCTAATTTCTTCATTTTAGCATGGATATATTGAATTTTATTGGAGGGGAATTATCATTTTTAGGGGGATTACTAGGCTTAATTTTCGTAGGGGAGGGGCGTTTAAAGTAAGATAAAAAGGAAACAAACCAGGATATATATCCATTGTTGATGATATTTTGGATCATTTGGTTACTACCGCCTTGATTTTGTGCTCATATTGATATGAAGCGATCGCTGATACCCAACTGAAAATACAAGGGTTGAAAATTCCTCTTGCTCGCTGAGCATTGGCAAGGAAGACCTAGCATCAAGCGAATAGGTTCCTCTCAATACTAGGCCGATCAGGTTTCTAGCTCACCTGAGCACAACGTGCTCAAGGGGAGCTTTTGTGATACCGCTTCGTCCGTCCGTCGTCCACATTGTAGATTGTGAACACACTAGAGGCCACAGTTTTTATCTAATCTTGGTCAGAATGTTTGTCTGCATGAAATCTTGGATGAGTTCATTATTGGGTCACCTGGGGTAAAAAAAAATGGTCACTAGGTCATATTTTAGGAAAAACTTGTGAACACACTAGAGAAACCATTTATAGCACAAGACACCATTTATAGCACAATCTTCACCAAACTTGGTCAGAATGTCTGTCTGCATGAAACTTTGGATTTTTGTAACTGGGTCACGTGGGGTCAAAAAGTAGGTCACTAGGTCAAACCTTAGAAAAAACTTGTGAACACACTAGAGGCCACATTTAGTGTCAGAGAGAGTCCGAAAATTCTCCCTACTGAAGTTACAGGTACTGTTCCCCCACCCTCCCAGAGAGCCAAAGAGAACCCGAGAATTCTCCCACATGAAGGTACAGGTACTGTCACCCACACCCACAGTGTCAGAGAGAGCCCGAAAATTCTCCCACCTGAAGGTACAGGTACTGTCACCCACACCCACAGTGTCAGAGAGAGTCCGAAAATTCTCCTACCTGAAGGTAAAGGTACTGTCACCCACACCCACAGTGTCAGATAGAGCCCGAAAATTCTTCCACCTGAAGGTACAGGTACTGTCACCCACACCCACAGTGTCAGAGAGAGCTCGAAAATTCTCCCACCTGAAGGTACAGGTACTGTCACCCACACCCACAGTGTCAGAGAGAGTCCGAAAATTCTCCTACCTGAAGGTAAAGGTACTATCACCCACACCCACAGTGTCAGAGAGAGCCCGAAAATTCTCCCACCTGAAGGTACAGGTACTGTCACCCACCCGCCTCAATCACCCCACCACCCCCCACACACAGTGTATCAGAGAGAGAAACCAATTTCTCTCCATTGTGGGGTGGGTCAGCGCGGATGGTAGTAGCCCCTATCCCAATACAATAAAAATATTCCATTTTTATTTCTTTTATTCCTAAACTCAAACCGACAAGACATTTTTATTTCTTTCCTTTCTGCTCTCAAACTGACAAACATTTCTTCAAGGGTGGGGTGGGTCTGGGTTAATCATTGTAACCCACCTTTACTCCCCTCCAATACAAATATTTCTTTATCTTTAATGTAAACTGTTATCAACCAAACATTTTCTTTACAAGAGTACTCTGATTTCTATTAATACTTAAAATGAAAATCCGGTTTCGTCGCGTCGCAACGTTTCTTATTGTCTCTATATATTATGTTGTTTTACTCCTAGGTATCAGCAAAACTTCGATTCAAACTTTTGTGTTTTCTGACAGTTTAATGTGCAAATTATTTAATTATGACCTATGGGGTTAAGATTAGGATATCATGTTTTTATAATGTTTTTTTTTAATTATGTACTGCGTCATTATGGTAGTTCTGCTTTTTCATGTTTATGCTTTACAACATTTTTATTTAAAAAATCTGACATTCATGTATAATGTTTGCTATCAAGTTAATAGTTTTAAGATATTTATTTTAAAGATTTTACTAGTTCATATATTTCAACATTGAATAAGAAAGACCATGTTTATTTATATGCCATATTTACAGTCATAAGTAAACAACAAACTGTCCGAGCATCTTACACCTTTCTACCAAGGTGACCTTTCTTTGTTGGCTTGGTCAACCAGTGTCGTCACGCTTTATCACTTAATCTGCTAGTCATGATGCTACTGTCATTTTATCATAAAAGACCGCGAGGGCCATATCAATGTAAACTTAAATGAAAGTTGATGTTATTTAGTTATATGTAATATTTTATCTACTTAAAGATTTTGGCTTCTGATTACATTTCTTTCAGTCAAATTTTAAGATCATCCATATTAGAAACTGTTTATGTAAAATATTGTTTTCTGGCCACAGAGGCAGCTTCCAATTTACAAAAAAAGTATTATGAGGGATAGTATGTATTGGAGCTGGGCCGGGGGCCGGTAATTGACCCTAAGCCCAAATAATGGTGTTGTGGCCTAAATGCCATCAGGGTCGTTATTCTGCCACCAATCAATTATCTGCTTCGCTGAATATTTTTATTTGATTGATGACTAATCTGTTTAATGTAAAGAGAAGGTTAAACAGATGTCGTTATATAGACAGAGACCAGTAAGGATCAGTTGAAACCCTGGTTTTGCATTGTTTAACATGTAGACTAACTAATTCGATTACACTTTTGAGCTGAAAACAGAGTGGCAAAAGTATCTAAATATTAAATTCAAAACAATACTGTCTTATTTGAAGCTGAAAACAATTGTTTTGATGTGTGGCAGACCTATATTTGAAAGGAATAGTCGCCGACTTGTAAATCCTCGTAAATATTGTGCCATTCACCACATGGGTTTATGGCAAAGTATTTTATGTTGGAGTCTTCCAGCTTGCATGCATTGTGCAGGCTGTTCTGCCCAGACATGAGTCTTCAGTTTTCCTTCACATTACTATAATGACGACAGTGGGGTCGCTGCGAAGAAACTTTAATGACATTTTCTTTTCCATTTCTTTTCAGGACATTTCAGGACCCCCAAAATATCAGGGAATCCTTAGATGAGCTCAATGCTGTTCCCGAGTTACAAGCAGTCCCTGCACAGTTAAAATCGGCTCTGGACAATATAAACAAAGCTATTAAAGTATTAGATGAACACTTGGCTAATATTACAAAACATGGAAACAGTTTTCTTAATGATCTGGAAGTATATGCAAAGAAACTCTTGTCGCGAATCGAGGAGCTAAAAGAGAAGGGTAAGAAGGATATCAAAAGTAAACAAGAAGAGCTTCTTGCAGTCACCAAACATCATCGCCAGGCGTGTGATTTAACTAAAGACGAAATAAACCAGTGTTTAGACAAAATTACAAAGTCAAAAGAGTGGAAAGCCAATACGTTTGTCTTGAAAAAGAAGGGTCAGACAATTGCCCAAAAAGTTGATGCTCTTTATAACGAGTCGGCCAGTCTGATAAAGGGACATCAGTTCAGCTTCATAACTGAAACGAAGATATTTGACTCCATTAACTGTTTCTGCTCCCTTGTTAAGGAAGTCAGCACAAAGGTACAGAATGTCAGCTCGCAGGGTGCTGAGGGAGGTGAAGTAGACAGACCAGTACAGGCGGTATTAAAGAGTCCAGGATACCTTCAAGTAGGGAGACCAATGGAGAAACAGAGAGATAGGCCAGTAGTGAGACCAGAAAAGAAACAAATCAATGTCAGGATACAAGAGGATAAGAAGAGGTGTTACAACCTGGGTTGCTGTCAACTCAGTGATGGAAGTCTGATAGTTGCTGATAACAATAACGGAAGACTGAAGCTTGTAGACCCATCAAGTAGCCTGGTGACCAAGTTCTGTGATACAAATGGACAGCCAACAGATGCATGCTGTATTGGTCCACAAGAGGTAGCAGTAAGTATACTTATAGTGTCTCTTTGGTGATTTAGTTGGGATGTACACTATCATGTATCATCTTGACGCATGATATTCCAACAAAAAAAGAATAAATTTAAAGTAAAAAAATTGCATGTGCATGATTATTGCAATGATGGGCGTGTTTAAATTTATACTCTATTACAGCATTCTCCACAACAAGCTTAAGTGGGCGTCCATGGTTTAGCGGTTTAGACATTGGATTTTGTATCAGAGGGTCCCACATTCGAATCCCCTTCGAACCCCCAAAACAGACCATGCAATGCAAGTCCTTCAGCAAGACTATTTTCTGCACAGTGCTGCGTGTACTCAGTACCAGAGTACTGGTTCTACCCAGAAAGTGGACAGTTGGAAAGAACTTTCCCAACTGACTGTAAATAAATAGTTTTAAACTAAACCAAAAATATAACAAATGCTCTTGTGAAGAAAACTATATCATTGACATGGTGCTTTAAATTTTCTTAGGCTTAAGTTATAGACAATATATGTTTCCGGGCTAAGGGGACGGCATTACGCCCGACTCATCGGTGTTATTATAATGGAACGGCCGGGTTCAGGCCTTGGGCACCTCATAAGTGCCCCTGTGCTATTATGATAGAAATGTCGCTGCATAGTATCGGCATAAATGCCAGCAAACCCCATCCCATCCTATCCCAATATATGTTTCCACAATATCGGTGCCAACTCGCAATGATAAAGGCGGGTTTGTGACTTACATCATGGAAATTTGGTGGTCATCCAGAAAATCTAAAGGTCATTCTTTTGGTAAATGTATCAGTGCTCCAGATAATTGTTTGGTCAAATAGTTTTCACTACAAGATTTTTTGACCGTTTTTTTAATATATCCGACCAGTTTTCTAGAAGCAGCTATTGCGTTAATCATACAGGGTGAATTTTACCCTAGCACATCATGTGGTATACCTCTGATTTGACTGCTTAATTCACATGTAACCGATTAAACGGTGCACTTATTTTTTACCCTGTAAGTTTTGCCCAACCGTTGTGTCTGTACATTTCTGCCTTGATTATTTTTACTGTAAACAAAACAATGAGGAAATCGATTGTAAATCGTTTTCCACTTCCTCAAATCGTGTTAGTACATACGATTTTAATTTGAATTCGTTTGACATCAAAATCAATTCATAAAAACGATAAAACGATGCTTATCTAGAGCACTGATGTATATATCAAAATGATGATGTAGGCTAACTTGTTTTAATGTTAGTTCTTATGTTTCAGAAATTTATTATTTATTTTATATTAAGCATAACAATAACTCCTGTGTGTAGATTGACAAAATCATTACCAGATAACATTTTTTTTCCCAAAATGATAAATGATGCTATGCAAAATCCATGTATTGTTTAGATGTGTAATACAAATCACTGGTCTAATTTGCAAAGATAATTTAGTTGTTTTGTTTTTGAAATACATCACAGACCAATTATGATCACTTTAGTAACTTTCAGCTATTTTAGTGGAGGGATACCCCAGCCGAATGTCTGGGTTGAACCACTGGCGAACCGCAGGTCAGCCAAAAGCACATCCCACAGTAAGTCCTTCGCCCCAAATGTGACTCTCACCCAGGTTGTGGAAAGCTAAGCAGTCAGAGGCGATATATGCGCCAACTCGACCACTACATTACACCACTACACCACAGGCACCCTTCATGATAATTACTGCAGAGCAGAGCATCACGAAAGGCTTACAATAAAGTTAACATTTATGACTTGTAGTTCTCACATGAAAATGCATGAACAATTTTATATGTTAACATTAATTTATAAAAGGTAACTGTATTTGGGTAAATGTGTTTCAATGATGTATGATTGTGTACTTTTATTTCTGAATTAATTCATACCATTTCCTTTATTGGGTTTTTCATCCCACCAAGATTGTTTCACTTATTTGGAGACTTTGTCCACTTAAATCAGATGTAGTGCTGCCTTCACTGTGTTTTGCATGCCTGACATAATGCCACAACCAGTCACATCCCGACACCAGATCAACCAGTCCTGAAACCACCCTTATATTTGAGTTTGGCAAGGGAGCTTTACCCCAACCATTTTAACGACTTAGGTATATCGCAGCCCGGGATCGAACCTAGGGCTTCCTAGAGTCGGTCATCTACCAATGATGTTACTAGGTCCAGTAGGCCCACTTGAGGCAACCCATAAGAACTGATAAAATAGTGTCAAAACGCAAAACGTTAAATGGGTTATTTTAGTCCCTCTTACCCCAAAAGTCAAATAACAAATACAGAGAAAAGTGCCGTCTTCATTATATACTGAATTGGTCATGTTTCTCACAGTGAAAAGTAATCAGGTACAGATGCGTTTCAAATAAAGTAAGACGAAAATAAAATTGCCCATTTAATAAAAGTGATTGAATAACTAAAAAAGAAACACAGGTCATTAGGAAGTGTCCTTTTCAAAAGGAATTGTTTAGTTATTATTAGTGGTTAGCTCATACTGAAAAAGGAAATGGGATGTGATGTGTTTTGGCTTACCTGAGCTTTTGCTAATTAGGAGATGTACATTTGAATCACTGGTCGCATACTTGTACGCGGAATTGCCTGATTTTATAGTAATCGGTAACGAAAACTATTTCAGGTACCTGAACTGTGATTGACAATGTGATCATTTATAGTCATCATTGTGGTATATACAGTACAAAATAGGACAAACCACGACATGTAGGCAACCTGTACCGACGACCAGTATTCGAGGAAACAACCAAATGTTCTTACGTTAAAGTATAAGAATAATTAATATTTATCATCAGATTAACACACCAAGCCTGATGACCGATTGTTCTGGCTGAACATATTCAAAATATGTCATATATTCATATCCTACGTGACTTATTTGAACCAACGTGACAATTAGATTGCCGTCATTGATGGCAAGGGAGACGCAGATGTGTGTTAATATTCAAGATTGAGATATTATATTATACATAGGAACCTTATGGGTAAGGCAAGTTTTGGGTCGCTTAGGGTGTCAGTCTGGTCAAAGTCACTGTTGCGAAGAATATATTTCACAATATTATGTCATAGTAGCGCTCTTTTTGGTTAAGTAAACATGTTCGGTAAGCGGAGAGACTGTGAGATAATAAACGGCGGTTTCTTAAAATATATTTAACAAGTGGTAGTGGTTATCTCATTTCGTTACCGAAGGGACATTATTATGACTTACACATTTACCTAATGTTACCACCCTTCTTGGTGGGTATTTGAGGCTACGCGTCAAGGAACTAATTTGGAGTTGTGTATTACTTGAAGGTTTAAACAACATGATGACAAAAGCAGTATGTCATTAAATAGTATGAAAATTAGTGTTAAACAAATTGCCGACATATTATGTACTGAATTTTTATTTTCATTTTTATTTTTTGAAACATTTTTTCCATTGATAGGAGATAAGAATAAGATACCATTTCGTACTGCCCTATATATGAAGAAAATACATAAACATGTGGTTTACAATGCTAATTGTTAGAATTCTCCCTAAATAACTACACTGTATATACATTTAATTATTGTCTCACGGACTTGAGATATAGTCAGGCAGATTGAACATCTATATACATTCAACAGTATCTCAATTTCGGGGCAGTAAAACTCGTTAATCAACACTTAAAATGTTCAATCTTTTCACATCTATAAATATGAACGATTGGGATTTCGGCTAAAAATAGACATCGCCATCACAGCTAAAACAGGTGGTCACGTGGTTGTCTTGGTTTAAAAATAGCTAACTGTGCAGGGTGGATCGGATAGGAAATACATGTTTGTAATGACGATTATGGCGTTGCGGTACACTTTTCAGACAGGTGTAGGACATCAGTTAACAGCATTTTGCGTGATCTGTTCAGGTAACAATTGTCTATTAAGATGTTAAATAAAGAAAATATGTTGTCCAAACTGTCGTATACCACCTTTACATTGATTCTATGCTCATCAAAGAATCAGTTATGGGCGCGATATTATTTAATTTGGCCCACTACCCCCCCCCCCCCCCCCCCCCCACCCCGGCACATCAAAAGCCCAGCTACGCCCCAGCATTTTAGTAATATATATCATCACGACATACGGTAAACAAAACGCACTATCCCTCGTGGTGTGCGATACAAGTAATACAAATTAAAATTTGCTAGATTTATCCTCCGAAATTACACACATTGATCATAAAGTAATATTCCGAACACATGTTATCGCGTAAATGTGTACATATACACTTTTGTGCACATTCAATTCGTCTCGTGACAAAATATGACGTCATAAATATTTGAAAAAATCAACAAGTTAAGCGTTCACGAACTTTGTTAGATGGATTCTGCGAGGTTTTGAGGAAAGATGTGTAAAGATATCTTGTTAAGTATAAGTTTGAATATTCTAAATATGCTTTTTAATATATGCCTTTTTAAATTACTTTATGCTTAAGTTTGGTTAAAATAATGTTTGAAAACCATGGCTGTGATTTTAGATCTCTGTTTCATGTAGATGGCTAGATCTAGATACAATGCATTTTGCACAATAGCTGTGAGTTTACCGTAAATTCCATTCGTTATTGGTTCAGAAAGCAAGACGTAACTAGACTAAACTCTATTCTAAATGTTGATTGTCTTTTATATAAATTGTTACAAATAATTTTTCGTAGTCCTATTAAAAACAATGTTTTTTTACATTTCCACACTTCAGACTCAAATGACGACTTTCCACCGTACACAAGCTTAACAGAGCCAGGAGGACAGCGAGTGTAACAAGTGCACATATTGGTATTTCGGGTTATTGAGTCGTAACTGTATTTGTCTTATTTAGGCCAGGCACTAGCAAGCTGACCGACTTTGAACGACTGAATATTGCTATTTTTTCTAGCAATTGTTTACATAATTTTCATTCTAATGTTTACTTGATTTACATGTCTATATTTGCAGGTTGTTGTGTGGATGACTGCCGGCCATGTTTACTCTACCGCCGGACAATTGATCGAACTTGTGCCACGACATAAAGGCCTGTATTCACCAAGCATTTCTTAACGGAAGTCACGACTTACACCAAGGATACTATAAAGCTAAATTGTGATTTTAAGCTCAAAGTATTAAATTTAAATTGTCATGCAAAATTTCAGACTTATAGCTGAGTATACACTGACGATAGTGTGAATATATGACTGACCAACTCTTACTTAAGAATGGTTGGTGTATACGGGCCAAAGACTTTATTAATGTTCTGTTTTCCCTCCCTCTCCTTTCAGGTTGCATCATTTACGACTATGGACGCTGACGTGTATTTTGTCACCAACACAATCTGTACATTTACAATGTTTTACTCTGGTCTACATTTCTGTATTTCCAGGTTGCCTTTGGTTCTACCAAAGTCCACGTGTACAACACAGACAGTCTGACCAGGACACGAACCGTCGAGTTGGGACATAGGACCGACTGGATCGCTTGTCATGGCGGACTGCTGTACTGTGCTGAGTGGCTGGGTGGTACCATCTTGTATGTACACGACGTGAGGAGTGGCAAGAAACTGAGGGAGATCTCCAGGGACACCGACGGTCGGGAACTGTTCTCTAGCATCAACCACATCGCCGTGAACAGTTCCGGCGGCCAAGTCTATGTGGCTGACGGGGAGAGAGGTCTTGTATGTGTCGGCACGGACGGGAGGCAGATATTCTGTCTCTCCCAGCAGGATCTCGGACTGTCTGGTGCCTGTGGTGTGACCACTGACCATCACGGTCACGTGTATGTGTGTGGCTGGGACTCACACAACGTAGTCAAGGTGACCGAGGATGGTCACGTGGTAGGTCAGATATTGTCCCAGGAAGATGGGATCACGTGGAGTCCATCCTGCCTCAGTTATGATGTGAGTAGGAGTTCCTTGTATGTCGGTGGGTGGGACAGTGATCAGCTTCTGATGGTGGAATGGAAGTAAAGTTTATATTATTTATTGCCGGACATTTTGTTTTTCATTTATGTTTCTTCCTTTTGTTGCTGATTGTGACATTTTGTGATTTAGTGACTCGTTATAAAATGGAATTAAATCAACATTTTAGCAAAACAATCTTCCATCGACATTTTGTTTAGGAATAAAATGAAATTAAAACGTGTGTTTGAAACTCTGTACTTCTGTTAATGTTACAGATAAGTATGTAGTTGATGTATTGTTGTATTTCCATTAAATATTTTGTACAAATGTTCCTACAATTAAAGTTTATTTCAATTCAGTTTGATGTTTTCATCTCAGTTCGCCATGTTTGTATATTTTACATCAACATCAAAACAATTACGTCATTAATCACAACACTATGACGTCATCACACGCGGATAATACGCTTTCCCGCAAAATCAACAAAAAGACGCAACGTCATCAATACATTACTGCAGTGCTGAATTATTTGGCATTTATGTCAGATTTCTTCAGAATTGAATCAATTTTCAATTAAAACATTCTTAATACTACTGTCATTTTGGTTTAATGCATGTGTTAGCATTCGTGTCACATGTAGTGGTATGTACATAAATGCTATAATGTCCGGCAGTTGTTATATAAATAATCGGCAATAGATTTTCAATGTTATTTTGTTGAAACAATTGTAGCCGTGACCAGCAAGTCGTCAATTTTAGTATATAATGTATATTATCTAGTTAGTATATAATATTTGTAATAAATAAATTTTACAAACAACTGTGAGATGTGTGGTTCAGTTAGAACTCTGTTTTATCTGCAGGAAGTCAAATATCGGTGACAATGTTATAAAATAAAGAAACATATTAGGCAGGTCTGTGACAAGCTGATTAAGAAGATAAATGTATTGTTCAGTGCTTCTAAAGAGATGTGACCAGTTTATAAGTCAAATCGAAACTGATCATGCATTCAGTTATGTTAATCGTAAAATAACGATCAGAAATTGCATAAACAATATCGACTAGGGCAATATATGTACGCGGAATTGTTTATAAAGCTAGAATTTTTACAGTTGTTACAGTTAAAATATTTATTGTCTCTATAGGACTCCATAAACACGGTCATTTATGTGCTGTCCAGAGGCATACCCCGCCCCCACTTGGACATTTATAGAATGTTTGTAGGTGCGTTTTCCAAAATATCTCTGAGTGGAGTGGGGTGTATTCAATAATATTGCATTTAAACATTTAGTAACATTTTATGTCAAGATAATTTGCAAGAAGAATATGTTTCTATTGTGTGTGGCAACTCTTTTGATTCCATAATCCATGTTTATTCATGACTTCCTGCGTTTATGTAACAATTCTGTTTTACCTATCATTGCATATCCCAAATTGTGCATGATTCCAAGAGCGGATCTAGGATTTTACCCTGGGCGGGCGAGAACTTTATTCAAATATTTAAACGACCTCATTTTATGATTTGTGGATTTCTTTACACGCCAACGGCATATACAACATATAGAAGACTTAAGATGACCCTTCAACGTGGTATCCGGCAGTTTGGACCAAAATATCTTTTTCTCAAATGACCAAACAAGTCATTGTTACCTACAAAATATCCTGCAAAATGCTTCTTATTGATTTACCCAAGATCAGAGCGAACACTGAAACATAAATCCTCAGTTCTCATCGCAGGTATTTCCTATCCGAGACATGCTGCTGAGATAGCTATTTTTAACTAAGAATACCACGTGACCACTTAATTTTGAGATAACGTTATATGGTCATCTGGGTAATACGCTCTGACATTGATATCTTTTTTAGCATACACCTCATCGTGTTTATTTATAGATTTGGAATTATTGAACTTTCAGAGTGTTTTATCACGATTTGCGCTAACAATATATGCAGTCTTTAAAGCCGTCTTTACTTACACTAAAGTATGAGTTTATGCAGAAATTATGTCCCGATTCCCCGAAGCAGTGTTAATGTATTGTGACATGAATTTGATGTTGGCAAACTGTTGGTACCACCTTTAAAGATAACATTAATGATGTATTCGAAGGTTGTTTTGAACACATTTGCTATAAGGGTGGTCCGGGACAGGCTCTCCCGTGAAATATTGGATTTCTAGAATGCCGGATATGTGTTCTGATGTAAATCAGTATCACATTCGATACAATTTTACCAGTCTTGAAATTGTAATGTATTTATTAGATATGTTCTACGAGTTTTATTCGTGTTCCTTGCGCTCACCCCAAATCCACTCCCGGATAAGCAAAAATGTTGATATATGAAATTTGAAAAAAAAAATATATTGCACCTTTATTATATATTTAATCGATTATCTTTTGTATGAACAAATGTGTCAATGGAGATGTATATATAATCAATGTATATATAGTCAATAATTGTTTTATTGTGTTTATTGTTGTTTTTCTTTTTTAGAAAGAATGGGTTTAAAATGGCCTGGACATAGTTTAACATATAGATTATGTGTACATTCAAACTACATTTTTTTCTAAATATTTCGTCACTGTCAGGCCAAATATTGTTTATTTTATTATTCACACTGCATGTTAATTTCAAATATTGCATAAGTGTGGGATCAATGATTGTTCAGTTTATGCAAGAAGTATACACGTGATATGTATTCGAGAAAACGCTGTTTAAATGTATACTAGTTAGATTGGGTTTTCTGTAGGTAATTAATATTGAAGAACGCTATTAAGTTTGTTTTAAGCTTTGCTTAACCTAAATGCAATCAATTTTGTTGTCGACTATCCACAAATGACTGACTCTTTTCTTGAATTTCGCACAAAATACTTTCAGCAAAAATATGATTGCATACATTTGCTACTAGGAGGGCCCGGGGACTTCTGTTCTGTGAAAATGTCGATTTCTAGAATGCCGCATACGTGATCTTACTTGAATAAGGGACCAAATGCGATACATTTTCCATAGATTTGATGAAGAAAGTTTTGGCGAAAAGTCAAGAGCAGCGTTGTTTATATGTGAATAAACCATTGCTTGCTGAATGGGGCCTTTATGCTGATTAACCATTTAAAATGTGATACCAATGATTGTTATTGGAATTGTGAATTGTTGTTAGAATATAGCTTAAGCTAGTAGATGTTTTAGAGTTTTAGATGATTGGTACATCGAATAGAATATAATAATTGCTGTAATTATGTACGTGTATTGAAAGTAGAATGCAAAAACCTTTGTTTGATAGAGATGCCAATATATTTCATAATTTTGCTTTGATTATTTTCTCTTCTTTAAGTTGCTAAACTAATATGTATATCTTCATATATAATAAACTATTTAACGTATGCTTTTGGTCATTCTGTCTGTGAAATCCCCATAACCTCAAAACCAGAAAAAGTGTCTTGTTTGCTTTAACTAAGCCTAGCTATATATTCCAAACGCTAAATACTGCTAGGGGTAAAACAGTATTGTAAATAATAATTGACATAAAGTGATGCCTTATAAATGTCACAGTACACAGTAAGGCTAAAACACAATAATATATATATTTCAAAATATTGAAGTTATTTACGAAAGTATAACTTCAAGAAAACAATATATCAAATTTCAGTTAACAATTTATGTAAACGTGTGGCTAGTATTATTATAACAGTCTGATACTGTTTAAAAAGTACCTATGAATATTTTTACCTTTGACTTGTGTATAGTAACAGTTCCGGCCTACTATGTAGGTTCGTTCTTTGTTTTCAGCCACATCGCGAACACGTGACGCACATACGATATACGATCATTTTATGCAGGCATTACACTTGCAGATCAACATAAGAATGGCTAGTGAAATAATATTCCGGTTATCTAATTATTTTTGCCGAATAAATTACAGTTAGTTACTATGTCGTAATACATCAAATTTAATCTCATAGGGTTAAATAATGTCATGTATAGACATAATAACGTCATGCCAGCAATGTATAGGGCATAACAATGTCGTAACCGCAATATATACGGTATAATAACGCCACGACAGCAATGTATAGGACATAATAACGTCATGACAGCAATGTATAGGACATAATAACATCATGACAGCAATGTATAGGGCATAATATCGTCATGACAGCAATGTATATGACATAATAACGTCGTGACAGCAATGTATAGGACATAATAACGTCATGACAGCAATGTATAGGACATAATAACGTCATGACAGCAACGTATAGGGCATAATAACGCCATGATAGCAATGTATAGAGCATAATAACGTCATGACAGCAATGTATAGGGCATAATAACGTCCTGACAGCAATGTAAAGGGCATAATAACATCATGACAGCCATGTATAAGACATAATAACGTCATGACAGCAATGTATATGGCATAATAACGTCATGACAGCAATGTATAGGACATAATAACGTCATAAGAGCAATGCCAAGGGCATAATAACGTCATGACAGCAATGTATAGGGCATAATAACGAAATGACAGCAATGTATAGGGCATAAAAGCATCATGACAGCAATGTATAGGACATAATAATGTCATGACAGCAATGTATAGGACATAATACCGTCATGACAGCAATGTACATGGCATAATAACGTCATGACAGCAATGTATAGGGTATAATAGCGTCATGACAACAATGTATAGGGCATAATTACGTCACGACAGCAATGTAAAGTGCATAATAACGCCATGACAGCAATGTATAGGGCATAACAACGTCAGGACACCAGTGTATAGGTCATAATAACGTCATGACAGCAATGTATAGGGCATAATAACGTCATGACAGCAATGTACAGGGCATAATAACGTCATGACAGCAATATATAGGGCATAACAACGTCATGACAGCAGTGTATAGGACATAATAACGTCATGACAGCAATGTGTAGGACAAAATAACGTCATGACAGCTATGTACAGGGCATAATAACGTCATGACAGCAATGTATAGGGCATAATAACGCCATGACAGCAATGTAAAGAGCATAATAACGCCATGACAGCAATGTATAGGACATAATAACGTCATGACATCAATGTATATGGTATAATAACGTCATGACAGCAATGTATAGGGCATAAAAACGTCATGACAGCAATGTATAGGGCATAATAACGTCATGGCAGCAGTGTATAGGGTATAATAACGTCACGACAGCAATGTAAAGGGTTTGAGATTGTGGTGTGCGAGAGTGGGTGTGTTGGTGTGAGTGTGTGAGAGAGTGGGTGTGAAAGTGAGGGTGGGTGTCCGAATGTTTGGTGAGGGTGTGGTTGTGTGTGAGAGTGGGTGTGATGGTGTGAGGATGTGATGTGTGAGAGTTTCGGTGGGTATGAACGTGTGGATGTGAAAGTGCGAGAGAGTGGTTGAGTGTGGTGTGGGTAGGTGTGAAAGTGGGAGTTTGTGAGTGGATGGTTGTAAATATAAGGGCATTTTACTACATTTGGAATGCAACATACAAGTTCCACTAAAAAATTAAAATTTAATTGTTTTGAACAAAGGGAAAATTCGAAAAATACCATTATGTATGCTCCAAAGTATAGTTATATTTATGAAATCATCTTTGTGAAACATAATTCTAACTCTCACAACTCCCACCCATACTCTAACCAAAACCCCGACCCGACTCACACTCTCACTCCACATCCCAACCGCACTCTCACCAACATCCCGACCCACACTCTCACTCCACATTCCATCCGCATTTCACATCCCACCCGCACTCTCACCAACATCCCGACCCACACTCTCACTCCACATCCCACCCGCACTCTTACCAACATCCCGACCCACACTCTCAGACTCACACCAGACTCACATCCTTGAATCAGGCACAGTTTTATTATCAGACTCGCACCCAGAATAACATCGAATGACTCACAGTCTCACACCCAGACCCACAGCCAGACTCACATCCAGACGCAATATCTCTCAGCTTTAATCACACAGTCTCACACCCAGACCCACACCCAGACTCAATATCTTTCACCTTTAATCACACAGTCTCAGATCCAGACCCACACCCAGACTCAATATCTCTCACCTTTAATCACACAGTTTCAGATCCAGACCCACACCCAGACTCAATATCTCTCACCTTTAATCACACAGTTTCAGACCCAGACCCAGACCCACACCCAGGCTCACAATTTCTCACCTTTAATCACACAGTCTCATCCCCAGACACACACCTATTTAACAACCAAACGAGATCTACTTCTATTCCCACAATCTTAATATTTAAATAATAAAGATATGGGTATACAGTGCGACAAGTACCCCTCTTTGCCACAATCTACATCATAAATTATATAAAATGTCAAAACCTTACAAGAAATACCAATTAATGGATAATTTATATTACTATTAGAAGACAGGGATGGGAGAGAAATCCAGGTGGTATAGATCGTAAAGTCGTTATTATCGCCCTTGGTAAACTGAACGTTTTCAACTAAATAGCTCGTAAATGTAATAATAATTTTATGGTAAAACTACAGGACTGCAAACATCGTTTATACGTTGTTTGGCATTTCAAGCTTTATTGTTACTTATAAATACTAGTTAATAATGCGTGCATGGATATTTCTCAATGTATGTTAGTACTTTCACCTCATTTTTTGCTTTAGACAAAAAATCTATGACAGATCAAAATAAATTTTAATTGCACGATTATTTAAAACTAAGGACCTATGACTTTGATTGTTTTATAGTTTTGATGTACTGACTGAGTGCAAAACATAAAAATCATATCGGTTTTAACAAATGTGCACTATCAAGACTTGCATTTACAAAAGATCTGTGCATATGTATGTTTGTGTTATATACTAATGCTAGTATTTACTAAAGACAAAAAAGAAAGTAAAATGGTAGCACAGGTACTGGAGATGCTGTTTTAAACAATCTTATTTGAGCACAAAGGCAGAATATTAAGCATGAATCGACAGACCTTATGAAACGTTATAATACATGTATGCGATGAAAGGTGTGTGTGTGGTTTAAAGAGTTTCTCTAGTATTATTGCCCCACTTCACAACTAGAGGAAAATATTACATATTCAATTTAAAATCTACCTTTATATTTACCGTTCTAAAAACAACAGAAATCTTCAACACCAGGTACTAGTAAGGATCTTATGATAATCTATAGAACAGGACATATGTCAGTTAAAATTATAAAACAATACAGAATATTTATGCTGATTGTAAAACCTGTTCGTACCAATGAACTCAACATCGTTGTCTCCGTATATCTGTTTATTCATGAACGATTTTCTTTTATATATACCAAGTCTCTAACATTCTGGACTTATATATCCATTTGTGCAATTCACTTTACTTTCTGTTAATTTGTTGATATTTGAAAAACTTATACAAATGACATCTTGCTATGTCTATTTAACAATCAAAACACTGTTTTAGTAACAATTTCCATGCAAAGTGGCAGATTCTTATTTATTTCCTTAAAGATGTTGCCTTAATAAAAGGAACATTCCAGCAGTATATTATACTTCTAGACATAAAAAACACGTATCATCCTGTTAGACAAGTAGCCAAAAATAACAGATTGATTCTACTACTACTACTGCTACTGCTGCTACTACTACTACTACTACTTTTACTACTACTACTACTACTACTACTACTACCACTGCTACTACTACTGCTGCTGCTGCTGCTACTACTACTACTACTTCTACTTCTACTACTACTACTACTACTACTACTACTACGATAATTACTACTACTATTACTACTTCTACTACTACTACTACTACTACTACTACTACTACTACTACTACCACGTCTTCTTCTTCTCCTTCTTCTACTCTCACTTCTACTACTAATACAACTGATACTTGTTGTACTTCATCTACTACAATCACAACTACTACTACTACTACTAGGGCAGCTAAAAGAGTGGCGAGGAGTAGGGAGGGGAGGAGACGAAAAAGAGAGAGAGAAAAAGAGAGAGGAGGAGACAGAGAGAGGGGGAGACACAGAAAGAGACACAGAGAGAGACACAGAGAGAGTGAGGGGGAGACACACACAGAAAGAGAGAGATCGTGAGAGGGAGAGAGAGAAGGGGAGAGGGGAGAGGCAGAGAGATAGGGGATAGACAGAGAGAGGAAGAGAGGAAGAGAGAGGAAGAGATAGATAGAGAGAGAGAGAGAGAGAGAGAGAGAGAGGGAGAGAGAAAGAGAGAGAGATCTATAAACATCTAGAAATAGAAGGACAAACAAATAGTATATAGACGAGATGTGGAGTGAGCTACAAGTGTAAAGACGCTTCACTTAATCACTAAAAATGCTTATAGCTTTCTTTTTTAATTGGTGATAGAACTATAAAACTGGTGCTCAATTAAAGGTTATAGATTGACCATGGTGATAATGCGCCTGTTTTTCAAATTAGCACTCATAAATATTCATAAATTTAAATGAGAATCGTACCCCTACAAGTCTTTCATATGTTGGTCTAAGTTTCATATAATTTTGTGGATGATTTTTTAATTTAATTTCGTTAGAATTTTGCACACTAAATCTTAATGCATACTATACCTAGAGAATCTGCTAATACCATAACATGAAATACGTGTTTTTTTTTTATTTCATTCCTTTAGTGAAGGCCATCAAGAAGCTCAGATTTGGAAGCATTAATTAGGCGAAATGATTATTCAAAATATTGATGAGTATTCTAAAAATAGACCTAAATTGTTATTATATTAGTTAAAGAGAGAGAGAGAGAGAGAGAGAGAAAGAGAGAGAGAGAGAGAAAGAGAGAAAGGGTGAGAGACAGAGAGACAGAGACAGAGAGAGACTGAGAGAGAGAGAGAGAGGGATAGACAAACAGACAGACAGAGACAGACAGACAGAAATTGACCCCCTTAAACACACACAGGCGAAAAGAGCTATTCAGTGTCTGTCATTATCTGATAGACCTTAAAATAAGTGAATTTTAAAGGCGGCTCTTCTTCATTGAAGACATATAGTCTCATTTCGCCAATCGGTAACCCCGAATTTCAATGTAATATGTACTTCCTGTAAAAGTGAATCAGTCCATTACTGTGCATAGGTGTTCACTAGTTTTGCTTTCTTTTGATTCTACATTGTTTCAGCTTCCATGTAACACCAAAAGATTAAGATTATCTTCAAAATAGGAAATATGATTCCATAACATAGCAAAAGACTGTTATTAAAGAGAACATTTATAATTTTACGGGTTTTAAATCCCGGTCGATGTTTAAGTCAACCACCCTTTACACAAGTTCGCTTACTGACATTGTTGAAAAACTGTCTTCAGGCCGGGATCTAGAATATTTAAATGAAGGCGGGGGAAACGGGATCGAAGACCAACTTATACATTCGTTCTAGATGGTTAGGGAGCAGACAAAATCCCTTTAGGAAACCCCGCCTCACCCCCCACTCCCCAACACACACACAAACTAAATTGTCTTTTAGGCCCCCCCCCCCCCCCCCTAAATTGTCTACATACATTCCAACAAACTTGTAAACACATATAGTTTGTTTGAGTGAATAAACATTTAGTTTAATAGTTCAGTTGAGGAAAATGCATCGGGATGCTTGGGTAATTAGTCAAGTACGCGATATCAATGATAATAAATGCCGTTGTCATGACTCTGTAGTGTTTTCATTTAAAGTATAAACCAGTATAGCAAAACATACAGAGGAGCAAAAATAACTTCTGAGGCAAAGCTATATACACTGTAAAATTAATATGTTGTAAATTTATGAATTTGTTCTAAGGTCAAATGTGGCTCTTGTAACTAATACAATTATATAGACTACAAAATACATTAAATCTTAAAAAATGAGAATTGTAAAGTAGACACATTTCGTTTCTGAGTTGAGTAAAGGTTTCAAAGAAGTAGTTGCATAGCTCAGTGAAATGACAGAACAATGTATCAAAAGGTGAGTTATTAATAACTTGATATCTTATTTAAAGCAATTTTCCCACAATTGTCTTCTGAACAGAAAATTGTTAACGACGTCGCCCCCCCCCTTCTCTCTCCATCTCTCTCTATCTCTGTCTCGCTCGCTCCCTCCCTCCCTCTGTCTGTCTGTGTGTCTCTCTGTGTCTTTCTGTCTGCCTCTCTCTCTCTCAATCTAATAATGATAATAATAATAAGTTTAACAAAAGGGTTCGCTCAAAAAAGAATGCTTAAATTCAGTTTTTATATATATATACGTCATTTCGATTAAATTCAAACTCCTGTTGTGAAATAGTTGTTTGGGACGCTTCAATTATTGTTGTTCGGTTGTTTTTACAACGTGTTCCAGTCGTGTTCCATTCAAATTTCGGAATAAGGATTTCGTAAGTTTCTTCATTTCTTCTTCTACTCAGTGATTCTTCCAAATCTATAAAATACAAGAGTTGTGCCCTTCAATATTTTTTATTTCACAGAGGTAAATATTTACTGTCTGCAAAAGAAACAATTAAATAACAAAGTATAATAAAACAAATAAAATATAAACCAAGAATTGCAATACGAGGTGAATTGAATTATCCGAAAAAAATCAGTTTAACAAATTACGTTTGAAGATTTATAAAATGGCTACATTTAATGATCATCTGCCATTATATGCACATCGATTTCTCTAAAAAATCAATTACTTCAATTAAAAAAAAACATGTGATGTTGAAGCATGAGCCGGAAATTGTAAGTTATGATTGTCATTTTAAATTGTTTGTTGTGTTTGTTTCTGTAAAATTGCAACATTGTAACAAATTTGATCTTATTGTCGAGGTCCAGCTAAATATTGGTGGGGGAAGACCCCAGACTTATGCCCGGGTAGAACCACCGGCAAACTGCAGGTTTCATTTTAAATGATAAGATAGTCGACATAAACATAAATAAAACGTAATTAGGTACACGTTCGTAAAACATAATACAGCCATTCAAATATATATACAGATTTTCCTTAACTGCAGTGTTATCTTATTATATATTAACCATTAATACAATAAATCACATTTTAATGCTTGTATTTACATATGTATTTTGCTTAACAGACAATATAATTATGTATACAAATGTACTATAATATTATATGTAACGTATTAACCATTTATAAAAGTGTCCATTTCACTTAAGTTTTGAAGATCTATCAGTGCAAATCGGATAAATATATTTTACTCGAAATAAGTAGAAATACACTCGAACACTCGAAAGCTCTCAGCACAAAAAGGACAACTCCATATAGTTGATAATGATTAATAAAAAGATAAACATTTCATTTGGCAGACAAAATTGCTTTCTCGGCTGTCCACATTCTGGGTAGAACCTGTACCCATGTGACTGCCATCTGTGGCGGCATTTAGCCAGATTCAGTTCATAAGTACATATTATTTTTGTTGTTTTGATTTGAGGAGAAAACTTGTGTGTTAAGCAGAGATGGAACTTTTATTTGAACTGCCAGGGAGCGAGAATTTTCTTTAAATATTAGGTTTACAGAGGGAGCAGGTTAAAGGGCATGCCATAAACCATAAACACAATCGCACCACCCCACACCCGTCCCCCCACACCGTCCCCCCCCACACGTCCCCTCCACCCCCACACCCCGTCCCCCCACACCCATCCCCTCCACCCCCACACCCGTCCCTCCACCCGCCACACACCCATCCCTCCACCCCCACACACCCGTCCCCTCCCCCCACACACCCGTCCCCTCCCCCCACACACCCGTCCCCTCCACCACACACCCGTCCCCCAGGCCCCAACCCCGTCCCTCCAAAAAATGTTGAATTAAACATTTTATTCTAGGTGGAAGTGGGAGTATGAGGGTATGCTCCCTTCCAGAAAGTTTTTGGAATACTGTAACATCGGTTCTAAAGTGTGTGATCCAAAACCAATACTATTTTATCATTTTTTTAAATTGCGTTATAAAATATATCTCACTTTAAGTATGTTTCGGGAATTTTAGGTATTGCTCTGTTCGCCCCCACTCCAAGTCCACTACTGCACAGTTGCTTGATCTAATCGCAGCAGAATTGGCGACAAGCTCACTAGTAAAACAATCGCGGCAGCCTTATGTGTTCAAAATTTCTCCTAAGTTCTGTGGTTCTGGGTTCGAGCGAGTGCTTGATCATTTGTGCTATTTAGTCATGACTACCTTAGAAGTAGCATCAGTTTGAGTGTCATGAGGCAAAGATATATACACTGTAACATTAATATAACATTGAAAAAATAGATATGAAGATAGAAAAGGTTGCAGGAAGGATGTTGAATAATAACTTAGAACAAAAGCATAAGTGAGGAAAGAAAAATAATGAAAGGAAGGAATTATGAATGGGGAATGAAGGATAGGAAAATAAATAGAAATTATAGGCAGATAAATATGCCGAAAACAATGGAAGTCATGGAATGAATGAACGGATAAAAGACTAATAAGGAAGGCGTGAAGAAGGAAAGAGGAAAGTTAACAGGATGACTATTATCTCCCCACTCCACCTACAGCAAAAGTGGAAATTATCATTTAAACCATTTCTTGCTATTTGGAAAACATTAAATTTTTTAAGAACATTGAATCTATTTAATTAAAATTAACAGATCTTGCCCTGCAACAGGCTCACGGACATACAGCAAATAATAATAATAATAATAATAATAACAGTATCCACCGTCACACATTTTCAAACCAACTCCCCCTTTCACTTACACCTACTTTCACACTAACACTCTCACCTACTTTCAAACTCCCTCTCATACTCACCCCTACTTTCACACTCCCACCAACTTTCATACTTCCACCCACATTCACCCCTATTTGCCACCCACGTTCAGACTCCCAACCACACTCAACCTAATGCCTACTTTCCTTGCCTTTATAGTGTAAACATGGTCAGCAATCTAGTTTGTAAAAAGTAGTTTAATATTCAAGGTGAATTAGTACATACCTAATATGTTTTTGATTCTGGAAATTGATATTTGGCCAGCAATATTTATAGTCTTAGATAGCTTTAATAAAGCATACCTAGAAATTTGGTTGGCAACTTAATGAATTCTGGCCTGAATGAATCCACAGCCGGCTATGAGGTGTTGGTGCTTGAGCAAAACTACTTACTGCACGTTGCTCCAATAAGATACTTCCTGATTACTGGTTCTACCAAAGCAGCAGTCAGACAAAAAGATTAATTGAAGTTAAAAGAACATGTTTCCCAACCGGTATAAACAAAAAGGGGTTTAAAATATATTAATTGAACAATAGGGTAGTAAGCAGGAAATCAGAATATGACAAGAGGTGATTGCAAAACATGTATCCCGACCCGTTGATACCTTGTAATTAGAAATACAATAAAAAACCCAGCTGAAATACATATACAACAGCTGCACAGGTTTAATGATGATTTAAGGAAAGAAAATTTAAAAAATAACCTTTAAAAAAATTTTTTTGCTTCATTTTAATTTTTGTTAAAAATAAATACAACTTAAACCAGTAGCTAATGTCCCTACTATGTTTAAAGATTGATTAGTGCCTAGTTACTGTGACCTTGACCTTTTAACCAGTACAGCCCAAAACAATATCGGCCAACTACTCATCATGACCAGTCATGGCAATGTCACATCAAGTTTGAACAATGTGTGACTTAAAAAGTCGCTGTAATACTTATGTTTACCATGCTGATCACAAAATGAATAATTTCATTTATTGGTTATGACAAATTTGGGCATGTATGCAAATTATTTCTTTCTAAATATTCTTATTAAAACAGATATATGAAAACTTTTAGAATATTACATAAACATTAAATAATATCTTTCACTAAGAAATATTCAATAAAACAGAAATATACCTTGTGGTTGACACACTTTAAATGAAGTGGTCCTTGATGGCATTCATACCTTTCAGCCTTCAGCACAATAGAAGGTGTGCCATCATATGTAATTCAGGAAAGCTTTTGTCCCCCTAGTTGGAAGCGTACTTTGCATCCACTTAAGTTGGAGAGATCTTTAATTAAACAAATGCAAACAAGAATGATCAACACTATGATAAACACTTTTAACTACATTTGAAATATAGATTGGTTAAATTTTTATTCTAAAGTGACATTGCACTTTTAAATGTTTGCTAAAAATAAAAAAAAAAACTTTGTTGAACCACAATGATTAATGGAATAAGATATTACCTCTAAACACTAGGTCATACATGAAGCATGCTTTCTATCAAAAGATTGATTTGTTTTAATGTTTGGGGAATCTAAAGCAGAGCAATATTTTTCAACTATTTTTAACCATTTTTAAATCCATGATCTAATAAATCTCCAAACAGTGCATGGGATAATGGATGTCTTGTGTATATGTCTGTCATAAAAAATATGTTGACAGTGATACAATAATATAAATACATATGAAGTGTGGTATCATGTGGTTCTATATGTCATGTAAAACTGTAACAAAGCCACTTTTAAGTATAAATTTAATGATTATAAAATTACAACAGAAAGACAACCGTAAAGAGTATTTCTGATACTAAATTCTTCATTTTCCATCCAATTCCTATATACCTGTTACTCCTTAAAATATAATTGCTACACAAAAGACATGTTTACTCCCATTATCTAGAGATCTCAAAGACAAACAAAATATGCACATTAAACTCTATGTTAAACTAATCAGAAAATAGGGTACATGAATCCGTCTCTAAAACAAACTGTTATGTATTTGCAAAATTATATCAAATTGAGTTACTATTTTGTGATATAGTCTGAACAGAGATAAATTCAGCATGAAGTTCTAAAATATAAACATGGAAAATAATACTTAAATATTACATTCAATAACACATATTCTATATGTTTATATGTGTTATAGTTAGAAGTATATAATACAAAAAGCTACTTTTAGACAATTTCAGAACACACTCTGAACTAGTTGGAACCCCCAGGTTGTTTGATGCTAACATGGCCTGGTTAATGGTTTATATGGCCCTGCATCATGCCATTCACCATGCTTTTGTGTTGCAAGCCAGCTAGCAGAAAGCAGAGGGTGACTGAGAACCAAAGGGTGCTTATACAGAATGTAATGTTGAATGAGCAAGTCTATTTGATTTGTAAGATTGGCACATTAAGTTAACATGAAAAGCAACACTACTAGTACAGTTAATTGCTATAGCATCAGAGTTGACGAGTCTACAATGTTTAACAAAATCTTAACTTACATACTCCTAAACATTGGTGACTACGGTCTTCCCGTCAAAAAGCTTTCCACCTTACTTGCCATGTGTCGAGTTCTAACTATATGTTTATCTGGATATTTTTTAAACCAAAAATAGCCAAATGTATTCATTGGTATTCATTGATATGACAAAGACTAGATCATATATATATATATATATATATAGTGTGTGTGTGTTGTGTGTGTGCGTGTGTGGTGTGTGCGTGTGTGCGTGTGTGTGTTCTTTTTGGGGATTAACCTTAAAAAAGTGTTTAGATAAACTTTTCAAAAATGATGAACCATCGGGAAAATATAACAGAAACTTTAAAAAAATACAAAATAACAAATGTTGTCAATTATAGTGGAAATTTCCCAGCTATAATATCTCCATTAGGTACATTGTTTTGCCCAACACTTTAAAATTGTCTGTGGTTTACAAATTTGCCAATAAGTTTAAGAGATGCGAACCCTCCAGTGAAAAAAAAAAGGAATGGCGAAAAAGTAATACAAG
Organism: Sinonovacula constricta; assembly: GCA_007844125.1. Taxonomy (NCBI): domain Eukaryota; kingdom Metazoa; phylum Mollusca; class Bivalvia; order Cardiida; family Solecurtidae; genus Sinonovacula; species Sinonovacula constricta. The sequence goes on from CM017573.1 coordinate 9,330,173, forward strand.
TCAAAAATAAAATACTGTGCATGATTCAACCCTGGACCTCTTGTATGATGGTCCGATGCTTTACAGCCAATAAATATACATTTATGTTTCATCTAGCTTTTGTATTTTCTGACCGACACAACACATACATACAAATTTCAGCAAAAGGAGAGGAACAGTCCAGTGGTCTGAAGCAAGACTACGGCTTACAATGTCTGTGGTTCGAACCTTGTAAAGGTCACCTCACATTGCCTTGACCTAGAAACTTGACTTAAGTTGTTCCACTCTCAGCAGGTGTATAACTGGGTACATGAAAGTGTTATTTGTGTCACTCATATGACTTACCAGCGCCTTGTGTCTGTTGCCAGGCCCATAGTATGTCATTCACAAGTATACCCCATGACCGAGGAGGGGGGGGGGGGTATTTTAAAGTTGACTGAACAAGCAGTAGTTAGAATTAGATTATAACTTGGTATTACGTACATATTTACCTTATCAGTTTTTTTTTGGATTACAGTCGGGCCTAAGGCTGGGTCAATCGCAATTGCTTTGGTCAGACTTCTGTTTCACAGACTTCTTATTTTGAACAATCTTATTAAAATTCTATCCTGAAAACCGCTACAGATCTAACTTTAGAAGTTTAGTGAGATTGTACTTTGAATTGTTTTGTTATGCTGATGACAGTGCTATATTCTCTGGTTATTAGTTGAGCAAGTGTCATGTTATTCATGATATAAAAACGCAAATTTCATAATGTGAGTTCAGTTTAAATCACTCTGCACAACTAACAATTAACCAAAATATCATGAGCACCCCTCCCCCATATAAGCATATATAGAAGGTAAATTGTCTCTCCCGTATACCTCTATGTCCATGCCTTCCATGACCCCCGTGTACGCTCTTGTCATACGAAGCCAAGGGTGGGGGAGGGATTATGTAAATGTTCTTATTCTCGGTGAGATCCAATAAACAAGCGTGAGACTACTGAAATAAAATCATTTTCCTGTAAAACAGCCTATGTCTATTTTTTCACATATTTAAAGTCTCTCTCTATATAATAAATAAACTATTTATTTAACTAAATCGGACTGATTTTACAACTTGATTGTGGCTATGGGGTGGGATTATGCAAATGTACCTAAAGTCGGTGAGATCCAAGCGACCTGTACCCGGTGAGAAATGGGTATGACTATTTAGCGGATATGAATTCATATCCGCGGATATGAATCCTGGGTACGGATATGGACGTAAAAAACATTATTTACACCCATTTATGTTATATTTATGTCTTATTTTAGAAACATTAATGTATTTTCTTTAAATTAAATTAATTAACATTAGGTATTCTATGAAGTTCTACCGATCTTTACAGAATTGTTTGCAATACATAAACCCATAACCGCGCCTGAGTTCATATCCGTGGACATAGGCCTACAGGGTACGGATATGAATGTAAAAAGCAATATCTTTACCTATAATTGACGTTTGTTTGTGTGTTGTTGTTTTTTTTTTTTAATTTTTATGGTAATAATATTATTTTTTAATTAATTGAACCAATTTTATGAAATTCTACGGATCTTTTCAGAATTGTTGGCAATACATAAACCCATAATCGTGATGAGTTCATATCCGCAGACATACAGGGCACGGATATGAGTTTAAAAAACATAATAAAATCTATAACTAAAATAATGTAACTTTTTGTCGTATAACATACACTCGAGGTTGATTAAACGAACATTTTTATATGGTAATTCATAACCGTGTACAAACAGGGTACGGATATGAACAATAAGATTGCAACCTACAGCACTGTTTTATAATTCTGTTAATTGTAAAGAAATATAACTAGTTTTAATGTTTCACATCCTTTGATAGGGGCACTTTTACACACTTACTAATAATAAATATACTGACAGCCGCACATACTTTCATATCCGTGGAAATACCCGGTACGGATATGAAAATTAAATAACAACAATAAGTATTGTGATGTCATTGCCACTTCCTGGTACTTTGTCATCTTTATCTAATGTGCTTCCTCTATTCTTTCTTCCCAGGGCACTCTGAGCTCAACCAGTATCACTCGTTTGGGATCTCTTGACCACAACACAATGTCGGGTCGGAGATTTGAGTTGGTCACTTCCTCCGGAAACTTGAGCCTCTTCTTAAGGTCTACCAGGAGTTCCCAACTATCGGATTCTTGGAAGGATACTGGTAGGCGTTGTGTTCGACTGTTTCTTGTCCCTTCTCTTACAAAGTTGATAAGGGTGGGTCCTTCTTACTTTTTAATCTCTTTTTCCTTCTCTCTAATTCAAGGATGAGTGCCACTTCCGTAAGGACTTTATCATGGCACCACCTGTATCTTCATTGAGTCAAAACGGTAGGACAACCAGACAGTATGTGACGCAGTGTGCGATCACACAGCTGGCACGATGAGTCATCTGACAGTTTCCATAGGTGTAGGTTGGCTGCAGTTGGGAAATATCGTGTACTGAAAAAAGGAGAAAGCTTAACTGTAGTGGTTCATAAGTCCACAGTTCCTGCCATGTAAGGGTCCTCTCTGGTATCGCATTCCATTTTGTCCAGTTTCCTTGCGAGCCTAACTGCACAGACTTAGCTGACATTGACTCCTTTTCTGGTCTTCTTATCTCTTTCTGCATCATGGACCGCTTCTCCATCTTGTTAGCTTCTCCCAATCTTTGGTGCTGTCTAGTGCCCAGTCCTTCTCTTCCCTTGTTTGCTTTTCTAACAATGTCCTGATGCTAAAGGTTGCTCTCTGCCTGCTCCACCGCTTGATCCTGCCTGTTCTCACTTTTATGTTTGCTACATGGATTTTTTCGTCTGAAGAATCTAGTCAGGAAGAGTAAGGCTTTAGCTGCTTTAAATTTCTCTACCAGAAAGGTAAAGGGCACCTGGAGCTTGTTGGATTTGCTGTAGAACCCCAAGCTTGTTAAGGATGGTGGTAATCCCAGCCATCTTCTCAAGTGTTTACTAATTGTCTGCTCTCCCTTTTCAACCGTGATAACTGAATTCACCATTAATGGCCATATCAATCTGGGCAGAAATCCGTGCTGAAATATCCAGCCTTTAAACTTTCCAGGAAGGTCTGACCTTTCAATTCTGCGCAGCCCCTCTTCCGCCTGCTGTTGCAGCATGTATTTACTGTCTTTAACTTAAACCATTTCCCTAGACGTTTAACTGGGTTGTCCGTTAACGAAGGAATATCTTCCCCTTGGATTACAAGCTTAAAAACTGTCTGTGGTCTTCCCCTTTCGAACAACCAATCGCATTGACTTTATTGGTTTAAACTGCATCCAAGCCCATGTTAAATAATAGCATTGCATCGAAGTAAACAAGAACATTACAACGTTCATATCCGTAGGCTACTCCTCTATGACCACGGATATGAACTCTGATGCGGCTATATTTATATACAATACTTATGTAAAGGTGTGTAAACTTTCATGAACATGAGTTTTATTAATTAAAAATAATAATATTGCATCAAAGTAAACAAGAATATTACAAATTAAGTTGTAGATAATGAATTTAACGTTCATATCCGTACCACACATTACCACGGATATCAACTCTGGTGCGGCTATATTTATATACAATTATTATGTAAAGAAGTGTATTATACTTCCATGAAAGGAATTTCATTAGTAAACATTAATAATATTGTATCGAAGTAAATAGGAATATTACAAAATAATTGGTAGATAATGATTTAAACGTTCACATTCGTACTCCCCCCCCCCCCCCCCCCCCCCCCCCCCCCCGCCAACGATCCATTATGAACTGTGGTGCGGCTATGTTTATATGCAATAATTACGTAAATATGAGCATACTATCATTAAAGTTATTAAATAAATTAAACATGATGATATTACATAAGACTTTACATAAATATAACAAACAATAATCTAGTTTGCAGTTTCGTTGCTAATATCCGTACCCTTAGTACCCACGGATATGAAATCATATACAGATATATACATGAAGATCTGTATTTTGGACTAGATTTATTTAGTTATTAGAATACTTAATCTAAATTATTTCATATCCCACCAAATACATTAAATGGCATCGAAACACAGAAAAATCTAAAGAAATGCTCGTAAATATTGATTTCCACATTCATATCCGTACCCCAGATTCATATCCGCGAATATGATTTCATATCCGCGGATATGAATTCATATCCGGTAAATAGTCATACCGGTGAGAAATAGTCATTTTAAACAAAAATGGTGAATTAGTCAGCCTAGTAGTGTAATTAAATTATATATTATTCCTACGCCGGAACTATTAACATAAATACGTTGAAGTAACATCGAGTGCCTGTGATTGTGTTAGAATAGTTAAAAGTGACCTTCTAGGAGCCAGCTTTTTTGTCAAATCGAGTGTTTCATCTGAACTAGAGGTGGCTTGTCGGTAATATAGGTGCAACTTCTTCCGGGTTGTGGCAAATTGTGTGTAGGATCCACTAGCCAAGTCAGTATGTTCTTTATTGGAGAATAAGATAACAAACGCTTTACTTCTTTTGGTCTTTTTAATGTACTGCATGTCGTGGCTGCAATCAGCTTAATTTCTTTCCTTTAGATAGTTTCCACATTAGTAAATATCTTGGCAGCCATGTTTGCTTAGCAACAACCGCGCATCAGGCTACGCAGGGGAGATAATTTTGGAAAACCAGACAATCTGACCTCGTTACCCCTCTTTAAATTAAGCTGTTCTGCTATTAAATCCAAGCACTCAGAATGTAAATATGTTAATTTATGTGTAGAAAAAAGGTCAAAGTTGACGTTTATGACGTTTTATTTCTCGAAAAGAACGACAGAGGGTAGAAAAAATAGTTTCTAAAATTTCAGTTTCTGAATATTTTACGTCATAGGCCTTAAACGCTGGTAAAACTATTGTTATTTAAGAGGAAAATCAATATTTTAATAAACAAATGCAAACCTTTGAGTCTTTTCTCACATAAACATATAGATTTTTGTTGCGGAATAGACAGGTGGTTTGTAGCTGCAAGGGATGTAAATCCTTCTTCATGCGGAATTGCACAGTAATTCTCAATTCTCAAAATAAGATTTTATACAAAGTTAAATTTGTTCATATTGTTTTAAATGTTTTGTTATTTATTAATTTATATAAGTATAAAATATTATTAATAAAGATGGAATAAATGAAAAAGACACATTGAATCATTACATAGATATAGATGTTATCATAATATAGTCAAATAACAGATCATATACAACAAAAATATATTAAACAATATAAAGTCATATAACTTTATTGTGGTCGACTTGTCGCCTTAATTATTTTGCGGCTGAGTTCGAATAGTCTTTTGGTTGAATAGTCACATACCCAGCAAGACATATTTCTTGTTCTTGCAGCACAGACTTTATTGTACATACTGTTTGAAATCTTGTGCCAGGTAGTAAATATGGCAACTGCAATTGATGCAGAGAAGTGGTCGGATGAATATAAAGATGCTAAGTGTTCCAATTGTGCCAAGAAGAAAAAAGACCAGATTGCAGATTATTACTGCTATGACTGCATTAAACATATGTGTACGCCATGCTTAGGATTCCATAATGATTGGAATGAAAACCACAATGTAGTGAAAGGACAAGGAGACAACAAAGATGTGCTGACTGAAAAATGTGGGAAACATGCTGACGAATTAATAACATTGTACTGTCGCCTGCACGATGAACTGCTGTGTAAAAAATGTCGCCTCTTGGATCACAGGTCAGTTATCTTACCTTAAAGGTGGTTTCCAACAGTTTGTCTGTATCGCATGAATCAACACCTTAACCCAATTCTAAGGAATTTGTGCCCAGTTGCGGCATAAACTTACTGTAGTTTAGACAAATGTCAGCCAATACACATTATGAAATATATCGATGTACATGACCATGCTTTCCAAACCTATAAATAAGGTTGATGGAGGTTCAGCTTAAATGTCAGAACTGGTAACCAGGGTGATCAGGAAAACATGATTTCAAAAGTTAGTGGTCACAAGGGATTTTTATAGTTAAAAAAAAAGGAAATACATTTTTGTAATGACAATCAGGGCTTTATCCTTTATTATTTCACTGTGAAACTATGATATATAGGACCAATGAATATCATATTGTGGGATCTTTTCAGGTAACAATACTAACAATCCATTTTACTGACACCAACGAGTCAGGCGTAATGCTGTCCCCTTAGCCTCAAGCATAAGGGAGGGAAGCCACCACTACCGACTTTAAAGTCTTTGGTTTTACACGGCCGGGGTTTGAACCTGCGACCTCCCGATCCGCAAGCCGACGTTCTACCACCTGAGCTATTTGCGTCTGGTGAGCAGATCTTGCTTAAACGGCATTAGTACTGTTTGGCAAATCAGTATATAGTGGTACTAAGTAAAGTCGATACTGGACTATGATACCAGATTTTTTTTCTGAAAAAAAGGTTATGGGCCAGGAGCCTTTGAGAAATGAGAAGGGGAACGTTCTACCGTGTTTTATTAAAAAGGGGGGAAATGTGCATGTTTTAATTTTTTTTTTTGAAATAGAGATGGCCTTGTAATAAACATACAAGATGTATATTAGCCGTAATTTTAAATCTTGTATGTTTATTACAAGGCCATATCTCTGTCTTCTTAAAGGCGCCTCAAAACCCTTATATAAGTGACCCCCCCCCCCAATTTATTTATCCACCCAGCATGTGTGGGCATCTGTTTTCTGATAAGCGAGGCTGCCACAGTCTGTCACAATGTGTCTGTAACACAGGTATTGTTCAAGATCCAAGTGTATGTATGCTATATTTAGGGGTTGGATATTTGTCATATAGGAAAACGTTGAAAATCTTTTAAAAATCTACAAGATCAAGAGCCTTGATATTTGGTATACATGTTCATTGATTAAAGATTGTTCAAAAAATTTTCATCCATCAAAAAACATGACTGCAAGTGATCTACCCACAGCATTTTGTCAGGAGACCTACCCATAGCCTGTTGTCAGGTAATCTACCCACAGCTTGTTGTCCGGGAACCTTACCACAGCTTGTTATCAGGGAGCCTACCCACAGCTGGTTGTCAGAGAACCTACCTACAGCTGGTTGTCAGGAGACCTACCCACAGCCTGTTGTCAGTAGACCGACCCACAGCCTGATGTCAGGAGACCTACCCGCAGCTTGTTGTCAGGAGACTACACACAGCTGGTTGTCAGGGAACCTTCCTACATCTTGCAGTCAGGGAACCTACCCACAGCTTGTTGTCAGGAGACCTACCCACATCCTGTTGCCAGGAGATCACCCACAGCCTGTTGTCAGGAGACTACATACAGCATTATGTCAGGAGACCTACCCACATCTGGTTGTCAGGGAACTTAACCACAGCTGGTTGTCAAAAGACCTACACACAGCTTTTTGTCAGGGAACCTATCCACACAGCATGTTGTCAGGAGACTTACCCACAGCCTGTTGTCAGGAGACTACACACAGCTGGTTGTCAGGAGCTTAAGGGAACCTACCCACAGCTGGTTGTCGGGGAACCTACCCACAGCTGGTTGTCGGGGAACCTACCCACAGCTGGTTGTCAGGGAACCTACTAACATCTGGCGGTCATGAGAACCTACCCACAGCTTGTTGTCATGGAACCTGCCCACAGCATGTTGTCAGGAGACCTGCCCACAACCTGTTACCAGGAGACCTACCCACAGCCTGTTGTCAGGAGACCTACCCACAGCTTGTTGTCAGGAGACTACACACAGCTGGTTGTCAGGGAACCTACCAACATCTTGCTGTCAGGAAACCTACCCACAGCTTGTTGTCAGGAGACCTACCCACAGCCTGTTGTCAGGAGAACTACCCAGTCTGTTGTCAGGAGACTACACACAGTTGGTTGTCAGGCAACCTATCCACAAATTGCAGTCAGGGAACCTACCCACAGCTTGTTGTCAGGAAATCTACCCACATAAGGTTCCTAGGGAACCTACCCACTGCCTTTTGTCAGAAGTCTACACAGAGCTCATTGTCAGGGAACCTACCCACAGCATGTTGTCAGGAGACTACACAAAGCTTGTTGGCAGGAAACCTACCCACATCTTGCAGTAAGGGAACCTACCCACAGCGTGTTGTCAGGAAATCTACCCACAACTTGTTATCAGGGAATCTACCCACAGCCCATTGTCAGGGAAGCTATCCACAGCTTGTTGTCAGGGAACCTACCCACATCTGGTGGTCAGGAGACCTACACAAATCTTGTTGTCAGGGAACCTACCCACAGTCTGTTTTCAGGAGACCTACCCACATCTTGCACTCAGGGAACCAACCCACAGTCTGTTGTCAGGAGAACGACCCACAGCCTGTTGTCAGGAGACCTACCCATAGCCTGTTGTCAGGTAATCTACCCACAGCTTGTTGTCCGGGAACCTTACCACAGCTTGTTTTCAGGGAGCCTACCCACAGCTGGTTGTCAGAGAACCTACCTACAGCTGGTTGTCAGGAGACCTACCCACAGCCTGTTGTCAGTAGACCGACCCACAGCCTGATGTCAGGAGACCTACCCACAGCTTGTTGTCAGGAGACTACACACAGCTGGTTGTCAGGGAACCTTCCTACATCTTGCAGTCAGGGAACCTACCCACAGCTTGTTGTCAGGAGACCTACCCACATCCTGTTGTCAGGAGATCACCCACAGCCTGTTGTCAGGAGACTACATACAGCATTATGTCAGGAGACCTACCCACATCTGGTTGTCAGGGAACTTAACCACAGCTGGTTGTCAAAAGACCTACACACAGCTTTTTGTCAGGGAACCTATCCACACAGCATGTTGTCAGGAGACTTACCCACAACCTTTTGTCAGGAGACTACACACAGCTGGTTGTCAGAGAACCTACCAACATCTGGCGGTCATGAGAACCTACCCACAGCTTGTTGTCAGGGAACCTGCCCACAGCATGTTGTCATGAGACCTGCCCACAACCTATTATCAGGAGACCTACCCACAGCCTGTTGTCAGGAGACCTACCCACAGCTTGTCAGTAGACTACACACAGCTGGTTGTCAGGGAACCTACCAACATCTTGCTGTCAGGGAACCTACCCACAGCTTGTTGTCAGGAGACCTACCCACAGCCTGTTGTCAGGTGAACTACCCAGTCTGTTGTCAGGAGACTACACACAGCTGGTTGTCAGGCAACCTACCCACATCTTGCAGTCAGGGAACCTACCCACAGCTTGTTGTCAGGAAATCTACCCACATAAGGTTCTTAGGGAACCTACCCACAACCTTTTGTCAGAAGTCTACACAGAGCTCATTGTCAGGGAACCTACCCACAGCCTGTTGTCAGGAGACTACACACAGCTTGTTGGCAGGAAACCTACCAACATCTTGCTGTCAGGGAACCTACCCACAGCTTGTTGTCAGGAGACCTACCCACAGCCTGTTTTCAGGAGAACTACCCAGTCTGTTGTCAGGAGACTACACACAGTTGGTTGTCAGGCAACCTACCCACATCTTGCAGTCAGGGAACCTACCCACAGCTTGTTGTCAGGAAATCTACCCACATAAGGTTCCTAGGGAACCTACCCACTGCCTTTTGTCAGAAGTCTACACAGAGCTCATTGTCAGGGAACCTACCCACAGCATGTTGTCAGGAGACTACACACAGCTTGTTGGCAGGAAACCTACCCACATCTTGCAGTAAGGGAACCTACCCACAGCGTGTTGTCAGGAAATCTACCCACAACTTGTTATCAGGGAATCTACCCACAGCCCATTGTCAGGGAAGCTATCCACAGCTTGTTGTCAGGGAACCTACCCACATCTGGTGGTCAGGAGACCTACACAAATCTTGTTGTCAGGGAACCTACCCACAGTCTGTTTTCAGGAGACCTACCCACATCTTGCACTCAGGGAACCAACCCACAGTCTGTTGTCAGGAGAACGACCCACAGCCTGTTGTCAGGAGACCTACCCATAGCCTGTTGTCAGGTAATCTACCCACAGCTTGTTGTCCGGGAACCTTACCACAGCTTGTTTTCAGGGAGCCTACCCACAGCTGGTTGTCAGAGAACCTACCTACAGCTGGTTGTCAGGAGACCTACCCACAGCCTGTTGTCAGTAGACCGACCCACAGCCTGATGTCAGGAGACCTACCCACAGCTTGTTGTCAGGAGACTACACACAGCTGGTTGTCAGGGAACCTTCCTACATCTTGCAGTCAGGGAACCTACCCACAGCTTGTTGTCAGGAGACTTACCCACATCCTGTTGTCAGGAGATCACCCACAGCCTGTTGTCAGGAGACTACATACAGCATTATGTCAGGAGACCTACCCACATCTGGTTGTCAGGGAACTTAACCACAGCTGGTTGTCAAAAGACCTACACACAGCTTTTTGTCAGGGAACCTATCCACACAGCATGTTGTCAGGAGACTTACCCACAACCTTTTGTCAGGAGACTACACACAGCTGGTTGTCAGAGAACCTACCAACATCTGGCGGTCATGAGAACCTACCCACAGCTTGTTGTCAGGGAACCTGCCCACAGCATGTTGTCATGAGACCTGCCCACAACCTATTATCAGGAGACCTACCCACAGCCTGTTGTCAGGAGACCTACCCACAGCTTGTCAGTAGACTACACACAGCTGGTTGTCAGGGAACCTACCAACATCTTGCTGTCAGGGAACCTACCCACAGCTTGTTGTCAGGAGACCTACCCACAGCCTGTTGTCAGGTGAACTACCCAGTCTGTTGTCAGGAGACTACACACAGCTGGTTGTCAGGCAACCTACCCACATCTTGCAGTCAGGGAACCTACCCACAGCTTGTTGTCAGGAAACCTACCCACAGCTTGTTGTCAGGAGACCTACCCACAGCCTGTTGTCAGGTGAACTACCCAGTCTGTTGTCAGGAGACTACACACAGTTGGTTGTCAGGCAACCTACCCACATCTTGCAGTCAGGGAACCTACCCACAGCTTGTTGTCAGGAAATCTACCCACATAAGGTTCTTAGGGAACCTACCCACAGCCTTTTGTCAGAAGTCTACACAGAGCTCATTGTCAGGGAACCTACCCACAGCCTGTTGTCAGGAGACTACACACAGCTTGTTGGCAGGAAACCTACCCACATCTTGCAGTAAGGGAACCTACCCACAGCGTGTTGTCAGGAAATCTACCCACAGCTTGTTATCAGGGAATCTACCCACAGCCCATTGTCAGGGAAGCTATCCACAGCTTGTTGTCAGGGAACCTACCCACATCTGGTGGTCAGGAGACCTACACAAATCTTGTTGTCAGGGAACCTACCCACAGTCTGTTTTCAGGAGACCTACCCACATCTTGCACTCAGGGAACCAACCCACAGTCTGTTGTCAGGAGAACGACCCACAGCCTGTTGTCAGGAGACCTACCCATAGCCTGTTGTCAGGTAATCTACCCACAGCTTGTTGTCCGGGAACCTTACCACAGCTTGTTTTCAGGGAGCCTACCCACAGCTGGTTGTCAGAGAACCTACCTACAGCTGGTTGTCAGGAGACCTACCCACAGCCTGTTGTCAGTAGACCGACCCACAGCCTGATGTCAGGAGACCTACCCACAGCTTGTTGTCAGGAGACTACACACAGCTGGTTGTCAGGGAACCTTCCTACATCTTGCAGTCAGGGAACCTACCCACAGCTTGTTGTCAGGAGACCTACCCACATCCTGTTGTCAGGAGATCACCCACAGCCTGTTGTCAGGAGACTACATACAGCATTATGTCAGGAGACCTACCCACATCTGGTTGTCAGGGAACTTAACCACAGCTGGTTGTCAAAAGACCTACACACAGCTTTTTGTCAGGGAACCTATCCACACAGCATGTTGTCAGGAGACTTACCCACAACCTTTTGTCAGGAGACTACACACAGCTGGTTGTCAGAGAACCTACCAACATCTGGCGGTCATGAGAACCTACCCAAAGCTTGTTGTCAGGGAACCTGCCCACAGCATGTTGTCATGAGACCTGCCCACAACCTGTTATCAGGAGACCTACCCACAGCCTGTTGTCAGGAGACCTACCCACAGCTTGTTGTCAGTAGACTACACACAGCTGGTTGTCAGGGAACCTACCAACATCTTGCTGTCAGGAAACCTACCCACAGCTTGTTGTCAGGAGACCTACCCACAGCCTGTTGTCAGGTGAACTACCCAGTCTGTTGTCAGGAGACTACACACAGCTGGTTGTCAGGCAACCTACCCACATCTTGCAGTCAGGGAACCTACCCACAGCTTGTTGTCAGGAAATCTACCCACATAAGGTTCTTAGGGAACCTACCCACAGCCTTTTGTCAGAAGTCTACACAGAGCTCATTGTCAGGGAACCTACCCACAGCCTGTTGTCAGGAGACTACACACAGCTTGTTGGCAGGAAACCTACCCACATCTTGCAGTAAGGGAACCTACCCACAGCGTGTTGTCAGGAAATCTACCCACAGCTTGTTATCAGGGAATCTACCCGCAGCCCATTGTCAGGGAAGCTATCCACAGCTTGTTGTCAGGGAACCTACCCACATCTGGTGGTCAGGAGACCTACACAAATCTTGTTGTCAGGGAACCTACCCACAGTCTGTTTTCAGGAGACCTACCCACATCTTGCACTCAGGGAACCTACCCACAGTCTGTTGTCAGGAGACCTACCCACAGCCTGTTGTCAGGAGACTACACACAGCTGCCTGTCAGGGAACCTACCCACAGCCGGTTGTCAGGAGACTACACACAGCTGCCTGTCAGGGAACCTATCGACATCTTGCAGTCAGGGAACCTACCCACAGCCTGTTGTCAGGAGACCTACCCACAGTTTGCTATCAGGAGACGTACCCAAGTCTGTTGTCAGGAGACCTTGTTGTCAGGGAACCTACCCACAGCCCCTTGTCAGGGAACCCTACCACAGCAGGTTCTCAGGGAACCTACCCACAGCCTTTTGTCAAAAGACTACACAGTGCTCATTGTCAGGAAACTACCCACAGCCTGTTGTCAGAACTACCCACAGCTTGTTGTCAGGGAACCTACCCACAGCCTGTTGTCAGGAGACCTACCCAAAGCTTGTTGTCAGGGAACCTACCCAGAGCCTGTTGTCAGGAGACCTTCACACAGCTGGTTGTCAGGAGACCTTCCCACAGCCTGTTTTCAGGGAACCTACCCACAGCGGGTTGAGAGGAAACCTACCCACGGCTTGTTGTCAGAAGACTACACACAGCTGGTTGTCAGGGAACCTACCCACAGCTTTTTGCCAGGGAACCACTCCACAGCCTTTTTTCAGAAGAATACACAAAGCTGGTTGTCAGAGAACCTACCCACAGCCTGTTGTCAGGAGACCTACCCACAGCTTGTTGTGAGGGAACCTACACACAGCTTGTTGTCACGGGACCTACCCACAGCCTGTTGTCAGGGGTCTTACCCACAGCCTGTTGTCAGAAGACTATACACACCTGGTGGTCATGGAACCTACCCACAGCCAGTTGTCAAGAGATCTACCCACAGCCTGTGGTCAGGGAACCTACCCATAGCTTCTTGTCAGAAGACTACCCATAGCTGGTTGTCAGGGAACCTACCCACAGCTTTTTGTCAAAGAACCTACCCACAGCCTGTTGTCAGGGAACCAACCCACAGCTTGTTGCCAGAGAGCCTACCCACAGCTTTTTGTCAAGTAACCTACCCACAGCCTGATGTCAGGAGACCTACCCACATCCTGTTGTCAGGAGATCACCCACAGCCTGTTGTCAGGAGACTACATACAGCATTATGTCAGGAGACCTACCCACATCTGGTTGTCAGGGAACTTAACCACAGCTGGTTGTCAAAAGACCTACACACAGCTTTTTGTCAGGGAACCTATCCACACAGCATGTTGTCAGGAGACTTACCCACAACCTTTTGTCAGGAGACTACACACAGCTGGTTGTCAGAGAACCTACCAACATCTGGCGGTCATGAGAACCTACCCACAGCTTGTTGTCAGGGAACCTGCCCACAGCATGTTGTCATGAGACCTGCCCACAACCTGTTATCAGGAGACCTACCCACAGCCTGTTGTCAGGAGACCTACCCACAGCTTGTTGTCAGTAGACTACACACAGCTGGTTGTCAGGGAACCTACCAACATCTTGCTGTCAGGAAACCTACCCACAGCTTGTTGTCAGGAGACCTACCCACAGCCTGTTGTCAGGTGAACTACCCAGTCTGTTGTCAGGAGACTACACACAGCTGGTTGTCAGGCAACCTACCCACATCTTGCAGTCAGGGAACCTACCCACAGCTTGTTGTCAGGAAATCTACCCACATAAGGTTCTTAGGGAACCTACCCACAGCCTTTTGTCAGAAGTCTACACAGAGCTCATTGTCAGGGAACCTACCCACAGCCTGTTGTCAGGAGACTACACACAGCTTGTTGGCAGGAAACCTACCCACATCTTGCAGTAAGGGAACCTACCCACAGCGTGTTGTCAGGAAATCTACCCACAGCTTGTTATCAGGGAATCTACCCGCAGCCCATTGTCAGGGAAGCTATCCACAGCTTGTTGTCAGGGAACCTACCCACATCTGGTGGTCAGGAGACCTACACAAATCTTGTTGTCAGGGAACCTACCCACAGTCTGTTTTCAGGAGACCTACCCACATCTTGCACTCAGGGAACCTACCCACAGTCTGTTGTCAGGAGACCTACCCACAGCCTGTTGTCAGGAGACTACACACAGCTGCCTGTCAGGGAACCTACCCACAGCCGGTTGTCAGGAGACTACACACAGCTGCCTGTCAGGGAACCTATCCACATCTTGCAGTCAGGGAACCTACCCACAGCCTGTTGTCAGGAGACCTACCCACAGTTTGCTATCAGGAGACGTACCCAAGTCTGTTGTCAGGAGACCTTGTTGTCAGGGAACCTACCCACAGCCCCTTGTCAGGGAACCCTACCACAGCAGGTTCTCAGGGAACCTACCCACAGCCTTTTGTCAAAAGACTACACAGTGCTCATTGTCAGGAAACTACCCACAGCCTGTTGTCAGAACTACCCACAGCTTGTTGTCAGGGAACCTACCCACAGCCTGTTGTCAGGAGACCTACCCAAAGCTTATTGTCAGGGAACCTACCCAGAGCCTGTTGTCAGGAGACCTTCACACAGCTGGTTGTCAGGAGACCTTCCCACAGCCTGTTTTCAGGGAACCTACCCACAGCGGGTTGAGAGGAAACCTACCCACGGCTTGTTGTCAGAAGACTACACACAGCTGGTTGTCAGGGAACCTACCCACAGCTTTTTGCCAGGGAACCACTCCACAGCCTTTTTTCAGAAGAATACACAAAGCTGGTTGTCAGAGAACCTACCCACAGCCTGTTGTCAGGAGACCTACCCACAGCTTGTTGTGAGGGAACCTACACACAGCTTGTTGTCACGGGACCTACCCACAGCCTGTTGTCAGGGGACTTACCCACAGCCTGTTGTCAGAAGACTATACACACCTGGTGGTCATGGAACCTACCCAAAGCCAGTTGTCAAGAGATCTACCCACAGCCTGTGGTCAGGGAACCTACCCATAGCTTCTTGTCAGAAGACTACCCATAGCTGGTTGTCAGGGAACCTACCCACAGCTTTTTGTCAAAGAACCTACCCACAGCCTGTTGTCAGGGAACCAACCCACAGCTTGTTGCCAGAGAGCCTACCCACAGCTTTTTGTCAAGTAACCTACCCACAGCCTGATGTCAGGAGACCTACCCACAGCTTGTTGTCAGGAGACTACACACAGCTGGTTGTCAGGGAACCTTCCTACATCTTGCAGTCAGGGAACCTACCCACAGCTTGTTGTCAGGAGACCTACCCACATCCTGTTGTCAGGAGATCACCCACAGCCTGTTGTCAGGAGACTACATACAGCATTATGTCAGGAGACCTACCCACATCTGGTTGTCAGGGAACTTAACCACAGCTGGTTGTCAAAAGACCTACACACAGCTTTTTGTCAGGGAACCTATCCACACAGCATGTTGTCAGGAGACTTACCCACAACCTTTTGTCAGGAGACTACACACAGCTGGTTGTCAGAGAACCTACCAACATCTGGCGGTCATGAGAACCTACCCACAGCTTGTTGTCAGGGAACCTGCCCACAGCATGTTGTCATTAGACCTGCCCACAACCTGTTATCAGGAGACCTACCCACAGCCTGTTGTCAGGAGACCTACCCACAGCTTGTTGTCAGTAGACTACACACAGCTGGTTGTCAGGGAACCTACCAACATCTTGCTGTCAGGAAACCTACCCACAGCTTGTTGTCAGGAGACCTACCCACAGCCTGTTGTCAGGTGAACTACCCAGTCTGTTGTCAGGAGACTACACACAGCTGGTTGTCAGGCAACCTACCCACATCTTGCAGTCAGGGAACCTACCCACAGCTTGTTGTCAGGAAATCTACCCACATAAGGTTCTTAGGGAACCTACCCACAGCCTTTTGTCAGAAGTCTACACAGAGCTCATTGTCAGGGAACCTACCCACAGCCTGTTGTCAGGAGACTACACACAGCTTGTTGGCAGGAAACCTACCCACATCTTGCAGTAAGGGAACCTACCCACAGCGTGTTGTCAGGAAATCTACCCACAGCTTGTTATCAGGGAATCTACCCGCAGCCCATTGTCAGGGAAGCTATCCACAGCTTGTTGTCAGGGAACCTACCCACATCTGGTGGTCAGGAGACCTACACAAATCTTGTTGTCAGGGAACCTACCCACAGTCTGTTTTCAGGAGACCTACCCACATCTTGCACTCAGGGAACCTACCCACAGTCTGTTGTCAGGAGACCTACCCACAGCCTGTTGTCAGGAGACTACACACAGCTGCCTGTCAGGGAACCTACCCACAGCCGGTTGTCAGGAGACTACACACAGCTGCCTGTCAGGGAACCTATCCACATCTTGCAGTCAGGGAACCTACCCACAGCCTGTTGTCAGGAGACCTACCCACAGTTTGCTATCAGGAGACGTACCCAAGTCTGTTGTCAGGAGACCTTGTTGTCAGGGAACCTACCCACAGCCCCTTGTCAGGGAACCCTACCACAGCAGGTTCTCAGGGAACCTACCCACAGCCTTTTGTCAAAAGACTACACAGTGCTCATTGTCAGGAAACTACCCACAGCCTGTTGTCAGAACTACCCACAGCTTGTTGTCAGGGAACCTACCCACAGCCTGTTGTCAGGAGACCTACCCAAAGCTTGTTGTCAGGGAACCTACCCAGAGCCTGTTGTCAGGAGACCTTCACACAGCTGGTTGTCAGGAGACCTTCCCACAGCCTGTTTTCAGGGAACCTACCCACAGCGGGTTGAGAGGAAACCTACCCACGGCTTGTTGTCAGAAGACTACACACAGCTGGTTGTCAGGGAACCTACCCACAGCTTTTTGCCAGGGAACCACTCCACAGCCTTTTTTCAGAAGAATACACAAAGCTGGTTGTCAGAGAACCTACCCACAGCCTGTTGTCAGGAGACCTACCCACAGCTTGTTGTGAGGGAACCTACACACAGCTTGTTGTCACGGGACCTACCCACAGCCTGTTGTCAGGGGACTTACCCACAGCCTGTTGTCAGAAGACTATACACACCTGGTGGTCATGGAACCTACCCACAGCCAGTTGTCAAGAGATCTACCCACAGCCTGTGGTCAGGGAACCTACCCATAGCTTCTTGTCAGAAGACTACCCATAGCTGGTTGTCAGGGAACCTACCCAAAGCTTTTTGTCAAAGAACCTACCCACAGCCTGTTGTCAGGGAACCAACCCACAGCTTGTTGCCAGAGAGCCTACCCACAGCTTTTTGTCAAGTAACCTACCCACAGCTTGTTGAAATGGGGAACCACTCCACAGCCTTTTGTCAGAAGACTACACACAGCTGGTTGTCAGGGAACCTACCCACAGCTTTTTGTCAGTGAACCAACCCACAGCTTGTTGTCAGGGAACCTACCCATAGCCAGTTGTCAGGAGATCTACCCACAGCCTCTTGTCAGGGAACCTACCCATAGCTTGTTGTCAGAAGACTACCTATAGCTGGTTGTCAGGGAACCTACCCACAGCTGGTTGTCAGGGGAACTACCCATAGCTTGTTGTCAGGGAACTTAACCAGAGCAGGTTGTCAGGAGACTCACCCATATCTGGTTATCAGGTGACCTACCGGTTATCAGGTGACCTACCCACAGCATGTTGTAACGAAAACTACCCCTAGCTTGTTGTCAGGGAACCTACCTATAGTGGCTTGTCAGGAGACTTACCTATGTGTGGTTGTAAGTAGACCTACCCACAGCGGGTTGTCAAGGGAACTACACATAGCTTGTTTTCAAAAGACTACCCATAGCTGGTTGTCAGGGAACCTACCCACAGCTGGTTGTCAGGGAATCTACCCACAGCCTGTTGTCAGGGGAACTACACATAGCTTGTTGTCAGGGAACCTAACCAGAGCAGGTTGTCAGGAGACTCACCCATATCTGGTTATCAGGTGACCTACCCACAGCATGTTGTAACGAAAACTACCCCTAGCTTGTTGTCAGGGAACCTACCTATAGTGGCTTGTCAGGAGACTTACCCATGTGTGGTTGTAAGTAGACCTACCCACAGCGGGTTGTCAAGGGAACTACCCATAGCTTATTGCTTGTTATCAGGGAACCTACCCACTGCAGGTTGTCAGGAGACTTAACCATGACTGGTTGTCAGGAGACTTACCCAAAGCTGGTTGTCGGGAACTACCTACAGCATGTTGTCCAGGGACCTACCCACAGCCTGTTGTCATGAGACCTACCAACAGCAGATTATCTTGAGACCAAACCACTGTGTGTTATCAAGAGACCTAACCACAGCAGGTTGTCTTCAGACCTAACTACAGCGTGTTTAAAGTGACCTAACAACAGCAGGTTGTCTTCAGACCCAACCACAGCAGGTTGTCTTCGGACCTAACCACAGCAGGTTGTCAGGAGACCTAACCACAGCCTGTTGTCAGAAGACCTAACCACAGCGTGTTGTCAGGAGACCTTACCACAGTGGGTTATCAGGAGACCTAACCACAGTGGAATATCAAGAGATCTTACCACAGCAGATAATTAGGAGACATAACCACAGTGGGTTATCAGGAGACCTAACCACAGTGGGTTATCAAGAGATCTTACCACAGCAGATAATCAGGAGACATTACCACAGTGGGTTATCAGGAGACCTAACCACAGTAGGTTATCAAGAGATCTTACCACAGCAGATAATTAGGAGACATAACCACAGTGGGTTATCAGGAGACCTAACCACAGTGGGTTATCAAGAGATCTTACCACAGCAGGCTGTCAGGAGACCAAACAACATCATGTTTTCAGAAGACCTAACCATAGCAGGTTATCAGGAGACCTAACCACAGTGGGCTGTCAGGAGACCTAACCACAGCGTGTTTCCAGGAGACCTAACCACAGCAGGTTATCAGGAGACCTAACCATAGTGGGTTATCAGGAGACCTAACCACAGTGGGTTATCAGGAGACCTTACCACAGTGGGTTATCAAGAGACCTTACCACAGCAGGTTATCAGGAGACTTAACCACATCGGGTTATCAAGAGACCTAACCACAGTGGGTTATCAAGAGACCTGACCACAGCATATTGCCAGGAGACCTTACCACAGCAGATTATCAGGAGACCTAACCACAGTGGGTTATCAAGAGACCTAACCACAGCAGATTATCAGGAGACCTAACCACAGTGGGTTATCAGGAGACCTAACCACATCAGATTGTCAGGAGACCTAACCACATCGGGTTATTAGGAGACCTTACCACAGCGTGTTGTCAGGAGACCTTACCACAGCGTGTTGCCAGGAGACCTAACCACAGCGGGTTATCAGGAGACCTAACCACAGCGTGTTGTCAGGAGACCTAACCACAGTGGGTTATCAGGAGACCTAACCACAGCAGATTGTCAGGAGACCTAACCACAGTGGATTATCAGGAGACTTAACCACAGCAGAGTATCAGGAGACCTAACCACAGTGGATTATCAAGAGATCTTACCATAGCAGGCTGTCTTCAGACCTTACCACATCGGGTTATTAGGAGACCTAACCAAAGCGGATTATCAGGAGACCTAACCATAGCGGGTGATTAGGAGACCTAACCAAAGCGGATTATCAGGAGACCTAACCATAGCGGGTGATTAGGAGACCTAACCAAAGCGGATTATCAGGAGACCTAACCATAGCGGGTGATTAGGAGACCTAACCAAAGCGGATTATCAGGAGACCTAACCATAGCGGGTGATTAGGAGACCTAACCAAAGCGGATTATCAGGAGACCTAACCATAGCGGGTTATCAGAAGACCTAACCATAGCGGGTTATCAGGAGACCTAACCATACCAGGTTATCAGGAGACCTAACCATAGCGGGTGATTAGGAGACCTAACCACATCGGGTTTGCAGGAGACCTAACCACAGCGTGTTGCCAGGAGACCTAACCACAGCGGGTTATCAGGAGACCTAACCACAGCGTGTTGTCAGGAGACCTAACCACAGTGGGTTATCAGGAGACCTAACCACAGCAGATTGTCAGGAGACCTAACCACAGTGGATTATCAGGAGACTTAACCACAGCAGAGTATCAGGAGACCTAACCACAGTGGATTATCAAGAGATCTTACCATAGCAGGCTGTCTTCAGACCTTACCACATCGGGTTATTAGGAGACCTAACCAAAGCGGATTATCAGGAGACCTAACCATAGCGGGTGATTAGGAGACCTAACCAAGCGGATTATCAGGAGACCTAACCATAGCGGGTGATTAGGAGACCTAACCAAAGCGGATTATCAGGAGACCTAACCATAGCGGGTTATTAGGAGACCTAACCAAAGCGGATTATCAGGAGACCTAACCATAGCGGGTGATTAGGAGACCTAACCAAAGCGGATTATCAGGAGACCTAACCATAGCGGGTTATCAGAAGACCTAACCATAGCGGGTTATCAGGAGACCTAACCATACCAGGTTATCAGGAGACCTAACCATAGCGGGTGATTAGGAGACCTAACCACATCGGGTTTGCAGGAGACCTAACCACAGTGTGTTGCCAGGAGACCTAACCACAGCAGATTGTCTTCAGACCTAACCACAGCTTGTTGCCAGGAGACCTAACTAATGAAAGGATTTCATCCACATTACACAGAATTGTTAATCTAATCGTAAAAGATTTAATAAGTGTAAAAACCATGTCCCAACAAAAATGTTTTCAGGGGTGGGGTTTGTAAGGGTGGACATCCATCACCCTACCCCCACCCCCCGCCCCCCAGTACAAGTATTTATATTTAATGTAAACTGTTATCAATCAGATATTTTCTTTACAACAGTATTCTGATTTCTATTATTACTTAAAATAAAAAAAAAAACCGGTTGAAGATTAGGATATCATGTTTTATAATGTTTTTAATTATTTACTGCATCATGATGGTAGTTCTGCCTTTTCACGTTTATGCTTTACAACATTTTTATTTCAACAATCTGACATATGCATGTATAATGTTTGCTATAAAAGTTTTGGAGATATTTACTTTTAGCTCACCTGAGCACAACGTGCTCAAGGGGAGCTTTTGTGATAACGCTTCGTCCGGCGTCCGTCGGCCGTCGTAGACCGTCGTCAACATTTAGCTTGTGAACACACTACAGACCACAGTTTTTATCCAATATTTATCAAACTTGGTAAGAATGTTTGTCTGCATGAAATCTTGTGTTAAGTTGTTATTGGGTCACCTGGGGTCAAAGACCACATTTATAGCACAATCTTCACCAAACTTAGAATGTTTGTCTGCATTAAATCTTGGATGAGTTCATTATTGGGTCACATGGGGTCAAAAAGTAGGTCACTAAGTCAAATCTCAGCAAAAGCTTGTGAACACTCTAGAGGCCCCAATTATGGCCCAATCTTCACCAAATTTGAACAGAATGTTTGCCTGCGTGAAATCTTGGATGAGTTCATAACTGGGTCATGTGGGGTCACTAAATAGGTCACTAGGTCAAATCTTGGAAAAACCGTGTCAACACACTAGAGACCACATTTATAGCACAATCTTCACCAAACTTAGTCAGAATGTTTGTCTGCATTAAATCTTGGACTAGTTCATTATTGGGTCACGTGTGGTCAAAAAGTAGGTCACTAGGTCAAATCTTATCAAAAGCTTGTGAACACACTAGAGGCCCCAATTATGGCCCAATCTTCACCAAACTTGATCAGAATGTTTGCCTGCATGAAATCTTGGATGAGTTTATAACTGGGTCATTGGAGGTCAATAAGTAGATCACTCGATCAAATCTTAGAAAAAGCTTATGAACACACTAGAGACCACATTTATAGCCCAATCTTCACCAAACTTGGTCAGAATGTTTGTCTGCATGAAATCTTAAATGAGTTCCTTATTGGGTCACATGGGGTCAAAAAAGAGGTCACTAGGTCAAAACTTAGAAAAGGCATGTGAACACACTTGAGGCCACATTCATAGCCCAATCTTCACAAAACTTGATCAGATTGTTTGTCTGCATGAAATCTTGGATGACTATATTATTGGGTCACGTGGGGTTAAAAAGTAGGTCACTAGGTCACATTTTTAAAAAAAACTTCTGAAAACACTCAGAAAAACACATTGATGGCCCAGTCTTCACCAAACTTGGCCAGAATGTTTACCGGTATGAAATCTTAAATATGTTTTGAAGTGGGTCATGTGGATTCAGTAGGTTACTTGGTAAAATTCTAGATAATGTTATCAACCCAGTGGCCACACTAATGGTCCAATCTTCACCAAAGATTTCTAAAGTAAATAACACTTAATTACTTGATGCCAGATTTGAGTCTACTAAAAGCCTGTGTCATCAGGAGAGCGATAAGGGGCCACCATGGCCCTCTTGTTAAGATTTTACTAGTACATATATTTTAACACTGAATAAGTAAGACCATGTTTATTTATATGCTATATTTACAGTCATAAGTAAACAACAAACCGGTCGCAATAGCTCAGGTGGTAAAGCGTCGGCTTGCGGATCGGGAGATTGTGGGTTCGAACCCCGGCCGGGTCAAACCAAAGACTTTAAAGTTGGTAGTAGTGGCTTCCCTCCTAATGCTCGGTGCTAAGGGGACAGCATTACGCCTGACTCACGGGTGTCAGTATAATGGACTGGCCGGGTTCATTCCCTGGGCACCTCATAAATGCCCCTATGTTATAATGATAGAAATGTCGGTGCGCGGTATCGGCAAAAAATGCCGCCTAATCACACAACAAACTGTCCGAGAATTTTACACCTTTCTTTGATGGCTTGGTCAGCCAGTGTCTTCACACTTTATCACTTACGTAATCTGCCAGTCATGATGCTACTGTCATTTTATCATAACAAAGCCACGAGGGCCATATCAATGGAAACTAATTGATGTTATTTAGTTATATGTAATATTTAATCTACTTAAAGATTTTGGCTTCTGGTTACATTTTTTCAGTCAAATTTTTAGATCTTCCATATTAGAAACTGTTTATGTAAAATATTGTTTTCTGGCCACAGAGGCAGCTTCCAATTTACAAAAAAAAAATGTATTTTAAAGTATAACATGTATTGAAGCTGGGCCGAGCGCTGGTAATTGAATTGACCCTAAGCCCAAATAATGGTGATGGGGCCTAAATGGCCCTCAGGGTCGTTATTCTGCCACCAATCATCTGCTTTGCTAAATATTTTCATTTGATTGATGACTAATCTGTTTAATGTAAAGACAAGGTTAAACAAATGTCGTAATATAGACAGAGACTAATAAGAGTCAGTTGAAACCCTGGTTTTGCAGTGTTTGACATGTAGAGTAACTAATTTGATTACAATCTTGAGCTGAGAACAGAGTGGCAAAAGTATGTTATTATTAAATTCAAAACAATACTGTCTTATTTGAAGTTGACACCAATTGTGTTGATGTGTGGCAGGTCTGTATTTGATAAGTAGAGTCGTAGACTTGTAAATCCTCGTAAATATTGTGCCATTCACCACATGGGTTTAGGTTATACTCATGGGCTAATTTTTTCATGTGTGTTCTGCCCAGACATGTGTCTTGAATTTTGCTCCACATTACTATAATGACCACAGTCGGGTCGCTGCGATGTACTTCAATGACATTTTCTTTTCCATTTCTTTTCAGGACGTGTCAGGACACCCAAGACATCAGGGAATCCTCAGATGAGCTCAATGCTATTCCCGAGTTACAAGCAGTCCCCGCACAGTTAAAATCGGCTCTGGAAAATATAAACAAAGCTATTAAAGTATTAGATGAACATCTGGCTAATATTACAAAACATGGAAACAGTTTTTTTAATGATCTGGAAGTGTACGCTAAGGAACTCCTGTTGCGAATTGAGGAGCTAAAAGAGAAGAGTAAGAAGGATATCAAAAGTAAACAAGAAAAACTTCTTGCTGTCGCCAGACAACACCGACAGGTGTGTGCTTTAACTAAAGAAGAAATAAACCAGTGTTTATACAAAATTACAAAGTCAAAAGAATGGAAAGCCAACACGTTTGTCCTTAAAAAGAAGGGTCAGACTATTGCTTCAAAAGTTGATGCTCTTTATAAGGAGTCGGACATACTAATAAAGGGACATCAATTCGACTTCATGACAGAAATGAAGATATTTGACTCCCTGAGCTGTTTCAGTTCCCTTGTTAAGGAAGTCAGCAAAAAGACACAAGATATCAGCTCACAGGGTGCTGTTGGAGGTGAATTAGACATACCACTACAGGAAATAGTAAGGAGTCGAGCAGACCGTCAAGTAGAGAGACCAGTGGAGAAACAGAAAGATAGGCGAGTGGTGAGACCAGAAAAGAAACACATCAATGTCAGGATTCCAGAGGATAGATAATACATGTTCCAGCAGAGGTTGCTGTCATCTCAATGATGGAAGTCTGATGGTAGCTGATTCCAATAATAGTAGACTGAAGTGTGTAGACCCGTTAAGTAGCAATGTAACCAAGTTCTGCGATATAGATGGATACCTAACAGATGTATGCTGTATTGGTCCACAAGAGGTAGTAGTAAGTATACTTTTCATGTCTCTTTGGTGATTTAGTTTAGATGTATACTATCATGTATTATATCGACTCTAAATATTCCTACAATAAAATAAATTCAATTAAAATAAATATAAGTTAAACAGTTGCATGTGCATGATTATTGTAATGACCGGTCTGGTCAAGTTTATATTATATAACAGCATTCTCCACAACAAGCTTAAGTGGGCATCCATGGTTTAGTTGTTTAGACATTGGATTTTGGATCAGAGGGTCCCCCATTGGAATCCCTTTCGAACTCCCAAAACAGACCATGCAATGCAAGTCCTTCAGCAAGACTATATTCTGCACAGTGGTGTGTGTACTTAGTACTTGAGTACTGGTTCTACCCAGAAACTTTCCCAACTGACTGTAAACAAATTTTTAAAACTAAACCAAAATTATATATATATATATATATATATATATATATATATATATATATATATATATATATATATATATATATATATATATATCCTTATATTAGGTTAGCAAGGGAGCTATACCCCAGCCATTTTTACGACAGGTATGTCGCAGCCCGGGATCGAACCTAGAGCCTCCTAGAGTCGGTTACCAATGATGTTACTGGGTCCAGTAGGCCCACTTGAGACAACCTATAAGAACTGATAAAATATTGTCAAAATGCAAAACATTAAATGGGTTATTTAAGTCCCTCTTAGGGATTTTGGATGGGATTTGCCGGCATTTTTACCAATATTGTGCAGCGATATTTCTATCATTATAGCACAGGGGCACTTATGAGGTGCCCAGGGAATTAACCCGGCCGGACCATTATACTGACACCGACGAGTCAGGCGTAATGCTGTCCTCTTAGCCCAGAGCGTTAAAAGTGAAGCCACTTCAAAAGTCTTTGGTTTGACCCGGCCGGGGTTTGAACACGCTACCTCCCGAACCGCAAGCCGACGCTCTACCACCTAAGCTAATGCGGCCGGTTGGTCCCTTACAACCCAAAAGTCAAATAACAAATACAGAGAAAAATGCCATCTTCATTTTATACTGAATTGGCCATGTTTCTCACAGTGATAATTAATCAGGTACAGATGTCTTTCAAATAAATTAAGAAGAAAATTAAATTGCCCATTTAATAAAAGTGATTGAATAACTAAAAATAAACACAGATCATTAGGAAATGTCCTTTTCAAAAGGAATTGTTTATGTGTTATTAGTAGTTGGTTCATACTGAGAAAGGAAATGCGATGTCATGTTTTTAGCTCACCTGAGCTGATGCTAATTAGGGATCTACATTTGTATGGAAGGTAATTTTCTAATTACTATTTCTAACTTTCAATACACGGATTTGTCACTTCAAATGTCAATTTTTAAATTGCAACATCACACATGCTAAATACCTCTATCTAATTACATCCTTACCTTTATATATCACATGAAAATGTTCAAATTTCATCATTACCTTTATACAATTTCACATTCCCGCATATATCCGGAGTGATACGACCTGGCAAAATTCTGTTACCGGTACACTGTATTGAGTTCGAACCCAAGACCTCCAGCGTAATCAGATGCTCTACCACCTGGTCTACCTGAGTTTTTAACCTTCCTTATTTTTAGCCAGGCATCAACTGGACAGAACCACCAGTACCTAGCCTATTCCTGCTTCACAGGGTTCTCTGAAGAAACCCTTCTGACGCCACTAAAAATCTGGAAAAATCCCATTACCGAGGTCGGGGGTCGAACCTAAGACCTCCTGCCTTGAGGTAGGTGCTCAAGCAACTGAGCTGCATGGGCACCTGAGTCTAGGGAATGCATACTCACAACATCGCGTACCCCTGTTGATGTAGTTATATTCCAAAGAATTGTAAGCAAATCCGAATGCGAATGACATAGTATGTTCTTCTGGAAACGTCCAATAACAAAAACTTATAATTATAGTAAAATCACTTGCAGAATTTTAATATAAACATTAATAACTACTTTGGGCAAAAGGTAACTTGTTCAATTTGACGCCAAATAACGTTAGCTGTTTTCTATTGGATCACATTTAAATAATCATTTATGATTCTGTTCTATTTTAAACTTATGATATTCCGTTTTATTTTTAGCTCACCTGAGCACAATGTGCTCAAGGGGAGCTTTTGTGATACCGCTTCGTCTGTCATTCGTCGTCAACATTTTACCTTGTGAACACACTAGAGGCCACAATTTTTATCCAATCTTCATCAAACTTAGTCAGAATATTTGTCTGCATGAAATCTTGGAGGAGTTCAATATTGGATCACCTGGGGTCAAAAAGTAGGTCACGAGGTCAAATTTTAGGAAAAACAGGTGAACACACAAGAGACCACATTTATAGTCCAATCTTCACCAAACTTAGTCAGAATGTTTGTCTGCATGAAATCTTGGAGGCGTTCGTAACTGGGTCACGTGGGGTCAAAAAGGAGGTCCCTAGGTCAAATCTTAGAAAAAGCTTTTGAACACACTAGAGACCACATTTATAGCCCAATCTTCACCAAACTTGGTCAGAATGTTTGTCTGCAAAAAATCTTGAATGACATTGTAACTGGGTCACGTGGAGTCTAAAAATAGGTCACTAGGTCAAATCTTTAAAAAAGCTTGTGAACACACTAGAGGCCACATTTATAGCCCAATCTTAACCAAACCTGGTCAGAATGTTTGTCTGCATAAAATCTTGGATGAGTTCGTAACTGGGTCACGTGGGGTCAAAACGTAGGTCACTAGGTCAAATCTAAAAAAAGCTTGTGAACACACTAGAGGCCACATTTATAACCCAATCTTCACCAAACTTGGTCAAAATGTTTGTCTGCATGAAATCTTAAATGAATTCCTTATTGGGTCATATGGGGACAAAAAAGAGGTCACTAGGTCAAAACTTAGAAAAGTTTTTGAACACACTAGAGGCCACATTTATAGCCCAATCTTCTCCAAACTTGGTCAAAATGTTTGTCTACATGAAATCCTGGATGAGTTTGTTATTGGGTCATGTGGGGTCAAAAAATAGGTCACTAGGTTGCATTTTAGAAAAACCTTATGAAAACACTTAAGAGGCTACATTGATGGCCCAGTCTTCACCAAACTTGACCAGCATGTTTGCCAGTATGAAATTTTACATATGTTTTGAAGTGAGTCATGTGGATTCAGTAGGTTACTTGGTAAAATTCTAGAAAATGTTATCAACCCAGTGGCCACACTAATGGTCCAATCTTCACCAAAGATTTCTAAAGTAAATAACTCTTAATTACTTGATGCCAGGTTTGAGCCTACGTAAAGTCTGTGTCATCAGGTGAGCGATTAAGGGACATCATGGCCTTCTTGTTAGTTTAGTGACGTCTATATTTATGTGGTACCGCCACCTAGCGTCTGAATGTTGGCAGTTCTTAACTTGTACATTAGTAATTTGTAACTTGTAAATTGTAAGCGAACATAATATTTGTGACGTCACTACTTTCGTCATAACTTATAGAAAATATCAGCGCTTGGACATTTTGTATTCAAATAGATCGTTTTTCTTTTCATTGCTTGCATTTGTGAAACTCGTCAGGAAGTGCGAAGTTAGAGATCTGTAAAACCGGTTTAAGCAACCCAGTCGGTCCATATTGCCGACTGACCGTTCCAAGGCGGTAACTGTCGGGTTTGCTCTTTTCGTTAAATGACTCATCACAAATTTGTTCTTACTTTTCGCTTGCCTTGCATGTGAAATACCTTTGTTCTGTGCCTTTTTGGAGTTTGGTATATGTTGCAATGCTCATAGGACTTTGTCATATATTCGTATTGATAATTGTGACTTGAGATTTGTAATTTCCAAATTGTATACGAGAGATATTAATTAGTTACATATAAAAACGAACTTGTTTGTGCAAACAAACAGCAAATTTAAGCAAATGCAGTGTTGCAATTGGCAAATTAGAAATTGAATGTTGGCGGATATCCCCTTCCATACATTTGAATCACCGTTTGTATACTTGTATGCGGAATTGCCTGATTTTATTGTAATGGTAACAAAACTATTTTAGGTACCAGAACTGAGCTTGAACTTGTGGTCATTTATAGTCATGATTGTGATATATTCAGCACAAAGTAGGACAAATCATGACACGTAGGGAAACTGTACCGACCAGTATTCGAGAAAACAACCAAATGTTCTTACGTTATAGTATAAGAACAATTAACATTGATCTTATGGTCTGATTACCGATTGTTCTGGCTGAACATATTCAAAATATGTCATATTCATACCCTACGTGACGTATTTGAACCAACGTTACAATTAGATTGCCGTCATTCGGCGTGCGTTCGGGAAGGTAGGTGAGAAGCAGATGTGCGTTAATTTCCAAGATTTAGATATTATATTGAAATAATATTATACATAGGAACCTTATGGGTAGTGCAAGTTTAGGGTCACTATGAGTGTCCGTCTGGTCAAGGTCACTGTTGCAAAGAATATATTTCCTTGATTAAGGAAACATGGCCCTGGTAAGCGGAGAGACTGTGAGATAATAAATGGCGGTTTCTATTCAAAATATATTTAACACGTGGTAGTGATTCCCTCATTTCGTTTCTGAAGGGACATTATTATGACTAACACATTTACCTAATGTTACCTCCCTTCTTGGTGGGTATTTGAGGTTACGCGTCAAGGAACTAAATTGTTCTTTACTAAGGTCCAAACTTTTGAAGCTACCTTACAGTGCCCCGTTTACAGACACACGCGCAGGCACACACGCACAATCGCGCCCGCACGCATACACACTGAGTGCAAAAATCAAACATTGTTTTTACTTAAAATGGCAATTCAGAAAAATGAAAACAAGTGAAAATAGTAATTTCGTTTGATAACCTTACACAGTGTATGCAGTTCTGCCCAATCTACGCCAATCTGCCAGTCTGTTATTGAACATCTGAGTGCATTAACTTTGTAGTTGTGTATTAATCGAAGGTTTAAACAACATGAGGAAAAAAGCAGTTTATTATTGAATAGTATGAACATACGTGTTAAACAAATTGCCCACGTGTTCTATACTGAATTTTTATTTTTATTTTGGAGACCCTTTTCCATTGATAGGAGATAAGAAAACGACACCATTACGTACTGCCCTAACTATGAAGAAATTACATAAACTTGCGGTTTACAATGCTAATTGTAAAATTTAATCTAAATTACTACACTGTATATACATTTAATTATTGTCTCTCGGACTTGAGATATAGTCCGGCAAATTGAACATCTACATAGATTCAAACCTGAATGGTGGTATCCGACAGGTTGCCTATATCTAATATACATAACAATATTTGACCTCTGTTTGGGGTATTTGTGCATAATTTCTGTAGAACTTTAGTATAAGCTTTGATAATTTTCAACAGTATCGCAATTTTGGGGCAGTAAAACTCGTTAATCAACACTTAAAATGTTCATTCTTTTTAAATCTATAAATATGAAC
Organism: Sinonovacula constricta; assembly: GCA_007844125.1. Lineage (NCBI taxonomy): Eukaryota > Metazoa > Mollusca > Bivalvia > Cardiida > Solecurtidae > Sinonovacula > Sinonovacula constricta. Next base: position 9,360,705 of record CM017573.1, read on the forward strand.
GATTGGGATTTCGACATCACAGCAGATGTCGTGGATGAGCTAAAACAGGTGGTCACGTGGTTGTCTTGGTTTAAAAATAGCATCTTGTGCAGCGTGGCTCAGATAGGAAATACATGTTTGTAATGACGATTATGGCGTTACAGTACATATTTCAGACAGGTGTAGGACATCAGTTAACAGCATTTTGCGTGATCTATTCAGGTAACAATTGTTTATTAAGATGTTTAATGAAAATATGTTGTCCAAACTGTCGGATACCACCTTTAACATCGATTCTATGCTCGACAAAGAATCAATTTTAGGCGCGATATTATTTAATTTGGCCCCCTACCCCCCACCCCGGCACATCAAAAGCACAGCTTCGCTCAGCATTATAGTAATATATATCATATCACGACATACGATAAACAAAACGCACTATCCCTCGTGGTGTGCGATGCAAGTAATACAAATCAAAATTTGCTAGATTTATCCTCCGAAATTACACACATTGATCATAAAGAAGTATGCCGAACACAGGTTATCTCGTAACTGTACACAAACTTTTGTACATATTCCATTCGTCTCGTGACAAAATATGACGTCATAAATATTTGAAAACAACAAGTTGAGCGTTCACGAACTTAGTGAGATGGATACTTCGAGGTCTTGAGGAAAGATGTGTAAGAGATATCTTGTTAAGTATAAGTTTGAATATTCTAAATATGCCTTTTTAAATTGCTTTATGCTTAAGTTTAGTTAAAATAATGTTTGAAAACCATGGCTATGATTTTAGATCTCTGTTTCATGTAGATGACTAGATCTAGACACAATGCATCATGATTTTGCACAATAGCTGTGAGTTTACCGTAAACTCCGTCCGTTATTGATTCAGAAACCAAGACGTAACTACATTAAACTCTATTCTAAATGTTGATTTCTGTTATATAAATTGTTACAAATAATTTTACGTAGTCCTATAAATAACCATGTTTTTACGTTTCCACACTTCAGACACAAGTGACGACTTTCCACGGTAGATCTACTCAAGCTTAACAGAGCCAAGAGGACAGCGAGTGTAACAAGTGTACATATCTGTATTTTTGGTTATTGAGTCGTAACTTTATTTGTCTTATTTAGGACAGGTACTAGCAAGCTGACCGACTATGAACGACTGAATATTGCTATTTTTTCTAGCATTTGTTTACATAATTTTCATTATAATGTTTACTAGATTTACATGTCTATATTTGCAGGTTGTTGTGTGGAAGACTGCCGGCCATGTTTACTCCACCGCAAAATGATCGAACTTGTGCCACGACATAAAGGCCTGTATTCACCAAGCATTTCTTAACGGAAGTCACGACTTATACCAAGGATACTATAAAGCTAAATTGTGATTTTAAGCTCAAAGTATCAAAGTTAAATTGTCATGCAAAATTTCAGACTTATAGCTGAATATACACTGAAGATATTGCGAATTAAAAACTACCGGTATGACTTTATCCAATCTTACTGAAAAATGGTTGGTGTATACGGGCCGAAGACTTTATTAATGTTCTGTTTTCTCTCCCTCTATTTTCAGGTTGCATCATTTACGACTATGGACGCTGACGTGTATTTTGTCACCAACCCAATCTGTACATTTACAATGTTTTACTCTGGTCTACATTTCTGTATTTCCAGGTTGCCATCTTTGATTCTCCCCAAGTCCACGTGTACAACACAGTCAGTCTGACCAGGACACGAACCGTCGAGTTGGGACATGGGACCGGCTGGATCGCTTGTTACGGCGGACTGCTGTACTGTGCTGAGTGGGGTGGTACCATCTTGTATGTACACGACGTGAGGAGTGGCAGGAAGCTGAGGGAGATCTCCATGGACACCGACGGCCGGCAACTGTTCTCTCGCATCCGACACATCGCCGTGAACAGTTCCGGCGACAGACTCTATGTGACTGACGGGAGAGGTCTTGTATGTGTCGTCACGGACGGGAGGCGGATATTCTGTCTCTCCCATCAGGATCTCGGACTGTCTGGTGCCTGGGGTGTGACCACTGACCATCACGGTCACGTGTATGTTAGTGGATATAACTCACAGAACGTAGTCATGGTGACCCAGGATGGTCACGTGGTAGGTCAGATATTGTCACAGGAAGATGGGATCGTGCGTCCACTCTGCCTCAGTTATGATGTGAACAGGAGTTCCTTGTATGTCGGTGGGAAGTACAGTGATCAGCTTCTGATGGTGAAATGGAAGTAAAGTTTATATTGATTATTGCCGGACATTTTGTTTTCCATTTGTGTTTCTCCTTTTGTTGCTGATTGTGACATTTTGTGATTTAGTGACTCGTTATAAAAGTGGAATTTAATAAACATGTTAGTAGAACAATCTTCCATCGACATTTTGTTTAGGAATAAAATGAAATATAAACGTGTGTTTGAAACTCTGTACTTCAGTAAATGTTACAGATAAGTATGTAGTTGGTGTATTGTTGTATTTGCATTAAATATTTTGTACAAATGTTCCTACAATTAAAGTTTTATTCAATTCATTCATTGTTTTCATCTCAGTTCGCCATGTTTGTATATTTTACATCAACATCAAAACAATGACGTCATTAATCATAACACTATGACGTCATCACATACGGATAATTCGCTTTCCCGCAAAATCAACAAAAAGACGCAACGTCATCAATACATTACTGCAATGCTGAATTATTTCAATTAAAAGATTCTTAATACTTCTGTCATTTTGGTTTAATGCATGTGTTAGAATTCGTGTCACATGTAGTGGTATGTAATATGTCCGGCAGTTGTTATATAAATAATCGGCAAAAGATTTTCAATGTTATTTTGTTGAAACAATTGTAGCCGTGACTCGCAAGTCGTCAATTTTAGTATATAATGTACATTATCTAGTTAGTATATAATATTTGTAATAAATAAATTTTACAAACAATTAACAACTGTGAGATGTGTGGTTCAGTTAGAACTCTGTTTTATCTGCAGGAAGTCAAATATCAGTGACAATGTTATAAAATAAAGAAACATATTAGGCAGGTCTGTGACAAGTTGATTAAGAAGTTAAATGTATTGTTCAGTGCTTCTAAAGAGATGTGACCAGTTTATAAGTCATATCGAAATTGATCATGCATTCAGATATGTTAATCGTAAATTAACGATCAGAAATTGCATAAACAATATCGACTGGGGCAATATATGTACGCGGAATTGTTTATAAAACTAGAATTTTTACAGTTGTTACAGTTAAAATATTTATTGTCTCTATAGGACTCCATAAACACAGTCATTTATGTGCTGTCCAGAGGCATACCCCGCCCCCCACTTGGACATTTATAGAATGTTTGTAGGTGAGTTTTCCAAAAAATATCTCTGAGTGGAGTGGGGTGAATTCAATAATATTGCATTTAAACATTTAGTAACATTTTATGTCAAAATAATTTGCAAGAAATACATGTTTCTATTGTGTGTGACAACTGTTTTGATTCCATAATCGATGTTTATGCAGGAATACCTGTTTGTATGTAACAATTCTGTTTTACCTATCATTGCATATCCCAAATTGTGCATGATTCCAAAAGCGGATCTAGGATTTTACCCTAGGCGGGCGAGAAACTTTCCTCAAATGTTTAAACGACCTCATTTTATGATTTTTGGATTTACACGCCAATGGCATATACTACACATAGAAGACATAAGATGACCCTTCAAGGTGGTATCCGGCAGTTTGAACTAAAATATCTTTTTCTCAACCAAAGAAGTCATTGTTACCTGAAAATATCATGCAAAATGCTGCTTATTGATTTACCCAAGATCAGTGTGAACAGTGAAATATAAATCCTCAGTTCTCATCGCAGATATTTCCTATCCGAGACTTGCTGCTGAGATAGCTATTTTTAACTAAGAATACCACGTGACCACTTACTTTTGAGATAACGTTATATGGTCATCTGGGTAATACGCTCTGAATTGATATCCTTTTTAGCAGACTTCCCATCGTGTTTATTTATAGATTTGGAATTGTTGAACTTTTAGAGTTTTATCACGATTTGTGCTTACAATATATGCAGTCTTCAAAGCCGTCTTTACTTACACTAAAGTGTGAGTTTATGCAGAAATTATGTCCCGATTCCCCGAAGCAGTGGTAATGTATTGTGACATGAATTTGATGTAGGCAAACTGTTGGTACCACCTTTAAAGATAACATTAATGATGTATTCGAAGGTTGTTTTGAACACATTAGCTATAAGGGTGGTCCGGGACAGGCTCTCCCGTGAAATATTGGATTTCTTGAATGCCGGATATGTGTTCTAATGTAAATCAGGATCACATTCGATACAATTTTACCAGTCTTTAAAATGTAATTTTTTTATTAGATATGTTCTACGAGTTTTATTCGTGTTCCTTGCGCGCACCCCAAATCCACTCCCGGATTAGCAAAAATGTTGATATATGAAATTAAAAAAAAATATTGCACCTTTATTATATAGTTAATCTATTATCTTTTGTATGAACAAATGTGTCAATGGAGATGTATATATAATCAATGTATATATTGTCAATAATTGTTTTATTGTGTTTATTGTTGTTGTTTTTGTTTTTTTAGAAAGAATGGGTTTAAAATGGCCTGAACATAGTTTAACATATTATATGTACATTCAAACTACATTTTTTTCTAACTATTTTGTCACTGTAAGGCCAATAATTGTTTATTTTATTATTCACACTGCATGTTAATTTCAAATATTGCATAAGTTTGGGATCAATGATTGTTCAGTTTATGCAAGAAGTATACACGTGATATGTATTCGAGAAAACGCTGTTTAAATGTTTCCTAGCTAGATTGGATTTTCTGTAAATAATTAATATTGAAGAACGCTATTAAGTTTGTTTTAAACTTTGCTTAACCTAAATGCAATCAATTCTGTTGTCGACTATCCACAAACGACTGAATCTTTTCTTGAATTTCGCCCAAAATACTTTTAGCAAATATGATTGCATACATTTGCTTCTAAGAGGGCCCGGGGACTGCTGTTCTGTGAAAATGTCGATATCTAGAATGCCGCATACGTGATCTAACGTGAATAGGGGACCAAATGCGATACATTTTCCATAGATTTGATGAAGAAAGTTTTGGAGAAAACTCAAGAGCAGCGTTGTTTATATGTGAATAAACCATTGCTTCCTGAATAGGGCCTTTATGCTGATTAACCATTTAAAACGTGATACCAATAATTGTTATTGGAATTGTGAATTGTTGTTAGAATAAAGCTTAAACTCGTAGATGTTTTAGAGTTTTAGATGATCGGTTCATCGAATAGAATATAATAATTACTGTAATTATGTACGTGTATTTGAATGTAAAATGTAAAACCTGTGTTTGATAGAGATACCAATATATATCATGCATTTGCTTTGATTATTTTCTCTTTTTTAAGTTGCTAAACTAATATGTATATCTTCATATATAATAAACTATTTAATCTATGCTTTTTTTGGTCATTCTGTCTGTAAAATCCCCATAACCTCCAAACTAGAAAAAGTGTCAGTTTGCTTTAACTAAGCCTAGCGATATTTTCCAAACGCTAAATACTGCTAGGGGTAAAAACAGTATTGTAAATAATAATTTACATAAAGTGATGCCTTATAAATGTCACAGTACACAGTAAGGCTAAAACACACAATAATATATATATTTCAAAATATTTAAGTTATTTTCGAAAGTATAGGTGAAAGAAAACAATAAATTAAATTTCAATTAACAGTTTATGATAACGTGTGGCGAGTATTATTATAACAGTCTGATACTGTTTAAAAAGTACCTATGAATATTTTACCTTCGATGTACGATCATTTTATGCAGGCATTACACATGCAGGTCAACATAAGAATGGCTAGTGAAATAATATTCCGTTCATCTATTTATTTTTGCCGAATAAATTACAGTCATTTAGTTACTTTGTCGTAATACATCAAATTCAATCTCATAGGGTTTAATAATGTCATGTATAGGACATAATAACGTCATGCCAGGGCATGACAAGGTCGTAACAGCAATGTATAGGGTATAATAACGTCATGACAGCAATGAATACGACATAATAACGTCCTGACAGCAATGTATAGGGCATAATAACGTCATGCCAGCAATATATAGGACATAATAACGTCATGACAGCAATGTATAGGGCATAATAACGTCGTGCCAGCAATGTATAGGGCATAATAACGTCATGACAGTAATGTATAGGGCATAATAACGTCATGACAGCAATGTATAGGCCATAATAACGTCATGACAGCAATGTATAGGGCATAATAACGTCATGGCAGCTATGTATAGGACATAATAACGTCATGACAGCAACGTATTGGGCATAATAACGTCATGACAGCAATGTATAGGGCATAATAACGTCATGACAGCAATGTATAGGGCATAACAACGTCATGACAGCAATGTATAGGGCATAACAACGTCATGACAGCAATGTATTGGGCACAATAACGTCATGACAGCAATGTATAGGGCATAATAACGTCATGACAGCAATGTATAGGACATAACAACGTCATGACAGCAATGTATAGGGCATAATACCGCCGTGACAGCAACGTATTGGGCACAATAACGTCATGACAGCAACGTAAAGGGCCTAATAACGTCATGACAGCAATGTATAGGACATAATAACGTCATGACAGCAATGTATAGGACATACCAACGTCATGACAGCAATGTATAGGGCATAATAACGTCATGACAGCAATGTATAGGACATAACAACGTCATGACAGCAATGTATGGGGCATAATACCGTCATGACAGCAACGTATTGGGCACAATAACGTCATGACAGCAACGTAAAGGGCCTAATAACGTCATGACAACAATGTATAGGGCATAATAACGTCATGACAGCAATGTATAGGACATAATAACGTCATGACAACAATGTATAGGGCATAATAACGTCATGACAGCAATGTATAGGACATAATAACGTCATGACAACAATGTATAGGACATAATAACGTCATGCCAGCAATGTATAGGGCATAATAACGTCATGACAGCAATGTATAGGACATAATAACGTCATGACAGCAACGTATTGGGCACAATAACGTCATGACAGCAACGTAAAGGGCCTAATAACGTCATGACAGCAATGTATAGAGCATAATAACGTCATGACAGCAATGTATAGGACATGACAGCAATGTATAGGGTATAATAACGTCATGACAGCAATGTATAGGGTATAATAACGTCATGACAGCAATGTATAGGACATGACAGCAATGTATAGGGTATAATAACGTCATGACAGCAATGTATAGGACATGACAGCAATGTATAGGGCATAACAACGTCATGACAGCAATGTATTGGGCACAATAACGTCATGACAGCAATGTATAGGACATAATAAAGTCATGACGTATAGGACATAATAACGTCATGACAGCAATGTATAGGGCATAATAACGTCATGACAGCAATGTATAGGGCATAACAACGTCATGACAGCAATGTATAGGACATGACAGCAATGTATAGGGTATAATAACGTCATGACAGCAATGTATAGGGCATAATAACGTCACGACAGCAATGTAAAGGGTTTGAAATTGTGACGTGTGAGAGTGGGTGTGATGGTGTGAGTGTGTGAGAGAGTGGGTGTGAAAGTGTGGGGGTATGTCCGAATGTGTGGTGAGGGTGTGGGTGGGTGTGAGAGTAGGTGAGAGGATGTGGTTGGTGAGAGTTTCGTTGGGTGTAAACGTGTAGATATGAAAGTGCGAGAGAGTGGTTGTGTGTGGTGTGGGTAGGTGTGAAAGTGGGAGTTTGTGAGTGGATTATGGAAATATAAGGGCGTTTTACTACATTTGGAACGCAACATACAAGTTCCACTAAAAAACTAAAATTAAATTGTTTTGAACAAAGGGAAAATTCGAAAAATACCTTTATGTATGCTCCAAAATATTGTTATATTTATGAAATCATCTTTGTGAAACATAATTCTAACTCTCACAAATCCGACCCATACTCTAACCCAAACCCCGACCCGACTCACACGCTCACTCCACATCCCATCCGCACTCTCACCAACATCCCGATCCACATGCTCACTCCACATCCCTCACGCACTCTCACCAACATACCGACCCACACGCGCACTTCACATCCCACCCACACTCTCACTCCACATCCCACCCGCACTCTCACCAACATCCCGACCCATACTCTCACTCCAAATCCCACCCGCACTCTCACCAACACCCTGAATCATACTCTCACTCCACATCCCACCCGCCCTCTCACAACATCCCGACCCACACTCTCACTCCACATCCCATCCGCACTCTCACCAACATCCTGACCCGCACTCTTACTCCACATCCCACCCACACTCTTACCAACATCCCGACCCACACTCTCACTCCACATCCCATCCGCACTCTCACCAACATCCTGACTTACACTCTCACTCCACATCCCACCCGCACTCTTACCAACATCCCGACCCACACTCTCAATCCACATCCCACCCGCACTCTTACCAACATCCTGACTTACACTCTCACTCCACATCCCACCCGCACTCTTACCAACATCCCGACCCACACTCTCACTCCACATCCCATCCGCACTCTCACCAACATCCTGACCCACACTCTCACTCCACATCCCACCCGCACTCTCACCAACATACCGACCCACACTCTCAATCCACATCCCACCCGCACTCTTACTAACATCCCGAGCCACACTCTCACTCCACATCCCATCCGCACTCTCACCAACATCCTGACCCACACTCTCACTCCACATCCCATCCGCACTCTCACCAACATACCGACCCACACTCTCACTCCACATCCCACCCGCACTCTTACTAACATCCCGACCCCCACTCTCAGACTTACACCAGAGTCACATCCTTGAATCACGCACAGTTTTATAATCAGACGCGCACCCAGAATAACATTGAATGTTACATCACATCACAGTCTCACACCCAGACCCACACCCAGACTCAATATCTTTCACCTTTAATCACGCAGTCTCAGAACCAGACCCACACCCAGACTAAATATCTCTCACCTTTAATCACACAGTCTCACACCCAGACCCACACCTATTTAACAACCAAACGAGATCTACTTCTTTTCCCACAATCTTAATATTTAAGTAATAAAGATATGGGTATACAGTGCGACAAGTACCCCTATTTGCCACAATCTACATCATAAGTTATATAAAATGTCAAAACCTTACAAGAAATACCAATTAATGGAAAATTGATATTACTATTAAAATGCAGGGATGGGAGATAAATCCAGATGGTGTAGATCGTAAAGTCGTTATTATCTCCCTTGGTAAACCGAACGTTTTCAACTAAATAGCTCAGAAATGTAATAATAATTATGTGGTACGACTACAAGACTGCAAACATCGTTTATACGTTGTTTTGGCATTTCAAGCTTTATTGTGAATTATAAATTCTAGTTAATAATGCGAGCATGGATATTTCTCAATGTATTTTAGTACTTTCACCTCATTTTTTGTTTCAGACAAAAAATCTATGACAGATCAAAATTAATTTCAATTGCAAGATTATTTTAAACTAAGGGCCTATGGATTGTTCTATAGTTTTGATGTACTGAGCATAAAACATAAAAAAATCATATCGGTTTTAACAAATGTGCACTATCAAGACTTGCATTTACGAAAGATCTGTCGTATGTATGTTTGTGTTATATACTAATGCTAGTATTTTACTAAAGACACACAAAAAAAGTAATTTAGTAGCACTGGTACTGGAGATGCTACTTTAAACAATCTTATTTGAGCACAAAGGCAGAATATTAAGCATGAATCGACAGACCTTTGAAACGTTATTATACATGTATGCGGTGAAAGGTGTGTGTGTGTGTGTGTGTGGTTTAAAAAAGTTTTTCTAGTATTATTGCCCCACTTCACAACTAGCGGAAAATATTACATATTCAATTTAAAATCTACCTTTATATTTACCGTTCTAAAAACAACAGAACTCTTCAACAACATGTACTAGTAAGGATCTCATGATAAGCTATAGAACAGGACATATGTCAGTTAAAATTATATAACAATACAGAATATTTATGCTGATTGTAAAACCTGTTCGTACCAATGAACTAAACATCGTTGTCTCCATATATCTCTTTATTCATGAACGATTTTCTTTTATATCCACCAAGTCTCTAACATTCTGTACTTATATATCCATTTGTGAAATTTACTTTACTTTCTGTTAATTTGTTGATATTTGAAAAACTTATACAAATGACATCTTGCTTAAGTCGTATTTCACAATGAAAACACTGTTTTAGTAGCAATTTCCATGCAAAGTGGCAGATTCTTATTTATTTCCTTAAAGATGTTGCCTTAATAAAGGAACATTCCAGCAGTATATTTTACTTCTATACATAAAGACACGTATCATCCTGTTAGAAAAGTAGCCAAAAAGAGCAGATTGATTCTACTACTAATACTACTACTGCTGCTGCTGTTACTACTACTACTACTACTACTACCACTGCTACTACTGCTGCTGCTGCTGCTACTACTACTACTACTACTACTATTTCTACTACTACTACTACTACTACTATTTCTACTACTACTACTACTTCTACTACTACAACTACTACTACTACTACTACTACTACTACTACTACCACGTCTTCTTCTTCTTCTCCTTCTTCTACTTCTACTTTCACTTCTACTACTAATACAACTGATACTTCGTGTACTTCTTCTACTACAACAACAACTACTACTACCACTAGGGCAGCCAAAAGAGTGGCGAGGAGTAGGGAGAGGAGGAGACGAGAAAGAAAGAGAGAGGAGGAGACAGAGAGAGAGGGGAGACAGAAAGAGGAGGAGACAGAGAGAGGGGGAGACACAGAGAGAGAGACACACAGAGAGAGACACCCACAGAGGGAGACAGAGAAAGAGAGGGGTAGACACACACAGAAAGAGAGAGATCAAGAGAGGGAGAGAGACGGAGAGAGGGGAGAGACAGAGAGAGAAGGGGAAGACAGAGAGAGGAAGAGAGGGAGAGAGAGAGAGGGAGACAGCAGGCGCGTTTCTGCCATTACGCACTTTACGCACGTGCGTAACTTCCGTTCGAAAAATCGAAAAACTGAAAGTACCAAAAACACTAAGAAAGTCGATGCCTACACCGGGTTAGGAATGATATAACTTATTTCCGTAGTTTCTATGCTATAAAATCTTATTACCACATATTAAAGTTGAAAAGGTTTTTAAATGATTAAACTTATACACGTCATGATTTTAGTCGTTCATATTTTTCCTCGCATGTCCGCATTTTACCTGTTAGTCATTAGAAAAGAACCGAATATAATCAAAAGTATTACTACAAAGGTTAAATTCCCTTGTAATTGTACGCATGTTCAAAAATGGCCCAGATACGCACCTGGGAGAGAGAGAGAGAGAGAGAGAGAGAGAGAGAGAGAGAAAGAGAGAGAGAGAGAGAGAGAGAGAGAAAGAAAGAGAGAGAGAAAGAAAGAAAGAGAGAGAGAGATCTATGAACATCTAGAAATAGAGGGACAAACAAATAGTATATAGACGAGATGGGGAGTGAGCTACAAGGGTAAAGACGCTTCACTTAATCACTACAAATGCTCATAACTTTCGTTTTTTATTGGTGATAGAACTATAAAACTGGTGCTCAGGTAAAGGTTATAGATTGACCATGGTGGTAATGTGCCAGTTTTTCAAATTAGCACTCATGAATATTCATAAATTTAAATAAGAATCGTACCCCTACTAGTCTTTCATATGTTGGTCTAAGTTTCATATAATTTTGGGGATGATTTTTTAATTTAATTTCGTTATAATTTTGCACACTAAATTTTAATGCATAATATACCTAGAAAATCTGCTTATACCATAACATGAAATACATTTTTATATTATTCCTTTAGTGCCATCAAGAAGAATGTTGGAGAATAAGTTACAACGAAAGCATAAGAGAGGAAAGAAAAATAATGAAAGGAGGGAATTGTGAGTGGGGAATGAAGGATAGGAAAAAACTAATTATAAGCAGATAAATACGCCGAAAACAATGGAAGCCATGGAATGAAGGAATGGATAAAAGACAAATGAGGAAGGTGTGAAGAAGGAAAGAGGTACAGTCAACAGGAAAACCTACTTAAGTAAAATTAAAAACTAACTTGGATTCAACAATACACTATTTACTTTTCACTGTAAAACCATCCAAACAGTTCAAACAGAAGAAATAGTTGGATATAAATAACAAAGTTCCCTCCCCTGATTATCTACATCTTCCATTACGTATGTCATGATAAAAGCGACCTAGCTTTGCGTCATTTTCTTTTTTAAATTTCTTATAAAAACCTCAAGGCACTGGTATAACTTTAAAGTAAATAAGTCGAGCTTATATATAATCATATAATATATTATAATCATAGGACAACCGCCACGAATTTGACATGTGTTCTAGGTGGGTCTGGGGCTTGTATGTACACAACTAATTGACCTATGTAGGCCTACATATAAATGTACATATATTTTGAATTGTAATGATGTTATTATAACATATTATCTGTTATAGACTAATGGTTACAGTGGATCAACATCCGACTTACATCTACTTTCACACTCACACTTTCACACCCACACCCACACTTTCATATTAAACTCAGGCCCACTTTCACACTCCCACCCACATTCGCTTTCACACTTTCTCCGACGTTCAAACTCACACCTACTTCCACACTAAACTCACCCAAACTTTCACACCCACATTCACACTCCCACCCACACTCACATCCACTTTCACACTCCCACCCACTTTCAGACAGACAGACAAACAGACAGATGGATAGACATATATAAATACGAAAATAGATTGCTCAGAACACGAGACGTCTTTCGATTTAAGACATTTCTTGTAGGATGAGTAAAAATGTGGAGTGTATAAAATGACCCACATTTTCTGACTACATTTAAATTCAGCAAATACATTTACTTAATATTTTGTAAAATGTCGGTTTTGAATCTAAATTATATATTTATAGAGCAAACGAAGTCATGAAGATACCCCCAAGGTTCATCGCCATACTATTCAGATCAGTCAGATATTTCAGCGGTGGGGTAGTAGTAGTAGTAGTAGTAGTAGTAGTAGTAGTAGTAGTAGTAGTAGTAGTAGTAGTAGTAGTAGTGGTGGTAGTGTAAATTTTAATCATTCCTGGACCATTATTTTTGTTTTAATTGAAAACTGAAATAGTTGAAATTCAATGGATTTAATTATGTTACTAACCGAGTAGAATTTAATTGTAAAAAAATATATAAACATTTCGAAAGCCAGATGATTTGGGAAGCTTTAAAAAGTACATGATTAATAAATGTTCATCTGTCATAAGAAAATTATTTCATTCAGACAGTCTGACCAACTGCCGAACATCCCTTTTTTAAAGCTTTCTAAAATATATATTGGAGTATTCTTAACTGTACATCGTTTTATGTGCTTGTAGAAAAAAAAGAAAAAACAGAAAAAAAAGTATTTTCATGACATTGATGTGCGAACAATATCAAATATGTTTCGGTCTTACATTCGAAAATGTCTGTTCTGCTGTTTAAAACAGTGATGCACAGTTGTATTTTCTGTTTATGTTTTGCTTGTTTTGTTATGCTATGTCCATACTAGCGACGTCTAGCTATTTATTGGTGGAGGAAGATCCCAGACTTATTTCTGGGTAGAACAGCCGGCTCTACGCAGGTTTCCTGGTAAACAGAATTTTTCATATCAATACCAGTCTATTGCTATGTGTCGACATCAGGTGGCCTACTTTGAATCTAATCTTAATATTCAAATGGAGACTGAAACCACGTAGAATTCAAAGAAAGCAAACATCTTGAACACCTATGCACTATAATAGACTGATCCACTTTTACCGGAAGTACTTAGTTCATTGAAATTTTGGAGGTTACCGACTGGCAATTAGGCAACATGTGCTTCATATGAAGCAGAACCTTCTTACAAGTTGCACAAGTTGTCTTATTTCCAGATCTTTCTGATAGATAATAAATAGCTATTTTAACTTATATACGGTTATTGGGGTCTATCATAGCTGGGTCATGATGCAATTTGTTTCAAACATTTCGCGATTCACTAAAGGATATAGAACAAACTTATTTAGTGGCGTCTAACCTGCAGATCACAGGGAACTGTGTTTATTTAAGTTGTTTATTCCGTTTTTCAAGGTATTTTACCTTGGATGATTTTAAAGAGCACATTATATTGTTAAATACGTATTGGTTTTTAAATATGATTACGGAAATTAAATACATTTCAAATAATTAATGTTTTACAGACAGGAAAAATTGAAGTTTAGTATTATTGTCTGGGGGTGAAGAAAAGAATAGCCAGCCTATTTACTGTGATAAGACCTCCATTATTAAGAAGTTTTTTTTTTCAAACTCTTTTCTGACTGTTGGGTGTTGCACACAACTAACTAAAATGTGCTTAAATGATTCTTGTTGATTACGGCAATATGGGCCCTGGGTCTAGCTCTGTTTTCTTTGCCTAGGTAACTATCTTCTATTCCTAGACGAGAGAACATTTTATCTTTAGCTGTGTTTCTATGATAGAGTTAACCTCAGGGATTCTCTTCCCATATTCATTGTTTCCTGATGTTTTGTATTCTATGAAATTATTAAAAAAAATGTAAAAGAAAACAGTATACACAAAGTACTGATAAAGGATAAATTCATTGAAAGATCAAAGAGTATGGTGAAGGAAAATACAAGAGAAGGAAGAATGAGATTTACAAACAAAAGCTAATCAATCGGTAAAAAGGAAAAATGTATCCACTTAATGTCAGATAATGTATTGAACAGAAACGAGGGAACAGAGAATAAAGGAAAAATGAAGGAAGAAATATGGAGGAAAATGGAAAAAAGAAAGAAAAAATAAGGGAATGGAGAAATAAAAAGAGAAGAAAGGAATGATCAAAGGAGGAAACGGAAAAAACAGGGAGGAAGATAACAGATCACTTAAGAAAGAAAAGGAAGCTGGAGAAATAAGTAGAAAAGGAAAGAAAAGTGGATAATAAAGGAAGAGATTGATGTGGTGGTTAAGAGAGGGATAACGGAAGGAAAGGTGATGATGGAGGAGAAAAAATAAGGAAAAGAAAATAATAAGAAAGGAACAGAAAGGCAGAAACTGAAAAAAATGAAAACAAAGAACACAAGCCAGAGGAAAGGAAGAAAGGAGGAAATGATAAGGGAAAGAAGTTAAAAGAAATGGAGTAAAATGAAAAAGAATTGAGAAAAAACAAAGTTAAAAATAAATAAAACAGAAAGAAAGAAAGACTACAAGTAAAAAAAAGAATAAAAAAAAACGAGGGAAAGTATGCATCCAGTAAAATAATAAAGGAAAATATGTGAAAAAAGAAGGAAGTAGCAATCAAATAATAAATAAAGGAAAGAATAAAGAAGACCAAAAAAAACAACAAAGAAACAATGCATGGGGAAATTAGGGAAAATTAAAGTAGTCAAGAAAGGAATCAGGAAGGAAAGAATTAAGAAAGTAACAAAGACAGGGAGAAATAGACATAATTAACCAGAAAAAGGAAAGGATGAGAGCTGAAAATGAGGACAGAAAGAAGGAAAAGACGAAGGAAATGAGAAAGAGAGAAAGGAAAGATCGAAATAAAAAGTAAAAAGAAAAGGGAAATATACAAGGAATAAATAAACGTACGAGAAATGTAAGAAAAAGAACCAATAAATAAATAAATGAAGACAGAAAGAACGACGGAATCACTGAACTAAGGAATAGTGAAAGAAGCGGTAAGGTAGTCTAAGGTATCACATGTCGATGCTACATCTCAGCCACCGTGAAAAGTGTGTTGCTTCTGACGGTGATGGTAATTGTGAAGATAATGGTGGTGATGAGGATGATAATGATGGTGATGAGGATGATAAGGATGGTGATAAGGATGATAATGATGGTGATGAGTGATAATGGTGGTGATGAGGATGATCTGATGGTGATCGGCTCTCTGGTGGTGCTGGGATGCTACTGCTGGTGCTCGGCTGCTTCTGCTGGTGCTCCTGCTGCTCCTGCTGGTGCTGCGCTCCTGCTGTTGCTGCGGCTGCT
The DNA here is from genome assembly GCA_007844125.1 of Sinonovacula constricta. Taxonomy (NCBI): domain Eukaryota; kingdom Metazoa; phylum Mollusca; class Bivalvia; order Cardiida; family Solecurtidae; genus Sinonovacula; species Sinonovacula constricta. The sequence continues at coordinate 9,376,906 of CM017573.1, forward strand.
TCTGCTGGTGCTCTGCTGCTCCTGCTGGTGCTGCGGCTGCTCCTGGTGGTGCTGCGGCTGCTCTGGTGGTGCTCCGGCTGCTCCGGCTGGTCCTGCGGCTGCTCCTGTGGTGCTGGGCTGATCTTGTGGGCTCTCCTGGTGGTGCTCCGTTCATGCTGCATCAGGGCGGCGGAGGATGATATCGAGTTGTGGTGATGGATGATATGAGATGATCGAGCCGATAGAGAATATTACTATCCGGTAATTAGCCTGTGACGGTCGATATCTATTTTGACAGAAATCCCCATCGTGCTTGATTGAAAAAGTGGGACAGAATGTACACTTAGAGCCATTTTGATCATGACTTAAATTTTGTAACAAATTGAGATAGAAGCATGCAGAAACGTCTTTGCTTAGATTACTATTTATAAGTTTATGTAGAATATATGCCCCGATTCCCCCAAACAGACAGAATATTTTGTAAGATGTGGTTTATATAGGCGAACTGTCGGATACCACCTCTAATAGCATGTTAAATGGTAATTTATTTATCCAGTCTTACTGATTATGCATAAAATATTCACATGCATCTTAACATGGTGTCTTGAATGCACGTTGTTTCATATTTTTAAATGAAGATTTTATTTGGAAAACGGTCCATGAATATGCATTATGGACAAAATATACTGGTATGCAAAAATGACCTCCATTTTTACTAAATATGATGAAAAAATGCATTAAATCTTTCATCTTTCTCTTTAGAAATATATAATTTTAAGGAAATAAATATTTACAGGAGTTTTGAAGCCATTATTGGTGCCTAATAAACACACAGTTATTTTACTTTCGAAAAACATAGAAGGGAGATAACACTGAAGTCAGAATATTGCAAACTTGGGTTGTCTTCTTTGATCGTCTTAATAAGGTCGATAAATTATAAATACACAGTTCGTAAATCATTCCTTTCGCTATCCCTAATTAAATTTTACTACATGTAAATGTATTTCTCTGGGTTTTTTTAACTCTCTCTATCTATGTATTGGTCTTTTCCTCTATCCCCCCCTCTCTCTCTCTCTCACACACTCCCTCTCTCTCTCTCTCTCTCTCTCTCTCTCTCTCTCTCTCTCCCTCTCTTTCTCTCGGTCTTTATCTCTCTCTCCCTCTTTTGGTTAAATCTTCCGAAATCATCATAGACTCTCCATATTTCTTTTACTTATTAGTCCAGAGAATTTACCATAAAAATAACTTAACGATTGGCTTCTATTTGTTAATTGAAGTCAATTTCCAATGTAATGTTCGCGTGATCAGCGAAATAAAACTAACATATAATTGTATATAATATATAATTCTAATATATAATTTAAGAGGGCAGCTATTCTTTACATTTGCCTCACCTTATCACATTGTTACCAGGGGAAGGAATTCCAGACCAACTCTCACCTTCCTAAGCAGAGTTATCGTTCGTTATTAAGAAAGAGTGTCCTGCAACAGCCTCACGGATATATTGCAATGTCAAGACGTAACTAAGCTAAGGATTATAAAAATAATGTTTCTTATGGTTTGGAAGTTCGTGCATGTCATGCACTTAGTGTTTAAAATATTCTGTTTTGATCTAAAATATTTCGTTTACTTAATTTAGCCATAACTTTTGGGTTCTAGTGACTGCTTAATTATTGATTTGCAATTCCGTCGCGACTACCTTAGAAAGTTGCATCAGTTTGTTTTGGTTTCGTACTTTATTGCAGCGTCACAATTTTTTATAATTAAAGTGACATCACTTGCTGCTGGCGGAAGACCCCAGTCTGTGTAGCACCACCGGCGTACGGTAGTCTGCTCTGAAATCGGAACAATAATATACAAATTCATAACTATTTAAGCAATGCTGACAAGTAAAATTCATTAATTAGAACTGAATTCTATTATCAATCAGTAATCGAATGTATGCTGTTAGTCTGCTTTCGTAAATGAAGCCAACAAGTTCTATTCTGTTCTATATTGCGAGACGCACAAAGGTGCGGAATTACTATGACGTCACCTATTGAAAAGAGGTAGAGATTAAATAATAGTTCCAAATTGTGGTTGATGTATCACTTCCATAGCGCAGTGGTTAGCGCATCTGAGTGGCGATACAGAAAGTCGTGTGTTCGAATCCCACCAGCGCCACTTGTGGGTGTTGTTCCTTGAGAAAGGTAAGTGTTAGGTAAGTGTAAGATGGGTGAGAGAATGAATGGGTGGAGGTGAGACTGTGGGTAAGGGTGGTTGGGTGTGAAAGTGGCGGTGTGGGCATGTGTGAGAATGTGGTGTGAGTCGATGTGAAATTGCGAGTGTAGGTGGGTGTGAGAGTGTGAGTGGGTGGGTGTTAGGGGGTGTGTGTAGGTGTGAAAGTGGGCGTTTGTAAATATAAGGGTGTTTTACCACATTTTGAAACAACAAGAAAAGCGAAAAAATATGTTTCGACACATAGGTTTGACCTAAAAACACAAGCAAATGAAATTGATTTGAATTCATTGTATGATATTTTTAACAGAATGCATGAAAGATGGGGGGGGGGGGGTATAAATCTAAATATCGTTTGGATTATCTCTCTTATTAAACAAAAAGTTTACAACTAAATGGCACGTAAGTGTATAATACACTTATAAAACTACAGGACTGTAAACATCGTTTATAAAATATTTTGCAATTCAAAGCTATATTGTAAATCATAATACTAGTAAATAATATGAATAACGTAGTTCATTCCCTGTTTATCTACATCTTCCATTACGGCGTGATCTGCGCGCGTTATGATGTAAGTTGCCCATCTACTCGTAATCTTGGTCTCTTTGCAACATTTTCTTTTCAAATTTCTAATAAAAATCTCAATGTACTGGTACAACTTTAAAGTAAATATGTCGAGCTCCCATATTAAATAATTCAAATTCCCCGCCGGAATTTTTTTAGCTGAAACCGCTTAAAGCAATGCCATCTCATTAAGTTTGAAAGAGAATTTAAAAAAGTAAAACGCCGAAAATAGCCTTTATAAACATACTCGGAATCTATGGCATTGTTACGTAGAATACGGTGATTACATAATTCAAAATGCCAATTATTTTGGAAAAATGATCAAAAACACCTTACAAAAAATGGAAATTAAGGTTAAAGTCTAAATTTCAATCACCATTTAACTATGGTAACGAACTCTAACTAATTCTAAATTAAGGCTGGAATGTGGGAAAGCTTACTTGATTTTCTTGATGGCAAACAACCGTCATCCCTAATAAAATTCGTGTTTCAAGAATGTCGGAGATCCTTTGTTGAGTGTATCTGAATGAAGGTGTGTTAAATGGGTGTATGAGTTTTACTCTTTAAAATAGGCAACAAAATAACGTTGTAAAAGATATTCTGACACCAGATCCGTGCTCTGCATCCCAAATACACCTCATCCCCACCCCCGGGACATAGTTAGGGTGAAGATTTGTAGCAAAGTTGATTTGACCCAGAATTGGCCAAAATCGTAAGGGTGATGTCTGAGATTTTTGCGTTGTTCATCGATATATTTTTTTAGACAAATGGCTCAACTTTTCTTCGCAGGTTAAACCAAGTTTGCTGAGCGGGAATCTGGTGTTACTTTGAAGCTGTCTCTTACCATTTCGGCGTAGACGCCCATTTCCAGAACAAGTGCCCGCGCCCATTTTTGTCCGATACTCTAGATCTCCAAACGGTTCGGCTTAGAGTCCGGGGACCGGAACAGGTGCGCGCGAACATTGTTTTCAGAACCCTAGATCTCCAAAACGTTAAGAGGTATCCACAAATGGAAACCGGATTTGTTCTCTGCGTCCACAATGAACCCTCTGGGACATAGTTTGGTGAAGGTTTAGAACAAAGTACTTAATTGTCTTCATATATTTATATTTTCTGAAACTTTTTTCTTCAAAAATCATCAAGTTGCCTTATTTCTGGACTGACCTATCCATTCCTGAAATTCGCTTAACTTTTTGCGAATTGATGTTTGTAAAAGGTATACAAATGGCTTTTCGCATGCATTATGTTTAACAAACAAAATACCTTTTGGTAGCAACATCTATGCAAAGTGACGTAAATGTTTGTTAAAGATATACGACACGGAGAAGATATTCATTATCCTGTGATCCATGTATCCATATATACTTTTGCTAAACTAAAATGATCGGACATCTGATGTTGTCCTAAAGGGGGTATCAGAAAGTTTGCCAATATAAAATACGTGCTACAATCAATATCTTACCTCTGTTTTGGGAAAATCCGGGAATAATTTCTGTATAAACGCATACTAAGTAAAGATGATTTGGGACACTTCTTTGATTGTAAGACTGACCGCATCGTGAAAAAACTCTCTAAAAAGTCATTTTTAAGAAATCTATAAAAAGCACGATCGGGTTTTCTGCTATAAATAGATATCGTCGCCAGAGCGGATAAGTCGGAATAGGATATAACGTAATATCAAAAGTAAGAGGTCACGTGGTTTTCTTAGTTTAAATATAGCTATGCAAGGTGACTCAGATAGGAAATACATAACTGTAATGACGATTGAAGTGTCATTCTTCAATTTTCATATAGATGTAGGACATAGAAAACAACATTTTGAGGAATCGTTTCAGGTTTAAACAATTTATGTGATTGTTTGACAAAATATATGGGACCAAACTGTCGGATATCAACTTTAAAGAGATCATTCCATAATATAATATTTTTATAAATGACAAACACTGACAAAACGGTTTGACAAGTAGCCAATGTAATGCGTTTTGTAAAAGGGACATTTATAATAACCAACAAGACAGAATTGTTGACCCACAAGTTCGGCTCTCCAAACTGAAGATTAACCATGATACTTAATATTTATAAATATCCAACTTCCGTTTGTGTGATGAATAAATAACAAACTAGCATTTCATTGGCCGATATATTTAAGAGGGGGTGTCAATCATGATAGATAGGGCTGCTAAAAGAGTGGCGAAGAAGGTGGATAAAGAGGAGAATAGAGAGAGAGAGAGACTTAGACAGAGAGTGAGACAGAGGTAGACAGAGAGAAACAGACAGAGACGATAGAGAGAGGCGAAGAGACAGACAGACAGAAAGAAAGACAGAAAGACATACATAGGGGGAGAGAGAAAAAGAGAGAGAGAGAGAAAGAGAGAGAGAAAGAGAGAGAGAGAGAGAGAGAGAGAGAGAGAGAGAGAGAGAGAGAGAGAGAGAGAGAGAGAGATCTAATGAAGTAAGTAAGCTTATATGAACCTAACTACAATCCCAAATTTAAACCTTTGATACAGTTGTAATTAATTAAATATTTCATCAACCTGTCCTTCTTAGAAACTATGGAATGTCAGACGAGAGGATTGTACAGAGAAATAAGGAAGTAAACACAGTTTACCTCCCCTTACCTATAAATTATTCACATTCTACACAAAAGTGTCCAGTACTCTAAACACACTTTTGCTTACCGGCAATGTTGAAAATCTGTCTTCAGGACTGGATCCAGACTTTTTAATGTGGGGTTGGGGGGGGGGGGGGGGGGGGGGGGGGGGTAAGGTGTGTGTGTGTGTGGGGGGGGGGGGGGGTGTCAAAGACTTTGTCACATGTTCTAGAAGTTGGGCGGGGAGACAAAGTCACCGCCGGAAAAATCCCTTCAGTAGAGAAAAATCCCACATAAAAATCGCAAAGCACTAATACAACTTTAAAGTAAATCATTCTGGCTCTCGTATTGGCTAATTAAAATTTATCGCCGAAAAAATGTCAGAAACCATTTTAAAGTGACACTATCGCCATCATTTTAAAAATAATCAAATATAATAAAACGCGGAAATAGCAGTTATATACATTTTCGAAATCTATGGCTGATGAACATAGAATACGTTAAGTAAACAATTCAATAATACATCTATATGTATGGGGAAAATAATTAATAATAACACAATCCATTAATGATAGCCGTAAGTAACACCTTAAAAATGAATCAACTGAAAGTCTACGTTTCAATCACCACTTAATTACGGCAATTAACTCTAATTATTTCTAAATTAATGCTTCGATATTTAAACGTACCTGTACATACATAATTTATTTTCAAATCGACACGTAAGTCATTGGCCATTAACAAAGTAGAGATCATGGCAAAGACGCATTTACAAGTACAAAACATATGACAAAAACGGAAATAAAATAAAAAAATAAAATAGAAACAGTTATTAGTGACTGGGTATTACAAGACCCTTACCAAAACACCCCATGTAGTTAACCATTGGAACGTGTACTATTAAAATGATTTTGGACTAACAATGTACTTAAGCTTTATTTAGAAAGTTATTTCTAATTTCAAAAGCATGCATTAAGAATCTTGACAAGTATAATAATTTTAATTCATTAGTAGGCCTATGAGACGTGATTTTTTAAAATTTTGTTTATATTAGACTAAGGTGTATGGCCTAAATATTTAATTCTAATGTCATTATATTTGGGACAACACATAAGAAAATGATACTCTGATTCGATTTGTTTCATGATGCATAGTTTAAAAACTATATTTTCATAAGGAACGTTGTTAAACCTACCAGTTTCTATTTCTAAAGTTAGTCTGAACTAACACAGTTGCTTACGTAACTTTTCATTTTGAATAAGTTTTAGATAATCCTCAAAACAGAAATAAACTTTATATTTTGAATAGTATAAACATCTTGGACTATCTAAGATAGAAGCTCTCCAATTTTGAATATATTGGCCACGCAATTTTTGTTCTCATTAACATAAATATGTTAGAAACATGTGGAGGATGAGTTACTGTACGTAGGTTGAATACTTTTAGCCAAAAATTTTATTGTCCTTTCTTTGCAAATAAGACTCACGGGGAAACGTCCGAGTTCACCATAGATCACATACAGAGGTATTTGTCTGTGATTTTACTCTAGGTACATATTTACAAAAGCGAAGATGTAGAGAGTCTTTTTGAAACAATATATGCCCTCCCCCCCCCCCACACACACACACTACCCCTCACCTACTTTTGACTTATATAAGAGAATTGGTGCAATCATAGTATCAAACATTTTAATCTTGGCTTTGATGTCAAAGTTTAACTAATAAAAAGATACAGCATACTATTATAGACTCTCAGTGATTGATCTTTAAGTAACTTGTTACTTAAATGTACTCGCCTTTTCATTTATTGCAAGCCCAGAGCCAACATTCTGGACGGTAGTAAAGTTGAGCAATCATTAAAATTAAATAGTTAGATATTGTCAATTTATAATTATTAATCCATATCAACGCCATATGTCCATTTATTACAAGCCAGGGACGTAAAGTGGACGAATAACTTTTGCTCAGGTTGTGCGCTTTACTAATTTCGCATGCACTTAATTGGCTACAGGTGCCAGTTTTGATGCAAACCCTGGTAATTTTTATATAAGTATTACCAGTAAGTGAGTATTGTTTGTAAAGTCTTATAGTAGAGTTGCGTTCAAGGTAAACATGTTGTTGTAATTTTGTTCTTGCTATTTTTTGTCACAATTTACCATCTGCATTGTTTCTTTTTTTATTAGTTGTTACATTAGGCCTATTGTTATGTAGACAGGTCAAAAGTAAGTTAACCGGTTTAGAAAAGACAAAAAAAAAATGGATATTGCATAAATGAATGTAATTACCGATCACCTGTCTGCAGCAGCTCCAAATATAACAAAGCGAATGTCGCAATAAATGCATTTCCGAATCAAACATTCGTTGAAGCAACATTTTTTTATTGACATGTAATGTTATATATAAATTTATGTATGTTTCCTGGTTACTTTCTGAAGGAAATGCTGAAGTTCATACTTTATTAATAGCGTCCATGGTTTAATGGTTGAAATAATTATCTTTTAATCCGTGCATCCTGGGTTCAAACCCCAAACTTGACACGAGACTTAAGTGGTTGAGAAAGGCTATTAACTATGCCATTTGGGTCATTTAAAATTAAAATTAGTTAAAATATTGTTTAGCTCACCTGAGCAAAACGTGCTCGATGTAAACCTTTCTGATACCCTTCGTCCGTCGTCTGTTGTATGACGTGCGTCTTCCGGCGTCATTTTCTTATGAATCAACCGTTTTATTTACACTCGCCATTCACATAGAAGCATATAGCGAACACCCTTTGTCATGGAGAATAAAGGTTAGGATAGATCTATGACTTATTCGTTAACTGTTTAAGATGTCGGGGGGGGGGGGGGGGGGGTGAAAAAATATTATATATTGAGATAGTAATATTGGTAAAACTCTGGGTAAATAAAAATATATTATAAATAAACATAAAAGCATATAATAAAAAATTAAAATTATTTTACCACAGATATGAATTCACAATTATGTATTAAAAGAGAAGATTGTTAAATCACAGATATTAGATAACTGTTGTGTTTAAAAGCTATGAAGATTACAGTTACAATGCCTAAGAACTATAACCGATCTGTTTTAAAAATCTTTCATTTTAAAAAAGTTCTTAAAATATGTTAAAATATGGATGATCAATTATATATGATGGTGTGAGACCAAACGAAAGTTGAGTTTCGTCCCGGAAGTAGTGAGACAAGAAAATGTTTGCGGAATTCTGTAGCGTATATTTATTGATTATGTTGGATTTAACAAAGTTTCCAGCCATATATAAGGTAAATATTGTATTTTGTTTATCATGTGCACTTCCACGTTGTTGGGTCCATTCCTGACTTTTAATAATTGTTTAAATATTTAAATATAATCTTTCAAACATGCACGGATTTACAACGAACGTTTGCGCATGCGCAAATGCAAAAGTTGTCTTTTCCTGGAATTTCAATTAAAACTGCAATGTGCATTATACTTGTATAGCGGTACAATGCTAGAATGGAGTTTTACTATGTTAACATATAAAAACTTGGTTTTGTTTGTATGTGTGTTTTTGCATAGTTAAAAGACAACATTATGCAACAAGAAAAGGTCAGGCATTTTTGCTGTCTGTTTTCCATTTAGAAACATTTTTGGATGCAACTTTCAAGGTGGGAAGGTTTCAGGGAAAGTTGAAAACTGAACAGGCTTTGTTAATTTCTTTACAAAATTAAATACACAGAATTCTGAGAGTTGGCATACAATTTTTAACTGAATGTGTCATTTTGGCGTTCACTACTAAAAGTAAAGAATAAATAAAATTGAAGAAGTACTTCTATTTTTGTATCAATCAATTGTAAATCTAAGCCTAGCTTTTACACAAACTAGTTTCTGCTAAAAATAGACCGACTCGGCGTTACCTGTTGACATAAAAACGACTGTATTGGATTGACTTTATATGCTCTAGCGATTTTCGGTACGAACGACAACTCTGTTGATTAGCCTCTAGTGACCAGTTTCGACGCCCATAAGAAACAGATCGCTCCTCTCTTTTTTCAGTAAAACATTTTCCGAAAATAAACATATTACTTGCTTTATATACACCTTTACTTCAAAAAAAAGAAAAAGATTAAGATTGTGTTCTCATCTTTTTTTTATGAATCCATTTTTTCTTCGGTATATATGGGGGCAGCCATGTTTGTTGACCGTGACCTGATTCGACGCCTCTGATTGGATGGCTTATTACCACTGTGTTGAATTTTGTACTCGGAGTCAAATGTACTTACGTTATTCACCAGTGACAGCAAACAGGATCTGGAAGGTATTAACACCGAATATGTTTTCATGTTTTATTATTTTGATACTATAAACATCTTAATGCAATTTTTACCATAACATTAACAAACATTTACTCTTTATTTACTCTTCATCAACACAGTGGTGACATAAGAACTCATCCCCCCTTCTAACAACCCTCGCAGGGGTACAAAAAATTAGGTGTACCCAATGTCCACACTTTGTACACTGCACCCACTTAACAAAGATGAGGGAACTACTCTTCCGTAATTCCACTGGGGTGAACATTTCGCAAACACAGCACACTTCTTCGTTGGAGTCCTCTTCAAGGGAACCATCACTGTCTTCATGTACTGCTGTTATGGGCTTGGCCTTAGCTGTTCCAGTAGGTCCAGGTAGAGGTTCAGATATGCTCTTCTGTGACTTGGGTGTAGTCTTAGACATGGCATTCTCATGCTGTTGGATTTGATTGATGATTGTCTTCAGTGATGGCCCCACCGCTAACAACTGTGCTGAGGACTCGTCGTTTTTTAGTTGCTGGTTTCTTTGCTTGTGACTGTTGCTGCTTTTTCAGCGAAGAACTGTGAAGGTTCTATAGACACAGACTGTTTTTCAGTTGTTTCAGGACATGTCTCCTGCTGCAGGGCTTCTGAAGGCTTAAAGTTGGACGGATCAACAGCGCTAGGGTTGAATGGGAAAATTCCAGTCTTGCGGAATGATGCCTGTAAGTTACCAGGTGACAGTGCCTTCAAATAAGCAGAGCAAGCAAGTGAGCATACATTATACCTGGTAATACTCTGCCCGCAGTGCTCCCTCATGAATTAGCATTGTTTAGTCACATGACTCTCACGTGACCCATGAATGATCTGCAGCGAGTAGGCAGACGCAGATCGATTTTTTCCCACGCTCATAAATGCAACAGATATGGTCGATAAAGTGTCAGTGTATTTTGCATTAAGCAAAATACTCAAAATTTTTATAGACAAGATCAAAACTGCTTAATCTCTGACTTTCCACATATTATTTGCAGGCGATAGTAAAATACTTTTACAACCGATAGTAGTAGTAGTGACGTCAGCGGATGTCGCTTATATCAAAGTAGCGAGGTAAACAAATATGGCGTCGAAACAGGGCAGCGTAAAAACGGGGCACTCGACGATATAATTGTAAGACGCTTCAAGTTTAATGATGCGGTATATAAGTTAAGTGCTTGGGTGATCCGAAATCTTGTGACCGTTTGTCTGCTACTAAAAAACAAGCCACCCAACATCCTCTTATGAGTGAGTGCTGCCATTTTGGTGAGGTTTTTTTTTCCATCTTTTTAAATGACCCACTGATTATAAGATTGGCCCACTGTTTTCAGAAGTGATGGGTACAGCTGGGAGGGACTTGGGCCATACTGTCATAGATGTGATGCTGGCATTTCTGTGAGCAGCCATATAATATAGTTTAACAGCAAGAAATCTTGGATAAGTTAATAACTGGGTCACGTGGGGTGAAAAAGTTGGTCAATAGGACAAATCCTAGTAAACCTGAACACCCTCATTAATGGCCCATTCTTCAAAATACTTGGAAGGTTTGCTTGAACTCTTGAACAAGTATGTAACTGGGTCATGTTGGGTCCAAAAGTATATCACTGGTAAAATTTTATGAAAACCATGTAAACATGCTCGAAGCTACTTGCCAGATATGAGCCAACTGAAAGCCTGAGTCCTCACTTGAGTGATTAAGGTCCATTATGACACTCCAGTTGACTGTATGGGCCTAGTTTTTTAATATAGGCCCTGTTGTATAAGCCAGTAAAAGTGCTTTATTTTTTTACCAAAGACCTGTCTTTACTTTACAATGTATCTCCTTGATTTTCTTGTTATGACCCAGTTCCCTGAAAAATAGAGTCTTCTGCAAACAAGAGTGGAGATTTTTCACAGTAAGTCAATATGAAATACAGTTGAATTGCGATACAACAAATATCCACCAGACTAGCCAGAACTTTTGTAAAATAAAAGAAGTTGTTAAAAATGGTAGTGGTATAGCTCCCTTGCTAACACTCAAGCAAATTTCAGGGTAGTTCCACATTTGGCTGGCCCGGTGTCAGGATGTGGTATAATGCCAGATGTCCACAGCATGCTACATGTATACATAGTCAGGGCTTTTTCAGGGGTTTTGGGAAAAAGGCCCCAGCCCAAATTGGGAATTTTTGACGTGGTAAATATTCAGATTTGGAAAAAAAAGTATCGACAAATCAAACCAATTGGGAAATTTCAACATTTATTTTTCTGCATTAAAGCTTAATCTGCCTTGCTTTGGTGTCCCTGAAAGTGTTACAGAGCTCTTTCATAGTTTGTTCAGAAAGCTCTGCAGGGCCTTCAATACAGATTATTATTAAATTGGAGAGTTTTTCCTGGTCAAGGGAGCTTTTCAAAGAAGTGCATAGTAGGTTCATGGTGCTGAACCAGAAATTACAAAATAAAAGCACTATATATATAACACATAAGCATACTGCGAAGTATCTAACGGATACACTGATAGCTTAGGTACGAGTCATGTAACATTTACTGTATTAAGATTTATAACATATTAGATTCACCATCTCCTTTTAAGGCTTGCGGCCTTTTAGGTTTGCGGCCTTTTTGGTGCGGCCTTTTTGGTACGGGCCTTTCTGGTTTGCGACCTTTTTGGACCAATACCCTGTGCTGGGTGGTATTATAGTCATCATCTACAGAAGTTGGTAGATTCTAGATCGCGTAGGATTTACTATTGTACGACATTTTTTGTCATTATATTTCGCGGGTCAGTATAAAAGCAGGTACTGCATGTACCGTTTTTGCTTCATAACTCCTTTCAGTTTTATACCCAGTCAAACAGTTATGGCGAAAATACTTTTGTTTATGAAATAAAAAATAATTCCTGTTAATTTTCAAACCATATATTGATTACAATGTTATCTGGAATGGCTCCGTGACGCATCTTCAACTTGCGTTACGGTATACGGCTGGGTAAGGGTCTATGTTTTCACCGGTTACATTCATACATAAATTCACGGAAAGTAGTTTTCACAGATCACCGATCAACAGTAAACAAACGATTTGCTTAATTGGAAAAGTCTCTTGATTTTATGGTTTCTTGGTTATTTATTTTTTAAAGGTAAAAGGCATTTCGGTTCAAATGGGAATTAATTTATGAGATTTGGAATTTTTTCTTGACATTGGGAAAAATGGTCGGCCCTGTTAGACAGGCTGAAAAAGCCCTGATAGTGAAGGCAGCACTATATCTGCTTCAAGATGACACCGTCTCCAGGTAACTGAAATACTGTTGGTGGGACGATAAACCCAATAAACAAACAATTCACCCTTTCAGAAAAGGACAGCTCAATGTTGCTTATGTAGCTTAACTTTACCTTATTAACTAGATGTCATGTCGACCTTAACTTATAAATGCTTTTTGTTAATTGCAAATTTGATTGATATGTCACTTTAGGCAATAGGTGTTTTTTTATAATGCAAGAGCATTCCTCTAGAGGTTTGAAAGATGCTGCCAAGCGTCTGCATTCCACATTTGCAAAATTGCTATCTAATTAAGTAGATAACATTGATTTTCATTTGACTAAGCGTAGACACCCAATACATTGAGGTTCGAAGTAAAGTGAAAGTTGTTTTTGATAGAATAATATATAGGAAGAGTAAAGGGACTTGAACATGTATCCATTGAAGTCTGTATATTCATTATATTGCAATCCAAAGTATGACTATTCAACAATAGTTAAATGCGCTAATTTGACAGAATTATTACAATAAAAGTGTCTTTTTAACAGATCTGCTGAGAGGTCCTGCCACAGAATGTCAGCTGTCACAGCTATTCTTAAGATGTATCAGAAAGACGAAGGTAAAGAATAGAATGTTGTTAGTGGTTGGAGTAGGAATGGTGGTGGTAGGAGTGGTAGGAGTAGATATAGTGTGGTTGAAGGGGTGGTAGTAGATGTAGTGGTGGTAGAAGTAGCAGTAGAAGGGATGTAGTGGTGGTGGTGGAAGGAGCAGGAGTAGAAGTAGTCAAGATGATGGTGATGGTAGAAGGAGCAGTAAAAGTAATAAAGAAGGTGGTGGTAGTAGGAGTGGTAGAAGTAGTAGTGATGATGGTGGTAGAAGGTGCAGCAGAAGTAATAATTATGGTGGTGGTAGGAGTGGTAGAAGTAGTAAAGATGTTGGTGATAGAAGTGGTAGATGTAGTAATGAGGATGGTGGTAAAAGGAGCAGTAGAAGTAGTAGAAGTAATAAAGAAGGTGGTGGTAGTAGGAGTGGTAGCAGTAGTAGTGATGATGGTTATAGAAGGAGTGGTAGATGTAATAATGAGGATGGTGGTAGAAGGTGCAGCAGAAGTAATAATTATGGTGGTGGTAGGAGTGGTAGAAGTAGAATGATGGTGGTGGTAGGAGTGGTAGAACTAGAAGTGGTGGTAGTAGAAGGTGTTGTAGAAGTAATAATGATGGTGGTGGTAGAACGAGTCGTAGAAGTAGAAGTGGTTGTAGTAGAAGGAGTAGTAGAAGTAATAATGATGGTGGTGGTAGAAGGAGTGAAAGAAGTAGAAGTGGTGGTAGTAGAAGGAGTAGTAGAAGTAATAATGATGGTGGTGGTAGAAGGAGTGGTAGAAGTAGAAGTGGTGGTAGTAGAAGGGGTTGTAGAAGTTATAATGATGGTGGTGGTAGATCGAGTCGTAGAAGTAGAAGTGGTTGTAGTAGGAGTGGAAGAAGTAGTATTGATGGTGATGGTAGGAGTGGTAGAAGTAGTAAAGATGTTGGAGATAGGAGTGGTAGAAGTAATAATGATAGTGGTTGTAGAAGGAGTGGTAGATGAAGTAATCATGGTGGTGGTAGAAGGAGTGGTAGATGGAATGGTAGTCGGGAATGTGTATTGTCTCCCAAAAATAATATGGTGATATATTGTGATATCCAACTCTCTGCATCAGTAACTAATGGGTTTGTATTGTATTTTGAAACTTTACATTATTAACTGTATATCATAAGAGTTTTTAAATAGGTAACACATAGTTTATTTGATTAAGACAATTAATAGTCTAAATAATATCTGAACTGACACAACACAAAACAATTTCTAACTTAAATCGTTAACTGAGCAGATACTGACTTAGTGAACTGGCTAGATAGTAGATACAGCCTTTCAAACTGGCCTGATAGTGGGTTATAGTCACAGTGTTCACATAGATTTAAGCTCACCTGAGCTCACCGGACCTGGTATTGCAATTGGTAGAGCCCCGGGTTCGATCTGGGGCTGCGACATACCAAAGTCGTTAAAAATGGTAGTGGTATAGCTCCCTTGCTAACGCTTAAGCAAATATAACGGTAGTTCCACGACTGGTTGGCCCGGTGTCGGGATAATGTGACTGGGTGTGGTATCATACCAGGTGTTCACGGCATGCTATACACCGTGAAGACAGCACTATATCTGCTTCAAGTGGACACCGTCTCCAGATAACTGAAATAATGTTGGTGGGACGATAAACCCAATAAACAAACATCACCTGAGCTCATGCTCTGTCTAGTATGTCAAATTCAAATAAAGTTTCTCAGAAGCTTCAGCAGGCATAACGAAAATTTGTTCAAATAATTTTGATTCATTAAAAATACATGGCTGCCATATATGGCTATATAGGAAAAATGAGAAAATCATCTTGTCAGAAGCCACAGGAGCTAGAGCCTTGACATTTGGTATACCTGTTTCTTGGGTGGCCCTTTGTCAAGTAGTGGTGGTAGTGAGGGTGGTACAGGGAGTGGTAGAAGTAGATATGGTGGTAGGAGCAGTAGATATAGTGATGGTGGTTAAGGGTGTGGTAAAAGTTGTAATGGTGGTGCTTATTGGAGGAGTAAAAATAGATGTAGTGGTGGTAGGAGAAGTAGATGTAGTCTAGTGGTGGTAGGAGTAGATGTAGTCTAGTGGTGGTAGGAGAAGTAGATGTAGTCTAGTGGTGGTAGGAGAAGTAGATGTCGTGGTGGTTGAAGATGTAGATGTAGTGGTGGTTGGAGATATAGATGAACTAGATGTAGTTGAGGTGGTGGAACTTGAACTAGAAGTAGTAGCAGATGTAAAAGAAGCGGTAGAAGTTGATGTACATGTAGTGGTAGTGGTAGAAGAAGTAAATGTAGCAATGGTTGTAGGAGGTGTAGAAGTAGATGTGTTTGGTAGGTGTGGTAGAAGTAGATTATGTGGTGGTGGTAGAAGGAGAAGTAGATGTAGTGGTGGTTGGAGATTTAGATGTAGTGGTGGTTGGAGATATAGTTGTAATGGTGGTTGGAGATGTAGATGTAGTGGTAGAAGTATATTATGTGGTGGTGGTAGAAAGAGTAGTAGAAGTAGATAAAGTGCTGGTGGTAGAAGGAGAAGTAGATGTAGTGCTGGTAGTAGAAGGGGAAGTAGATGTAGTGCTGGTGGTAGAAGGGGAAGTAGATGTAGTGCAGGTGGTAGAAGAGGAAGTAGGTGTAGTGCTGGTGGTAGAAGCGGAAGTTGGTGTAGTGCTAGTTGTAGAAGGGGAAGTAGATGTAGTGCAGGTGGTAAAAGGGGAAGTAGCCTAGGTGTAGTGCTGGTGGTATGTAGTGCCAGTGATAGAAGAGGAAGTAGATGTAGTGCTGGTGGTATGTAGTGCCGGTGATAAAGAGGAAGTAGATGAAGTGCTGTTGGTATGTAGTGCTGGTGGTATGTAGTGCCGGTGATATGTAGTGCTGGTGGTATGTAGTGCCGGTAATAGAAGAGGAAGTAGGTGTAGTGCTGGTGGTATGTAGTGCCGGTGATAGAAGAAGAAGTAGATGTAGTGCTGGTGGTATGTAGTGCTGGTGGTATGTAGTGCCAGTGATATGTAGTGCTGGTGGTATGTAGTGCTGGTGGTATGTAGTGCTGGTGGTATGTAGTGCTGGTGGTATGTAGTGCCGGTGGTATGTAGTGCCGGTGATATGTAGTGCTGGTGGTATGTAGTGCTGGTGGTATGTAGTGCCGGTGATAGAAGAGGAAGTAGATGTAGTGCTGGTGGTATGTAGTGCCGGTGGTATGTAGTGCCGGTGATATGTAGTGCTGGTGGTATGTAGTGCTGGTGGTATGTAGTGCCGGTGATAGAAGAGGAAGTAGATGTAGTGCTGGTGGTATGTAGTGCCGGTGATAGAAGAGGAAGTAGATGTAGTGCTGGTGGTATGTAGTGCCGGTGATAGAAGAGGAAGTAGATGTAGTGCTGGTGGTATGTAGTGCCGGTGATAGAAGAGGAAGTAGATGTAGTGCCGGTGATAGAAGAGGAAGTAGATGTAGTGCTGGTGGAAGAAGGGGAAGTAGATGTAGTACTGATGATAGAAGGAGAAGTAGATGTAGTGCTGGTGGTAGAAGGGGAAGTAGATGTAGTGCTGGTGGAAGAAGGGTAAGTAGATGCAGTGCATGTAGTAGAAGGGGAAGTAGATGTAGTACTGATGATAGAAGAGGAAGTAGATGTAGTGCTGGTGGAAGAAGGGTAAGTAGATGCAGTGCTGGTAGTAGAAGGGGAAGTAGATGTAGTGCTGATGGAAGAAGAGGAATAGATGTAGTGCTAGTTGTAGAAGGGGAAGTAGATGTAGTGTGCAGGTGGTAGAAGGGGAAGTAGATGTAGTGCTGGTGGTAGAAGGGGAAGTAGATATAGTGCAGGTGGAAGAAGGGGGAAGTAGATATAGTGCTGGTGGTAGAAGGTGAAGTAGATATAGTGCTGGTGGTAGATGTAGTGCTGGTGGTAGAAGAAGGTGATATAGTGCTTGTGGTAGAAGTTGTAGTGCTGGTGGTTGAAGGGGAAGTAGATGTAGTGCTGGTGGTAGAAGGGGAAGTAGATATAGTTCTGGTGGTAGATGTAGTGCTGGTGGTAGAAGAAGGTGATATAGTGCTGGTGGTAGAAGTTGTAGTGCTGGTGGTAGAAGGGGAAGTAGATATAGTGCTGGTGGTAGAAAGAAAGTAGATGTAGTGCTGGTGGAAGAAGGGAAAGTAGATGTAGTGCTGGTGGTAGAAGGGGAAGTTGATGTAGTGCTGGTGGTAGAAGGGGAAGTAGATATAGTGCTGGTGATAGAAAGAAAGTAGATGTAGTGCTGATGATAGAAGGGGAAGTAGATGAAGTGCTGGTGGTAGAAGGGGAAGTAGATGTAATGCAAGTGGTAGAAGGGTGAGTAGATGTAGTGCTGGTGGTAGATGGGGAAGTAGATGTAGTGCTTGTGATAAAAAGGCAAGTAGGTGTAGTGCTGGTGGTAGATGCAAAATTTAAGACTGAAGTTTTTTGCATCCAGTGAATTATGTAGATGATGATTCACAAATGTATATAGGTAGGTTGTACCTCCACTGTATTGTTACAGGCTCATCAACGACACCTTCAGCAACCTTCTTTTGATCTGTTCTCCTTCGGGGCGCCAATGGCGTAGTGGTAAGAGTTGCCAATCTGTTACTCCTCTGACTGCTTAGCCTCTCACCACGTGGGTTCGAGTCCCGCTCTGGGCAAAGGACTTTAATGTGGGAAGGTCTTCCATCTGACATGCGGTGCACTGGTTGTTCTACCCAGATATTTGTCTAGGGTCTTCCTCCACCAAAAAGCTGGATGTCGCTATAATGAACATAATTGGTCAATTCAACGTATTTAAAAAAACAAAAATATAAAACAAACGGTCTTCCTTTACCCAGGTGACCCCACACACATCACCTTTTGCCATTTAATTTGGCGTTCTTTCAAGAAGTAAATCAGCTCAGCCATATTTTTTGTTTTCACTTTGCAGCAGTAGTGTTTGATTAAATTGTTGAACAATAGGTAACTATAATGTTCTAATTATACTGCATGAACTATCTTATAACAATGCCACTATTTGATGTAAATTGTATGTCCATAAGATTCATGCTTTTATGCAACATTTGATTTTCTTAAATCCAGAAATGAAATTGTCAGAACAAAAGTAAAAAACTACTTTAAAACTCTTATTGTACTGTATATGCAAATGCAAATCAAGTACACTGCATTTCCAGAGTGGTTTAGAATGAATTCACTTGACATGGATTAGACAACCAACTTCATTTTCAGTCGGTCATCGGCTATGGCTTTTCATCAGTTGAGATTATTTGACTTTGGATGCTCAATGATGGTAGATGGTGGTAAAAGGTGTGGTAGAAGTAGTAGTACTGATAGTGGTAGGTGTGGTTGATGTAGTGGTGTGGTTGATAGGAGTGGTAGAAGAAGAGGTGGTGGTAGGAGTGGTAGAAGTCATTGTGGTGGTAAAGTTGTGGTTGATGTTGTGGTGTGGTTGGCAAGATGGGTAGACGTCATGGTGGGGGTGGGAGTGGTAGAAGTCATGGTGGTGGTAGATGTTATGGTGGTAGAAGTGGTAGTGGTAGGAGTGGTAGAAGAAGTCTTGGTGATGGTAGAGGTGTGGTTGATGTAGTGGTGTGGTTGGCAAGAGTGGTAGAAGTCATGGTGGTGGTGGGAGTGGTAGAAGTCATGGTGGTGGTAGATGTTATGGTGGTAGGAGTGGTAGAAGTGGTGGTGGTAGGAGAGGTAGAAATCATGTTGGTGGTAGATGTAGGGTTGGTGGTAGGAGTGGTAGAAGAAGTCTTGGTGATGGTAGAGGTGTGGTTGATGTAGTGGTGTGGTTGGCAAGAGTGGTAGAAGTCATGTTGGTAGTAGATGTGGTGGTGGTAGGAGTGGTAGAAGTGATGCTCTCTGTAAAAGGAACCCAGTTCTTTGTATTTTCTTTTTTTTAAATCTACTTTTCGTTTTTTTAATGGCACACGTTAGAATTAATGCAAAAAAGCAAATTGATTGATGAAGAAAACCGCCTAGTTAATTTGAGTTTACAATTTATATATAAAGGAGCATAAGGAAATACAGTTGTATTATGTAATATTTATGTTTCATTCTGTTTCCATGGTGACAGTGGATGCTGCAGATTTAGAAGTCAGACCCCTGTTGCCCAATGTGTATTGTGGATGTACTAAGGCTATTCAATAAATTCATGCAATTTTGTTCTAAAACTGTCGTTAGGACTAAAAAAAAAGAGGTTTATTTCCGGTTACATGACAGACCGTATATTTTACCTGCCGAGTCAAAAGTTTTTATGTAAAAAAATCGGTATCTGGATTTTTCATCCAAATTTAGCGTGTTCCATTTTAATTTTACGATGCGATAGTTTTTACGTACCGTGGCGGGAAATCGTGTGCATCAATTGGACGATTGGTTCAATGTCATATTGATCGGATGTATACGTCTAAATGATAGAGATCATCAGTGCGACCCGGTGTGGAGTTGATTTGTACCATGTTAACAACGCTGTCGTGATGTAGCAAAACGACAAGCTCGCTAGTCGCAGTTCGTTTGGAGAAGTGTTCTTAACAATACAAAGTAATTTATATGTAAATGTATGGTCAATCTCTATCAAACATCTTTCTTGGTGAATAGAAAGTCACTTTTGATGCCAACTTCTGGAATAGTGATTTTGTTAAAGGTTCTTTAAGTTACACTACTCTAAATATACCAAATGAATAGTAAAATATTAAAGCATAGGACAGAACATAACTAAATGGTCATGTCAACTGGTATTATGGCTGTTTAAAAAACAACAACATCCCCCCCCCCCCCCAAAAAAAAAAAAAAATAAAAAAAAAAAAAAAAAAAACCCCTACCTACCGACCCATATTTTTCTTGGCTTGTAAACAGAATCAAACCTCTTCTTTTTTGGCCTTATTGATATTTTTGGAAAATATCTGTACCATAGTAACCTGGTATATAACGCATCTTGCCTGGCACCATTCTCTTGATCTGTAATGACTTCAATGTTACATTTAGAGCCTGTCATGGTGCCTTTACGTATGAACTAGTAAATAAAATTTGTATAGAATTTACATTTTCTTTTAGATTTTAATAAAAATTATTAAGTGTGTAGTATCTATGTTACATCATATATTTGTAAAGTATCACTTAATTTAATTCAAGAGTGGTTTGATTTTACGGAAAAAAATCCCCCAACTTATTAAACAGCCCTTGTGTATCTTTAATATGTAAAATATTGTTTCTTTCTTTGTTACCATGGTAACAGTGGATGCAACAGATATAGAAGTGAGACTCCTGCTGTGCAGCCTACGGTGTTGATGGTTCCCTATGTTCCTTTATTATGTACCTCAATGAGGTGAGTAGTGATAGGAAATAACATTGTATGACAACATATTGAGCATATTTTTATACAAAATTCAATATTTTATGCAAATATGGACTTACACTTTATGAGCAGAAGTTCTTGTTTATTAAAAAAAAAAAGCTTAAAATATACCAATAAGTAATAGTGGCCTTAGCCTGGTGCTTGGTGTTGTGCATCCCTCAACATTTTTAAATAACATCTCTGGAACCGCTAGGGCAAATTCAGCTAAACTTTCTCGGAAGTTTCAGTAGGCAGCGGGGAATGAAATGGTTCAAACAATTTTGTTGCATAAAAAAAAAACAGGGCTGTCATGGGCGTGGCAATTTTTCATATATGGCTATAAAGGAATACTAAGAAAATCTTCTGGTCAGAAAATACCAGAGCTACAGCCTTGATATATTGTACAAATATTGCCTCTATTAAGATTGTTCAAAAAATTGTAATACATCAAAAAACTTGGCTCCCAGGGGCATGGCCATTTTCTATATATGCCCTTGTAGTTAAAAAAATTAAAATTGATTGTCAATATTTTGCTTGTGTACATGTATTATTATGATTCTGCCTGTATTAACATTCCTGATATTTTAGCTAAATGTCTATGGCACTCAGGTGAGTGATAAAGGGCAATGATGGCCCTCTTGTTTAGTTTTGCTACAAAAGAACAAAACAAGACAGCTTCAGATCTAAAGAAAAAACTACATTATTATCTAACACCAGGATAAACAAGATGACTTTCAAAATGATCACAGCACTAGGCAAAATTCTATTAATTAAGCAACAAATTTAATTAAACAATCATTTGTGTATATAAAGATAATGTAGCTACATGTGCAGTTTAAATGAAACATGGATTACCTCAATAGCCTTATCAACAGTAATTTTCAAATTATTTCTGCTGTTTGCAATTCCTCACAGTGACATTATTTGTAATATAATCATAAAGGCAGCTCTGAACTTTTTGATTGCAGATTGAGGGTTTGTGTCCCAGATCAACATGGCAAGGTTCAGCAAAGGCATCAACCAATGATCTCCCTTTGATTGCTCAGGTGACTTAAATGTTTGAATCCCATTTCTCACAAAATAGTTTGAATCAAGAAATAAATGACACAGAAGACCTAAGATATAATAGCATTTAATCATTGGGTCCATATTTGATTCAAATAAACTGATGACTGTGCCAAAATCAAAACATTTAGATGTGAAGCCATCTTGTTCTTTTGTAGCAAAATTAACCATGAAGGCAGCACTGACCTTACTGATTGCAGATTGATGGTTCGTGTCCCAGATCAACATGGTACGGTTCACTGAAGGCATCAACTGATAATCTCCCTTTGGTTGCTCAGGTGAGTCTAATGTTTGAATCTCATTTCTTTAAGTCATGCAAAACAGTTCAAAACAAGTAATATACGACACAGAAGCCATAAAAATAGCATTTGATGCCTCATTGGGGCCAACTCAAATAAATTGATAAGTATTGTTTGATATCTGCTAACATCAAAACATTGGTTACATTAAAATTTGTAGGACTTCATTGTACTAGTCACAATGCTTAATAAAACTACACAAATCAAGCATAGACTGAGACTTAGTGGCACATTCATGAGAATGCTAAGCTGTCACACAAATCATACAAAACCTTACTTTTTTTATTTCTGCTTTTATGGCATTTTTTTAATTACTTGTTTCATTCATTAGCATATTTACAGCTCAGCATATAATTTCTAAATTATAAAATTAGAGGTTGTAAATTGTACCAAGCATTATTTTCCGTTATATGCAAACATAACAAAGCCAATGACTAGCGCAGGTATTTTTAACTCAAATTATTGACTGTAATCCATTTTTTGTTTTAAAAATATACATTACACAGTTATGGTCATTGTAGCAAAGTCTTGCTATCTTGGTGTGAGAAGACCCCAGACACTTGTCTGTGTAGAACCACTGGTACAATGCAGGGCAGCAAGAAGACCTCACCTTAAGTCCTTGGCTTTAAACAGGACTCTGACCCATGCAGTGACTAAGCAGTCAGATGTGTTACAAGTCCAGTTTTGTATGAATACACAATAAAAATATTTCAGGCCAACATCAGAGCTGACCTGGAGGGGCAGATGGACCTGCTGGTCGACCCCAATGAGCGACAATGCTACACATGGAGGAGGATGCGGATCAAGCTTATCTGGGATCGCTGGAAACGTGAAATCACAAGCCTTGAAAGCAAGCAGGACCTCTCAAACAGTGCACAGAAAAAGTGAGAAAAAAACAAGGTTGTAGTGAATGTTTGTTACGTTAAGGTTAAATCCAAAAACAATCTTTCAGTTTTCCAGAGACATTGTCTACTTGATGAACATATACTTCTGCCTTCACTATGACAGCATCCATAAACAACCTGGCATAATCACTTCTGGTCACATTATTCTAACACTAGGCCACCCACTTGTGAAACTTCCCAAACATTTGCTTCAGATTTAGTAGGGAGTACTACTATTGCCACAACCACCACCCATTATCACACATCCATCATCTTTTTCTAACAACATCTCCTGTAAAACTGCTGGGCCAAATTCAGCTAAACTTTCTCAAAAGGTTAAGTAGTCAGGGGGAACAAAATATTGTTCAAATTATTTTGATCTGTCAAAAAAACAGGGCTGCCAGGTGCATGGCCATTTTCCATATATGGCTATGTAGGAAAACTTAGAAAATCTTCTTGTCAGAAACTGTCAGTGCTAGAGCCCTGATACTTGGTGTACATGTTTCTTGTGGCCTTGTTTCAAGATTGTTACAAGAATTTTGATCCATCAAAAAACATGGCCACCAAAGGTGTGGTCATTTTCCTTATATATGGCTATATTGGAAAACTTTAAAAACCTTGTCAAAAACCACAAAAGCTAGAGCTTTGATGTTTGGTTCATGTCTTCCTTTGGTGGCCTTCTATCAAGATTGTTCAAACAATTTTAATCTGTCAAAAAGCATAGCCACAAGAGCTAAATGCCTACAGCACTCAGGTGATCAATATAGGGCTATCATGGCCCTCTTGTTAATTATTTTGCTATGTCTGTGCCCAACTTTGAACTGCGATCCACCCATCCTGAAGGGACACTACTGATGACACAATCATATCCAGTAGATTGTGATTTATAGTATGGCCTCTAAGCTACAATTACTACAGTCTGTTAATGTAAACATTTCTAGCATCTCCTCTGTTTGAAAAATCATTTGAATTTGAATGAATAAGTGGTTAGAGTTGTTGATTTGTAACTCATCAGCCCCTCACCATATGGATTCTGGTCTGGGTGGAAACTTTCATGTGAGGAGGTTTTCCAGCCAATCTGCACTGTGCTGGTGGTTCTAACCAACCTTAAGTCTAGGGTCTTCCTCTACAAATAATTAGCTGGACGTCTCCAACATGATCATAATTGTGTTGGTACGAAGTAACAAAAACAATAACTATGCTTGTAGTGATCACAACAAGGTAATGTGTCTTGGGAGAAGTGCTAAGGGACTTGGATATATCGGTTAAGACCTGCTGAAATAAAGACCAACAATGTGTTTTTTTGCAGTTTATGAAATTAAAAGTGAAGAGCACTGGCCTGAAATCTATTAATATACACTATATACAACTATATGGTAGACCCTAACCAACACTTGGGCTGTGGCATTCCTAAAACACTTTCTATCTGGAGCCCCACTTGTGCCAGGTCAGTGAACTGGTTAAGTAAGAGTTTTAATGGTTTCATCTTTACAATTTTCTGTGCTTTGATTACAAATGTTTTCTTCACTTGCCAGTTGCTGACTCAACACCCCTATACTGAGCAGTTTATTGGGGAGCCATATATATACACCCTGAATTATTGAGGACCTTGATGAGGTACAGACCACCATACAGAAGATACTGGACACATCATTATCAAACCCTAGATTAGACACCATACCAAAGAACCAACCTTGATAGCATGTTGGTTCCATGTACAGATGGCACTGGGTTCAAATCCAAGTTCAGACACATTGAAGTACAGAGCAGAGATGGCTACTCAACAGATAAGGTGTGAAAATACAGGTAAATAGACTGTAGGGACCAGCAACTTGTTGGACTGTTCGAACTTAAGGTGTAACAACAAATCCCATGGTAAGTTGTATAGAACAAAGAAGGCAAAATACTGGGACTGGCAGTTCTGTTTGATCTGGTGTTCAAGTGACTGGGGTTTGACAGTCATAAAAATTGACTGCAGTATACCTACCTTGTTTACTCAGAGCTTATCAGAGTTGTTCCATGAGTGGTTGTCGTTTGAAACTGTTTAAGGAGGGCACATGGCAAAGTGGTAGAGTTGCTGACTAGTAACTCCTCTGATCGTAAAGCCTCTGTCTGGGTTCAAGTCCTGTTTGAGACAAAGGACTTAATGTGGGAAGGTCTTTCAGCTGACCTGTGGTGCACAGGTGGTTTTCCTTCACCAATATAGTTGGAGATCTATATGACCATAGTTGGTCTCTGCCTGTATTTCAACAACAAAAGTGTTGAACTGTCCTATGACTGACTGCAGAAATACCTTGAGTGCATTTCATTTACCTCCTTTTGACATACTGGTAAGTAAGGCAAGTATTCAAACAGTTTTAAGTAAGAAATTGCTCATATAATGATTTTCAGCACACAGTATCTAAAGCATTATAAGCTAATGTCTCGAACTTAGCATGTAGATTAAACTGGTTACGATTGAGCTGATGGTCACATCAAATCAACTTGATTTGGACTTGTGGTTGTTGAATTTAAACCCAACACTCACAACTGCATCTATAGATAGGTCCACTGCCTACTTGTCGACAATCACATAGAAAGTAAGGTCAGTGTGTTGCACGCTGTTTAATGGCAGTTGACAATTTTAACTTCTCTGACTATGTAGCCTACCATCATGTGGGTTCGAGTCTTGCTGGAGGTGAAGAATTTGATGTGGGACGGTCTTCCAGCTGACTTACAGTGCACTGGTGGTTCTACCCAGACATTTGTCTGGGACCTTCCTGCACCTCAATAGCTGGACATCACTATGATGACCATAATTGGTTGCTGCGATCTATTGCTTGAAGCTACCCATTAGTTCGGTGGCACTAAATTAGAAAACTCAAGCTTAAAGTTTTATGCCATTAAATAATAATAATAGCCTCAACTTAAACATTCATGTTTACAACAAGCTGAGAAAATGTCTCCAACCAAGTAATAATCATAATCTTTTGCATAAATCTGCAATATAAACAACACGTGTAAACAAGCGTATTTCAACGGGAAATTCCGATAGTTTACAGAATAAGTCGAAGCTTGGCCGAGAACCTACTACTTTGCATACGAAGCCACGCCTGCCATGTTGAAAAATGTTTTGACAATATGCCGTCTTCAACCTTAGTATTGTTATTCTATTTATGCACAATTTATGGTGAATATGTATGATTGTTGTATGTTATTGACTATTCGCTATTGAGCTCTCTAATTTGGGGAACAGATTTGATGGTTTGCACTGAATTGGCCTGTTTTGACACAAGTTGACAGTACTGTTGTTGATTTTTACAGTACAACTTTCCCTTTTCGCTCGCCTACGGCTCCAGACTATCGGAGCGATCATAATTTATTTAAACCCAACCGATTTTTACTTTTTCAATCAACACATGTATATTTTACTTTTTCAAATTCATTATGCTGTCATAGTTGACAGTGTGAACAACATTTTAGCATAAACATGCCTTTGTCGTTCTTACCCATGTATTTTCGTAATCAAATACAACTGCCATTTTTGGTCGTTTTATTACCGCACGTTCTGGCCGGTCATTCTTTAAACAAAGCAAATTTGATAAGGACAACCTTCATATTTCTTTTAAATTGACATAAATTAAACATAGTATTTACTTTATATTAGGGTGCATTGTATTTACAGAGTAGCAGTCACCCTGTTACCATAGACGGCTTAAGACCATCCCACTGCTGGACCAAGTCATGGGAACTAACCTAGAGAGAAAGGCATAGACTGGAGACCTCTTGTAATACATGACAACCAGCCCAACACCAGCTAACTAGTTGTGTGATTTGTGTTTAAGAACTGCATGTTAAATATGTATTATTTTAATTAGAAATTTATGGTTGCTACAAATTTATTATTAGATCAGTTCATAGTTTCACAATGAGGCTAGCCACTTATTACATTTTCGTTGTTCACATTTTTTAACTTGAAAAAATCACACCACACCACACTGAAACGCTGCTTCATAAAGTTTTGGAATGAGGGTAAGTGAGTGTGTCGTCAGCTATGACTCCAATGTCCTTGGTGGCTCACTGCATGTGTTTGAGACCTAATTGTAATGCACACTTTCATGTGGAAGGGTCTGTCAGCTGTCCCACTCTAGGGTCTTCCTTCACAGTCATAACAACCAAAATATTGTTGCCATGTTTTATCTCGAAAAAACAGTAAAAACAAAAGGTGTTAAAACACAATAATGGATTGACAATATTTCCACAACTGAAAACATATTATTGATATGTGTCTATGATGTCTTCAAGTTGGGAGAATCAATATGTTGAAACAGTTTTCAAACTATTTTCTTTATTAGAGGCTTAATGATCTTATTAATATTATTCGATCCATGTTTGACATGCAACTATGTCAATTTAATATGTCATTCATAAATACTACAATTATGTGCCAAATTGTGACGTATTTGAAATACATGTATGATGCATGGCTCACAAAAAAGTCTAAAAGGGAATATTACTGTCACTACACTGTGTTCAAGCCACTGTAAAAATGTTTTTTCATGATAAAGAGTGTAAATTTTAGTATGGAAACCGAAAGCTTAAGGTAATTTACACCAGAAAATCAATTTTTATTCATGTGAATATTTTTATACTTTAAAATTATGACAGATTCTTAAGGATTGACTTGCCAGCTTAGGTAAAATATTTTTTAAAGGGGAATATATCTGATCAAATCCAAATGAATTGTTGCAGCCCTACAAAGAAGAAACTAAAATTGATATCAAGAGTATCAAAGTTTTTGTTTAATTTTGACCTTTAATTTGTGAAAGTTTTGTGTTATATACAGTTTTAAATTTGTAAAGATGTGTTTTGGGTTTTTTTCCCCATCAAATAACCCATACTGCAAAATTTTCAATTAAAAACAAAACAATTCACACATAATCACATATTTAGCAAATTTATTTAAATTGCAGTTATGTGCCCAACGGTCATCAGAAGGTGAGATCATTGAAACACAGACCACCAATCTGCCAATGAATATGGTAAGGATTACATACCAGGTACATGTATTATTTTTACATGAATTAAATTTCTTTTAAAGTGACTTGGTCACAGTTAATGAAATAAGCATTTTTAGCTCACCTGAGCTTACACTCAAGATAAGCTACTGTGATTGTACACCACCACCATTAAACATTCGTAAAAATTCTTTGAATGACATTTCTTTTGAAAGTGCTTGCCCACCAAACTTCCTCAGGAACTTCAGCAGATAGAGGGAATGAAAAGTTGTTCAAAGAATATTGATCTTGTCAAAAGACATGGCAGTCAGGGTGTATGTCATTTTCCTTATATGACTTTGTAGTAAACAGAAATTGAAACTGATTGTCAAGATGTTGCTTCTGTGCAGTTACATATAGTATGATTATTCTAGACCGGACCTGGTAACGTAATCATTAGAGCATAGGCACTAGGTACTGGAGACCCCTGGTTTAATTTATGGTCTGTGACATAACGAAAGTCGTTAGAAATTTTAGTAGTATAGCTCCCTTGTAATGCTCAAGCGATATAAGGTAGTTACACAACAGGTCTGCCCAGTGTCAGGATAATGGGAGTTTGTGTGGTTTCATACAGGTCTTCATGGCATGCTGTATTTACAATGCTGGATCCAGACCTTGTGTCGGGTATGGTATCATGCCAGTTGTTCACAGCATGCTATACACAATTAAGGAAGCATCTTATCTGCTTTAAGTGGACACCATTTCCAAATGACTTAATTATGTTGCTTGGACAATAAACCCAATAATATGTTGCTTGGACAATAAACCCAATAAATAATTATTCTAGTCTGTTAAAACATTGCTAATATTTTCTTGCTCACTATAACTTAATGTCTATGACTCAGGTGAGCGATATAGGGTCATTATAGACCCCTTGTACTCTTTTTCTCACACCTTTTTGCGTTCAGAAAAGAAAATGTAACATGAACCTCAAAATATTTCATAAATTGTATTTTCAGTTTCTCCATTTCTTGTGAATAGCAGTTAAGATGTGCTAGTGGGTACTCCTTTGGATTTCCATCCTATAAATGCAACATGGTCCCTTGGCCAGTCAGTTCAGACATACTGGTCAGAGGTGCCTGTCTTTCAAGCATGGACAGAACAATGGATTATGTTGGGCAACATTGTGACAGTAACAGAAGATATAATGGTAATTCCTAATGTAACTAGTAAGAAATTACTTTTTTAACCATTTTTTTACTTATGAAATTCGCTACTTTGCTTTTGTAAAAACATGCCCTACTTCTGACTTTTTGTGAAGAGGCAGTAGAAAGCCTGCATAACCTGAGTAGTGTACAGACATGATAGTGTGGTATCATGGGGGAGGGAGGGGCATATTAATATTATAATATTGGCATAAAACTTATTTTCTTTAAATAAAGCTGATGTGTATGTTGTTATTTTTCCATTGAGAGGGTTTATTTGATTTGATTGTTTTAGTGATTTTGAGACAACAACCAGAAGAAGGGATGTTGTTGACAGAGGAAGGCATGTTGCTAATGGAATGATCATTCAGGAATGACAGTAACTTTTCCCTGGCAGGGATTTCTCAGGAGTGCAATATTATGAACAAAAATACCCCGTCAACACAGAAGACTGATTCTTGGAATGAAAACACTCTGTTATTTGTAAAAAAAAATTAAGGGACCTGTGTGTCCCATCTAACATAGGCAAGGAAACTGATCTAATGTGCTTGTTAAATCACTTTGTATAAAACATTATACCATCTAAAGAATATATTGTTAGCCTGTGTTTGGGTATCTGTGGATTTAAGTCATTATATTAATTATGAATTATTTTACATGTCATTTGAAGTATTCAATTACTTTTATGTGGACAAAACTACCTCTTAGAAAAAGCATTGTCATTGTTAAATCACTTTGTTAAACAATTACTAGAAGTATGCTACTTGAATTATTTACCTTACAAAAATAGTTTTAAGACCAGCTTTATGACTGTAGTACTAAGAATGAGATGTTTTTCATAAATATGTCAGCAAGGGGTGAAAAATTGTAACTTATCTGTTCATTCTTACTTGGTATTTACTTTTGTATTATTGATTTTAATATTTGTTTAATGAAGCCTATTAGAGGGACACAAATATGCATTAAGTCACTTTAGTAATGATTTGATAAACATAGGTAAAAATGGAGAAAGTAACCCACAGGTAAAAAGTTACAGGCCTGTACTGAGAGTAATAAAATATTGTTTACTATGTTTGTATAAAGAACCTAATGCTGTAACGAGATTAATAGAAGATTTTACTATGTATAAAGAATCTAGTGCAATGTTTTTGTTTAAATTTGTTTAATAATAATATTGGGTTACTATATAAATGCTTATTACATGTTTATGCGTCAACATGTATTTTCTCAAAATGTTTTTTTTCCAGTGTTTTGGTTTACAAATGTTTATAGTACCTATATTGGAAATTGAAAAAGTCAAGTGATCCACATCACTTTTTAATTTCCTATATAGGTACTATAGACACCCAGGCAAACGATTGCAAGGCTCCTAACCGGCCGCAATAGCTCAGGTGGTAGAGCGTCGGCTTGCGGATCAGGAGGTCGTGGGTTCAAACCCCAGCTGGGTCAAACCAAAGACGTTAAATTTGATAGTAGTGGCTTCCCACCGAACGCTCGGGGCTAAGGGGACAATATTATGCCGACTCTTCGGTGTCAGTTTAATGGACTGGCCGGGTTCAGTCCCTGGGCACCTCATAAGTGCCCCTGTGCTATAATGATAGAAATGTCGATGCACAGTATCGGCAAAAATGCTGGCTAATCATAATCCCCCATCCTGACTTATGTTACAATGCATTTGTATTTTAAACGTTCGTGTCTTGAAATAACATGAAATAACCTTGTACAGCATTATTGAGTTATTAATAACACTATTAAAAGCTGGATAGCAATGTCATGTCAGCATTAGAAAATTACAGGTATTTAAGACAAAATGCTAGAATCACTTGCTTCGAACCAACATATTTACTTGCTACTAGTAATAGGTAATCAGGGAGCATTAAAAACAATTTCACAGCTGTAAACTTTTTTCTTTTCATATTTTGTCTCAATTTAACTTCTAACATTTTCGATTTAGTAAACTACTATGGCAAATCAAATTCTTACAGGCACATACAATATACATGTAGTCATGATGAGGGTCAGGGCTTAAAATCTGGTAGTTAAAGACTATTAAAATGAGTACAAGTAGACATAACACATTTTGTTTTCATGTTAACGTTCGGTGTCTTGTACTTTTTTATATTTCATGAATGTTTTCTCTAATTTGCCAAATAAATATTTATTTGATTTCCAAATTTATGTAAGATAATAAATAGTATCTATATAAGATATCTATATTAGATATAAGATATATTTTAGATGGACACGTCAGACAGAAGATTGAAAACTTAAGTTCATTTTTTTTAAATAACATTGCAAGTAAGTGAATATCAGGGGGATTGGTTGCAGCCTTAATTGAATTGCAGTTTAAGCACCCCAGTTGGCCCTTTTGCCGATTGACCGTTCCAAGGCGGTAACTGATGGTTTTTCTTTATGTGTGTTATGTCTCATCTCTGTGTTTTGTCACATTTGCATTTACCTTGTTTGCCTTTGTCTACTGGTAGATAAAATTTAAATATCTGTGTACATTTTGATAGGACCTTTTCTTATTTACCTATTAATCTTATTATCATGGTTTAGGTTGTTCTAATCGAAAAATAAATTAAACAAAGTATTAGTGTTTTTGTTTTATTTTTTTACAAAAAAAGGTTTTAATAGTAAAATAATGTGTGTGAAATCCATGTCCATTTGATTAGGCAAGTTATTAGCACACATTCAGGTTATCCTTTAACTCCTCTTGTAGGACATGAATAAGTTTATTTTTTGTGGCGACCTTTTCATCCACATCAAACTTCCTCCTCATCATTTTGCTTTCAGCAGTCATCAGTATAGAATGTAGAAATAGTTTGCTGTTTTCTCTATCCCACCATCATTGCACCAGTAAATACTGTGTCTCTGGAGTCTGCAAAAGAAAAAAACCCAACATATTTTACATTTTGCTTCATTAAGTTAACAAAAAAAAAATAAGAAGACCTGTTGCTCTTGTAAAGGGTAAATCCATATTTTAATAAAATATGTGCAATTGTTGGGAGACAGCACAACTTCCATGTAAAGATAATAAATAACATTTTTTTATTAAGTATGTTCATACTGGAAACTTTTAGCTACTACCGGTAGGAGAAGACCCAGATTTATGTCTGGGTAGAACCACCAGTCCATCACAACTAAAAGATCTACCAAAATGAAGTTGTCACTCACTGGAATGCAAACCCATGCCATGTGGGATAAAGTCATGTCCTTGACCTGAGGTGCCCCTTAATCACAACACAATTTAAAGAAACAATGTAAAAGATGTTTTTTACATTTAATCACCATGTACAGTAATCTGCTAAATATATAATAATAATAAAAATATATAAGGAAATGAAAACCAAGCTGGCTATATTGGCAGCTGTAAAAAAAACTTTACTAACAAAATGTGTGTCAGATTTAGACTGTATGTAAGTCACAAACTTTTCTTTATTTAAGTACACAATATGTCAATATAATCTTCAGACCATTCTTTGAGGCTATAAGACTGATTTACTGTTTTTTTTGTTATCTAGTTGACAAGAAGGAATCAATTAACTTGAAATTTATTTGGGCTGCAGTACACCGGTGGTTCTACCAGGACATTGGTCTTGGGTCTTTCTGCACCACTGTAGCTGGACATCATTATAATAAGCACATCTGTGTCTCTGTGATGCAATTCAGTCAGCAAAAAATATGTAGTTTGTTGCCTTTAGTGGCATCTTTTAATAAAGGACTAGACTCGGGGGCCCAGTGGCAGCAAACACTTGATGTCAATTACTGTTTTCATTTTACAATGTATCTCATTTCTAGGTTTCTAAATTAAATCATACAGTCTGAGCGATTGAAACAAAATTCATCCTTACCTTTCCTGATTGGTCAATGAGAATTGCACTCTCCTGCACTAATTCATCGTGCATATTGGATCAGGTCATCTTTAGCATTCAGATTTTCATTTCCTGTAAACCCATATGAAAATTATATTAAAGCTCCACACTTAATACGAAAATGGCAATATTCTGATTTATTGAATTTGATTATTTAATAGTGTTTTTACACGCTCATTTATTATGTAAGGAAGCAGGAAAAAGTTAACCTCAAGATTCGAACTATAGGCCTCCCCAATACTAGCGGTTCACTATACCAACTGAGCTAAAGAGGCTCAGTGAATAAACTACCAGTGAACAAGGGATGCGGGTGGTGGGGTTGTCCAACCAACCAGGTAAAATTGTGAAAACACATACATGTAAGCTTAAAAAATAAGCATTTAAAGTAAAATTTTGGATTTTGACAGCTAAGGTCGAAGATAGGGTCCCTTACTGTGTATACACATCTAGTATTTACTGCGCTTATGTTGAATGGATCTTGATTAAAACCCTACCCACCAAAATTTTCTGGATCCGCCCCTGCAGTATAACCGCTACACTTCTCTGTTCTAGCAAAAGATGTTCACCCTGAATCACATCCCAGGTTCTACTATACACCACTGTTTAATATCACGCATTATTTGAGCTTGCATGCATGTGTTTTCACAACTCTTTGTATTCACAAATCTATTGTGAATATTTATTATTTTAAATTAAAAAAATCACCAGTCTAAACAGACAAAGCAAACACAAGGACGTCTGAGGAGCCTGTGAAAGAATCTATGCGTCTATGTTGATTTTTTTCATTCATGTTCACTTATTTCATTCACAAATCCATATGCTCTTATTACATTGTGATTATATTTAATTCATGCTGTGATGTTTGGTATTTTTAATTATTATTAAACATTGAATTAAGAATAAAAATATTTACTAGAATGACTTAGTTATTGTGTAACCCTATACAGAGATAAAAAAAATTAAGTACTTTCCGTATCAATATCATTAATCACACCTGTTGCCAATCATTTTTACTACAGTGGCGAATCGTTATTCATCTGTGGAGAATCGTTATGTGGCAAATCGTTATTGTGGCGAATCGTTAATATACCGTCAATCGTAAGCGATTATGATTCGTGCAATGTCGGAAGACTTCCATCACAAACAAATATTGGGATTTATATCGATGGCAATTGGGGTCTAATTTACGTATGCTCAGTATTTGAACATCTTCAAATGGAGCGCCATAGAACTAATGGGTGGCTTTAAACATAAAACAATGAAAAGTACTTAGGAGCTGAGCATAGATCTGTTAATCAGAAGGCATTTTAAAGAACCCATTTTGAAGTGATTTGATTGTCTTATCCTAAATGCTTATTAATGATTTTTATATGACACAAGGGGTTAAACTTGTAAATATTGCCAATATTGGCATCAAGCTGATCACAAAGATAAAATATATCATCAATATTTTAGTGCATATAGGCACTTCCAACAGCCTTGCTGTTGGGTTAACCCTTTAGCGACGTGGTTGAGTGCCTGGACTACTGATCTGGCGGACCGGGTTCGAATCCCCGTTAGGACCAGGATTATTGTCTCCTCTGAAATTTACTTTAATATTCAATGCTAGAGAATAGAACAGTTGGTGTGAAAACGTACGCGTTAAGAATAAAAATAAAAAAAATAAATAGAATAATACTTACAAGACAAATCTACAATTGCTGCCAATGTTTAATCTAAACTTTCAAACTTCGCGCTAATTGCGATAATTTAAAATCGCATATTTTCGGCTACAATTTGCATGCTTTTAGAGTTATCTCCCATGCCGCGCCCAGTGGCCAAATAGTCATTCGCGAACGAGGCTGCCACTTCCGTGTTTTTTAACAAAAATGGTGAATTAGTCAGCCTAGTAGTGTAATTTAATTATATATTATTCCTTCGCCGGAACTTTAACATAAATACGTTGAAGTAACATCGAGTGCCTGTGATTGTGTTAGAATAGTTCAAAGTGACCTTCTAGGAGCCAGCATTTTCGGCCAGATCGAGTGTTTCATCTGGACTAGGGGTGGCTTGTCGGTAATATAGGTGCAAATTCTTCCGGGTTGTGGTAAATTGTGTGCAGGATCCACTAGTGGTCCAAGCCAAGTCAGTATGTTCTTTATTGGGGAATAAGATAACAAACGCTTTACATCTTTTGGTCTTTTTAATATACTGCAAGTCGTGGCTGCAATCAGCTTAATTTCTTTCCTATAGTTAGTTTCCACATTAGTAAAGATCTTGGCAGCCATCTTTGCTTGGGTATGACTAAATAGCAAATAGTCATCAAAAGTCGAATGATTAAACAGCGTATTGTCGATTACAGGCTATCAACTCGTCGCTGTGATGCATTTCTTAAAAAAAAATATAATAATTATTAAAATGATAATGATGTTAAAGAGGACGACTAGAAAAGGCTCAGGAGAAAATGAAGAATTCGACACCACAGACATCCCCAAAAGTGGAAGAAAGGCAAATTTATTTTTAGAAGGAGTTACAGAAAAATAAATTCAGTTATCTTAAAGTATTAAATACACTGAGGTTGTTGGTAATAAACGCTGATAAATCAGACATGTAGAATCAAATGTAAATCGGGAGTGGTTAAAATTGAACATGTGTGTATGTGCGTGTGTGCGCGTGTGTGTGTTTGTTAGTGTGCGTGTGTGGTTGTGTGTATGTGCGTGCGTGCAAGTGTGTGTGTGTGTGTTCGTGCGTATGTAGTTGGTGTCAGACGGCGACAATTGTATGAATACACACCTACCAACCGGTGACACCCACCAAACCGTGGACGTCCCCGGATATACTGTTGCTGAAATCGGTGCATACAGGCATTTAAAGATAACATATGTGAAATTCGCGGATATCGCTGCATGTCCCCAGTTAACCATATTGGTACGGACCACAATATACACAACTGATTTGGACATGGTATTACACAGGCGTCCCCGTTTATCTTTAGTTCTTCTAAAAGACATACACTTCTAAAAGACATACACACTTTTACCACCACGTCCCCGTTTATGCGCTATATATATTAAACAATCACACACAGAAGCAGCATCTGTGTAGCACTATTAATCCACTGATCAAGCACTGTTGTAATAGAGTAATAGTAATTGCTGTTGTTGATAGCTTTAGAAATACTTCATTACCGTTTAAATTAGGAATGTCAACGGTTAACCGGATAACAATTTGCTCTCCAGTTAACCGCATTAATTGCATATAACTTTGAAAAGAAATATTATCAATTGTACGTCTGTGCTAAATTCAAGTGTTATATAAACAATTGTTGACAGCATTAATGAAATAAATCTATCATAAAATCAAAATTGGATCAAGGCAATAAATAAATCAGCTAACTGAGACTAGACAAGATAGGAACTATGACATACACCATATTATCTTTAATTACACAGGAGCAAAATATTGAAATATTTCACGCCTTCTTAAATTCGATCAACCAAAAGCAAACCAAAACTTGTTTAAAAATCAACTGGAAGTTATTTCAAAGGGAAGTTTACATGTGTATTTGATAATGATGAAACCGAAACTTAAATTTAACTTGGAGAAGGAAGAGGGAAGTATTTTTTTTCCGTAAAGATGAAGAGTGCGCTATTGTTTCATTCATGACAAGAGATTGTATTACAAGGAAACTATTGGTGGCTGTTAAAGCACTTTTTTATTAGCTTCATAACATTTTCGTTGAGGTCATGTAAATGCTTAGCAAGTAAATACGGTAAAATTGTAAGTACATTCTTTTAACTGATTCAATAGGTATAGTTTGACCAATGAACCTATTGAAATTTGACCATACGCTATTTAGTCATTTGACTATTTGTCACCGTTTTTTGCGTTTTTTATACACATTTCTGGTTAGATTTTGGACTCAAATTAACGAAATGACATTTTTCTTACGCAAAAGAACATTTATTTATTTATATATTTATTTATAGATGAATAAATAAATAAATAATATATATTTATGACAATGAAAATATGAAGCCTATGCCTATATAACAGCCTGAGATCGACTATATATATGCTGTTAAGTCATTTGACTATTTGTGACTATTTGTCACCGTTTTTGCGTTATTTATGCACATTTCAGTTGAGATTTCGGTCTCAAAACCAGCGAAATGACTTTCCTAATGCAACAGAACATTTACAATAAATGAAACCATGGAACCTTTGCCTATATAACAGCATTTTAGCTCAGGTTCAAACGGTGACTATTTGTGAGCGTCCACGGGCCAGCTCGGTCGACTATTTGTGGCTGTTAAAGCACTATTTGGGATTAAATTCATAACATTTTCGTTAAGGTCATGTAAATGTTTATCAAGTTAATACGGTAAAATTGTAAGTACATTCTTTTAACTGTTCCAAATGGCATAGTTTGACCAATGAACTGACTGAAATTTGACTATACGCTATTTAGTCATGTGACTATTCGTGACTATTTGTCACCGTTTCTTGTGCTATCTAAGCACATTTCTGATTAGATTTCGGTCTCAAACCAACAAAATGACCTTTTCCTAATGCAAAAGAACATTTACAATCAATGAAAACATGGAACATATGCCTATATAACAGCCTGTAATCGACTATACGCTGTTTAGTCATTCGACTATTTGTGACTATTTGCTGTTTAGTCATACCGTCTTTTGCTTAGCAATAACCGCGCACCATGGTAGCTGCGCAGGGGAGATAATTTTGGAAAATCGGACAATCTGACCCCATTACCCCCTCTTTACATTAAACTGTTCTGCGATTAAATCCAAGCACTCAGAATGTAAATATGTTAATTTATGTGTAGAAAACCGTCAAAGTTGACGTTTATGACGTTTGATTTCTCGAAAAGAACGACAGAGGGTAGAAAAATAGTTTCCAAAGTTTTCAGTTTCTGAATTTTTTACGTCATAGGCCTTAATCGCTGGAAAAACTATTGTTATTAAAGAGGAAAATCAATATTTTAATAAACAAATGCAAACCTGTAGGTCTTTTCTTACGTAAACCTATAGATTTTTTGTTGCGGAATAGACAATTGTTTTGTAGCTGCAAGGGATGTAACTCCTTCTTAATGCAGAATTGCTCAGTAATTCTCAATTCTCAAAATAAGATTTTATACAAAGTTAAATTTGTTCAAATTGTTATAAATGTTTTGTTGTTTAATAATTTATATAAGGTATAAAATATTATCAATAAAGGTGGAATTAATGAAAAAGAAACATTGAATCCTTATATAGATATATCTGTTATCATAATATAGTCAAA
Source organism: Sinonovacula constricta (assembly GCA_007844125.1). NCBI lineage: Eukaryota > Metazoa > Mollusca > Bivalvia > Cardiida > Solecurtidae > Sinonovacula > Sinonovacula constricta. The sequence continues at coordinate 9,415,296 of CM017573.1, forward strand.
TAACAGATCATATACAACAAAAATATATTAAACAATATAAAGTCATATAACTTTATTGTGGTCGACTTGTCGCCTTAAATTTTTTGCAGCTGAGTTCGAATAGTCTTTGGGTTGAATAGTCACATACCCAGCAGGACATACTTCTTGTTCTTGCAGCAGACTTTTTTGTACATACCGTTTGAAATCTTGTGCCAGATAGTAAATATGGCAACTGCAATTGATGCAGAGAAGTGGTCGGATGAATATAAAGATGCTAAGTGTTCCAATTGTGCCAAGAAGAAAAAAGACCAGATTGCAGATTATTACTGCTATGACTGCAATAAACATCTGTGTACACCATGCTTAGGATTCCATAATGATTGGAATGAAAACCACAATGTAGTGAAAGGACAAGGAGACAACAAAGATGTGCTGACTGAAAAATGTGGGAAACATGCTGATGAATTGATAACATTGTACTGTCGCCTGCACGATGAACTGCTGTGTAAAAAATGTCGCCTCTTGGATCACAGGTCAGTTATCTTACCTTAAAGGTGGTTTCCAACAGTTTGTATCTTATGCATGAATCAACACCTTAACCCAATTCTAAGGAATTTGTGCCCAGTTGCGGCATAAACTTACTGTAGTTTAGACAAATGTCAGCCAATACACATTATGAAATATATCGATGTACATGACCATGCTTTCCAAACCTATAAATAAGGTTGATGGAGGTTCAGCTTAAATGTCAGAACTGGTTACCAGGGTGATCAGGAAAACATGATTTCAAAAGTTAGTGGTCACAAGGGATTTTTATAGTTTAAAAAAAAGGAAATACATTTTTGTAATGACAATCAGGGCTTTATCCTTTATTATTTCACTGTGAAACTTGGATATATAGGACCAATGAATATCATATTGTGGGATCTTTTCAGGTAACAATACTAACAATCCATTTTACTGACACCAACGAGTCAGGCGTAATGCTGTCCCCTTAGCCTCAAGCATAAGGGAGGGAAGCCACCACTACCGACTTTAAAGTCTTTGGTTTGACACGGCCGGGGTTTGAACCTGCGACCTCCCGATCCGCAAGCCGACGCTCTACCACCTGAGCTATTTGCGTCTGGTGAGCAGATCTTGCTTAAACCGCATTAGTACTGTTTGGCAAATCAGTATATAGTGGTACTAAGTAAAGTCGATACTGGACTATGATACCAGATTTCTTTTCTGAAAAAAAGGTTATGGGCCAGGAGCCTTTGAGAAATGAGAAGGGGAACATTCTACCGTGTTTTATTAAAAAGGGGGGAAATGTGCATGTTTTAATTTTTTTTTTTTGAAATAGAGATGGCCTTGTAATAAACATACAAGATGCATAATAGCCGTAATTTTTAAACTTGTATGTTTATTACAAGGCCATATCTCTGTCTTCTTAAAGGCGCCTCAAAACCCTTATATAAGTGACCCCCCCCCCCCCCCCAATTTATTTATCCACCCAGCATGTGTGGGCATCTGTTTTCTGATAAGCGAGGCTGCCACAGTCTGTCACAATGTGTCTGTAACACAGGTATTGTTCAAGATCCAAGTGTATGTATGCTATATTTAGGGGTTGAATATTTGTCATATAGGAAAACGTTGAAAATCTTTTAAAAATCTACAAGATCAAGAGCCTTAATATTTGGTATACATGTTCATTGATTAAAGATTGTTCAAAAAATTTTCATCCATCAAAAAACATGACTGCAAGTGATCTACCCACAGCATTTTGTCAGGAGACCTACCCATAGCCTGTTGTCAGGTAATCTACCCACAGCTTGTTGTCCGGGAACCTTACCACAGCTTGTTATCAGGGAGCCTACCCACAGCTGGTTGTCAGAGAACCTACCTACAGCTGGTTGTCAGGAGACCTACCCACAGCCTGTTGTCAGTAGACCGACCCACAGCCTGATGTCAGGAGACTACACACAGCTGGTTGTCAGGGAACCTTCCTACATCTTGCAGTCAGGGAACCTACCCACAGCATGTTGTCAGGAGACCTACCCACATCCTGTTGTCAGGAGATCACCCACAGCCTATTGTCAGGAGACTACATACAGCATTATGTCAGGAGACCTACCCACATCTGGTTGTCAGGGAACTTAACCACAGCTGGTTGTCAAAAGACCTACACACAGCTTTTTGTCAGGGAACCTATCCACACAGCATGTTGTCAGGAGACTTACCCACCGCCTGTTGTCAGGAGACTACACACAGCTGGTTGTCAGGAGCTTAAGGGAACCTACCCACAGCTGGTTGTCGGGGAACCTACCCACAGCTGGTTGTCAGGGAACCTACCAACATCTGGCGGTCATGAGAACCTACCCACAGCTTGTTGTCAGGGAACCTGCCCACAGCATGTTGTCAGGAGACCTGCCCACAACCTGTTATCAGGAGACCTACCCACAGCCTGTTGTCAGGAGACCTACCCACAGCTTGTTGTCAGGAGACTACACATAGCTGGTTGTCAGGGAACCTACCAACATCTTGCTGTCAGGGAACCTACCCACAGCTTGTTGTCAGGAGACCTACCCACAGCCTGTTGTCAGGAGAACTACCCAGTCTGTTGTCAGGAGACTACACACAGCTGGTTGTCAGGCAACCTACCCACATCTTGCAGTCAGGGAACCTACCCACAGCTTGTTGTCAGGAAATCTACCCACATAAGGTTCTTAGGGAACCTACCCACAGCCTTTTGTCAGAAGTCTACACAGAGCTCATTGTCAGGGAACCTACCCACAGCCTGTTGTCAGGAGACTACACACAGCTTGTTGGCAGGAAACCTACCCACATCTTGCAGTAAGGGAACCTACCCACAGCGTGTTGTCGGGAAATCTACCCACAGCTTGTTATCAGGGAATCTACCCACAGCCCATTTCAGGGAAGCTATCCACAGCTTGTTGTCAGGGAACCTACCCACATCTGGTGGTCAGGAGACCTACACAAATCTTGTTGTCAGGGAACCTACCCACAGTCTGTTTTCAGGAGACCTACCCACATCTTGCACTCAGAGAACCTACCCACAGTCTGTTGTCAGGAGACCTACCCACAGCCTGTTGTCAAGAGACCTACCCATAGCCTGTTGTCAGGTAATCTACCCACAGCTTGTTGTCCGGGAACCTTACCACAGCTTGTTATCAGGGAGCCTACCCACAGCTGGTTGTCAGAGAACCTACCTACAGCTGGTTGTCAGGAGACCTACCCACAGCCTGTTGTCAGTAGACCGACCCACAGCCTGATGTCAGGAGACCTACCCACAGCTTCTTGTCAGGAGACTACACACAGCTGGTTGTCAGGGAACCTTCCTACATCTTGCAGTCAGGGAACCTACCCACAGCTTGTTGTCAGGAGACCTACCCACATCCTGTTGTCAGGAGATCACCCACAGCCTGTTGTCAGGAGACTACATACAGCATTATGTCAGGAGACCTACCCACATCTGGTTGTCAGGGAACTTAACCACAGCTGGTTGTCAAAAGACCTACACACAGCTTTTTGTCAGGGAACCTATCCACACAGCATGTTGTCAGGAGACTTACCCACCGCCTGTTGTCAGGAGACTACACACAGCTGGTTGTCAGGAGCTTAAGGGAACCTACCCACAGCTGGTTGTCGGGGAACCTATCCACAGCTGGTTGTCAGGGAACCTACCAACATCTGGCGGTCATGAGAACCTACCCACAGCTTGTTGTCAGGGAACCTGCCCACAGCATGTTGTCAGGAGACCTGCCCACAACCTGTTATCAGGAGACCTACCCACAGCCTGTTGTCAGGAGACCTACCCACAGCTTGTTGTCAGGAGACTACACACAGCTGGTTGTCAGGGAACCTACCAACATCTTGCTGTCAGGGAACCTACCCACAGCTTGTTGTCAGGAGACCTACCCACAGCCTGTTGTCAGGAGAACTACCCAGTCTGTTGTCAGGAGACTACACACAGCTGGTTGTCAGGCAACCTACCCACATGTTGCAGTCAGGGAACCTACCCACAGCTTGTTGTCAGGAAATCTACCCACATAAGGTTCTTAGGGAACCTACCCACAGCCTTTTGTCAGAAGTCTACACAGAGCTCATTGTCAGGGAACCTACCCACAGCGTGTTGTCAGGAAATCTACCCACAGCTTGTTATCAGGGAATCTACCCACAGCCCATTGTCAGGGAAGCTATCCACAGCTTGTTGTCAGGGAACCTACCCACATCTGGTGGTCAGGAGACCTACACAAATCTTGTTGTCAGGGAACCTACCCACTGTCTGTTTTCAGGAGACCTACCCACATCTTGCACTCAGGGAACCTACCCACAGTCTGTTGTCAGGAGACCTACCCACAGCCTGTTGTCAGGAGACTACACACAGCTTGTTGTCAGGGAACCTACCCACAGCCGGTTGTCAGGAGACTACACACAGCTGCCTGTCAGGGAACCTATCCACATCTTGCAGTCAGGGAACTTACCCACAGCCTGTTGTCGGGAGACCTACCCACAGTTTGCTATCAGGAGACTTACCCAAGTCTGTTGTCAGGAGACTTTGTTGTCAGGGAACCTACCCACAGCCCCTTGTCAGGGAACCCGACCACAGCAGGTTCTCAGGGAACCTACCCACAGCCTTTTGTCAAAAGACTACACAGTGCTCATTGTCAGGAAACTACCCACAGCCTGTTGTCAGAACTACCCACAGCTTGTTGTCAGAAGACTACACACAGCTGGTTGTCAGGGAACCTACCCACAGCTTGTTGCCAGGGAACCACTCCACAGCCTTTTTTCAGAAGAATACACAAAGCTGGTTGTCAGAGAACCTACCCACAGCCTGTTGTCAGGAGACCTACCCACAGCTTGTTGTGAGGGAACCTACACACAGCTTGTTGTCACAGGACCTACCCACAGCCTGTTGTCAGGGGACTTACCCACAGCCTGTTGTCAGAAGACTATACACACCTAGTGGTCATGGAACCTACCCACAGCCAGTTGTCAAGAGATCTACCCACAGCCTGTGGTCAGGGAACCTACCCATAGCTTCTTGTCAGAAGACTACCCATAGCTGGTTGTCAGGGAACCTACCCACAGCTTTTTGTCAAAGAACCTACCCACAGCCTGTTGTCAGGGAACCAACCCACAGCTTGTTGCCAGAGAGCCTACCCACAGCTTTTTGTCAAGTAACCTACCCACAGCTTGTTGAAATGGGGAACCACTCCACAGCCTTTTGTCAGAAGACTACCCACAGCTGGTTGTCAGGGAACCTACCCACAGCTTTTTGTCAGGGAACCAACCCACAGCTTGTTGTCAGGGAACCTACCCATAGCCAGTTGTCAGGAGATCTACCCACAGCCTCTTGTCAGGGAACCTACCCATAGCTTGTTGTCAGAAGACTACCTATAGCTGGTTGTCAGGGAACCTACCCACAGCTGGTTGTCAGGGGAACTACCCATAGCTTGTTGTCAGGGAACTTAACCAGAGCAGGTTGTCAGGAGACTCACCCATATCTGGTTATCAGGTGACCTACCGGTTATCAGGTGACCTACCCACAGCATGTTGTAACGAAAACTACCCCTAGCTTGTTGTCAGGGAACCTACCTATAGTGGCTTGTCAGGAGACTTACCTATGTGTGGTTGTAAGTAGACCTACCCACAGCGGGTTGTCAAGGGAACTACACATAGCTTGTTTTCAGAAGACTACCCATAGCTGGTTGTCAGGGAACCTACCCACAGCTGGTTGTCAGGGAATCTACCCACAGCCTGTTGTCAGGGGAACTACCCATAGCTTGTTGTCAGGGAACCTAACCAGAGCAGGTTGTCAGGAGACTCACCCATATCTGATTATCAGGTGACCTACCCACAGCATGTTGTAACGAAAACTACCCCTAGCTTGTTGTCAGGGAACCTACCTATAGTGGCTTGTCAGGAGACTTACCCATGTGTGGTTGTAAGTAGACCTACCCACAGCGGGTTGTCAAGGGAACTACCCATAGCTTATTGCTTGTTATCAGGGAACCTACCCACTGCAGGTTGTCAGGAGACTTAACCATGACTGGTTGTCAGGAGACTTACCCAAAGCTGGTTGTCAGGGGAACTACCTACAGCATGTTGTCCAGGGACCTACCCACAGCCTGTTGTCATGAGACCTACCAACAGCAGATTATTTTGAGACCAAACCACTGTGTGTTATCAAGAGACCTAACCACAGCAGGTTGTCTTCAGACCTAACTACAGCGTGTTTAAAGTGACCTAACAACAGCAGGTTGTCTTCAGACCCAACCACAGCAGGTTGTCTTCGGACCTAACCACAGCAGGTTGTCAGGAGACCTAACCACAGCCTGTTGTCAGAAGACCTAACCACAGCGTGTTGTCAGGAGACCTTACCACAGTGGGTTATCAGGAGATCTAACCACAGTGGGTTATCAAGAGATCTTACCACAGCAGATAATTAGGAGACATAACCACAGTGGGTTATCAAGAGATCTTACCACAGCAGATAATTAGGAGACATAACCACAGTGGGTTATCAGGAGACCTAACCACAGTGGGTTATCAAGAGATCTTACCACAGCAGATAATTAGGAGACATAACCACAGTGGGTTATCAGGAGACCTAACCACAGTGGGTTATCAAGAGATCTTACCACAGCAGGCTGTCAGGAGACCAAACAACATCGTGTTTTCAGGAGACCTAACCATAGCAGGTTATCAGGAGACCTAACCACAGTGGGCTGTCAGGAGACCTAACCACAGCATGTTTCCAGGAGACCTAACCACAGCGGGTTATCAGGAGACCTAACCATAGTGGGTTATCAGGAGACCTAACCACAGTGGGTTATCAGGAGACCTTACCACAGTGGGTTATCAAGAGACCTTACCGCAGCAGGTTGTCAGGAGACTTAACCACATCGGGTTATCAAGAGACCTAACCACAGTGGGTTATCAAGAGACCTAACCACAGCATATTGCCAGGAGACCTTACCACAGCAGATTATCAGGAGACCTAACCACAGTAGGTTATCAGGAGACCTAACCACAGTGGGTTATCAAGAGACCTAACCACAGCAGATTATCAGGAGACCTAACCACAGTGGGTTATCAGGAGACCTAACCACATCAGATTGTCAGGAGACCTAACCACATCGGGTTATTAGGAGACCTTACCACAGCGTGTTATCAGGAGACCTTACCACAGCGTGTTGCCAGGAGACCTAACCACAGCGGGTTATCAGGAGACCTAACCACAGCGTGTTGTCAGGAGACCTAACCACAGTGGATTATCAGGAGACTTAACCACAGCAGAGTATCAGGAGACCTAACCACAGTGGATTATCAAGAGATCTTACCATAACAGGCTGTCTTCAGACGTTACCACATCGGGTTATTAGGAGACCTAACCAAAGCGGATTATCAGGAGACCTAACCATAGCGGGTGATTAGGAGACCTAACCAAAGCGGATTATCAGGAGACCTAACCATAGCGGGTGATTAGGAGACCTAACCATAGCGGGTTATCAGGAGACCTAACCATAGCGGGTTATCAGGAGACCTAACCATACCAGGTTATCAGGAGACCTAACCATAGCGGGTGATTAGGAGACCTTACCACATCGGGTTTGCAGGAGACCTAACCACAGCGTGTTGCCAAGAGACCTAACCACAGCAGATTGTCTTCAGACCTAACCACAGCTTGTTGCCAGGAGACCTAACTAATGAAAGGATTTCATCCACATTACACAGAATTGTTAATCTAATCGTAACAGATTTAATAAGTGTAAAAACCATGTCCCAACAAAAATGTTTTCAGGGGTGGGGTGTGTAAGGGTGGACATCCATCACCCTACCCCCACCCCCCGCCCCCCAGTACAAGTATTTATATTTAATGTAAACTGTTATCAATCAGATATTTTCTTTACAACAGTATTCTGATTTCTATTATTACTTAAAATAAAAAACCCGGTTGAAGATTAGGATATCATGTTTTATAATGTTTTTAATTATTTACTGCATCATGATGGTTCTGCATTTTCACATTTATGCTTTTCAACATTTTTATTTCAACAATTTGACATATGCATGTATAATGTTTGCTATAAAAGTTTTGGAGATATTTACTTTAAGCTCACCTGAGCACAACGTGCTCAAGGGGACCTTTTGTGATACCGCTTCGTCCGGCGTCCGTCGGCCGTCGTAGACCGTCGTCAACATTTAGCTTGTGAACACACTACAGACCACAGTTTTTATCCAATATTTATCAAACTTAGTGAATGTTTGTCTGCATGAAATCTTGTGTTAAGTTGTTATTGGGTCACCTGGGGTCAAAGACCACATTTATAGCACAATCTTCACCAAACTTAGAATGTTTGTCTGCATTAAATCTTGGATGAGTTCATTATTGGGTCACATGGGGTCAAAAAGTAGGTCACTAAGTCAAATCTTAGCAAAAGCTTGTGAACACTCTAGAGGCCCCAATTATGGCCCAATCTTCACCAAATTTGATCAGAATGTTTGCCTGCATGAAATCTTGGATGAGTTCATAACTGGGTCATGTGGGGTCACTAAATAGGTCACTAGGTCAAATCTTGGAAAAACCGTGTCAACACACTAGAGACCACATTTATAGCACAATCTTCACCAAACTTAGTCAGAATGTTTGTCTGCATTAAATCTTGGACTAGTTCATTATTGGGTCACGTGTGGTCAAAAAGTAGGTCACTAGGTCAAATCTTATCAAAAGCTTGTGAACACACTAGAGGCCCCAATTATGGCCCAATCTTCACCAAACTTGATCAGAATGTTTGCCTGCATGAAATCTTGGATGAGTTTATAACTGGGTCATTGGAGGTCAATAAGTAGATCACTCGATCAAATCTTAGAAAAAGCTTATGAACACACTAGAGACCACATTTATAGCCCAATATTCACCAAACTTAGTCAGAATGTTTGTCTGCATGAACTCTTAAATGAGTTCCTTATTGGGTCACATGGGGTCAAAAAAGAGGTCACTAGGTCAAAACTTAGAAAAGGCATGTGAACACACTTGAGGCCACATTCATAGCCCAATCTTCACAAAACTTGATCAGATTGTTTGTCTGCATGAAATCTTGGATGACTATATTATTGGGTCACGTGGGGTTAAAAAATAGGTCACTAGGTCACATTTTAAAAAAAAAATCCTGAAAACACTTAGAAAAACACATTGATGGCCCAGTCTTCACCAAACTTGGCCAGAATGTTTACCGGTATGAAATCTTAAATATGTTTTGAAGTGGGTCATGTGGATTCAGTAGGTTACTTGGTAAAATTCTAGAAAATGTTATCAACCCAGTGGCCACACTAATGGTCCAATCTTCACCAAAGATTTCTAAAGTAAATAACACTTAATTACTTGATGCCAGATTTGAGTCTACTAAAAGCCTGTGTCATCAGGTGAGCGATTAAGGGCCACCATGGCCCTCTTGTTACGATTTTACTAGTACATATATTTTAACACTGAATAAGTAAGACCATGTTTATTTATATGCTATATTTACAGTCATAAGTAAACAACAAACCGGTCGCAATAGCTCAGGTGGTAAAGCGTCGGCTTGCAGATCGGGAGGTTGTGGGTTCGAACCCCGGCCGGGTCAAACCAAAGACTTTAAAGTTGGTAGTAGTGGCTTCCCTCCTAACGCTCGGTGCTAAGGGGACAGCATTACGCCTGACCCACGGGTGTCAGTATAATGGACTGGCCGGGTTCATTCCCTGGGCACCTCATAAATGCCCCTATGTTATAATGATAGAAATGTCGCTGCGCAGTATCGGCAAAAAATGCCCCCTAATCACACAACAAACTGTCCGAGAATTTTACACCTTTCTTTGATGGCTTGGTCAGCCAGTGTCTTCACACTTTATCACTTACGTAATCTGCCAGTCATGATGCTACTGTCATTTTATCATAACAAAGCCACGTGGGCCATATGAATGGAAACTAATTGATGTTATTTAGTTATATGTAATATTTAATCTACTTAAAGATTTTGGCTTCTGGTTACATTTTTTCAGTCAAATTTTAAGATCTTCCATATTATAAACTGTTTATGTAAAATATTGTTTTCTGGCCACAGAGGCAGCTTCCAATTTACAAAAAAAAAATGTATTTTAAAGGATAATATGTATTGAAGCTGGGCCGAGCGCTGGTAATTGAATTGACCCTAAGCCCAAATAATGGTGATAGGGCCTAAATGGCCCTCAGGGTCGTTATTCTGCCACCAATCATCTGCTTTGCTAAATATTTTCATTTGATTGATGACTAATCTGTTTAATGTAAAGACAAGGTTAAACAAATGTCGTAATATAGACAGAGACTAATAAGAGTCAGTTGAAACCCTGGTTTTGCAGTGTTTGACATGTAGAGTAACTAATTTGATTACAATTATGAGCTGAGAACAGAGTGGCAAAAGTATGTTATTATTAAATTCAAAACAATACTGTCTTATTTGAAGTTGACACCAATTGTGTTGATGTGTGGCAGGTCTGTATTTGATAAGTAGAGTCGCAGACTTGTAAATCCTCGTAAATATTGTGCCATTCACCACATGGGTTTAGGTTATACTCATGGGCTAATTTTTTCATGTGTGTTCTGCCCAGACATGTGTCTTGAATTTTGCTTCACATTACTATAATGACCACAGTCGGGTCGCTGCGATGTACTTCAATGACATTTTCTTTTCCATTTCTTTTCAGGACGTGTCAGGACACCCAAGACATCAGGGAATCCTCAGATGAGCTCAATGCTATTCCCGAGTTACAAGCAGTCCCCGCACAGTTAAAATCGGCTCTGGAAAATATAAACAAAGCTATTAAAGTATTAGATGAACATCTTGCTAATATTACAAAACATGGAAACAGTTTTCTTAATGATCTGGAAGTGTACGCTAAGGAACTCCTGTTGCGAATTGAGGAGCTAAAAGAGAAGAGTAAGAAGGATATCAAAAGTAAACAAGAAAAGCTTCTTGCTGTCGCCAGACAACACCGACAGGCGTGTGCTTTAACTAAAGAAGAAATAAACCGATGTTTAGACAAAATTACAAAGTCAAAAGAGTGGAAAGCCAACACGTTTGTCCTTAAAAAGAAGGGTCAGACAATTGCTTCAAAAGTTGATGCTCTTTATAAGGAGTCGGACATACTAATAAAGGGACATCAATTCGACTTCATGACAGAAATGAAGATATTTGACTCCCTGAGCTGTTTCAGTTCCCTTGTTAAGGAAGTCAGCAAAAAGACACAAGATATCAGCTCACAGGGTGCTGTTGGAGGTGAATCAGACATACCACTACAGGAAATAGTAAGGAGTCGAGCAGACCGTCAAGTAGAGAGACCAGTGGAGAAACAGAAAGATAGGCGAGTGGTGAGACCAGAAAAGAAACACATCAATGTCAGGATTCCAGAGGATAAGAATACATGTTCCAGCAGGGGTTGCTGTCATCTCGATGATGGAAGCCTGATGGTAGCTGATAACTATAATAGAAGACTGAAGTGTGTAGACCCGTTAAGTAGCAAGGTAACCAAGTTCTGCGATATAGATGGACAGCCAACAGATGTATGCTGTATTGGTCCACAAGAGGTAGTAGTAAGTATACTTTTCATGTCTCTTTGGTGATTTAGTTTAGATGTATACTATCATGTATTATATCGACTCTAAATATTCCTACAATAAAATAAATTCAATTAAAATAAATATAAGTAAAACAGTTGCATGTGCATGATTATTGTAATGACCGGTCTGGTCAAGTTTATATTATATAACAGCATTCTCCACAACAAGCTTAATTGGGCGTCCATGGTTTAGTTGTTTAGACATTGGATTTTGGATCAGAGGGTCCCACATTCGAATCCCTTTCGAACCCCCAAAACAGACCATGCAATGCAAGTCCTTCAGCAAGACTATATTCTGCACAGTGGTGTGTGTACTTAGTACTTGAGTACTGGTTCTACCCAGAAACTTTCCCAACTGACTGTAAACAAATTTTTAAAACTAAACCAAAATTATATATATATATATATCCTTATATTAGGTTAGCAAGGGAGCTATACCCCAGCCATTTTAACGACAGGTATGTCGCAGCCCGGGATCGAACCTAGAGCCTCCTAGAGTCGGTTACCAATGATGTTACTGGGTCCAGTAGGCCCACTTGAGACAACCTATAAGAACTGATAAAATATTGTCAAAATGCAAAACATTAAATGGGTTATTTAAGTCCCTCTTAGGGATTTGGGATGGGATTTGCCGGCATTTTTACCAATATTGTGCAGCGATATTTCTATCATTATAGCACAGGGGCACTTATGAGGTGCCCAGGGAATGAACCCGGCCGGACCATTATACTGACACCGACGAGTCAGGCGTAATGCTGTCCTCTTAGCCCAGAGCGTTAAAAGTGAAGCCACTTCAAAAGTCTTTGGTTTGACCCGGCCGGGGTTTGAACACGCTACCTCCCGAACCGCAAGCCGACGCTCTACCACCTAAGCTAATGCGGCCGGTTGGTCCCTTACAACCCAAAAGTCAAATAACAAATACAGAGAAAAGTGCCATCTTCATTTTATACTGAATTGGCCATGTTTCTCACAGTTATAATTAATCAGGTACAGATGCCTTTCAAATAAATTAAGAAGAAAATTAAATTGCCCATTTAATAAAAGTGATTGAATAACTAAAAATAGAAACACAGATCATTAGGAAATGTCCTTTTCAAAAGGAATTGTTTATGTGTTATTAGTAGTTGGTTCATACTGAGAAAGGAAATGCGATGTCATGTTTTTAGCTCACCTGAGCTGATGCTAATTAGGGATCTACATTTGTATGGAAGGTAATTTTCTAATTACTATTTCTAACTTTCAATACACGGATTTGTCACTTCAAATGTCAATTTTTAAATTGCAACATCACACATGCTAAATACCTCTATCTAATTACATCCTTACCTTTATATATCACATGAAAATGTTCAAATTTCATCATTACCTTTATACAATTTCACATTTCCCGCATATATCCGGAGTGATACGACCTGGCAAAATTCTGTTACCGGTACACTGTATTGAGTTTGAACCCAAGACCTCCACCGTAATCAGATGCTCTACCACCTGGTCTACCCGAGCTTTTAACCTTCCTTATTTTTAGCCAGGCATTAACTGGACAGAACCACCAGTAGCTAGCCTATTCCTGCTTCACAGGGTTCTCTGAAGAACCCCTTCTGACGCCACTAAAAATCTGGAAAAATCCCATTACCGAGGTCGGGGGTCGAACCTAAGACCTGCCTTGAGGTAGGTGCTCTAGCAACTGAGCTGCATGGGCACCTGACTCTAGGGAATGCATACTCACAACATCGCGTACCCCTGTTGATGTAGTTATATTCCAAAGAATTGTAAGCAAATCCGAATGCGAATGACATAGTATGTTCTTCTGGAAACGTCCGTTAACAAAAACTTATAATTATAGTAAAATCACTTGCAGAATTTTAATATAAACATTAATAACTACTTTGGGCAAAAGGTAACTTGTTCAATTTGACGCCAAATAACGTTAGCTGTTTTCTATTGGATCACATTTAAATAATCATTTATGATTCTGTTCTATTTTAAACTTATGATATTCCGTTTTATTTTTAGCTCACCTGAGCACAATGTGCTCAAGGGGAGCTTTTGTGATACCGCTTCGTCTGTCATTCGTCGTCAACATTTTACCTTGTGAACACACTAGAGGCCACAATTTTTATCCAATCTTCATCAAACTTAGTCAGAATATTTGTCTGCATGAAATCTTGGAGGAGTTCAATATTGGATCACCTGGGGTCAAAAAGTAGGTCACGAGGTCAAATTTTAGGAAAAACTGGTGAACACACTAGAGACCACATTTATAGTCCAATCTTCACCAAACTTAGTCAAAATGTTTGTCTGCATGAAATCTTGGAGGTGTTCGTAACTGGGTCAAGTGGGGTCAAAAAGTAGGTCACTAGGTCAAATCTTTAAAAAAGCTTTTGAACACACTAGAGGCCACATTTGTAGCCCAATCTTAACCAAACTTGGTCAGAATGTTTGTCTACATGAAATCTTGGATGAGTACGTAACAGGGTCACGTGGGGTCAAAAAGTAGGTCACTAGGTTAAATTTTTGAAAAAGCTTGTGAACACACTAGAGGCCACATATATAGCCCAATCTTCACCAAACTTGGTCAGAATGTTTGTCTGCATGAAATCTTGGAAGAGTTCGTAACTGGGTCACGTGGGGTCAAAAAGGAGGTCCCTAGGTCAAATCTTAGAAAAAGCTTTTGAACACACTAGAGACCACATTTATAGCCCAATCTTCACCAAACTTGGTCAGAATGTTTGTCTGCAAAAAATCTTGAATGACTTTGTAACTGGGTCACGTGGAGTCTAAAAGTAGGTCACTAGGTCAAATCTTTAAAAAAGCTTGTGAACACACTAGAGGCCACATTAATAGCCCAATCTTAACCAAACCTGGTCAGAATGTTTGTCTGCATAAAATCTTGGATGAGTTCGTAACTGGGTCACGTGGGGTCAAAACGTAGGTCACTAGGTCAAATCTTAAAAAAATGCTTGTAAACACACTAGAGGCTACATTTATAGCCCAATCTTCACCAATCTTGGTCAGAATGTTTGTCTGCATGAAATCTCGGAGGAGTTTGTAACTGGGTTACGTGGGGTCAAAAAGTAGGTCACTAGGTCAAATCTTAAAAAAAAGCTTGTGAACACACTAGAGGCCACATTTATAACCCAATCTTCACCAAACTTGGTCAAAATGTTTGTCTGCATGAAATCTTAAATGAATTCCTTATTGGGTCATATGGGGACAAAAAAGAGGTCACTAGGTCAAAACTTAGAAAAGTTTTTGAACACACTAGAGGCCACATTTATAGCCCAATCTTCTCCAAACTTGGTCAAAATGTTTGTCTACATGAAATCCTGGATGAGTTTGTTATTGGGTCATGTGGGGTCAAAAAATAGGTCACTAGGTTACATTTTAGAAAAACCTTATGAAAACACTTAAGAGGCTACATTGATGGCCCAGTCTTCACCAAACTTGACCAGCATGTTTGCCAGTATGAAATTTTACATATGTTTTGAAGTGAATCATGTGGATTCAGTAGGTTACTTGGTAAAATTCTAGAAAATGTTATCAACCCAGTGGCCACACTAATGGTCCAATCTTCACCAAAGATTTCTAAAGTAAATAACTCTTAATTACTTGATGCCAGGTTTGAGCCTACGTAAAGTCTGTGTCATCAGGTGAGCGATTAAGGGACATCATGGCCTTCTTGTTAGTTTAGTGACGTCTATATTTATGTGGTACCGCCACCTTGCGTCTGAATGTTGGCAGTTCTTAACTTGTACATTAGTAATTTGTGACTTGAAAATTGTGACTTTGAGATTTGTAACTTGTAAATTGTAAGCGAACATAAAATTTGTGACGTCACTACTTTCGTCATAACTTATAGAAAATATCAGCGCTTGGACATTTTGTATTCAAATAGATCGTTTTTCTTTTCATTGCTTGCATTTGTGAAACTCGTCAGGAAGTGCGAAGTTAGAGATCTGTAAAACCGGTTTAAGCAACCCAGTCGGTCCATATTGCCGACTGACCGTTCCAAGGCGGTAACTGTCGGGTTTGCTCTTTTCGTTAAATGACTCATCACAAATTTGTTCTTACTTTTCGCTTGCCTTGAATGTGAAATACCTTTGTTCTGTGCCTTTTTGGAGTTTGGTATATGTTGCAATGCTCATAGGACTTTTTCATATATTCGTATTGATAATTGTGACTTGAGATTTGTAATTTCCAAATTGTATACGAGAGATATGAATTAGATACATATAAAAACGAACTTGTTTGTGCAAACAAACAGCAAATTTAAGCAAATGCAGTGTTGCAATTGGCAAATTAGAAATTGAATATTGGCGGATATCCCCTTCCATACATTTGAATCACCGTTTGTATACTTGTATGCGGAATTGCCTGATTTTATTGTAATGGTAACAAAACTATTTTAGGTACCAGAACTGAGCTTGAACTTGTGGTCATTTATAGTCATGATTGTGATATATTCAGCACAAAGTAGGACAAATCATGACACGTAGGGAAACTGTACCGACCAGTATTCGAGAAAACAACCAAATGTTCTTACGTTATAGTATAAGAACAATTAACATTGATCTTAAGGTCTGATTACCGATTGTTCTGGCTGAACATATTCAAAATATGTCATATTCATACCCTACGTGACGTATTTGAACCAACGTTACAATTAGATTGCCGTCATTCGGCGTGCGTTCGGGAAGGTAGGTGAGAAGCAGATGTGCGTTAATTTCCAAGATTGAGATATTATATTATTAGGGATGTTAACGAATATTCGAATATTCGAATATCAAGTCGCTATTCGAATAGAGATTTTGGGATTCGAATATTTTATCATTTTTATTCCACTTTTGTTAAGTTCGAAGGAACATTGAAAATACATTTCTTTAGTTGATCGTAGTGTCCCCAGCGACTTAAGACGCTAGCGATATGTAATCGCGTTCACTCTAAGATAGAGGGGGGGGGGGGGGGGTGGGTCATGTCTCCTGATAACGAATTGCCATCTGATTGCAATTACGTAACACTGACTCTACCCAGCTTCGGTCGGGATAGTGTGTAATAAATACATTATATAAGGCTATACTTATTGATAACAGTCCAACAGAAGCTGAGAACGTCTTTTATTTTTTGGAAAGCACAACTAGATCACTGTCAAACAAACTTTAATTGCAAAGACTTTCTGTTTTTGTCACTCTACTTCATACTTGTTATTTTATTCCTATATAATACCGCGACATCTGTTATTTTTTGTCACCGCGATTTTCTGTTCTTTGTTTTTGCTTCGTTCTCTCCAAATAACAAAAATGTAAATCTACATACTTTTTTAATTGTTCGTCATAGGTTTACTTAACACACTTAAAACTCACGAGCTTACAATTTTAATCATTCTTTATATATATATTTGTTGGTACTTCATCAATTTATCAAAAGTCAGGTAATCTTGACACTAGCCAATCGCAGTAATTATCGTCATCAAATGGTTTTGTTTACATTCACCTTTCACCCATAGGCATTTGGCGAGCAGGTTCGTAATTGTCATTTGTGTATTGGTAACTAAATGTCTCTAATTGACATGTTATGGCTTCGGATTAACGCCCTTAGCGATATCAGCCAATCACAATTAAACATCAATCCGACCACCAACCAATCAAGACCGTTAATTGGCTGTACACTTGAGCGATTGTGTATTGGTAACTAAATGTTTCTTATTGACATGTTATGGCTTCGGATTAACGCCCTTAGCGATATCAGCCAATCACAATTAAACATCAATCCGACCACCAACCAATCAAGACCCTTAATTGGCTGTACACTTGAGCAATTTTCCTTCATAAAACCTTCGTGGTTTTGCCTAATTGTCTTACAGTCGATCCAGTATCACCCGCATTTTGTCCTTTTGAAAATGCCGCCTTTAATCATTAATGTATTTTATAAGGTTAGTTCACAGAACATAATTAACTGTTTGTTGTTATACATTGTTTGCGGTTAGTAGAGTAAAATATTAAAATTGTGAGCTATTTTGCATGTGCTGTACAGTTTCATCTAATAAAATTATGATATGGTTTTATTAAATCGATAAGTAGCCCCTTAAATGCGTCATATGTTAATACAAATAAGTAATTATTTCACAAAATGCCTTTAAATTGTAAAGGTTATTACACGAAGTACAACACGTAACAAAAAGACACCCAAGTTTAAGGTGACTAATGAATAATGTATATATTATACGGGACTTTGCAGGTCGTCTTAACATTGATTGGTTACTTTTTAGTTTTTATAAGAGTTTCAATAATAATGATAATAATAATAATAATTGTTAAGTAGCAATGACATTGTTTACGCATTTACTGGCATTCTTCACTGACAGTATTTTCTTGCAAACCAAACTACCGCTGACCAAGTAAAGAAACGCCCCGTCTGGTCCTTTACTATAAACAGGATAATGGCGGATTCATAATATTGCCGTTTGTATTTAAAAAAGAAGAAATCGTCGTTTTAAAATTAAATGCTATGCTAAAATCATAAATCTACCGCCGCTTCTGCATTAAGTAAGGCTAGCAATGTTAATTGTGGTCAGAAATAAACA
This sequence comes from Sinonovacula constricta, assembly GCA_007844125.1. Taxonomy (NCBI): domain Eukaryota; kingdom Metazoa; phylum Mollusca; class Bivalvia; order Cardiida; family Solecurtidae; genus Sinonovacula; species Sinonovacula constricta. Next base: position 9,433,495 of record CM017573.1, read on the forward strand.
TTTTACAATGAATAAACACATTGAATGTAATGGAAAATTACCGTGTTATATGCCACTATGATATAAATTCGTTCCGAATATTCGAATATGATTCGAATACACGTTCCGAATATTCGAATATCGTTTTGGGATTCGATTTACATAGGAACCTTATGGGTAGTGCAAGTTTAGGGTCACTATGAGTGTCCGTCTGGTCAAGGTCACTGTTGCAAAGAATATATTTCCTTGATTTAGGAAACATGGCCCTGGTAAGCGGAGAGACTTTGAGATAATAAATGGCGGTTTCTATTCAAAATATATTTAACACGTGGTAGTGATTCCCTCATTTCGTTTCTGAAGGGACATTATTATGACTTACACATTTACCTAATGTTACCTCCCTTCTGGGTGGGTATTTGAGGTAACGCGTCAAGGAACTAAATTGTTCTTTACTAAGGTCCAAACTTTTGAAGCTACCTTACAGTGCCCCGTTTACAGACACACGCGCAGGCACACACGCACAATCGCGCGCGCACGCATACACACTGAGTGCAAAAATCATTTTTTTTTTACTTAAAATGGCAATTCAAAAAAAAAAAGAAAACAAGTGAAAATAGTAATCCCGTTCGACAACCTTATACGGTGTATGCAGTTCCGCCCAATCTACGCTAATCTGCCAATCTGTTATTGAACATCTGAGTGCATTAAGTAGTGTATTAATTGAAGGTTTAAACAACATGAGGACAAAAGCAGTATATTATTAAATAGTATGAAAATACGTGTTAAACAAATTGCCCACATGTCCTGTGCTGAATTTTTATTTTTATTTTTGGAGAACTTTTTCCATTGATAGGAGATAAGAAAACGACACCATTTCGTACTGCGCTATCTATGAAGAAATTACATAAACTTGTGGTTTACAATGCTAATTGTAAAATTTAATCTAAATTACTACACTGAATATACATTTAATTATTGTCTCTCGGACTTGAGATATAGTCCGGCAGTTTGAACATCTACATAGATTCAAACCTGAATTATGGTATCCGACAGTTTGCCTATATCTAATATACATAACAATATTTGACCTCTGTTTGGGGTGTTTGTGCATAATTTCTGTAGAACTTTAGTATAAGCATTGATAATTTTCAACAGTATCGCAATTTTGGGGCAGTAAAACTCGTTAATCAACACTTAAAATGTTCATTCTTTTTAAATCTATAATATGAACGATTGGGATTTCGACATCACAGCAGATGTCGTGGATGAGCTAAAACAGGTGGTCACGTGGTTGTCTTGGTTTAAAAATAGCTAATTGTGCAGCGTGACTCAGATAGGAAATACATGTTTGTAATGACGATTATGGCGTTACAGTACATATTTCAGACAGGTGTAGGACATCAGTTAACAGCATTTTGCATGATCTGTTCAGGTAACAATTGTTTATTAAGATGTTGAATGAAAATATGTTGTCCAAACTGTCGGATACCACCTTTAACATCGATTCTATGCTCGACAAAGAATCAATTTTAGGCGCGATATTATTTAATTTGGCCCCCTACCCCCACCCCGGCGCATCCAAAGCCCAGCTTCGCCCCAGCATTATAGTAATATATATCATATCACGACATACGATAAACAAAACGCACTATCCCTCGTGGTGTGCGATGCCAGTAATACAAATCTAAATTTGCTAGATTAATCCTCCGAAATTACACACATTGATCATAAAAAAGTATGCCGAACACAGGTTATCTCGTAAAAAGTACACAAACTTTTGTACACATTCCATTCGTCTCGTGACAAAATATGACGTCATAAATATTTGAAAACAACAAGTTGAGCGTTCACGAACTTAGTGAGATGGATACTTCGAGGTCTTGAGGAAAGATGTGTAAAGATATCTTGTTAAGTATAAGTTTGAATATTCTAAATATACTTTTAAATATATGCCTTTTTAAATTGCTTTATGCTTAAGTTTGGTTAAAATAATGTTTGAAAACCATGGCTATGAATTTAGATCTCTGTTTCATGTAGATGACTAGATCTAGACAAAATGCATCATGATTTTGCACAATAGCTGTGAGTTTACCGTAAACTCCGTCCGTTATTGATTCAGAAACCAAGACGTAACTAGATTAAACTCTATTCTAAATGTTGATTTCTGTTATATAAATTGTTGCAAATAATTTTACGTAGTCCTATAAATAACCATGTTTTTACGTTTCCACACTTCAGACACAAATGGCGACTTTCCCCCATACTCAAGCTTAACAGATCCAGGAGGACAGCGAGTGTAACAACTGTACATATCTATATTTTGGGGTTATTGAGTTGTATTTGTCTTATCTAGGCCAGGCACTAGCAAGCTGACCGACTATGAACGACTGAATATTGCCATTTTTTCTAGCAATTGTTTACATAATTTTCATTTCAATGTTTACTTGATTTACATGTCTATATTTGCAGGTTGTTGTGTGGATGAAGTGCGGCCATGTTTACTCCACCACAAAGTGATCGAACTTGTGCCACGACATAAAGGCCTGTATTCACCAAGCATTTCTTAACGGAAGTCACTACTTGAGCCCAAGTCTCCATTTTATACCAAGAAAACTAAGCTTTTGTATGAAGTTAAATTGTGATTTTAAGCTCAAAGTATCAAAGTTAAATTGTCATGCAAAATTTCAGACTTATAGCTGAATATACACTGAAGATATTGCGAATTAAAAACTATGACTTTATCCAATCTTACTGAAAAATGGTTGGTGTATACAGGCCAAAGACTTTATTAATGTTCTGTTTTCTCTCCTTCTATCTTCAGGTTGCATCATTTACGACTGTGAACGTTGACGTGTATTTTGTCACCAACACAATCTGTACATTTACAATGTTTTACTCTGGTCTACATTTCTGTATTTCCAGGTTGCCATCGTTGGTTCTACCCAAGTCCACGTGTACAACACGGTCAGTCTGACCAGGACACGAACCGTCGAGTTGGGACATAGGACCGCCAGGATCGCTTATCATGGCGGACTGCTGTACTGTGCTGAGTATGAGTGGTATAGTAACATCGTGTATGTACACGACGTGAGGAGTGGCAGGAAGCTGAGGCAGATCTCCATGGACACCGACGACCGGAAACTGTTCTCTTACATCACACACATCGCCGTGAACAGTTCCGGCGACCGACTCTATGTGACTGACTACAAGAGAGGTCTTGTATGTGTCGGCACGAACGGGAGGCCGATATTCTGTCTCTCCGAGCAGGATCTCGGACTGACTGGTGCCTGGGGTGTGACCACTGACCATCACGGTCACGTGTTTGTTAATGGAGTGGACTCACACAACGTAGTCAAGGTGACCGAGGATGGTCACGTGGTAGGTCAGATATTGTCCGAGGAAGATGGGATCACGTGGTTTCCACTCTGCCTCAGTTATGATGTGAACAGGAGTTCCTTGTATGTCGGTGGGTATGACAGTGATCAGCTTCTGATGGTGGAATGGAAGTAAAGTTTATATTAATTATTGCCGGACATTTTGTTTTCCATTCAAGTTTCTTCCTTTTGTTGCTGATTGTGACATTTTGTGAATGACTCGTTATAAAAGTGGAATTAAATAAACATTTTAGTAGAATAATCTTCCATCGACATTTTGTTTAGGAATAAAATGAAATTAAAACGTGTGTTTAAAACTATGTTCTTCTGTAAATATTACAGATAAGTATGTAGTTGATGTATTGTTGTATTTCCATTAAATATTTTGTACAAACGTTTCTACAATTAAAGTTTATTTCAATTCAGTTTGAGTTTTTCATCTCAGTTCGCCATGTTTGTATATTTTACATCAACATCAAAACAATTACGTCATTAATCACAACACTATGACGTCATCACATGCGGATAATTCGCTTTCCCGCAAAATCAATAAAAAGACCCAACGACATCAATACACTACTGCAGTGCTGAATTATTTGGCATTTATGTCAGATTTCTTCAGAATTGAATCAATTTTCAATTAAAAGATTCTTAATACTTCTGTCATTTTGGTTTAATGCATGTGTTAGCATTCGTGTCACATGTAGTGGTATGTAATATGTCCGGCAGTTGTTATATAAATAATCGGCAATAGATTTTCAATGTTATTTTGTTGAAACAATTGTAGCCGTGACTCGCAAGTCGTCAATTTTAGTATATAATGTATATTATCTAGTTAGTATATAATATTTGTAATAAATAAATTTTACAAACAATTAACAACTGTGAGATGTGTGGTTCAGTTAGAACTCTGTCTTATCTGCAGGAAGTCAAATATCAGTGACAATGTTGTAAAATAAAGAAACATATTGGGTAGATCTGTGACAAGTTGATTAAGAAGATAAATGTATTCTTCAGTGCTTCTAAAGAGATGTGACCATTTATAAGTAAAATCGAAATTGATCATGCATTCAGTTATGTTAATCGTAAAATAACGATCAGAAATTGCATAAACAATTTTGACTAGGGCAATATATGTACGCGGAATTGTTTATAAAACTAGAATTTTTACAGTTGTTACAGTTAAAATATTTATTGTCTCTATAGGACTCCATAAACACGGTCATTTATGTGCTGTCCAGAGGCATACCCCGCCCCCCACTTGGACATTTATAGAATGTTTGTAGGTGCGTTTTCCAAAATATCTCTGAGTGGAGTGGGGTGTATTCAATAATATTGCATTTAAACATGTAGTAACATTTTATGTCAAGATAATTAGCAAAAAGTACATGTTTCTATTGTGTGTGACAACTGTTTTGATCCTATTTAATGTTTATCCAGGAATACCTGTTTGTATGTAACAATTCTGTTTTACCTATCATTGCATATCTCAAATTGTGCATGATTCCAAGAGCGGATCTACGATTTTACCCTGGGCGGGCGAGAACTTTCTTCAAATGTTTAAACGACCTCATTTTATGATTTGTGGATGTCTTTACACGCCAATGGCATATACTACATATAGAAGATGACCCTTCAAGGTGGTATCCGGCAATTTGAACTAAAATATCTTTTTCTCAACCAACCAAGTCATTGTTACCTGAAAAGATCATGCAAAATGCTGCTTATTGATTTACCCAAGATCAGTGTGAGCAGTGAAATATAAATCCTCTGTTCTCATCGCAGGTATTTCCTATCCGAGACTTGCTGCTGAGATAGCTATTTTTAACTAAGAATACCACGTGACCACTCAATTTTGAGATAACGTTATATGGTCATCTGGATAATACGCTCTGACATTGATATCTTTTTTAGCAGACACCTCATCGTGTTTATTTATAGATTTGGAATTATTGAACTTTTAGAGTGTTTTATCACGATTTGTGCTTACAATATATGCAGTCTTTAAAGCCGTCTTTACTTACACTAAAGTATGAGTTTATGCAGAAATTATGTCCCGATTCCCCGAATCAGTGTTAATGTATTGTGACATGAATTTGATGTAGGCAAACTGTTGGTACCACCTTTAAAGATAACATTAATGATGTATTCGAAGGTTGTTTTGAACACATTTGCTTTAAGGGTGGTCCGGGACAGGCTCTCCCGTGAAATATTGGATTTCTAAAATGCGGGATATGTGTTCTGATGTAAATAAGGATCACATTTGATACAATTTTACCAGTCTTTAAAATGTAATTTATTTATTAGATATGTTCTACGAGTTTTATTCGTGTTCCTTGCACGCACCCCAAATCCACTCCCGGATTAGCAAAAATGTTGATATATGAAATTAGAAAAAATTATTGCACCTTTATTATATAGTTAATCAATTATCTTTTGTATGAACAAATGTGTCAATGGAGATGTATATATAATCAATGTATATATAGTCAATAATTGTTTTATTGTGTTTATTGTTGTTGTTTTTGTTTTTTAGAAAGAATGGGTTTAAAATGGCCTGAACATAGTTTAACATATTATATGTACATTCAAACTATATTTTTTTTCTAACTATTTTGTCACTGTCAGGCCAATTATTGTTTATTTTATTATTCACCCTGCATGTTAATTTCAAATATTGCATAAGTGTGGGATCAATGATTGTTCAGTTTATGCAAGAAGTATACACGTGATATGTATTCGAGAAAACGCTGTTTAAATGTTTCCTAGCTAGATTGGATTTTCTGTAAATAATTAATATTGAAGAACGCTATTAAGTTTGTTTTAAACTTTGCTTAACCTAAATGCAATCAATTCTGTTGTCGACTATCCACAAACGACTGACTCTTTTCTTGAATTTCGCCCAAAATACTTTAAGCAAATATGATTGCATACATTTGCTTCTAAGAGGGCCCGGGGACTGCTGTTCTGTGAAAATGTCGATATCTAGAATGCCGCATACGTGATCTAACGTGAATAGGGGACCAAATGCGACACATTTTCCATAGATATGATGAAGAAAGTTTTGGCGAAAACTCAAGAGCAGCGTTGTTTATATGTGAATAAACCATTGCTTCCTGAATAGGGCCTTTATGCTGATTAACCATTTAAAACGTGATACCAATGATTGTTATTGGAATTGTGAATTGGTGTTAGAATAAAGCTTAAACTCGTAGATGTTTTAGAGTTTTAGATGATTGGTTCATCGAATAGAATATAATAATTGCTGTAATTATGTACGTGTATTTGAAAGTAGAATGTAAAACCTTTGTTTGATAGAGATGCCAATATATATCATGCATTTGCTTTATTTTCTCTTCTTTAAGTTGCTAAACTAATATGTATATCTTCATATATAATAAACTATTTAATCTATGATTTTGGTTATTCTGTCTGTGAAATCCCCAGAACCTCCAAACCAGAAAAAGTGTCAGTTTGCTTAAACTAAGCCTAGCGATATTTTCCAAATGCTAAATACTGCTAGAGGTAAAACAGTATTGTAAATAATAATTTACATAAAGTGATGCCTTATAAATGTCATAGTACACAGTAAGGCTAAAACACACAATAATATATATATATTTCAAAATATTGAAGTTATTTACGAAAGTATAACTGAAAGAAAACAATATATCAAATTTCAATTAACAGTTTATGTAAACGTGTGGCGAGTATTATTATAACAGTCTGATACTGTTTAAAAGTACATATGAATATTTTTATCTTCGACTTTTGTATAGTAACAGTTCCGGCCTACTATGTAGGTTCGTTCTTTGTTTTCAGCCACATCGCGAACGCGTGACGCACATACGATGTACGATCATTTTATGCAGGCATTACACTTGCAGATCAATATAAAAATGGCTAGTGAAATAATATTCCGGTTATCTAATTATTTTTGCCGAATAAATTAGTCATTTAGTTACTATGTCGTAATACATCAAATTCAATCTCATAGGGTTCAATAATGTCATGTATAGGACATAATAACGTCATGCCAGCAATGTATAGGACATAACAACGTCGTAACAGCAATGTATAGGGTATAATAACGTCATGACAGCAATGTATGGGACATAATAACGTCGTGCCAGCAATGTATAGGGCATAACAACGTCATGACAGCAATGTATAGGGCATAATAACGTCATAACAGCAATGTATAGGGCATAATAACGTCATGACAGCAATGTATAGGGCATAACAACGTCATGACAGCAATGTATAGGACATAATAACGTCATGACGGCAATGTATAGGACATAACAACGTCGTAACAGCAATGTATAGGGTATAATAACGTCATGACAGCAATGTATGGGACATAATAACGTCGTGCCAGCAATGTATAGGGCATAACAACGTCATGACAGCAATGTATAGGGCATAATAACGTCATAACAGCAATATATAGGGCATAATAACGTCATGACAGCAATGTATAGGGTATAATAACGTCATGACAGCAATGTATAGGACATAACAACGTCGTAACAGCAATGTATAGGGTATAATAACGTCATGACAGCAATGTATAGGACATAACAACGTCGTAACAGCAATGTATAGGGTATAATAACGTCATGACAGCAATGTATGGGACATAATAACGTCGTGCCAGCAATGTATAGGGCATAACAACGTCATGACAGCAATGTATAGGGCATAATAACGTCATAACAGCAATATATAGGGCATAATAACGTCATAACAGCAATATATAGGGCATAATAACGTCATGACAGCGATGTATAGGGCATATTAACGTCATGACAGCAATGTATAGGACATAATAACGTCATGCCAGCAATGTATAGGACATAACAACGTCGTAACAGCAATGTATAGGGTATAATAACGTCATGACAGCAATGTATGGGACATAATAACGTCGTGCCAGCAATGTATAGGGCATAACAACGTCATGACAGCAATGTATAGGGCATAATAACGTCATAACAGCAATATATAGGGCATAATAACGTCATGACAGCGATGTATAGGGCATATTAACGTCATGACAGCAATGTATAGGACATAATAACGTCATGCCAGCAATGTATAGGTCATAACAACGTCGTAACAGCAATGTATAGGGTATAATAACGTCATGACAGCAATGTATGGGACATAATAACGTCGTGCCAGCAATGTATAGGGCATAACAACGTCATGACAGCAATGTATAGGGCATAATAACGTCATGACAGCGATGTATAGGGCATATTAACGTCATGACAGCAATGTATAGGGCATAACAACGTCATGACAGCAATGTATAGGGCATAATAACGTCATGACAGCAATGTATAGGGCATAACAACGTCGTAACAGCAATGTTTCGGATATAATAACGTCGTAACAGCAATGTATAGGACATAATAACGTCGTGCCAGCAATGTATAGGACATAATAACGTCGTAACAGCAATGTATAGGACATAATAACGTCGTAACAGCAATGTATAGGACATAACAACGTCATTACAGCAATGTATAAGGCATAATAACGTCATGACAGCAATGTATAGGGCATAATAACGTCATGACAGCAACGTAAAGGGCACAATAACGTCACGACAGCAATGTAAAGGGTTTGAGTTTGTGTTATGTAAGAGTGGGTGTGATGGTGTAAGTGTGTGAGAGAGTTGGTGTGAAAGTGTGTGTGTGTGTCCGAATGTGTGGTGAGGGTGTGGGTGGGTGTGAGAGTAGGTGTGAAGATTAGGTGTGTGAGAGTTTCGTTGGGTGTGAATGTGTGGATGTGAAAGTGCGAGAGAGTGGTTGAGTGTGGTGTGGGTAGGTGTGAAGGTGGGAGTTTGTGAGTGGATGGTTGTGAATATAAGGGCGTTTTACTACATTTGGAATGCAACATACAAGTTCCACTAAAACTAAAATAAAATTGTTTTGAACAAAGGGAAAATTCGAGAAATACCACTATGCATGCTCCAAAATATTGTCATATTTATGAAATCTTTGTGAAACATAATTCTAACTCTCACAAATCCCACCCATACTCTAACCAAAACGCCGACCTGACTCACACGCTCAATCCACATCCCACCCGCACTCTCACCAACATCCCGACCCACACGCTCAATCCACATCCCACCCGCACTCTCACTAACATCCCGACCCACACTCTCAATCCACATCCCACCCGCACTCTTACCAGCATCCCGACCCATACTCTCACTCCACATCCCACCCGCTCTCTTACCAACATCCCGACCCACACTCTCAGACTCACACCAGACTCACATCCTTGAATCAATCACAGTTTTATTATCAGACTCGCACCCAGAATAACATTGAATGACTCACAGTCTCACACCCAGACCCAGACGCAATATCTATCAGCTTTAATCACACAGTCTCAGATCCAGACCCACACCCAGACTCAATATCTCTTACATTTAGTCACACAGTCTCGCACCCAGACCCACACCCAGGCTCACAATTTCTCACCTTTAATCACACAGTCTAACACCTAGACCCACACCTATTTAACAACCATACGAGATCTACTTCTTTTCCCACAATCTTAATATTTAAATAATAAAGATATGAGTATACAGTGCGACAAGTACTCCTATTTGCCACAATCTACATCATAAATTATATAAAATGTCAAAACCTTACAAGAAATACCAATTAATGGATCATTTATATTACTATTAATGGGCAGGGATGTGAGATAAATCCAGATGGTATAGATCGTAAAGTCGTTATTATCGCCCTTGGTAAACTGAACGTTTTCAACTAAACAGCTCGTAAATGTAATAATAATTTTATGGTAAAACTACAGGACTGCAAACAACTTTTATACGTTGTTTTGGCATTCAAAGCTTTATTGTGAATTATAAATACAAGTTAATAATGCGTGCATGGATATTTCTCAATGAATGTATTAGTAATCGTATTTTCACCTAATTTTTTTGTTTGAGACAAAAAATCTAAGACAGATCAAAATAAACTTCAATTACACGATTATTTAAAAATAAGGGCATATGACTTTGATTGTTCTATAGTTTTGATGTACTGACTGAGTGCAAAACATAAAAATCATATCGGTTTGAACAAATGTGCACTATCAAGACTTGCATTTACAAAAGATCTGTGCATATGTATGTTTGTGTTATATACTAATGCTAGTATTTACTAAAGACAAAAAAGAAAGTAAAATGGTAGCACAGGTACTGGAGATGCTGTTTTAAACAATCTTATTTGAGCACAAAGGCAGAATATTAAGCATGAATCGACAGACCTTATGAAACATTATAATACATGTATGCGATGAAAGGTGTGTGTGTGGTTTAAAGAGTTTCTCCAGTATTATAGCCCCACTTCACAACTAGCGGAAAATATTACATATTCAATTTAAAATCTACCTATATATTTACCGTTCTGAAAACAACAGAAATCTTCAACAACATGTACTAGTAAGGATCTTATGATAAGCTATAGAACAGGACATATGTCAGTTAAAATTATATAACAATACAGAATATTTATGATTGTAAAAACTGTTCGTACCAATGAATTGAACATCGTTGTTCGGCGCTGTATGGCCTGTCAAGTGTCGGTGTGCCGTAAAACCCAAATACAACATCGTTGTCTCCATGTATCTGTTTTTTCATGAACGATTTTCTTTTATATCCACCAAGTATCTAACATTCTGGACTTATATATCCATTTGTGCAATTTACTTTACTTTCTGTTAATTTGTTGATATTTGAAAAACTTATACAAATGACATCTTGCTTAAGTTGTTTTTAACAATCAAAACACTGTTTTAGTAGCAATTTCCATGCAAAGTGGCAGATTCTTATTTATTTCCTTAAAGATGTTGCCTTAATAAAAGGAACATTCCAGCAGTATATTATACTTCTATACATAAAAACACGTATCATCCTGTTAGACAAGTAGCCAAAAATAACAGATTGATTCTACTACGACTGCTGCTGCTGCTGCTACTGCTCCTGCTGCTGTTACTACTACTACTACTACTACTACTACCACTACTACTTCTACTACTACTACTACTTCTACTACTACTACTACTACTACTACTACTACTACTACTACTACTACTACTACTACCACTGCTGCTGCTGCTACCACTACTACTTCTACTGCTGCTTCTACTACTACTACTACCACTACTACTTTTACTGCTGCTACTACTACTACTACTATAACTGCTACTACTTCTTCTTCTTCTTCTACTTCTGCTTTCACTTCTACTACTACTACATCTGATACTTCTACTTCTTCTACTACAACAATCCCTTTCGAAAAAATCCCCCACCCACTAAATCTAAATTGTATACCTACATTACAATAAACTTTTATGTGGTTCGCATATAGATTTTTAATTAATAAAAATTAGTTTAATAGTATAATTGAGGAAAAGAATTAGTTCAATAGGTAATTCAGGGAAGATGCATCGGATGCTTAAGTTAAGTTCTCGATGTCAATAATAATAACATGACTCTAGTGTTTTCATTTAAAATATAAACCAGTACAGCAAAACATATAGAGGAGCAAAAATAACAGTGTTTTGAGGCAAAAATGGGGAATGAAGGATAGGAAAAAAACTAATTAAAAGCAGATAAATACGCCGAAAACAATGGAAACAAGGGAATGAAGGAATGGACAAAATACAAATAAGGAATGCGTGAAGAAGGAAAGAGGTACAGTCAACAGGAAAACCTTAAATATTTTAAGAACATTGAATCTACTTAAGTAAAATTAAAAACCAACTTGGATTCAACAATACACTATTTACTTTTCACTGTAAAACCATCCAAACAGTTCAAACAGAAGAAATAGCTGGATATAAATAACATATATCCCTCCCCTGATTACTACATATAAATATACATATATTTTGAATTGTAATGATGTTATTATAACATATTATCTGTTAATAACAGAAGGTCACAGTGAATCAACACCCCACTCACACCCACATCTACTTTCACACTTTCACACCCACTTTCACACTCCCACCCACTTTCACACTCACATCCACTTTCACACTCCCACCCACTTTCCCACTACCACCTACTTTCACACTCCAACCCACTTTCACACTCCCACCCACTTTCCCACTACCACCCACTTTCACACTCCCACCCACTTTCACACTCACACTTTCACTCCAGTCACACTTACCTCCTTCATTCCCCGCATCTTACAGCATCCACAAGGGACGCTGGTGGGATTCGAACCCACGATCTTCGGTATCACCAGTCCGATGCGCTAACCACTGCGCTATTGAGGTGATATATAAGCAACAATTTGGAATTAATATTTAAGCTCCACACCATTTCAATAGGTGACGTCACAGTTTATTCGCACCTTTTGTACGCCCTATAATACAGAACAGAATAAAACTGTGTTAAGTATAAACTACATTTATGTCACAGCATACATGAAAATCGATTGATTATAGCTATGATGTTGCCAATTAATTATTTGGAATACATGTATAAAATGTGCTTGTCAACATTTCATGTGTACGTATTTGATATACATACATAACTTAAAATAAGACAAATTCTCTCTCTCCCCGAACCCTCCCTCCCTCCCTAGCTCCCGCCTCTCTCTCTCTCTCTCTCTCTTTCTCTCTCTCTCCCTCTCTCTGTCTCACACGCACATACACACAGACAGACAGACAGATAGACAGACATACAGATAGACGGATAGACATATATAAATACGAAAATAGATTGCTCAGAACACGAGACGTCTTTTGATTTAAGACATTTCTTGTAGGATGAGTAAAAATGTGGAGTGTATAAAATGACCCACATTTTCTGACTACATTTAAATTCAGCAAATACATTTACTTAATATTTTGTAAAATGTCGGTTTTGAATCTAAATTATATATTTATAGACCAAACGAAGTCATGAAGATACCCCCAAGGTTCATCGCCATACTATTCAGATCAGTCAGATATTTCAGCAGTGGGGATAGTAGTGGTAGTAGAAGTGGTAGTGTTAATTTTAATCATTCCTGGACCATTATTTTTGTTTTAATTGAAAACTTAAATAGTTGAATATCAATGGATATAATTATGTTACTAACCGAGTAGAAGTTAATTGTAAAAAAAACATATAAACATTTCGAAAGCCAGATAATTTGGGAAGCTTTAAAAAGTACATGATTAATAAATGTTCATCTGTCTTAAGAAAGTTATTTCATTCAGACAGTCTGACCAACTGCCGAACATCCCTTTTTTAAAGCTTTCTGAAATATATATTGGAGTATTCTTAACTGTACATCGTTTTATGTGCTTGTAGAAAAAATAAACAGAAAAAAAAGTATTTTCATGACATTGATGTGCGAACAATATCAAATATGTTTCGGTCTAACATTCGAAAATGTCTGTTCTGCTGTTTAAAACAGTGATGCACAGTTGTATTTACTGTTTATGTTTTGTTTGTTTTGTCTTTTGTTACATCGCACCGACACAGGTATGTCCATACTAGCGACGTCTAGCTATTTATTGGTGGAGGAAGATCCCAGACTTATTTCTGGGTAGAACAGCCGGCTCTACGCAGGTTTCCTGGTAAACAGAATTTTTCATATCAATACCAGTCTATTGCTATGTGTCGACATCAGGTGTCCTACTTTGAATGTAATCTTAATATTTTGGTGTCAAATGGAGGCTAAAACCACGTAGAATTCAAAGAAAGCAAACATCTTGAACACCTATGCACTATAATAGACTGATCCACTTTTACCGGAAGTACATAGTTTATTGAAATTGTGGAGGTTACCGTCTGGCAATTTGGCAACATGTGCTTCATATGAAGCAGAACCTTCTTAAAAGTTGCACAAGTTGTCTTATTTCCGGATCTTTCTGATAGATAATAAATAGCTATTTTAACTTATATACGGTTATTGGGGTCTATCATAGCTGGGTCATGATGCAATTTGTTTCAAACATTTCGCAATTCACTAAAGAATATAACAAACTTATTTAGTGGCGTCTAACCTGCAGATCACAGGGAACTGTGTTTATTTAAATACCGCTATTTATTCCGTTTTTCAAGGTATTTTACCTTGGACGATTTTAAAGAGCAAATTATATTGTTAAATACGTATTGGTTTTTTAAATATGATTACGGAAATTAAATATATTTCAAATAATTAATGTTTTAGAGATAGGAAAAACAGAAGTTAGGATTATTTCCACATTTTCTGTGAGTGAAGAAAATAATAGTCATCCTATTGAGTGTGATAAGACCTGCATTATTAAGAAGTTGTTGTTTTTTCAAACTCTTTTCTGACTGTTGAGTGTTGCACACAACTAACTAAAATGTGCTAAAATGATTCTTCTTGATTACGGCAATATGGGCCCTGGGTCTAGCTCTGTTTTCTTTGCCTTGGTAACTATCTTCTATTCCTAGACGAGAGAACATTTTATCTTTAGCTCTGTTTCTATGATATAGTTAACCTTAAGGATTCTCTTCCCATATTCATTGTTTCCTGCTGTTTTGTATTCTATGAAATTATTTTTTTTAAAAAAAAAACAATAATGTAAAAGAAAATAGTATACAAAAAGGACTGATAAAGGATAAATTCATTGAAAGATCAAAAAGCACCGTGAACGAAAATACCAGAGAAGGAAGAATGAGATTTACAATCAAAAGCTAATCAATCGGTAAAAAGGAAAAATGTATGCTTCAATGTCAGATAATGTATTGAACAGAAACGAAGTAATAAGGAATAAAGGAAAATGAAGGAAGAAAAAATGGAGGAAAATGGAAAAAAGAAAGAAAAAATAAGGGAATGGAGAAATAAAAAGAGAAGAAAGGAATGATCAAAGAAGGAAACGGAAAAAACAGGGAGGAAGATAACAGATCACTTAAGAAAGAAAAGGAAGCTGGAGAAATAAGTAGAAAAGGAAAGAAAAGTGGATAATAAAGGAAGAGATTGATGTGGTGGTTAAGAGAGGGATAACGGAAGGAAAGGTGATGATGGAGGAGAAAAAATAAGGAAAAGAAAATAATAAGAAAGGAACAGAAAGGCAGAAACTGAAAAAAATGAAAACAAAGAACACAAGCCAGAGGAAAGGAAGAAAGGAGGAAATGATAAGGGAAAGAAGTTAAAAGAAATGGAGTAAAATGAAAAAGAATTGAGAAAAAACAAAGTTAAAAATAAATAAAACAGAAAGAAAGAAAGACTACAAGTAAAAAAAAGAATAAAAAAAACGAGGGAAAGTATGCATCCAGTAAAATAATAAAGGAAAATATGTGAAAAAAGAAGGAAGTAGCAATCAAATAATAAATAAAGGAAAGAATAAAGAAGACCAAAAAAAACAACAAAGAAACAATGCATGGGGAAATTAGGGAAAATTAAAGTAGTCAAGAAAGGAATCAGGAAGGAAAGAATTAAGAAAGTAACAAAGACAGGGAGAAATAGACATAATTAACCAGAAAAAGGAAAGGATGAGAGCTGAAAATGAGGACAGAAAGAAGGAAAAGACGAAGGAAATGAGAAAGAGAGAAAGGAAAGATCGAAATAAAAAGTAAAAAGAAAAAGGAAATATACAAGGAATAAATAAACGTACGAGAAATGTAAGAAAAAGAACCAATAAATAAATAAATGAAGACAGAAAGAACGACGGAATCACTGAACTAAGAAATAGTGAAAGAAGCGGTAAGGTAGTCTAAGGTATCACATGTCGATGCTACATCTCAGCCACCGTGAAAAGTGTGTTGCTTCTGACGGTGATGGTAATTGTGAAGATAATGGTGGTGATGAGGATGATAATGATGGTGATGAGGATGATAAGGATGGTGATAAGGATGATAATGATGGTGATGAGGATGATAATGGTGGTGATGAGGATGATAATGATGGTGATAAGGATGATAATGGTGGTGATGAGGATGATAATGATGGTGATGAGGATGATTATGATGGTGATAATGATGATAATGATGGTGATGAAGATGATAATGATGTTGATGAGGATGATTATGATGATGATAATGATGATAATGATGGTGATGAGGATGATAATGGTGGTGATGAGGATGATAATGGTGGTGATAAGGATGATAAGGATGGTAATGAGGATGATAATGGTGGTGATGAGGATGATAATGATGGTGATGAGGATGATAATGGTGGTGATGAGGATGATAATGATGAGGATGATAATGGTGGTGATAAGGATGATAATGATGATGATCAGAAGGAGGAGGAGGATAGAGAATATTACTATCCGGGTAAAGTAGCTGTGACGTCGATCTCTATTTTTAGCAGAAATCCCCATCGTGCTTATTGAAAAAGTTGGACAGAATGTACACTTAGAGCCATTTTGATCATGACTTAAATTTTGTAACAATTGAGATAGCATTCAAAACGTCTTTGCTTAGATTACTTTATAAGTTTATGTAGAATATATGCCCCGATTCCCCCAAACAGACAGAATATTTTGTAAGATGTGGTTTATATAGGCGAACTGTCGGATACCACCTCTAATAGCATGTTAAATGGTAATTTATTTATCCAGTCTTACTGATTATGCATAAAATATTCACATGCATCTTAGCATGGTGTCTTGAATGCACGTTGTTTCATATTTTTAAATGAAGATTTTATTTGGAAAACGGTCCATGAATATGCATTATGGACAAAATATACTGGTATGCAAAAATGACCTCCATTTTTAATAATTATGATGAAAAAATGCATTAAATCTTTCATCTTTCTCTTTAGAAATATATAATTTTAAGGAAATAAATATTTACAGGAGTTTTGAAGCCATTATTGGTGCTTAATAAACACACAGTTATTTTACTTTCGAAAAACATAGAAGGGAGATAACACTGAAGTCAGAATATTGCAAACTTGGGTTGTCTTCTTTGATCGTCTTAATAAGGTCGATAAATTATAAATACACAGTTCGTAAATCATTCCTTTCGCTATCCCTAATTAAATTTTACTACATGTAAATGTATTTCTCTGGTTTTTTTTAACTCTCTCTATCTATGTATTGGTCTTTTCCTCTATCCCCCCTCTCTCTCTCTCTCTCTCTCTCTCTCTCTCTCTCTCACACACTCCCTCTCTCTCTCTCTCTCTCTCTCTCTCTCTCTCTCTCTCTCCCTCTCTTTCTCTCGGTCTTTATCTCTCTCTCCCTCTTTTGGTTAAATCTTCCGAAATCCTCATAGACTCTCCATATTTCTTTTACTTATTAGTCCAGAGAATTTACCATAAAAATAACTTAACGATTGGCTTCTATTTGTTAATTGAAGTCAATTTCCAATGTAATGTTCGCGTGATCAGTGAAATAACACTAACATATAATTATATATAATATATAATTCTAATATATAATTTAAAAGGGCAGCTATTCTTTACATTTGCCTCACATTATCACATTATGTTACCAGCGGAAGGATTTCCAGACCAGCTCTCACCTTCCTAAGCAGAGTTATCGTTCGTTATTAAGAAAGAGTGTCCTGCAACAGCCTCACGGATATATTGCAATGTCAAGACGTAACTAAGCTAAGGATTATAAAAAAATGTTTCTTATGGTTTGGAAGTTCGTGCATGTCATGCACTTAGTGTTTAAAATATTCTGTTTTGATCTAAAATATTTCGTTTACTTAATTTAGCCATAACTTTTGGGTTCTAGTGACTGCTTAATTATTGTTTTGCAATTCCGTCGCGACTACCTTAGAAAGTTGCATCAGTTTGTTTTGGTTTCGTAATTTATTGCAGCGTCACAATTTTTATAAGTAAAGTGACATCACTTGCTGCTGGCGGAAGACCCCAGTCTGTGTAGCACCACCGGCGTACGGTAGTTTGCTCTGTAATCGGAACAATAATATACAAATTCATAACTATTTAAGCAATGCTGACAAGTAAAATTCATTGATTAGAACTGTATTCTATTATCAATCAGTAATCGAGTGTATGCTGCAAGTCTGCTATAGTAAATGAAGCCAACAAGTTATATTCTTTTCTATATTGAGAGACGCACAAAGGTGCGAAGTTGACTGTGACGTCACCAATTGAAAATGGGTAGGGATTAAATATTAGTTCCAAACTATTGTTGATGTATCACCTCCATAGTGCTGTTCGTTGAGTGTAAGATGGGAGAGAGAATGATTGGGTGGATGTGAGACTGTGGGTGAGTGTGAATGTGTGTGAGAGTGGCGGTGTGGGCATGTGTGAGAATGTGGTGTGGTGGGGATGTGAGAGTGCGAGTGAAGGTTGGAGTGCGAGTGTAGGTAAGTGTAAGATGCCTTATTTCTGGACTGACCTATCCATTTCTGAAATTCACTTAACTTTTTGCGAATTGATTTTTGTAAAAGGTATACAAATGGCTTTTCGCATGTTTTATGTTTAACAAACAAAATACCTTTTGGTAGCAACATCTATGCAAAGTGACGTAAATGTTTGTTAAAGAAATACGACACCGATTAGATATTATCCTGTGATCCATGTATCCATATATACTTTTGCTAAACAAAAATGATCGGACATCTGATGTTGTCCTAAAGGTGGTTTCAGAAAGTTTGCCAATATAAAACACGTGCTACAATATTTTACCTCTGTTTTGGGAAAATCCGGGAATAATTTCTGTATAAACGCATACTAAGTAAAGATGATTTGGGACACTTCTTTGATTGTAAGACTGAGCGCATCGTGAAAAAACCCTCTAAAAAGTCATTTTTAAGAAATCTATAAAAAGCACGATCGGGTTTTCTGCTATAAATAGATATCGTCGCCAGAGCGGATAAGTCGGAATAGGATATAACGTAATCTCAAAAGTAAGGTGTCACGTGGTTTTCTTAGTTTAAATATAGCTATGCATGGTGACTCAGATAGGAAATACATAACTGTAATGACGATTGGGGTGTCATGCTTCACTTTTCACATAGATGTAGGACATAGAAAACAACATTTTGCGGAATCATTTTAGGTTAAAACAATTTGATTGTTTGAGAAAAATAAATGGGTTTAAACTGTCGTTTACCAACTTTAAAGGAACATTTATAATAACCAATAAGACAGAATGGTTGAGCCACAAGTTCGGCTCTCCAAACTGAAGATTAACCATGATACTTAATAGGCCTATTTATAAATATCAAACATCTGTTTGTGTGATGAATGAATAACAAACTAGCATTTCGTAAGCCAATATGATAACGAGGGGTGTCAAGCATAAGAGATTGGGCTGCTTAAATGTGGTGAAGATTGTAGATGAAGATGAGAAGAGAGGGAGAGACAGGAATTGAATGAGGGAGTGAGTTAGTATGAGAGAGAGAGAGAGAGAGAGAGAGAGAGAGAGAGAGAGAGAGAGAGAGAGAGAGAGAGAGAGAGAGAGAGAGAAGGAAAGAGAGAGAGAGGCAGAGACAGACAGACAGAGATCGAGGGATAGAAAGAAAGAGAGAGAAAGAGAGAGAGACAGACAGACTGACAGACAGAGGGAGAGAGATCTATTATGTTGTAATTAAGTAAGACTATGAACATATATATAATGGAAAAACAAACAGTGTGCAGACTAGATTAAATGATGGCTAGATGAGAGAGAAGCTTTATTTATTCACAAGTGCTAATTAAAAATCAAACAACTGCTTTACTTAAAGTTTTAAAATTAATATTTGTAAAACGCAACTTTAAACATTTAATACAACTGAATTAAAAAATATATATATTTCATAAACCTAGCCTTCTTTGAAACTCTGGAGCGAAAGACGAGAAGGCTGTGAAGGGAAATAAGGTAGTAAACACAGGTTACCTCTCTTTACCTATAAAATCGTTGATATTCTACATGTACACATATGTGTCCAGTACTGTCTACACAATTTCTCTAAACGGCAATGTTGAAGAACTGTCTTCGTCAGGCTCGGGTCTAGCATTTTTCGTGCGCGCGCGCGCGCGCGTGTGTGTGTGTGTGTGTGTGTGTGTAAAGTGGGATGGGGTGGGGTTGGGGGTCAAAGACAAACTTTGACACATGTTCTAGAAGTTGGGCGGGGGGTCAAGGTCCCCGCCTGAAAAATCCCTCCAGGAAAGACAAATCCCTTAGTCATTTAAATATTCTACATTTGCAACAATTTTATGTTTGGAGTGGGTGGAGGCGGGATCGGTATTATTTTGCAAAATACGGTAACCATCAATACTATCCGGTTGAGTCCTTATTGAAGTTACCTAAAAACAGTAGTATATACAAGTTTCTAAGTTACATGAAAACCAAATTCGCCCATTTCCAGTTATTTGCATTTTATGCCAAGAGTAAATTTAAGATTTTGGACCCCCCCCCCCCCCCCCCCCCCCAAAAAAAAAAAAACAAAACAAAAAAAAAAAAAAAAAAAACACCAAGGACTATAGAAACACATCTCAAGATAAAACATTCACGCGACTAAGTAAGAGCCGTAGCTGCATGAACGCAGGATACGCAGCTCCGCACACATTGTCCTCAACGAATGAAAACTTAAACATATTAAATTTGCAAAAACAAATAACTCCTCTGCTTTAAAAAAAGAAGTATGCAATTATTAAATACAATTCAATGCTTGTTTTACATTCAAACGCCTATTACATAACATTTTTACATAAAAACTAGAATTATCTTGATATCGAACATATCCAGAAGCCACCAAGGACATTCTAGAAACACACAATTTTCAGGCGAGGCACCCCCGTCAGCGGTCTCGCAAACACATCAATTTCTGTCTAGTTACGTCCCTGACAACAATGTCTTTTCAAATGTCTCATTAAAATCTCAAAGCACTAATACAACTTTAAAGTAAATCATTCTGGCTCCCGTACTGGCTTATTCAAATTTCCCGCCGAAAAAATGACAGAAACCACTTTAAAGTTATACTATTGCATTCATTTTAAAGGCGAATTAAAAATAATAAAACGCCGAAAATAGGAGTTATATACATTTTCGGAATCTATGGCAGATAATCATAGAATACGCTAAGTAAACAATTCAAGATCACAATTAAATGTAAGGGAAAACTATTATAAACACCATCGATTAATGATAGCCGTAAGTAACACGTTAAAAATTAGGCAATTAAAAGTCTACATTTCAATAACCACTTAATTAAGGTAATTAACTCTAATTAATTCTAACTTAAAGGTGGTAACCGACAGTTTGGACCAAAAAATTATCTTAATAAACTATTGTTACCTGAACAGATATCGCAAAACGCTGTTTATTGATGTCCTACACCTGTCTTAAAAGTGAACTATAACGCCACAATCGTCATTTCAAGCATGTATTTTCTATCTGAGCCACGCTGCACAGTTAGCTATTTTTAAATTAAGAAAACGACGTGACCACGTATGTTGTAGTTCATCCATGTCATCCGCTGTGACGTCGACGTCTATTTTAGCAGGAATCCCAAACGTTCTTTTTTATAGATTTGAAAAGAATGAACATTTAAGTGTTGATTAACGAGTGTTACTGCCCTAAAATTGAGATACTGTTGAAAATCGTTTAAAGTTTAAACTAAAGCACGGCATGATTGTTTCTGCAGAAATTATGCACAAATACCCCAAACAGAGGTCAGATATTGTTACATATATTTGTTATAGGCAAACTGTCGGAAACCACCTTTAAATGTTGAAGTGTCAACTGTACACGCCTGTTCGTTTATTGCAAGGCCGTAGCCAACATACTAGGTGGTAGTAAAGTTTAGCAATCATTTAAATTAAATAAGTAGATATTGTCAATTTCTAATTAATAATCCATAACAATACAGAAACATAAATGTTTGATTGTGCAGTATTAAACATCCATATAGACCATGTATTATATATATACATTTATTACAAGCCAGGGACGTGGATGAATTACTTTTGCCCAGGTTGTGTGCTTTTTTTAATTTCGCATGCACTTAATTGGCTACAGGTGTCAATTTTGATGCAAACCCTGGTAATTTTTATTTAAGAAGTATTACCGGTAAGTTAGTATTGTTTGTATTGTCTCATGGTAGAGTTTCGTTGTAATTTTGTTGTTACTATCTTTGTCACATTTCATCATCTGCATTGTTTTATTGTTATTAGTTGTTAAATTATCGTTATGTAGACTGGTCAAAAGTAAGTTAACCGGTTTAGAAAAGACCAAAAAAATGGATATTGCATAAATGAATGTAATTACCGATCAGCTGTCTGCGGCAGCTCCAAATATAACAAAGCGAATGTCGCAATAAATGCATTCCCAAATCAAACCTTCGTTGAAGCAACAATTCATTTTTTATTGACACGTAATGTTATATATAAATTAATGTATGTTTCCTTGTTACTTTCTGAAGGAAATGCTGAAGTTAATAGCGTCCGTGGTTTAATGGTTGAAATAATGATCTTTTAATCCGTGTGTCCTGGGTTCAAACCCCAAACTTGACACGAGACTTTAGTCTTTGAGAAAGACTATTAACTATACCTTTTGGGTCATCTAAAATTAAAATTAGTTAAAATGCTTTTTAGCTCACCTGAGCAAAACGTGCTCGATGTGAACCTTTCTGATACCCTTCGTCCGTCGTCTGTTGTGTGACGTGCGTCTTGCGGCGTCATTTTCTTATCAATCAACCATTTTATTTACACTCGCCATTCACATAGAGGCATATGGCGAACACCCTTTGTCATGGAGAATGGAGATTAAAATGGTGACATTCGTTTACTGTTTAAGTCGGGTGTGTGGTCTTTTGATTGGACTCTTGTTATTTTCTAATATTTTTTGGTGAAAAAAGATTATATATTGATAGTAATATTGGTAAAACTCTTGGTAAATTAAAATATATTATGAATAAACATAAAATCGTATAATATTTTTTTTAATTATTTTACCACTTATATGAATTCACAATTATGTATTAAACGAGAAGATTGTTTTATCACAGATATTAGATAACTGTTATGTTTAAAAGCTATGAAGATTACAGTTACAATGCCTAAGAACTATCACCGATCTGTTTTAAAAATCTTTCATATAAAAAAGTTCTTAAAATATGTTAAAATATAGATAATCAATTATATATGATGGTGTGAGACCAAACGAAAGTTGAGTTTCGTCCCGGAAGTACTGAGGCTGGACAATTTGTGTGGAATTCTGTAGCGTATGTTTATTGATTATGTTGGATTTAACAAAGTTTCCAGCCATATATAAGGTAAATATTGTATTTTGTTTATCATGTGCACTTCCAGGTTGTTGGGTCCATTCCTGACTTTTAATAATTGTTTAAATATTTAAATATAATCTTTCAAACATGCACGGATTTACAACGAACGTTTGCGCATGCGCAAATGCAAAAGTTGTCTTTTCCTGGAATTTCAATTAAAACTGCAATGTGCATTATACTTGTATAGCGGTACAATGCTAGAATGGAGTTTTACTATGTTAACATATAAAAACTTGGTTTTGTTTGTATGTGTGTGTTTTTGCATAGTTAAAAGACAACATTATGCAACAAGAAAAAGTCAGGCATTTTTGCTGTCTGTTTTCCATTTAGAAACATTTTTGGATGCAACTTTCAAGCTGGGAAGGTTTCAGGAAAAGTTGAAAACTGAACAGGCTTTGTTAATTTCTTTACAAAATTAAATACACAGAATTCTGAGAGTTGGTATACAATTTTTAACTGAATGTGTCATTTTGGCGTTCACTACTAAAAGTAAAGAATAAATAAAATTGAAGAAGTACTTCTATTTTTGTATCAATCTATTGTAAATCTAAGCCTAGCTTTTACACAAACTAGTTTCTGCTAAAAATAGACCGACTCGTCGTTACCTGTTGACATAAAAACGACTGTATTGGATTGACTTTATATGCTCTATTGATTATAATTGTAAGATGCTTCAAGTTTAATGATGCGGTATATAAGTTAAGTGCTTGGGTGATCCGAAATCTTGTGACGTTTTGTCTGCTACTAAAAAACAAGCCACCCCACATCCTCTTATGAGTGATGCCATTTTGGTGAGGTTTTTTCTTCATCTTTTTAAATGACCCACAGATTATAAGATTGGCCCACTGTTTTCAGAAGTGATGGGTACAGCTGGGGGGGTACGTGGGCCATACTGTCATAGATGTGATGCTGGCATTTCTGTGAGCAGCCATATAATATAGTTAAACAGCAAGAAATCTTGGATAAGTTAATAACTGGGTCACGTTGGGTGAAAAAGTAGGTCAATAGGTCAAATCCTAGAAAACCTGAACATCCTCATTAATGGCCCATTCTTCAAAATACTTGGAAGGTTTGCTTGAACTCTTGAATAAGTAACTGGGTCATGTGGGGTCCAAAAGTATATCACTGGTAAAATTTTATGAAAACCATGTAAACATGCCAGGGGTGTAGAAATGGGCCGGAAGCCGGTAAAATCACCCGGTAACTTTTGCATCCTCACCCGGCTACTTTTTAACAGCAACGAAAATATCATTTGTGTAATAGTTTTGTAAAGTTCGTTTGTTTACGTCCTTCCAAAATTGGTTTCCCAGCACTCTGAATTACAATGCAGCAATACCTCGCTTTGTGACGTCATTAGTCTTATCCCCTCTAGAAAGTAATGAATTGAGATTTCCGGAATTTCCGAAATTACGTTACGCATTTTGGCGCGAAATGTGAGGTCATTTGCGTTATCCCTCTGGTAACAATTGTTCGAATGCGAGGCAATGGAGGGGAAAGCGAAGCCGAAGCAAGAAAATCTGTTTCGTTTTTTCCAGAAAAAACGGAGTAAGTATGAAACCAATAATTTTGGCCAATTGTCTTTTCAAATAAATTCTAGTCCATTGCCCTATATATGTGAAAACTTGATTTTTGTTGTGATGTCATTGTCAAATATTAATCAGAGCATAGCGTACATTTGCATATCAAGCAAGATGGCGAATTTTTACTCATACATCCGGGTACTTTCAAAAGTTGTAACGACCCTTCTGAAAACTGTTAAAACGTGTACACATGAACCAGAACGGGTTTTTTGAAAACGAAAGTAACAAACAAAACTTATCAGTTTTTTATGTAATAATATGAAGTAAAAATAAACAAAATCAAACACCAGGAGACTAGATTTTTGAGTTCAAAAATGGCTGAAATCATTTTCTGTCGGGGGGCTTTGCCCCCCTGAACCCCCGACAGGGGGCGTTGCCCCCTTGACCCCTTATGGGGGAGGGCCCCCATACCCCTCCGGCTACTTCAGGAAAACACCCTGCTACTTCAAAACATTTCTACACCCCTGACATGCTCGAAGCTACTTGCCAGATATGAGCCAACTGAAAGCCTCAGTCCTCACTTGAGCGATTAAGGGCCATTATGACACTCCAGTTGACTGTATGGGCCTAGTTTGTTAATATAGGCCCTGTTGTATAAGCCAGTAAAAGTGCTTTATTTTTTACCGAGGACCTGTCTTTACTCCTTGATTTTCTTGTTATGACCCAGCTCTCTGAAAAAAAGTGTCTTCTGCAAAAAAGATACAAGGGTGGAGATTTTGCACTGTAACTCAATATGAAATACAGTTGAATTGCGATACAACAAATATCCACCAGACTAGCCAGAACATCTTAGTGTACCTGCGAGGTATGCTGTTTACATAATAAGTCATAAATCAATCTTTGTTAGACATAGTGTCATAAATATGTCAATATTTTTGTAATTTAGATTAAAACTAAAAGCAGACAAAGGTAGTAGATTTATGAATATTAATTATATTTTAGATAAATAGCAATACAATATCATTTTTTGACACAGGACGGGGTAGTGCAGTTGGTAGAACATCGGTTTCAGATACGAGAGGCCCCGGGTTCGATCCTGTGCCGCGACATACCGAAGTCATTAAAAATGGTAGTGGTATAGCTCCCTTTGCTAACACTCAAGCAAATTTCAGGGTAGTTCCACAATTGGTAGGCCCGGTGTCAGGATAATGTGACAGGGTGTGGTATCATGCCAGGTGTTCATGGCATGCTATACACAGTGAAGGCAGCACTATATCTGCTTCAAGTGGACACTGTCTCCAGATAACTGAAATACTGTTGGTGGGACGATAAACCCAATAAACAAACATGCTATACACAGTGAAGGCAGCACTATATCTGCTTCAAGTGGACACCATGTCCAAATAACTAAAATGCTGTTGGTGGGACAATAAACCCAATAAACTAAGAATTCACCCTTTCAGAAAAGGACAAAGCTGAATGTTGCTTATGTAGCTTAACTTTACATTAACTAGATGTCATGGCGACCTTAAGTTATGCATGCTTTCTGTTAATTGCAAACTTGATTGATGTGTCACTGTAGGTAATATGAGTTTTAATACAAGAGCATTCCTAGAGGTTTGAAAGATGCTACCAAGCGTCTGCATTCCACATTTGCAAAATTGCTATCTAATTAAGTAGATAACATTGATTTTCATTTGACTTAGTGTTGACACCCAATACATTGAGGTTGAAGTATAGTCAAAGTTTTTTTGATAGAATGATATATAGGAAGAGTAAAGGGACTTGAACATTTATCCATCCAAAGTCTGTACATTATATTGCAATCCAAAGTATCACTATTCAAAAGTAGTTAAGGATTTCAGACTCTAATAGTGATGTCTCTGAATCAGGAAATGGTTATTATTTCTAGCAAGTATATATATTATGCTATAACTCACTTATTGGCAAAGTTTAAGTCAAATTTACCACCTGATAAAATTTTTATACATAACTGAAGTTTACTACCATTGATTGCCAGATTGACCAAAAAAGTCCGACCACCATGCCAGACAAAAGTTAGTATGTTTTCCTTAAAAAATAAAATGAATAAACAAAACATGGATCTGTGTGTTGGTTTTTAATAGTACATCACAAATAAATCAACAAAATATTTCCCAGACATAGAATATGTAGTTAAGAACACGATAAATGTTGCAGATCGGCTGTGGATAAGAGGAAAAATGCACAAATGCTAAAAAACATATGTATGATTTTTACTTATTTTACACTGAATAATACTGGTGCAACAAACTTTAAGTACATATAAATTGACTAGGACACCTAATGAATAAAATAGTTTAAAAATTAAGAACTTTACCGCACTGTTAGTGAAAAAAATAAATTTGAAGTTCATCACCCCTCAATTTATTTTCGACTCAATGCTACTGGAAAAGGCCAATGAATTACAATTTTGTCATTTACAAGAATAAAATTAAAAACTGTACATATTTCTTTCTCAATCTGGTAGAGGGATACAGAAATAATTGTCAAAGTGAAAACGTAGAAAGAAAAAAGTTGACAATTCTTGCCCATACCGGGATTCGAACCCACAACCCCCTGTTTTAATATATTTTAACCCAAACTTTGATGCTCTTCAATTGGAGGTGCAGCATTAGAGTCGGAAATCCTTAAATGCACTAATTTGACAGTATTATTACAAAAAAGATGACATACTAGGGATTATTCTAGACAGAATTATTATAATGAAAATGACATACCTAATATTGTCTATACAGATCTGAGAGGTCCTGCCACAGAATGTAAACTGTCACAGCTGTACCCAAGATGTATCAGCAAGACGAAGGTAAAGAATAGAATGTTATTAGTGGTAGGAGTAGGAATGGTGGTGGTAAGAATGGTAGGAGTAGTAATGATAGTGGTGGTAGGAGTGTTAGAAGTAGAAGTGGTGGTAGTAGAAGGAGTGGTAGTAGTAGTAATAATGGTGGAAGTAGAAGGAGTCGTAGAAGTAGAAGTGGTGGTAGTAGAAGGAGTGGTAGAAGTAATAATGATGGTGGTGGTAGAAGGAGTGGTAGAAGTAGTGATGTTGGTGGTGGTAGAAGTCGTAGAAGTGGTGGTAGTAGGAGTGGTAGAAGTAGTAATGATATTGGTGGTAGGAGTCGTAGAAATAGAAGTGGTGTTAGTAGAAGGAGTGGTAGAAGTAACAAGGATGGTGGTGGTAGAAGGAGTCATAGAAGTAGAAGTGGTGGTAGTAGAAGGAGTGGTAGAAGTAATAATGATGGTGGTGGTAGGAGTCGTAGAAGCAGAAGTGGTGGTAGTAGAAGGAGTGGTAGAAGTAATAATGATGTTGGTGGTAGAAGGAGTCGTATAATTAGAAGAGGTGGTAGTAGAAGGAGTCGTAGAAGTAGTAATGATGGTGGTGGTATAAGGAGTGGTAGAAGTACTAAAGATGTTGGTGATAGAAGGAGTGATAGATATAGTAATGATGGTGGTGGTATAAGGAGTGGTAGATGTAGTAATGATGGTGGTGGTATAAGGAGTGGTAGAAGTACTAAAGATGTTGGTGATAGAAGGAGTAGTAGAAGTAATAATGATGGTGGTGGTAGAAGGAACAATAGAAGTAGTAATGATGGTGGTGGTATAAGGAGTGGTAGATGTAGTAATGATGGTGGTAGTAGAAGGAGTGGTAGAAGTATTAATGATGGTGGTGATAAAAGGAGTGATAGATATAGTAATGATGGTGGTGGTAGAAGGAGTGGTAGATATAGTAATGATGTTGGTGGTAGGTGTGATAGTTATAGTAATGATGGTGGTGGTAGAAGGAGCAGTAGAAGTAGTAATGATGGTGGTGGTAGAAGGAGTGGTAGAAGTACTAAAGATGTTGGTGATAGAAGGAGTAGTAGAAGTAATAATGATGGTGGTGGTAGAAGGAACAATAGAAGTAGTAATGATGGTGGTGGTAGAAGGAGTGGTTGATGGAGTGGTAGTCAGGAATGTGTATTGTCTCCCCAAAATCATAAGGTAATATATTGTGATATCCAACTCTCTGCATCAATAACTAGTGGGTTTGTATTGTACTTTAAAACTTTACATTATCTACTGTATATCATATTAAAGAGTTTTTTTTAAACAGGTAACACATTATTTATACGATTAGACACTGTTTATAAGTCTAAATAATATTAGAACTGACACAAGACAAAACATTTTCCAACTGAGCAGATACTGAGTTAGTGAACTGGTAAAGGGAGTGGTAGAATAGATGTGGTGGTAGTAGGAGCATTAGATATAGTGGAGGTGGTAGGAGTGGTAGAAGTAGATGTAGTAATAGTAATGGTGGTAAAAGTTGTACCATGGTGATTATTGGAGTAGATGTAAGGGTGGTAGAAGTAGATATGGTAGAAGGAGCGGTAAAAGTAGTAGTGGTGTCTGTGGTAGGAGTAGAAGTAGATGCAGTGGTGGTGGTAGGAGACCTAGATGTA
>CM017573.1:9470726-9597986 GCA_007844125.1 Sinonovacula constricta
ATGTTCCACCTAGAACACATAGTGTGTGACTATATATACATCATGCATGTATATGTAGGTCATATATTTTTCTGATTTCTGCCTTCACCCCTGTTAGAGTATTACTATTTACAAGTAGTGTTAATGCTATCATTTTATTGTAGCGACTTCCATTGATTGTTAGTGGGCCATCCCTGCATCACAATAGATAGTTTCCATGTGATGTCATCTGCATTGATAGGACAGTTTAAGGCAGCCATTTTTGTGGGCAGAAGCTATTGCAGGCCGAAATCGGGAATGTGTGCTGTATTAAACGCACCACTGTGTTTTTATGTTCAAGTCTATTTTACTGAATTTTATATCAAATTTAACAGCTTTTATAAAGTATTTTAAATAACAAAACTATATTTTAATAGTTTAAAAGGTTAAAGAAATACAACCGAAAATGATACACTGTTCATTTTGTTTTAAGTATGAGCCAATAGTTTTATTTATTTCTGTGTATTTATTCTGTGTGCATTTATCAATTGTAAAAATATTGTATTCTAAAAATATGAATTTCAAGACCTTTCCAATGGTGTATAGATTTTAATTTTTGGACCATTAATGAAGAAATTACAAGAAAAGAAAATTTACCCTTCTATACAATTCATGTGAAAATCCCTTGAAGTTACTATCAAAGATACTGCCAAGATAAGGGATTTTCACTAATGTGGAAACTATCTATATGGAGTTTGTCACCTTTATACAGTTACATATTAAAGCCCCTGGTGCAGCCTTGATGGTTAGGTAAAGCTCTCTTGACTATGCTAAGCGCATATCAGCATCAATCATGACAAGTTACCTGGTATCAACCTTACCTGAAATGTTGTTATTGTGTCAGCTGTGTTTATTGCATACTATTACAGTGAAAGAGGCACTATAACTGCTTCAACATTAATAGATAACTAAAATTTGTGTTATTTAACCAGCAAACAATCTGATGTGTAGAGAGCAATAGTCTTGACACATATTTAGCACAGTCAAGGAGGAATCATCAACATATTGCAGGCTTGTGCTCCATCACATTTAGTGTATACATCTGTGCTCTTGCTCTTTGAGAGGAAAGTTTTGCTGAAAAACTAAAGCAGTTGAGAATTGCAAAATAATATATAAGAAATATATATGAAATATAAAAGTTCTTAAATGTGCTTGTCTTTTGTTGTTTTTAGGACTTGACAACCAGGTCATAAACACTGAACAGAGTGAATTCCGGTGTAAAGGTCTCTTTCACAAGAATGATCAGAAAATGGTAACTATTTTCAACACTTATTCTCATTCTTCAGACAGAAAGAAATGCTAAGTGATTGATACTTTCATGTCAAATTTTTGCTCATTTTTTAATACATGCACTAATTTAAAAATTGTACATGCCTACCAAGTCCCAAATAGGACTTCCAGTTATGTTTTTGAAAGTATTTTATGTCCCTTCAGGGCAGCATGTAGAAGTGACTGCCCATGTGTCCATATGTGGAATGGGAAAGTATAATAGTAGGACACAGGACTACGGAGCAGGTGGTGTCGTGGTTCGAACCTCATCAGGTCACCTTTACTTACCTTGAGTGAGACATTTACCTCGGATTGTTTCATTTCACCCAATTGTACAAATGGGTACATGTGAGGGTTATTCTGGTCTTGCACATGACTTCCAAGCATCCTGCCTCGACTGCTAATATAGGATTTATGAATATACCCAATAACCATACTGAAAGTGTCTCATGCATAATGTTTACAGGTGCAACCATATATAGGCCTAAAACCAAGTTATTGTCTACTCTCAAGTTACTGCTTGTTCAGCCAATGAGAGACATTAATGAATAGTCTCCCTTGAATAATCCCCAAATGCAAGTAGGTCCTTTTATTTGTTTTACTCGGTTTTTATGTTTGTTTTCTATGAAGTGTATGTTGACCTATCTGCCTTTCTTGTGATACCCAGGTTAACCATCATCAATAAACATTTCCATTTTCTTTTTTAAATATCATATCTCTATAAGTATTTAAATTAATTTTAAGGTTATATTCATGCAGAAGAAAGAAATTTCACTGTTTGTAATTGCAGTATCTACAAAAGTGCAGGCGAAAGTCCAAGAATTCAAACTACAAGAACCTATCTACTATTTGGAATACCTCGGATATTTACTACCAAGGGAGACAATTTCCATTTCACTAATGTACCCCATTGTACAGTTTAACCTATGGTCATTGGCTGAATTCCTCAATACTGCACTATATCTGCAATGGGTCAGGGGCAGCTCTTAACAGTGTTATAGGTCTGCTTTAAGACCTTCACATATTCCAGTTATTGCCTGACTGGATTCAAAACCCATGCAATGAGGTGGTCTGATTTTATATGAGTCAAGGTTTATGTATCTACAGGCTTTCTTTTAATTGGCAGTACATTAAACCTTACAATTCCAGTATGGATTATTATATATTACCAACATGAAGTTTTGGGGGCCTTTTATATTACCAATATGAAATTATTTGGCCCTATATATTGCCAAAATGAACTGATTGTGCCTTTTTTCTTACCAACATGAAGTTATTAGGCATAATTCATTACTGACATGAACTTATTGAGCGTTATACACCACCGGCATAAAGTTATTATGTTTTACATACAAGCAGCATGAAGATATTGGGACTTATATATTTCCAGCATGAACTTATTTGTAATTATATGTTACATGAAGTTATTGTATGTGATATATCACAGCTATTAAGCTTTTGGGCCTTATATGTTACAGACGTGAAGTCATTTGGCCTTATATGTAACTGACGTGAAGGCATTGGGCCTTATATGTTACTAACTTGAAGTTGTTGGGCCTTATATGTTACAGACATGAAGGTATTGGGCCTTATATGTTACAGACGAGAAGGTATTGGGCCTTATATGCTACAGACTTGAAGTTGTTGGGCCTTATATGTTACTGACTGATGTGAATACATTGGGCCTTAATTATTACTGACATGAACTTACTAGACCTTATTTATTACTGACAGGAAGTTACTGGACCTTATTTATTACTGACATGAAGTTACTGGACCTTATTTATTACTGACAGGAAGTTACTGGACCTTATTTATTACTGACATGAAGTTACTGGGCCTTATATGTTACTGACTTGAAGGCATTGGGCCTTATATGTTACTGATGTGAATACATTGGGCCTAATTATTACTGACATGAACTTACTAGACCTTATTTATTACTGACAGGAAGTTACTGGACCTTATTTATTACTGAAATGAACTTACTAGACCTTATTTATTACTGACATGAACTTACTGGACCTTATTTATTACTGACATGAAGTTACTGGACCTTATTTATTACTGACATGAAGTTACTGGACCTTATTTATTACTGACAGGAAGTTACTGGACCTTATTTATTACTGACATGAACTTACTGGACCTTATTTATTACTGACATGAAGTAACTGGACCATATTTATTACTGACAGGAAGTTACTGGACCTTATTTATTACTGACATGAAGTTACTAGACCTTATTTATTACTGACATGAATTTACTGGACCTTATTTATTACTGACAGGAAGTAACTGGACCTTATTTATTACTGACAGGAACTTACTGGACCTTATTTATTACTGACAGGAAGTAACTGGACCTTATTTATTACTGACAGGAACTTACTGGACCTTATTTATTACTGACAGGAAGTAACTGGACCTTATTTATTACTGACATGAATTTACTGGACCTTATTTATTACTGACAGGAAGTTACTGGACCTTATTTATTACTGACATGAACTTACTGGACCTTATTTATTACTGACAGGAACTTACTGGACCTTATTTATTACTGACATGAAGTTACTGGACCATATTTATTACTGACATGAACTTACTGGACCTTATTTATTACTGCCATGAAGTTACTGGACCTTATTTATTACTGACAGGAAGTAACTGGACCTTATTTATTACTGACAGGAACTTACTGGACCTTATTTATTACTGACAGGAAGTAACTGGACCTTATTTTTACTGACATGAATTTACTGGACCTTATTTATTACTGACATGAATTTACTGGACCTTATTTATTACTGACAGGAAGTAACTGGACCTTATTTATTACTGACATGAATTTACTGGACCTTATTTATTACTGACATGAATTTACTGGACCTTATTTATTACTGACAGGAAGTAACTGGACCTTATTTATTACTGACAGGAACTTACTGGACCATATTTATTACTGACAGGAAGTTACTGGACCATATTTATTACTGACAGGAAGTTACTGGACCATATTTATTACTGACATGAAGTTACTGGACCTTATGTATTACTGACATGAAGTTACTGGACCTTATTTATTACTGACATGAAGTTACTGGACCTTATTTATTACTGACATGAACTTACTGGACCTTATTTATTACTGACATGAACTTACTGGACCTTATTTATTACTGACATGAAGTTACTGGACCTTATGTATTACTGACATGAAGTTACTGAACCTAATTTATTACTGACATGAACTTTGAATTGGGTCTTATTTATATCTAACATGAACTTAATGGGCGATATATACTAACAGCATGAAGTTGTGGGACCTTTTATATTACTGAATGGGCCTTATATCTTGCCAACATGAAGTTATTTGGATTTACATGTTATCGACTTATATGTTATATTGGGCCTTATATGTAAGAGATATGAAGTTGTTGGGCCTTATATTACCAGTATCACCTGGCAGGATGCATGGCCCTTGCTTTATGTAGATTACATAACTAATCCAGATCAAAGGATACCAACTTCCTTCTAATGTCTGGACCAAGTAAATATGGTCACAGCTAAAATCTACCTTTAATGGCATTGATGTAACAAAGCCAGAGTTAATCCCTACAAGGGGTAATTAGAGTTTAGTGCCATGCTGAGTGTCAAGCTGGAGTATGAGAGACTTATGAAGCAGGGTGTGATTGAAGAATGATTGAATGTATGAACCAATGGATGAGAGAGATTAATTAATAATGGGGTCCTACCGATATCCACAGTTATCTCCCTTGCGAAGTCAGTTTAGAGTGATTTCCCTTTGACATTGGGTAGTTCCGGTTTGTTGAGAAAAACGACGATCAGATAAAATATCGAGATTTATCCCTGTGTTCTTAAAGGAATTTCAACGTTCGCTCTATATTCAACGTAGAAAACGGATGCAGAACAGCCGTACAGCCTAAGCTAAGAAGGAAATTATGTATGATAGAGTAAAACTGTTAAAGTCGGAAAGGTTTCTCAAGAAACTGTATGGGTGGGGTAAAATAATTAGTACTTAATCTTGACAGATCGCCCCGTAATACTGGCGTGTTGCGATTAATTTCGCTATTTTTGTTATCTTTTTCCGTCATTGATGAGCTGCAGATAATTTGTGTAAGCTTTTAATGTACATGTGCTGGAAGTGAAGTGGTAATTGGAGCAATTCGAATATAGTAATGCATTTTTATACTAGTCATAACTGAAATTAAATGAGTGGCATGTAGGGAGTTGGCATCTTATGCAACCTATTTTGGTGTGTGTATTTTTTGCTCTTTTATCCTATTTTCGTTAACTCATTGAGCCCTACAGCCATCCCCTAGAGGCATTTCTCCAGTCATCCCCTACCCCTGGTGGGGGTCTTATCTGCCCCTCATGCCTAGTGACACATCTGGTGTGGATTACCGGTCAGTGTAAGATATTGGGGGTGGGTGTATACACAACACAATAAACATGTCATTTTAGATATACTCTAAAAGTTTATTTTCACATACTTGCAGCACAGAAAGTGCTTTACACAACCGTGTAATTTTTAACACTGTAAGAAAAGAAATAATTCAGAAAAGAAAGACAATGACTGAAATCTGAAGAACAAGTAAGATTAATAATATCAAATTAACACATTTCAAATGATTAAATTAAGATATAATTGACCTCATCAAGTTTTCTTATGTTTATAACGTAAATAACACTGCTTTATTTAAAAAAAATATATAATGAGTAACTTTAAAACAGTCGGCCGTCTTTGATTGAAAGTTGCGATTTACCGGTAGTTTGAAAAAATAACGCTCTTAAACTTCATATTTGATTGAAAACTTCCGCTATTTCCAAGCGTTAGCTTTTGTCTTTTGATCTGTTGATATTTGCAATTATATTATAATTGGATCTGACGCAGGTTATTCCACATATCCGCCGATACATGTGCGTATAAATAGGAATTTTAAAGCTACATGTAACCGTAAGGCACATCGCCGTTTTTCTTTATCTCGACATAATTAATTCATTGTGTTTACATCCGGGCTACATGAAATTCCAATACATATATTTCAGGCCATAAAAACCTTACATGTGACCACGCTTTTTCCTAATCCACAGCTATTTTCAACATAAAATCGGCGTACTTTCAATATAGGTTACTGTATATAACCGAAACCGGAACTACCCAAAGAAGCGCCACCTCGTCCAAGGGAGGTAAATATGTAGCGAAATCAGGGATAACTCCGTATATCGGTAGGACCCCATTATGTTAATTGGTAGAATGTGAGAAGTGGGTGTGGCTGAATAGAGAAGGAAAATGTAAGATTTAGGCAGAGAGATGAGTTATCAAAGGCAGAAGAGGAGAGAGATGCAGAGAGGAGGGATGAGACAAGACATGGAGGAAAAGTTATAACTTAAGACATGAATGAATGATGGAAGGAAAGAAAGTGAAGATTAGAAGAGCAAGTACGGAACTGTATGGAAATAAGAACATTAAGCCAAGCGAGTTGCTGAACAAATAAAAGATAATTGAAAGTGCAAAGTTTGGATTCTGTGATCACTACTACATTCCCCCATGCAAAACACTTCATCGCAACACCGCCGGGTGACACCAGCATGAAGTTATTGGGCCTTATTTAGTACCCAAATGAAGTTATTTGGCCTTACATATTCCCTACATGAACTACTTGGGCCTTATAAATTGCCAGCTTTAACTTATTGGGCCTTTTATATTACCAACATGTTATTGGTCCTTATATAATACTGGCAGAAACTTGGAGCATTGTATAATACTGATAAATATTATATATTTATATTATATTTATAATATATATATTAAATTAATTTTTATATTTATAATAAATTAATTGGGCCATATATATTACCAACATGAAGTTATTTGGATTTACAGGTTATCAACTTTGACATTTTTTGGCCATATATGTAAGAGACATGAAGTATGAGCTTATTGTGCCTTTAATATTAACGACGTGAAGTTATTGGGCCTTAAATGTTATTGTCTGAAAATTACTAGGCCTTATATATTACCGACATGAAGTTTTTGGGTGTTTCATACAACCTACATGAACATATTTGGTTTATATGTTATCAACATGAAGTTATTAGGCCTTTTATATTACAAACATTACCAATAAGAAATTATTTGGCCTTATTTATTTATTATTAATTATTTGGCCCTATATATTACCAACACGAAGTTATAAGGCCTTATAAATTAATGGGATAAAGTTATAAAACCTTATATATTACCAACATGAAGTTATAAGGCCTTATATATTAATGGCATGAAGCTATAAAACCTTATATATTACCAACATGAAGTTATAAGACCTTGTATATTACCAACATAAAGTTATAAGACCTTATATATTACCTACATGAAGTTATAAAACATTATGTATTACCAACATGAAGTTATAAGACCTTATATATTAATGGCATGAAGCTATAAAACCTTATATATTACCAACGTGAAGTTATAAGACCTTGTATATTACCAACATGAAGTTATAAGACCTTATATATTACTAACACGAAGCTATAAAACCTTATATATTACCAACATGAAGTTATAAGACCTTGTATATTACCAACATAAAGTTATAAGACCTTATATATTGCAACACAAAGTTATAAGACCTTATTTATTACCAACATGAAGTTATAAGACCTTACATATTACCAACATGAAGTTATAAGACCTTACATATTACCAACATGAAGTTATAAGACCTTATATATTACCAACATGAAGTTATAAGGCCTTATATATTACCAACATGAAGTTATAAGACCTTATATATTACCAACATGAAGTTATAAGGCCTTATATATTACCAACATGAAGTTATAAGGCCTTATATATTACCAACATGAAGTTATAAGACCTTATATATTACTAACACGAAGCTATAAAACCTTATATATTACCAACATGAAGTTATAAGACCTTGTATATTACCAACATAAAGTTATAAGACCTTATATATTGCAACACAAAGTTATAAGACCTTATTTATTACCAACATGAAGTTATAAGACCTTACATATTACCAACATGAAGTTATAAGACCTTACATATTACCAACATGAAGTTATAAGACCTTATATATTACCAACATGAAGTTATAAGGCCTTATATATTACCAACATGAAGTTATAAGACCTTATATATTACCAACATGAAGTTATAAGACCTTATATATTACCAACATGAAGTTATAAGGCCTTATATATTACCAACATGAAGTTATAAGACCTTATATATTACCAACATGAAGTTATAAGGCCTTATATATTACCAACATGAAGTTATAAGACCTTATATATTACCAACATGAAGTTATAAGACCTTATATATTACCAACATGAAGTTATAAGGCCTTATATTTTGCAACATGAAGTTATAATGCCTTATTTATTACCAATATGAAGTAGTTATAAGGCCTTATATATTACCGACATGAACTACTCAGGCCTTATATATTACAGACATGAACTACTCAGGCCTTATATATTACCGACATGAACTATTGCGGCCTTATATATTACCAACATGAACTACTCAGGCCTTATATATTACCGACATGAACTACTCAGGACTTATATATTACCGACATGAACTTCTTTGGCCTTATATATTACCGACATGAACTACTTCGGCCTTTTATATTACCAATATGAACTACTCAGGCCTTATATATTACCAACATGAACTACTCAGGCCTTATATATAACCGACATGAACTACTCAGGCCTAATATATTACCGACATGAACTACTCAGGCCTTATATATTACCGACATGATTTTATTGAGCCTTTTATAGTAACGACATGTTATTGGGCCTTATATATTACTGTCCTTTGGGGTTTTATATGTTACCGACTAGAAGTTATTTGTCATTATATGCTATCGACTTAAGATATTTGGCCTGATAAGTTACAAACATGCAGTTATTGGGCCTTATATGTTTAGCAAATATCAATCAATGTTGTGTGCAATTTATAAGCAATTCAAACAGGGGCGCCTGTGGTGTAGTGGTAGAGTCGCCTAATTTGTAACTTCTCTGACTGCTTAGCCTCTCACTGCGTGGGTTTGAGTTCTGTTCTGGGCGAAGGACTTAATGTGGGAAGGTCTTCCAGCTGACTTGTGGTGCGTCGGCGGTTCTACACGGACATGTGTCTGGAGTATTCCTCCACCAAAAAGCTGGACATTGCTATAATGATCGTAATTGGTTGCTGCAATGTATTTCAAAAACAAACAAAACAGTATAAGGAATTCATCCTAGACTCCAGTGTGAAGAAGCTATTATTATCAAATTGTAAACTAGACACACATTGAAAGTATATACCCAGCCCCCCCCCCCCCCCCCCCCCCCCCCCACACACACACACACACACACACACACTCCCCACTGACATATAATTGACATAGTATGAACATTTTACATTACCAGCCAGGGACTTTCCATTCCATATATACATGCACAACAGGAGGAATAGTTTAGTGGGCGATCCCCGGGGACATGATTATGGGTGAGATTCATAAGCATTTTTATCTCATAATACTGGGTTTTCTCAATTAATAAAAGTATGTGAATTCACAAGCATTATAGTTCACTCTCTCTAAGGGCGAAACTATTAAATTAAATGTCTGTATATCCTTTTTAAGTAGGTACCTGAAATTAAGTACAACAGGCGGAATGATTTATGGCATTCCAAGTAGATCCACTGTAGCATAATGCTAGTTGTGCATTCATGAGCTGTCTACTTGCCGTACTTGCACTCAAAGGTTACAATGGCTATAAATATATATCGCCTTTAAGTACTATGTCTCCTTTAACTTCCATAAATCATCAACTGTACCTTGCTGTACAACACATTAAACTAATGATAAGGTAAAAGATATCATCAGCAAACATAATACATGTTGCTGGATACATAAAATACCACAATAGCTGTCTAGACATAGGTTAGCGCCAAACTTGAACATCGTCTGTTGTCTGGATTAACTTGCATAAATATAACATACTATTATTTACTGACCTAAAACATCTTGCTCTTATTTTTATCATCTGCTTTCTAGCAAGCATAAACTATTTACAAATATAAATTGATACTATTATTTACCGACCTAAAACATCTTGCTCTTATTTTTATCATCTGCTTTCTAGCAAGCATAAACTATTTACAAATATAAATTAATACTATTATTTACCGACCTAAAAAATCTTGCTCTTATTTTTATCTGCTTTCTAGCAAGCATAAATTATTTACAACTATAAATTAATTCCCTTTATCAACAAAAATTGTTAGCAAAGTAACTGAAGATTTTTTCTCAACGGTTCAGCAAAAATGCGATTAACATTGACTCATGACGAACAAAACATTCTTTTTTTTCGTTTTACTGCCATATTTGGTATTAAACTGCAACCAAAAAAAGGATTAATTCAAACAATAAAAATTAAAAAACAATGAAGTGAAATTAATTAACATATGTATTGGGTCACCGAAAATCCACAATATTTTAAAGCCTCTTGTCTATGATTTCCATTGATGTTGTCCGCTCATGTTTATACGCCCACCAAACTGCAAGCAACCTAGAACACTGCATGCTCGCCCCAGTTCAATTAACAAATCCAGTATCAACCAATGAAATGAATATATCATATTAATTAAGTCACATGATTGCTATATGCATGTTTGTTTTAGAAAAAACTATTGGATAGTATCTTTGGCTA
The DNA here is from genome assembly GCA_007844125.1 of Sinonovacula constricta. Lineage (NCBI taxonomy): Eukaryota > Metazoa > Mollusca > Bivalvia > Cardiida > Solecurtidae > Sinonovacula > Sinonovacula constricta. The sequence goes on from CM017573.1 coordinate 9,481,776, forward strand.
TATAATAATTTTAATTATTACTCGCCAATATTTAACAAATAATACATGGCCTTGAGGGCAATATGCAAGTTTACGGACTGGTTGGTCAGACCGAGAAATGAATATGGCCCGAAGCGCAGCTGAGGGCCATATACCTTCCGAGGTCTGACCAACCAGTCCGTAAACTTGCATATTGCCCTCAGGGCCATGTTTTATTTGTTATATTATACCGAATCTTAATCCTTTTATCCCTTTTGTTGCTTTTATGTTTAGTATAATTTGCTTTCAAATAATAATTGTATTTGTTCAGTGTGTGAAATATCTCAAACCCTAGTCGTTTTTTTCATTATTTTCAAGCGATGCAGCAAAAAAAACATTCTCTTCTTTTAATATTCCATTTTTATTGTTCAAATTAAATAGTAAATGTTACTAGACAAAAGACCCGGACTTTAAGAATTTCGTTCGTGTAGGTTTCAAAGGAAGAATCGTGGCCTTTTTCTGCTAGATATGTTCGAAAGAGCTTCAGTTTTGTCGCGTTTTTGGTGTTTTTTTAATCCATTAGATTCGCTGAGTTTAACTAAATCTGTCTCCGATAAAGAGGTGAATCACTTAGCCATTTTGACAATATCGTCGTGAAAGTCGCGTTTAAACAGTAAAACAAACTGGATGACGTCATAAACAGTCTGTATAAGAATTATGGACTGGGTAGCAGGTCAATATGCGATTTATGGACTGGATGACGTCATATTAAATATAGAAGGGCGTATGCAAATGAGGTATAATATATACATATATTGACTGAATCAAAAAGTGCATATCCACCGGACCTGGTAGCACAATCGGTAGAGCGTCAGCTCCAGGTACGGGAGGCCCCGGGTTCAATGCCGGGCCGCGACATACCAAAGTCGTTAAAAATGGTAGTGCTAACGCTCAAGCCAATATAAGGGTAGTTCCACGACTGGTTGGCCCTGTGTCAGGATAATGTGACTGGGTGTGGTATCATGCCAGGTGTTCACAGCATGCTATATACAGTGAAGGCAGCACTATAACTGCTTCAAGTAGACACCGTCTCCAGATAACTGAAATACTGTTGGTGGGACGATAAACCCAATAAACAAACATGCTATACACAGTGAAGGCTGCACTATATCTGCTTCAAGTGGACACTGTCTCCAGATAACTGAAATACTGTTGGTGGGACAATAAACCCAATAAACAAACACGCTATACACTGTGAAGGCAGCACTTTATCTGCTTCAAGTGGACACTGTCTCCAGATAACTGAAATACTGTTGGTGGGACAATAAACCCAATAAACAAACACGCTATACACTGTGAAGGCAGCACTTTATCTGCTTCAAGTGGACACTGTCTCCAGATAACTGAAATACTGTTGGTGGGACAATAAACCCAATAAACAAACACGCTATACACTGTGAAGGCAGCACTTTATCTGCTTCAAGTGGACACTGTCTCCAGATAACTGAAATACTGTTGGTGGGACAATAAACCCAATAAACAAACAAACAAAAAGAGCATATCCAGATCAAGCAAAATTGCATATACTGAATCCATTACAAATGAAACCAGGCGCGTTTCTGCCTTTACGCACGTACGTAACCTCCGTTCGAAAAATCAAAAATCTAAAAGTACCAAAAAACACTAAGTAAGTCAATGCCTAACCCGGGTTAGGAATGATATATTTTATTTCCATAGTTTCTATGTTATAAAATCTTATTACCACAACAATCAAGTTGAAAACTCTTAAAATGATTAAACTTATACACGTCAGGATGTTAGTTTTCATATTTTGCGTTAAGTTCCTCGCATGTCCGCATTTTACCTGTTATTCATTAAAAAAGAACCGAATATATTCAAAAGTATTACTACAAAGGTTATTTCCCTTGTAATTGTGCGTAACCTCAAAAACGATCCAGATATGCTTCTGAATGAAACATACTGATATATACAAATACTTTACATGAAATTAGGGTTACGTCATGACAATATTAATATTTATAAATTATGTACAATAATAATGTCAATGCAAGCATTTGGCTGGATCCTAAGACAAAACACAAACAAATACTATTCTTTTGGACTTTTTGGCTTGATGAACATCTATCAAACTTAATAACAGAAGATCCAGAACCTACCTCTTAAATAAACTTAAAATACTTAACCACCAATGTCATGAAAAGGGTCACAAGATCAAATGTGTGTCCAGCAAATGAAGGTATCTGGCAACGAGCGCACCGCTGCGGCAGCCAAAGTGGACCTCAGCAACACAGATGTGACTTGCCATCTTGGTTTCTGAAATCTGCTCCGTAACTAAATCATATAAAGAAATGTTGACACAAAACAGTAGTAGAGAATAGTATTCTAGAACATGTAATATTAACAGTGATGAGTCACTTTACTGCCGCAGTGTAGGATTCATCAGGCAGAAAAGAATTCGTTTGAAGTATTCACATCCATTAGCTTTCCCCTAAACCCACAAAATCTCTTTATTTCCACATAAGAAACTAGAAAATATTTTTGTGGATTTAGCAACTACATTTAAAACTGTGACATGCTGGTAAAATTATAATTAATGTAACAATAAACTATGGTCCTATATAAAGTAAAAGTTGAACAGATGGGCAACTTGCTGAGCCTCAATTAAATGAAATTCAATTAAACGAAGTTGACAGGTGTGTATTTAGACAGGTCCACACCAGAATCGAGCTGATAAGTCAGTTAAGAATCGCACCTGCATGGACCCAACGCCTACACTACCAGTCGACTACAAACTTTATATGTTTGTGTTTTAAATCTCTGTAGAATCATGTTTTGATCTATTTAAATTAGAAAACATCAATTTGTATTAGAGACAAGATATAGCTTAACATTAATCCATTCAGTTGAACCTGTTAGTGTAACACAGAGTAGAGAAACCCAACTGTATTTTCTATAGAAAATACATATGCCATATAAATATAAACCAATGCTACAACAGTTATAAACAGATAGCATTTATAAATGTTCTACTTACCTTCTTAGAACCTATCCTCAAATCATTTAAGTCTTACACTTTAATATAGGGGTCTCGTGGCCGAAGTCACTTCTGCAGAATCTAGCCAGAGTCGAAGCATTATGCATAGTGTATATATGGGACGAGTTGTCCAATATTGGGGCGACTTTTACCTGGTGTGAGTTCGTTTGGCGCAAGTTGTCCAGTAACCTCTGGATCAGCCCCTGGCCAAGGCCAGAGGGTCTTGGGCTTGGACCGGGGGAAGTTGGGCGGACTTGTCTCTGCAGATCCCCTCCATAATTAAGTGCACATGCGTATGTGGATATGCGAGTGTCCTGCTCACCTTGTATTCATTCTACTAATAACTTCTATATTTTATATTTTCTCTGTGATTCATTTTTTTTTAAGACTTATGCCTGGCTACTCAGATCAGCCATTCGGGCCTTCATTCAGGGGTGGATGGAAGTCGGGAGAGATTTTCTCACTTTGGGAGACCCAGTAAAACTCACAGGGGTGCCAATTCAATTCTTGGCAGATTCTGATCGCAGACTCAAACCCCAATGGACCCTCCCCTACCATCTAACAATACACAAAATATAGCAAATGACAGTATATGACCCTAAAACCCAGGAGAATACTTGACCCGAATGAATTGTGTAATTAATTACCTGATATTCTATTAAAAAAAAAAAAAAGAAAAAAATCCAACGCTTTCATTAAGAATAAAATCCAAAATTCAGAATGTCTTTTTACAGCCTACTTCAAGATGACACTCAACTTCTAATTCCTCACACCAATATTTTTCTTGGATCTCCTTCCTATGTAATTGAAAATGGCCTTCTTTAGTGGTTCCTCCCACACACACACAAATAACACCATGCTATGAGATCACAGCTGGACACTTGGTTAATTTATTTTAAACAGATGGGTCATAGTGGAAGAGGTCATCGTAAAACAATTCCTCATACTTGGTGCACGTGGGTTTACTGCATTGCCATTGGTCATTAACGCTCTTATCCCCACTATTTTCCTGGTACCACTGCAGCCTGAGGCTGTGTCCAGCTGGCTAGACACACACCACCCCCACTTCCTTCACTGCCATTGGTCAATAACCCTCTTATACTCACTATTTTCCTGGTACCACTGCAGCCTGAGGCTGTGTCCAGCTGGCTAGACCCACACCACCCCCACTACCTTACTCCAACTCATTGACCTGCCTCTGTGATCACAGTGTGAAGCCACATCAGGCTGCATTCCAAGCGAAAGGTGAAAGGCGTGTGTGAACAAAACCATTCCACAACGCTAAAGGCCACAGTTATGGCCCAGTCTTCACCAAACTTGGCCAGAATGTTTGCCTACATGAAATCTTTTACGAGTCTGGAACTGGATCACATTGGATCAAATGTAAGCCACTAGGTCAAATCCTATAAAATGTTGCGGTCACCCCAAAGGCCACACTAATGACCCAATATTCACCAAAGATTTCGAAAGTAAAAACTCTTAAATACTTGATGCCAGATTTGTGGGAACAAAACCTGTGTCTTCAGGTGAGCGATTAAGGACCATCATGACTCTTGTTTTACCGTGTACACACAAAATATTATAATTCTGTGTAATTGAAATATTTATAATAAATTGTGTTAATGTTTCATAATTACAGCTACTTGGCATGCAGCCTCTGGATTCCTCCATGTGCAATTGAAAGGATGTGCCTTTCATTGGACTCGGGCCATTTGGACAAAAGTAAGTTTTTTATAATCATTTATAAATATTAATGACAAAACAATCGGAACGTTTTTTCCAGCCAACTTCAAAGTAGCGATAAGAAAGTCTCCATAATGTTGCATGTATTATTTACATACAATGCAGTGTTTGTTGTGCATTATCAGGAATGACAAGTGGATAAATTAACACTGTTAAGTGTTATTATAATTATTTTTATACTAATACAGCTAATTCGAAATTTTTTCGCATCATAGGTACGTGCCTTTGGACTAAAGGAGACCTATATGAAGTGGTAGGCAAGGTACTGTTTCATTAAGGCAATCTTCAGACTGCTGTTGTTGCCCCTTACCTTTATCAGAGCGGCCTTCCAGTAGCTGTTGCCAACTGAGACCATGTGCTGTTGGAATATCATTGCCACCAATTGGTTGACAGTAGAGTGTTCAACGTTCGGGAGTTGTTGATTTACTTACAAGAAGTCCGGACAAGCAGGATCTGGAAGGTAATACTTTAAAGTATCATTTGCTGCAATAAAGATGTTGAAAAAATTGTCTTAATCACTTTTAGATGTTTAGTATCATATTTATGATTGTACTGATTACATATTGACACTATTTTTTTATTTTATTGGAATCCAACATTATACAGTATTTACAAAGGCAATGAAACAAACCTTGACAAGATGTGGCCTCATAATGGCCAATCATATATATCGGGCCTTTTTCATGCCTTTTGGGGGGTCGAAATTCAGCCCCATTCCCCTAATGAAAACGTATATATTTTTCCCCAATTTCCTCTCAAAGTTCTCCCATCAAAAATTTGATTTTTGCATTACAATCTACATGCACAACAGGCAAGACATTGTCATGTAATATAACATGATAAGTGAAAAACATGGTGGCCTGTAGAGTCAGGCAAGAGAGATTGTGTTTTTGTTTATATTTTTTGTCATTACTAAAATGCGCCCTATCTGAAAATTTTCCCCTCATGAATGGACCCATCCAACTTCCCCACAAAACCCTAAAAAGGGTAGTATATTATTAAGATATTTCTGAGTCTAGTCTACTCGGTTTATATGTAACAAATTCCCATTGATATAGGATTTTAATAAGTTAATGCTTTGAGTACCTGACTCCGACAGCTTATGTCATGCCTGGTTTAGTTAATTTTTTGGAAGGGATCATGAAATTTTATAACACCCTTCATGATCTTTTACTCTTATCTTAACTTAGTCGCTTCTTCCCATTTTCCAGGTTACCACGCCCATCTAAACAAGAAGGCCAGAGGAGTGTCACTGGGCGTGTACCGCCTGATCCCATTCCTGAGGAGACCGGCCGCAATAGCTCAAGTGGTAGAGCATCAGCTTGCGGATTGGGAGGTTGTAGGTTCAAACCCCGGCCAGGTCAAACCAAAGACTTTAAAGTTGGTGGTAGTGGATTCCCTCCAAATGTTTGGGGCTAAGGGGACAGCATTACGCCTGACTTGTCGGCGTCAGTATAATGGAGCGGCTGGGTTCAGTCCCTGGGCACCTCATAAGTGGCCCTGTGCTATATTCCTGCATAATATCGGCAAAAATGCCAGCAAATCCAATCCCATCTCTTCCTGAGGAATGAGGCAGAGCTAACCAGTATGGCAGTGAAGACAGGGTCCTTCATATGGTGGATCTTTGCCCATCTGTGGAAATTTGCCATCCTGGCACTGTGGGACAGACTGGATTCCAAATAGCTGAAAAGTTTCTGCATTTTGGTAAAAGATCGTATGGGCTACACATTTAAATTGTTCATCAGTACCACAAAACAACCATGAGTGTTAAAAATATGTTTACTAAATCTCGATGATTAAGAATTGTTAAAAATGAATATAAATTGCTTAAGACAAGTAGTATCATACTTAAAGATTTATATAACCTGCCAGTTGAAGACTGTTATAGGTGTAAAGAAATTGGACTTTTCAGTTAAATGGCTTACTTTTTAAAAATGATTATGGATGTTTATGTGAAAATCCTTACTGCATTCAGTAGAGAGAATTCATAGAATTTTTCATGGTTGTTTTGTGCAGGAATGGACTATTGACATAAACTCAAGTATTACTTGCATGATTGTATAACAGGTCTTATTTGTATAAATAAAAAAACAATTGTGTATGAACATTTTACCCAACAATTTGTGATAATCAAGTTAAGCATTATTTCTCATAATCATGCTATACATACTGGGTGGTTTGTTTGTTTGTTTATTGGGTTTATCGCCCCACCAACAGAAATTGTATGCCCCCAAAGGCGGGCATATAGTAGTCAAACCTTCTGTATATCTGTCTGTCCGTCTGTCTGACATTTATGTCCGCTAAATAACTCCATCATTCCAGCATGGGTTTTAAAAAAAACTTTAGCAGAAATGTCAAACAAATAAAGATGACGTGTCGCACACAAGACCCAGTTTGGTTACTCGAAGGTTAAGGTCAGACAGGTCAAAAGTCATAATCCAAAGAAGTGCACTGATGGTCGTAGCGAACACGACCACCAGTGCACTACCAGGAAGTATGACTTTTTATCTGATGTATTTTTTGCCTATAGAAAACAAATGATAGGAGTTAAACAATTCAATATCGTTATATGTATAAATCTTATGCTATTGTCTTTTTAATAAATGAAATGGCTTCATGACAATTACAAAATTTTCTTTACTGGACATGACTTCGAGGGCATATATCTGTTTACAATGACATTTCTTGTTTTATCTGGAGACTGTCTACTTGAAGCAGATATAGTGCTTCTTTCTCTGTGTGTAACATGCCGTCAACATGTGGCATGATACCACACCCAGTCACATTATCATGACACCAGGCCAACAAGTCTTGGAACTACCCTTATATTTGCTTGAGTGTTGGCAAGGGAGCTATACCACTACTATTTTTAACGACATTGGTATGTCGCGGCCCGGGATCGAACGCGGGGTCTCTCGTACATGGAACCGATTGTACTACCAGGTCCAGTCATATTAGATGGTAGTCAAACAATGTGACTTCACTAAAATAGGATTGTAAGGCCCTGATGAAGAAAGCTCATGACGATGTTGACATTTATGTAACCAGGGTGTGTTTGTTTGTTATTGTGTTGTATTTTGTCCGCATGTTTCATTATGTCATTTATTTTTGTATTTAAATGTATTATCTATTTTATACTTGATATTAAATATTAGTTTTATTACTTTCAGGTAAATTTGTTAACCCTTTAATGAAAAACCTACATCAACCAAGAACAACTTTTTGTTCTAATGGTGACATTCATTACATATAAGATCTGAAAATACAGAATAATACCAGAATATAGAATGAGATCAAAGATACAGTATATGTTTATATGTTAAAGTGACATATAAGACACCAATAGATGGTATAAACAAAAATAGTCTATGTTTATATGTGTAAGTTATCTTTAAGACATCAATAGAATGAACAATCATAATGTAAACATAAACTTTCTTGTCATCCCAAAACAATAAATCCATACTTGATTTGGCATTAAGGAGGTTAGAAACGGCAATAATAATAACCTTTCATTTGACGTGCTAACTATTAGACAAAAAAAATATTTTCATTAACATCTCTGTAAACCATTGTTATCTGAACAGATCTCGCAAAATGTTGTCTCTAGAAGTCCTACACCTGTCTGAAAAGTGAACCATAATGCCACAATCTTCATTACAAACATGTATTTCCTATCTGAACCAAACTGCACAATTAGCTTTTTATAAACTAAGACAACCATGTGACCACTTACATTTTAGCTCATGCACAGCATCCGCTGTGATGTAGCTGAAATCCCAATTATTCTTATTTATAGATTTTGAAAAGATTGAAAATATCACGTGTTAATTGAGTTTAACTTCCCTTAAATTGAGATACTGTTGAAAATCGTCCTAGCTCAGACTGAAGTATGATTTTTATCCTGCAGAAATTATGCATAATTACCCCCCAAACAGATGTCTGATATTGTTGCATATACATGTATAACCTTAATCTTAGTGATCATGATTAAATATTGCAATGAGACATTAATGAATAGTCTCCCCTGAATAATGCCTAAATGCAAGTAGGTCCTTTCAATTGTTTTACTTGGTTTTTATGCTTGTGTTCTTTGGAGTGTATGTTGACTTTTCTGCCTTTCTTATGATACCCAGGTTAAATATCATCAATAAACATGTCAATTTTCTTTTTTACAGAACATAACTCTATAAGTATTTAAATTAATTTTAAGTGTATATTTATGCAAAAGTAAGAAATTCACTGTTTGTTGTCGCAATATCTACAAAAGAACAGGCGATAAAGTCCAAGAATTTCAACTACAAGGACCTACCTACTGGAATACCTCGGATATTAACTAACAAGGGAGACAATTTCCATTTCGCCAATGTACACCATTAGTCTGCAGTGGTTAGCTCCCTTGCTTAAATTGACAAAAAAATCAAAGTATGAAAGGAGAAGTTTACAGACATTAAAAACAAATCTTTAATGACAATAAATGATTTACAAGCATTTGTGATATCATGGAAGTTGAAATTGTATTCATTAAATTTTGTCCTAGTTGTATTCAGATATAAGAAACATGTTAATTAAGAAGTACTATAGAGTCAAACTAAGAATGTTTTAATTTGTACAGTTACTGCTGTCTGATAATAAAAAATATGCTTTAAAAAGTTCAGCTTGTATTGTAAACATGAATTAGAAAAAAAAAATCAACAGTTTTCAATGTTTTAGTAATGTAATAAAAAGCATACCTTTATAATAGAAAAATATCTTTCTTGAAGGCTTAGACAAGATGTTAAGTCTTCCCCTGAAATAAAAAAAATATACCACAAAGAATTTTGTTCAAAAAATAATTTGACTATTTTCTAGTCACAAATTGTTTCTTATAAATGTGTATCAACATATTTCTCTGATATATGAACAAAATTATTGATTATATTATTTGTAAATATTTAGTATATATGTTAACCGGGAAAGGGATGTATGCCTTGGTTTATTATATTCTTTGTACTTTTAAACGAAAGAAATGTGTGTGTAAATATTGTGTAAATGTGTAAAATATCACTTATTTTGTGATTAACGATAATTTTTCACTTTGTGATATTAGGAATCTTATCTGTAAATAAGTCAAAGTCTTCTTTGTGTGAATGGGTCCTTCATCTTTTGCTTGTTTTGTCTTTTGAAATACATGACAGCGACCATTTATGATCATTATAGCAACATCCAGGTTTTTGGTGGAGGAATAACAACAAATGTCTAGGTAGAAAAAAAGGGCACACCACAAGTCAGCTGGAAGGCCTCACATTAAGTCCCTCGCTCCGAACGGGACTGGAACCCACGCGGTGAGAGGCTTAGCAGTCAGAGGAGTTACAAACCAGCGACTCTACCACTACGGCTACGCCTTGGGCGCCCCACTCATCTTTTGCATTTAGTCCTTAAAGGCATCTCGAAAGGAATGTGGTATCCCACTGAGCCAGGCCCCCACATGCTATGACCAGACCTGCTAATTGCTGGTCATCACTGCAGGGAGTCTTTAGCCAACATAGTACTAATCTGTCACAGTAATACCTCTGATGGATTAATGCAAAACTAAATTACCTGCTAGTATGGATGTGAGACAGTAGGCTACTTTTACACAAAGCCACAAACATTATTGTTAGTGATAATGTGGGTTGTTTACTATATGATTCCTTACAAATTCTTTATTGCATTAATTACTAGATGTCAATTTCGTAACTGCAAGATTATGTATTTATTTCATAGCTAAATATTTAATTTTGAAAATACATGAGATACAAGTTTTAGTATTCAAAATGACTTAAAATGAGTCTGAAGGACATTATTCTGACAATGAATGACTTTTTAAATTGCTTTTGTTAGAAACGTTTCGTTACATTTTACAAATCAAATTAAAATATAACTTTAAATATATATTAGAACTAAAAGAATGAAAGAAATAACAAAATGTCCAAGAAATAACAAAATCAACCAACAAAGTAAGAAAGAAAACAAATAAAGATATGTATATATATATATATATATATATATATATATATATATATATATATATATATATATATATATATATATATATATGATTGCGTAATTAGTATATTCACAACTGTTTCCTTTACAAACTGTGAATGACTATGTTCAACCCCCAGATATAGCATACATACACTTGGATCTTGAACAATACCTGTGTGACAGACACATCGTTACAGACTGTGGCAGCCTGGCTTATCAGAAAACAGATGCCCTCACATGCTGGGTGGGGCAATAAATGGGGTGGGGGGGTCACTTATATAGGGGTTTTGAGATGACTTTAAGGGATAAACTTTGTGTACTTATCTGATTCTATGCCACATTCTATCCCTACTACAGAACATGATATTTCGTTAGTAAAATCTATTTTTAAGTTGGACGGTATTTTAAAATTTTAGTTAAATACATTTAAAAAATCATCATAATATCACTTGGTAATAAGTAAACAGAGTTAGCTCCCGTTTATTTTCTATAATTAGTAACAATCGGAACTCCTCGGGTAATTCCGTCCTCGGGACATCCGAGGTGTTCCGATTGAATTAGTTAGTAATGTGCGGTGCATTTATGCATTGTTTCTTCGGTAACAATTCCTTTTAAATAAATTTTATTTTTATTTATTTTATATTTTTAATTAAGTTATAGTGTATTTAAAATGACGCAACATCCTCACCAGTCTCTTGAATTTGTTTAAGTACAATATGTATATCGTGTCATTTTAACGAAGAAGTCCAAATAAATATATGTCGGTTCTATTCTAAAAAAAATCAACCAAAAATTAATACCTAAAAATGTCATCCTTGCCGATCATATTACCATGTGAATATAAACTGTTAAAACCAAAGTATAATTAAAATATTTCAATTATAGTTGAATTAAAATTAAAGGCCGTGACAAGTGCGCCTTCACGTGGTGTGTTCTAGATGCAGCTGGTATATCTAATGCACGAAGTATCCATCTGTAACTGAACGCTCCTTTTGGATATAACCATCCATTTGCATTTAGATTAAGTCTGCTATAGCGGCTCTATGAAGTTCGGCCATTACTGGCTATTCCTGTAATATATTTATGCGAGAGATACAGTTTTTGAAAGCAACCATTTTTTAAAGAGACAGAGAGGGGCCGAGAAATATTTTGAACACTACGTATACTGTAAGAAGACAGAACAAAGTGTGAAAAAATCACTCCAAATGTTGTTGTTTTTTTTTTCAAATCTAACATAAGCACAATAGTGGTATCTGCTACAATATATCGATATATCGATGTCAGAGCGGATTAGCCGGGTGACAGTATAACGTGGTCACCAAAGTAAGCTGTCAAGCAGTTTTACTCAGTTTAAAAATAGCTAACTCTGCAGCATGGCTCAGTTAGGAAATACATGTTTACAGTGACGAGTGGGGATTTATGATACACTGTTCACACAGGTCTAGGACATCAATGAACATAGTCTTGCTGGGCCTTCATCATCATAACTGATTTATTTTTAAGTGTCAACATACATCATAACTAAATTGTGATCCCGTCATGTTGCACATGCATGACTTAAATGAGTTTAAATCAAAAGTGGGTTCCTATCGGATATCCAATTTTAGGCACCTACTTAAACAGCTAAAGGGTTAAAAAATAGCGATTGTTGTTCTGAAATAATGTGAATATGAATGTTTGTGGATTTCACTGCCATCATTAACTCTGGATTCCCCGCATTGTTTTAAAGCAAAGGATCCATATAGCACATAAAGGAGAGTATTTAACTTAATGTTGTTTTTAAAGGTATGGAGCTTAAATGACTTCTTCCATTTGAAGAAACGAAAGGTAAATTGAACGGGGTCTGCCTATGACCATGTCCTTTTAGGTATTTTTAAGGAAGAGGGGTCCTGTTCCTATTTTTCTTTAACTATATCTGGAAGCCTGAGGCCCGACTGCCCCTATACCATTCACCTTATTATATCGTATATATAGGAAGAAAGTCATCGGCTTATGGCAGAAAAGAGAGTAAATTGCCTTGCTAAAAGGGACCGAAATTAAGTAAACACATGCATTTAAATAGATAGAATATTTGCATTTTATAAACGTTTTACACTATGCTGGAAAAGAATACATGGGTTAGTACAGTACATATGATGTATATACATTCAGTGTTGTTGTTTTTTCCGGTGATACTGTCTCATTTTATTGATAATATCACAAGGTTTCAAAATATATGAACATTTCTGTACAATTTTGTGTTTTCTATATTAAATCAGGTTCTGCATTTTATACGATAGTATTACTTTAAAGTAGTTTACAATTTTATCGCCCGCGAAAGTTGAAATCAGCCAATGCGATCGCGCGGTAGGATTATTTTAAAGCCATACTAGTGTTACGATATTTTTTATGTTAAAAATGTATGTATAAAGTTGTATAAAATTTAACTTTTAGAAGGGATTTCAGTTTGATATGTTTTAATTATATGCTATTTAAGTGTTTTTAATAAAAAACTATTTCTCGGTATAAAAATAGGGCTTTTTTTAATTGAATCTGCTTGGTCTGCGGCTGAAAGAGCAGAGTGGTTCTGTCGATATTTGGTATCCCTTGTAAATTTTTGTCATAGTTTTGTTCTTGCATTTGTGTGCTGCCCGCACATAAATATCACGTGGTTAAAAGATTAATTTCCATTGCAGTGTGGTCAGTTTCTTGGTATAATTATATTCTCCGCCCCTCAATTGCAAGGGCCTATCCACAATCTTGTGTATATTTTATCATAAACTATATTACTATGGAGGTTCTTTGTTTTTTGTATTTCTGCTGGACCTCTTTAGGTAACGATGTGCTGTTTGGTTATTGGAAAGAAAAAAAACACAAATAAATGTCGGATACCACATTTTAACCGTTCCTTACAATGTTGTTTTCTTTACATGTAACTGATTTATATATGTTGTTAATTAAAATCCTAACCAACGCCACGTATTGTTGTTTTTGTTGTTTTGTTTTTAGATAGTTCTTGGGGTTTTTTAGGGTATGAACTATTGTCGAAACTATGTAAAAAAATGAAAAATGCTAGAAACTGTTAAAGTAGTAGTGTATATCGTTAATTGATTAATCGGATCGTTTATTGCTGGGTGATTAGTTTAATGGGTAAAAAAAGGTTTGCACTTTATATCAATTTTACATAATTATATGTCTCATATTTTCTTAAATATTATATATTTAGAATCGTTATCCGAAATAACCATTTTGTATTGTTTTTAAATGTTATGTTTATAATACCAGAAATGTATGTTTTATCATTTTAAAAAATGTGAAAAAGTTTAAATTTCAGTTACGATTCAGGGGTCTTCATGGTTATGCTTGTTCCACTTACATGTTCGACATGTGTTTACCAGATGTCGTTTCCATGACGATGTATTTCGTTTCTTTTTAAGTAACACACACTTATAAACATTTGAGGCGCCCATGGCGTACGGTTAGAGTCGCCGACGTGTAACTGATCTGACTGATTAACCGCTCACCGCGTAGAAACGAGCCCCGTTCGGTGCGCAGGAGTTAATTTTTCAAGATTTTATTCAAATGTAAAATTGACCATTTCTTGTTTTGTACCACTTCGTATTTAACACATGTATTTTAACATTTTGTCCTTCTTATAATACATATTTAATTGGAATATTTTTATTTGGTTTTACTTTTGTTTTCTGTCTGGGAAAACAATTAAAATATTAAATGTGTAAGTTTGATTGCATGAATTTGTGTGCAACTTTATGATTTTCAAAGGGTTACCTACATGTATGTACTTTTTATAAACATATATCGATCTCGGAACGATTCGCATTATTAAAGGAAAACACGTGAGCAGGCCCATATGTGCAGGTGGATTTGTCTACCTTCTGGAGAGAGACCTGTACAGAAAGACCTTCGCACGTGATTTCCCTTGTCAACGTGAGTAATTTTCCGAGATAAATAGACTTTAGTCAAACAAATGTGTGATCGAGGTGCGTAAACAAAATTCGAAAAAAAAACGTGTAAACTTTAGCTTTTGATAATAAGCATGGCAATTATTTAAATTATGATCAATACTGAACTTGGAAACAACATAACAATTTATAACATAAGACATGCTTTATCCTTTTCCAATTTTCTATAGAATCCATCAGGTTTGCTCCACCTCAAATTAGTTTTTATAAATACGACATCATTGTTATGAAATGAATTGCTAACAATGTTCTCCTAACAATAAAGACAAAGTCGATAGAAAGATTGAAAATGTTTTATTCCGTATCGTTTTCCATACCAAAACAAAGCAGATTTATCATGGCAAAGTAGAGCTAACACGAGAAGAGCAAAGAACTCAGAAAGCACTGCTCACCCACATAAAATGGCGGTCTGCATCTGAAAGTTCAAAATTAAGATTAAATAGTTTACCATCCCCACAGTTCTATCTAAGTTTTTGTATAACTAATAAGACTAGCCATGTGTGCATATAGGCCTGCGTATTTTCCTTATAGTAATTTTTCAAAACACACCACGTGCACCATGACCCAGTGCTGGGGATGCTTCGGCCCAACGTTCAGAGGTAAGATATCTTTTTTCGAAAATCAAATTTCCTCAAAAGCTAAGACAAAAAACACATTAATTCAGCAAAAGCCAAGAAAAAAATCCACAACAATTGGCAGCATGTTATATTTTTAACAAGGAGCAGCCTTGCTGCATAGCAATTTAAACGGGACTTCCGGCAAAAATGAACCAATCCATTAGTTGGTAAAGGGGTTTCAGGGATCAGTCCATTATTTAGGGAAGGGGGTTTCATGAATCGGTCCATTATTTAGTAAAGGGGCTTCATAGATCAGTCGATTATTTATATCTGTAGTCTATTTTATATGTCCCAAGTCAACAAAACGGGTTGATGTAGGCCAAATCAAGGTCAGAACGGGGCTAAGTGGGTCAGATTTGTTTACAAACTGGTCAATGTGGGTCAAACGTGTACCAGAACGAGGCAAGTGGGTCAAAGTCGTTCCAAAACGAGACTGTGCAGTTTTAACCCTCGAAATTTCAAGCAGTATTTTGAGTTGTCTCCCTTTATTGGTTTATTCTATTTTTAGTATAGGTAAGTCAGGTAGTTATCCTGCTTCACCCATTACATAGTGGAATAACCTGCCAAACAAAGCTTTGGACGCATACATTTTTATAGCAAAGGTAAGTCAGGTAGTTGTGCTTCTTACGTTACTGTTAATATTAATAGCCAAGGTTGCACACTGGAACAACCTGCCTACCCTATTTTTGTTTGGCATTACCTTTGGTGACATTCTCCAGCGTTAGACTGACCACACAAGTTGTGTATGTTGCATCTGAATCTATTGTGTAATATAACGTGTTATTGTAACAGAACTGTAATAATAGAAGTTCCATTTTTTCACATATCTTTACATGTCTTAGTTTTTATGCGAATACGTTTATTTTAACGATATTTTGACAGTGTACTCACTAAGCAAAAAAGGAGTTAGTGCAGCAAAATGTTGATTTTGTTGTTGTTGTTGCTAATAAGAATTCAAGCATGCAGGTAAATGTAGTTATGGAATAGAATAGACAAACACATCAAACAATGAGCAATAACTATTTTTATTTTCATGACTTTCCTTGACAACATTCCACAGATTCCGACAATGTGAATATTTAGCTATAAGAACACTGAACTCTATAGACAAGTTCACAAACATTGCAAAGTATGATATTACAATTTATCCGCCACTTTCTCCTCTTGAGTTGTTTTTTCTTCTTTATGTTACAACGCCCCCGACACAATTATGATCATAATGGAGAGGCCCAGCTACATGTAAGATATATCTCTATGTAGAACCAGCTCACCGCAATTAAATCAAGTTTTTCGTGACAAAGTGGCGGACAAATTATAAATTCGGTCTTATTACATATATATCATAGACGTACAAATAGAAGTTGAAATGGACAAAAAAACATGGGGTTGGCACAATGTGTTTTGGCAATTATGAATAGCGAGATTTTACACCCTTAATATTACATATTTATGAACTGTTAAGTTGAGTTCAGTCCCTTAAAAAGTTTAAAACATAAAATCCTTTAATAACAATAACAGCATTATAAAGTAATGAAATAGATATTTAACTTCTAGCTTTTTATAACTTTAAAGTGGAGAACAAATTGTGAAATCAATCCTATTACATATATATACAACAAAGATACAACAAATTATTTTAAATTGACAAGA
Source organism: Sinonovacula constricta (assembly GCA_007844125.1). Taxonomy (NCBI): domain Eukaryota; kingdom Metazoa; phylum Mollusca; class Bivalvia; order Cardiida; family Solecurtidae; genus Sinonovacula; species Sinonovacula constricta. The sequence goes on from CM017573.1 coordinate 9,498,770, forward strand.
ACATGGGGTTGGCAAAGATGACTACCCGGATTTTGCATCCAGTAGAAATCAAATCTGCAAGATTCAGACTTAGAAATAACCTTTAAACTAAAGCACCAATGAAAGGTAGTTTAGAAATAACCTCTAAACTAAATCACCAATGAAAGGTAGTTTAGAAATAACCTCTAAACTAAAGCACCAATGAAAGGTAGTTTAGAAATAACCTCTAAACTAAAGCACCAATGACAGGTAGTTATACGTTAAGATCTCAAGACTTGAATCTGCAAATTGTCATTTGATTGGTCAGATTTCAAATGTAAATAATCATTTAACAAATCAGATGTCTGGTTAGGAAGGGATGGGATTGGATTTGCCGGCATTTTTGCCGATACTGTGCAGCGACATTTCTATCATTATAGCACAGGGGCACTTATGAGGTGCCCAGGGACTGAACCCGGCCGGTCCATTATACTGACACCGACGAGTCAGGCGTAATGCTGTCACCTTAGCCCCGAGCGTTAGGAGGGAAGCCATTACTACCAACTTTAAAGTCTTTGGTCTGACCCGGCCGGGGTTCGAAACCCGCGACCTCCCGATCCGCAAGCCGACGCTCTACCAATTGAGCTATTGCGGCCAGATCTGGTTAGGAAAACAACACAACTTTTGATTGTTTATATTTACAGACTCCTAAAATCAACCCTTGTATTTATTTTTTATTAATATCATTTACAAATAGTTTTTATTAAATTTTATTTGTTTTAAAACAAATGTGGTCACAATAGACGGCTTATAAAAAATAATGGACTGAGGATAAAAAACAAACATAATCTGTAATACCATACAAAGAGCAATCAACTGAACTTAACATGGCCGTCTATGAGCGACTACCAGCTTCACTGTCAAACATACAAATGACTCTAAAGGACTTGGTAAAATGCACAGTATACCATGCACTTTTATTTGTAGGAAAAAATCCTCGACAAAGGTAATGATTTCCAAAAAAATAATTTCATAATTAAAAAGCCAAAAAGGTCATTTAACATTCTTAATATTACATATTTACCAACTTCTTTAATATTACAGTACATGTACTTAAATCTAGGCAAAGGTCAACTTTAGCTGTAGGCCTTTAAATATAAACTTGATAAATATATGTTAAAAATATTAGAAAAAGAAATACAACAAATGTTTGAACACAGATGTTAAAACTTACAATATCAGGAATACAAATTTAGAAAACAACATTATGCCCATGTTTTATCAAAACGGTCGAACTTTGCGCCTGACTTAATATAAGAACCTGCTTAAGACCGTTGATAAAACGGGGGCTATGAGTAAAGATTTTCAAATATTTAAAAATACAATTTATATTTATTCTGTTCAGTAAGTTATTGGTTGGATGGGTAAAACTCTTGAAATCTCCCATGATAACATTAATCTCTTGGTCTGCTAAGCACCATTTAAACAAGAATTGGGAAAAGAGTGTTGATCCAGATCAGTTGGGAGCTTTGTGATCAGGATCTACACTTTTTGCAGCTAAGTCTATGGGGTCATATTTGATCAGGATCTACACTTGTTGCTGCAATGTGTATGGGTAGTTTTCGATCAGGATCTACATTTTTTGCAGCTAAGTCTATGGGGTAGTTTTTGATCAGGATCTACACTTTTTGCTGCTAAATATATTGGGTAGTTTTTGATCAGGATCTACACTTTTTGCTGCTACGTCTATTGGGTTGTTTTTATCAGGATTTGCATGTTTTGCAGCTAACTATGTGGGGTAGTTTTTGATCAGGATCTACACATTTTTGCTGCTACTATATGGGGTAGTTTTTGATCAGGATCTACACATTTTTGCTGCTAAACATATGGGGTAGTTTTTGATCAGGATCTACACTTTTTGCTGCTAAATATATGGGGTAGTTTTTGATCAGGATCTACACATTTTTGCTGCTATGTCTATTGGGTAGTTTTTATCAAGATCTACACTTTTTGCTGGATGTCTAGGGGGTAGTTTTTGATCAGGATCTACACATTTTTGTTGCTAAATATATGGGGTAGTTTTTGATCAGGATCTACACATTTTTGCTGCTAAACATATGGGGTAGTTTTTGATCAGGATCTACACATTTTTGCTGCTAAATATATGGGGTAGTTTTTGATCAGTATCTACACATTTTTGCTGCTAAATATATGGGGTAGTTTTTGATCAGGATCTACACTTTTTGCTGCTACGTCTATTGGGTTGTTTTTATCAGGATCTACATATTTTTGCTGCTAAATATGTGGGGTAGTTTTTGATCAGGATCTACACATTTTTGCTGCTAAACATATGGGGTAGTTTTTGATCAGGATCTACACATTTTTGCTGCTACTATATGGGGTAGTTTTTGATCAGGATCTACACATTTTTGCTGCTAAATATATGGGGTAGTTTTTGATCAGGATCTACACTTTTTGCTGCTAAACATATGGGGTAGTTTTTGATCAGGATCTACACATTTTTGCTGCTAAATATATGGGGTAGTTTTTGATCAGGATCTACACATTTTTGCTGCTAAATATATGGGGTAGTTTTTGATCAGGATCTACACATTTTTGCTGCTACTATATGGGGTAGTTTTTGATCAGGATCTACACATTTTTGCTGCTAAATATATGGGGTAGTTTTTGATCAGGATCTACACTTTTTGCTGCTAAACATATGGGGTAGTTTTTGATCAGGATCTACACATTTTTGCTGCTAAATATATGGGGTAGTTTTTGATCAGGATCTACACATTTTTGCTGCTAAATATATGGGGTAGTTTTTGATCAGGATCTACACATTTTTGCTGCTAAATATATGGGGTAGTTTTTGATCAGGATCTACATTTTTTGCTGCTAAATATATGGGGTAGTTTTTGATCAGGATCTACACATTTTTGCTGCTAAATATATGGGGTAGTTTTTGATCAGGATCTACACTTTTTGCTGCTAAACATATGGGGTAATTTTTATTAGGATCTACACTTTTTGCTGCTAAATATATGGGGTAGTTTTTGATCAGGATCTACACATTTTTGCTGCTATGTCTATTGGGTAGTTTTTATCAAGATCTACACTTTTTGCTGGATGTCTAGGGGGTAGTTTTTGATCAGGATCTACACATTTTTGTTGCTAAATATATGGGGTAGTTTTTGATCAGGATCTACACATTTTTGCTGCTAAACATATGGGGTAGTTTTTGATCAGGATCTACACATTTTTGCTGCTAAATATATGGGGTAGTTTTTGATCAGGATCTACACATTTTTGCTGCTAAATATATGGGGTAGTTTTTGATCAGGATCTACACTTTTTGCTGCTAAAAATATGGGGTAGTTTTTGATCAGGATCTACACATTTTTGCTGCTAAATATATGGGGTAGTTTTTGATCAGGATCTACACTTTTTGCTGCTAAAAATATGGGGTAGTTTTTGATCAGGATCTACACTTTTTGCTGCTAAATATATGGGTTAGTTTTTGATCAGGATCTACATTTTTTGCTGCTAAGTATATGGGGTAGTTTTTGATCAGGATCTACACATTATTGCTGCTACGTCTATTGGGTAGTTTTATATCAAGATCTACACTTTTTGCTGGGAAGTCTAGGGGGTAGTTTTTGACAGGATCCACACATTTTGCAGCTAATAGACTCATTCCTGTTGTGACAGAAACAAACAAATAGTAGATATTTAAATAACACAGGAAGAAGAGGTATGAACCAACAGAAAATTTTGCAATTCTTCAAATGTAATTAAAATGTTCTGATTTTATGGCATGAGCTGCACATTCAATAACCATGATTATTACCATAATTATAAGATGCAGAAGGAACCCAGACATATACAGAGCAACCAGTCCATTTTATTCCAAGTAAATCTACTTCAAATTATAAACTGCTTTTCTTGGGATTTTGGATTTGTCAGCATTTTTGCCGTTACTGTGCAGAGACATTTCTATCATTAAAGCCCAGGGGCACTTATAAGGTGCCAATGTACTGAACCCGGCCGGTCCATTATACTGACACCGACGAGTCAGGCATCCCCTTAGCCCCGAGCGTTAGGAGGGAAGCCACTAATACCAACTTTGAAGTCTTTGATTTGACCTGGCTGGCGTTTGAACCCGCGACCTCCCGATCGGCAAGCTGATGCACTACCACTTGAGATATTTGCGGCTAGTCTGCTTTTCTTGAAAATATCCTAAAACTGTTACAAAGACAAAGTAACCCTATGACATGGCATAACCACTTCAGAGAATTACATATCGCTAGGAAACACATTCAATTTTCCTATGAAAATTTCCTGAAAGTGTTTAAATATGAAAAAGTGACCCTAATGTGTTGTAAAGGAAACACCATTTCATGATTACATGTTGCTAGGCAACTAAACATCAAAGCCGATATACAAAGTGCAGTCTACATGTAACTGCAACGTGGGCACAGACGGTGTTGGGTGTGCCCTGTCCTAACATAGCTGAAGAGGAGCTTGGATTATGCTGTTGTCGGTCTTGGTGTAAAGCACTGGTTGGAAGATGTCCATGAGTGTCCTCTTTGCTGCACAGGGGGCGCTGTAAGACTATCAAGCACCATGGACATTTGTCTCTAGGGAGTGACTTGGTCGCAGATCAGGTCTGTGGAGGATAATAACAATAATAATCGTAAAGTTTAAAAGTTTATAGGTACAGTATTACTCAGCTATAATTTAGGCTTCTTTCAAGCATGTCACTTTTCAATTTTACAACTATTCAATGTCAATCAGAATATTGCAAAACCTTTGTAAACAAGAGGGCCATAATGGCCCTATATCACTCACCTGAGTGCCGTAGACATTTAGCCCTTGTGGCTATGCTTTTTGACAGATCAAATTTCTTTAAACCATCTTGAAACAAGGCCATCGAAGTAATACATAAACCAAATATATAACCAAATATCAAAGCTCTAGCTATTGTGGTTTCTGACAAGAAGATTTTCAAAGTTTTCCTATATGGCCTTATATGAAAAATGACCATGCCCCTGGTGGCTATGTTTTTTTATGGATCAGAATCATTTGAACAATCTTGATACAGGGCCACCCAAAGAAAATGTATACCAAATATGAAGGCTCCAGCTCTTGCAGTTTCTGACAAGAAGATTTTCTAATTGTTCTTTATAGCCTTATGTGGTGGCCATGTTTTTTTGACGGATCAAAAACATTTTTACAACTTTTCAATCCCCTTCCCTACTTAAACTTCTAAGAAAGTTTGGCTGAATTTGACCAAGAGATTTCAGAGGAGAAAAATTTTGTTAGAAAATGTTGAGACGATCACAAAAGAGCAAAAGCTCAGGTGAGCTAAATAAGAATATATGACAAAGTCCTATAAGTATTGCAACATATACCAAACCGTGACAAGGCACAGGACAAAGGTATTCACATGCGAGCCAAATGTAAAAGTAAAAACAATTCTATGATGAGTAATTTAACAAAAAGAGCAAACCCAACAGTTTGGAACGGTCAGTTGGCAAAAATGGACAGACTGGTTTTATAGTTCTAATCTCGCACTTCCTGAGGGGTTTCTCAAATGCAAGCAATGAAAAGGAAACTTGTAATTAACAGTAACAAAGGACATAAAACACTGAACTGAAACAACATGCAAGATTCATTTTTCTTTTAAATTAACTTAAGCTAGCTAAACATGAATTTATATGACTAGACAATAGTGTAGATCAAAATCAGCCAGCTCACTGCTGAAAGATGTCTGATCAAGATCTGAACTGTTTGCTTCAGAATCTCTAGCATTATGTCTTGGCACCGCTGCATGTCCATGTATGAAGATTAGTCTGGTTTTTTAAGAAATGTAGCAAGCTTAGAGTCAAAGGGATTTAAGGTGCACAAACAGCATATACAATGATGTCATACAGCGACTTTATTCCATGATAATTGCTCCTGGGAGGATAAGTTCCCACACTGGGATAGAACCACTATCACAAAACAGACTTGCTTTCAATGTGGTATCTGACAACTTAGGAAGACCCCAGACTTATGCCTGGACAGAACCACTGTTGCACCGAAGGTTAGCTGGAAAATCTCCCCACATGAAAGGTCTCACCATATTGACATGTAAACTGATTGGATATATCCATTCATGTAAATCTAGTTGACTCACTGTTTCGGGACCAACGTCAATGAGCCCCACATTTTCATTAAAAGTCCTAGGATCATAAATGACAAGTAGACAATTGGCCTAAGTTTTGTTTTGCTTATGTTTAGAAATATATCGCAGGGACTAATTATGGTCATTATATGGATGACCAGCTATTTTGGTAGCGGAAGACCCCGGATGAATGTCTGGGTAGGACCACTGGCGCACTACAGGTCAGAGGAATGACCTTCCCACATTAAGTCCAGAACAAGACTCGAGCCCTCGCAGTAAGAGACTAAGCAGTCAGAGAAGAAACAATCGGCGACTAAACCACTACAACAAGGGCGTTCCACTGACCTAGCCTTATATGAGACTGTAGACTGGTAGGCAATGGGCCTGTCTAGAGATGCAGTTGTGAGTCATTAAACTCCGCCATCACAATTCCAAATCATGTCGTGAACTCAAGTCACCATTTTTATATCAGCAAAACCAAATAATTAAGATTTGAAGTAACTGCAACCTTGCTCAGGTTTATCTACATGCAAAGTGCTGAACATTAGCTTATAATACTTCGGAGGTATGTTTTGCAGAAAATCATGATAGGAGCAATTCTTACTTAACAATGGTTGAATACTTGCCTTACTTACTTATCTTTGTTTATTGTGTTTAAGTCCCACCAGCAGTATTTCTGTTATCTGGAGACGGTGCCCACTTGAAGCAGATATAGTGACATCTTGTCACTGTGTATAGCATGCCGTGTATACCTGGCATGATACCGCACCCAGTCACATTATCCTGACACAGGGCCAACCAGTCGTTGAGCGTTGGCAAGGGAGCTATACCACTACCATTTATTTTATGATTTTGGTATGTCACGGCCCGGGGCCTCCTGTACCTGGAGCTGACGCTTGTTCCTTCAGTCTATTTACCTGAATTTTCACACCTTATCTGTTGAATAACCATCTCTGCTCTGTACTTCAATGTGTCTCAACTTGGATTTGAACCCAGTGCCACCAGTACTCTGAACCCAGAGCCGAAGCTATACTGAACATGCTATCGAGACTGGTTCCTCGGTATGGTGTCTAATCTAGGGTTTGATACTTACTGATTACTACACATGATCTGTGTCCAGTATCTTCTGTATGGAGGTCTGTACCTTTTCAAGGTCCTCAATATTCAGGGTATGTAAGTACAGCTCCCCGATAAACTGCTCAGTATAGGTGTGTTGACTCAACAACTGGCAAGTGAGGAAAACATTTGTAATGACAGCACAGAAAATGGTAATGATGAAACCATTTTAAACTCTTACTTAACCAGTTCTTTGACCTGGCACAAGTGGGGCTTTAGATGGAAAGTGTTTAAGGATGCCTCAGCCCAAGTGTTGCTCAGGGTCTACTGCATAACTGTACATTGTGCTCTAAACATTTAATTTCATACACTGCATAAGAAGTGACCAAGATGTTGGCCTTTACTTCAGTGATCACTACAGGCATAGTTATTGTTTTTGTTATATCGCACCAACTTAATTATGATCATGTTGGAGACGTCCAGCTAATTATTTGTAGAGGGCAACCCCAGACTTATATCTGGGTAGAACCACCCCCACAGAGCAGATTAGCTGGAAAACCACCTCACATGGGAGTTTCCACCCAGACCAGAGTCTAAACCCATATGGTGAGGGCCTGAGGGGTTACAAGTCAACAACCCTTACCTCTTGGCCCAATAAGAGGGCACTTACAGCAGTGTAGTAATTGTTGCTTAGATGGAATACCATAAATCACAATCTACTGGATATGATGGTGTAATCGGTAGAGTGTCCCTTCAGGAATGGGACGTTCAAAGCTGGGCACAGACAAAGCATAATCATTAACATGATAGCCCTTTATCGCTCACCTGAGTGCTGAAGACATTTAGCCCTTGTGGCTATGCTTTTTGACAGATTAAAATTCCTTTAACAATCCTGATACAAGGCCACCAAACATCAAAGCTCTTAGCTTTTGTGGTTTCTGACAAGAAGTTTTCCAATATAGATAGTTTCCACATCAGTGAAAATGCATTATCTTGGCAGCCATCTTTGATGGTAACTTCAAGGGATTTTCATATGAATTGTATAGAAGGGTAAATTTTATTTTCTTGTTATTTCTTCATTTGTGGTCTGAAAATTAAAAGCTATACACCATTGGAAAGCTCTTGAAATTCATATTTTCAGAATACAATATTTGTACAATTGATAAATGCACACAGAATTAATACACAGAAATAAATAAAACTATTGGCTCATACTTAAAACAAAATGAACAGTGTAACATTTTCATTTGTATTTTTTTAACCTTTTAAACTATCAAAATATAGCTTTGATATTTAAAAATACTTTATAAAAGCTGTTAAATTTGATATAAAATTCAGTAAAATAGACTGAAAAATAAAAACACAGTGGTGAGTTTAATACAGCACATATTTCCCTATTTCGGCCTGCATTAGTTTCTGCCCACAAAGATGGCTGCCTTAAACTGTCTTATCAATGTCGATGACATCACATGGAAACTATCTATAGCCATATAGGGAAAATAACCATGCCCTTGGTGGCCATATTTTTTTACTCTAGCACTTGCAGTTTTCAACAAGAAGATTTCCAAATTTTTCCAACATAGCCATATATGAAAAATGGCCACAACCCTGGCAGCCCTGTTTTTTGATGGATCATAATTATCTGAACACCATTTTGTTCCCCTGCCTAGTTAACTTTCTGAGAAAGTTTAGCTGAATTTGCCCCAGCAGTTTCAGAGGAGATGTTTGAAAATGTTGCTGAATGAGTGATGCAAGACAATGGGCAATCACAATGGTAATAGTAGCATTGCTCCCTTGCCAAGGCTGAAGCAGATGGGTAGTTCAACAACTAGGTGACCTAGTGTTAGAATAATGTGACCAGAAGTGATTATGCCAGGTTATTTATGGGATGCTATCATGGTGAAGGCAGTACTATATGTTCATCAAGTAGACAATGTCTCTGGAAAACTGAGATTGTTTTCTGGATTTAATCTTAATGTAACATTCATTACAACCATTTTTTTTCTCACTTTTATCTGCACCCTGTTTGAAACGTCCTGTTTACTGTCAAGGTTTGTGATTGCATGTTTTCAGCGAACCCAGATACGCTTGATCCGCATCCTCATCTCTGCTGCTCATTGGGGTCTACCAGCAGGTCCCTCGAGGTCAGCTGTGATGTTGGCCTGGAAGATTTTTATTATGTATTCAAACAAAACAGGACTAGTAACTTATCTGACTGCTTAGTCACTGCATGGGTTAGAGTCCTGTTTGGAGCCAAGGACTTAAGGTGAGGTCTTCTAGCTGACCCGCAATGTGCCGATGGTTCTACACAGACAATTGTCTGGGGTGTCCCCACACAGATAGCTGGACTTCTCTCTAATGACCATAACTGTGGCACTGTAATGTATTTTTTTAACAAAAACAGCTGGATAACCGTTAATAATTTGAAGTCAGAATGCCTGCATTAGTAATTGGCTTTGTTATTTTTAATATAATGGAGAATAATTCTTGTTACCATTCCTCTAATTTTATAATTTAGAAATTATTGATGATTGTGCAAGTCCATTAAAAGCAAAAAGGATCACATGGCAACTCTAATCTCTTAGCCATGGAGAACATCAAACCTCTACTATTATACAGCTAGGGTTTGTTTGTTGGGTTTATCGTCCCACCAACAGTATTTCAGTTATCAGGGGAGAATGTCCACTTGAAGCAGACGTAGTGCTGCCTTTACTGCGTATAGCATGCCATGAACACATGGCATGCTACCACACCCAGTCACATTATCCTGACAACATGCCAACCAGTCGCGGAACTACCCTTATATTTGCTTGAGCGTTAGCAAGGGAGCTATACCACTATCACTTTTAATGACTTTGGTAGGGATCACAGCCCCAGATCGAACTCTGGGCCTTTCGTACCTGGAGCCGACGCTCTACTGATTGCGCTACCAGGCCTTGTTTTTGGAATTCAAGCATATGATTCACTGGGGCAACCAAAGTGAGATCATCAGTTGGTGCATTCGCTGCAACATGCCATGCTGATCTAAGACACCATCCCTTAACCTGTAATCAAGATGGTCAGTGCTGCCTGTACTGTTATATTACAAATAATGTCACTGGGATGTATTTCTAACAGCAGAAATTATTAAAAGCAATTATTGATGAGTGTAGAGATAATCCATGTTCCAACTGCCAAGTGTACATATGTTATGTCTATGTAAACACATGATTAATGTTATATAAAGAATATTAAGAAAAATTCTTATTAGGAAAAATTCATTCATTACATTTTTCACTGAAAAATTAGTTTACATATATGCCAATATGTTGTTGCATGATGTGAGATATCAGAAAAATCGCTGCAGCGCATTTTGCTGTAGTTTCTTTAGATGTAAATATCTCCTTGTTTGTTCTTGCTTTGTTTTGTATCAAAACTTAAATTTATGGTCATATTTGCATGAAATATCACAATATGTAACATAATATGCTCCAATATGTCTTGTATACAATGTTTATCATGATACCCGCCCCTACTTACAGTATGTAACATAATACGCTCCAATATGTCTTGTATACAATGTTTATCATGATACCCGCCCTTACTTACCTAAATATGGTACATAACAAAGGAACATTGGGACCATCTACACTGTAGGCTCCATAGCAGGGGTCAGACTTCTTCATCTGCTGTATCCACTGTCACCATGGAAACAGCCTTAGAAACATAGATAACATATAAGCAGTATACCTTTATGTAAATTTATCTTCAATTTGTAAATTCAAATTGTATGTTTTGTTTGTGCATTAAACAATTAGCTTTTGTTTGCTTCACAGACAAATGTTAAGGGTAAGTATTACCACTTAATAAATGAAAAATAAATAAATAAAAACAACAGTGTAGTTGCTAGAGAGAAAGAAAAACTGGGTTTCTTTTTTATAGAGCAACTTCAGTTAAAGACTACTGTCTATTTGAAAAATGATCTGAAAATTTTACTTCTACTTCTACTACTACAACCACTGCTACTCTGACCTGCACCTCCACCACCATTACTTCTACTACTACCACCACTCCTACTACTACTACCACTACATCTACTCTCCTTCAACCACCACTACAACATCTACCACTCCTTCTACCACTACTACTACATGTACCACTCCTTCTACCACCACTACTTCTACCACTAACAACATTCTATTCTCTTACCCCCGTTTTGCTGATACATCTTGAGTGCAGCTGATTTTCTTTCTTTGACAGACAACATTCTGTGGCATGACCACTAAGCAGATCTGTATAAAGACAATATTAGGTATATTAGGTCATTTTCATCGAAATAGTTTCATCTCTTAAAATAAGTATTAAATTATTGTTGAAGTGTGATACATCGGGTTGGATCGCAATATAATGATGGGGGGGGGGCACAGGGGCACTTATGAGGTGCCCAGGGACTGAACTAGGCCGGTCCATTATACTGACACTGATGAGTCAGGCGTAATGCTGTCCCTTTAGCCCCGAGCGTTAGGCGTTAGGAGGGAAGCCACTACTACCAACTTTAAAGTCTTATGTTTAACCCAGCCGGGGTTTGAACCCGCGACCTCCCGATCGTAAGCCGATGCTCTACCGCTCCAGCTATCGCTGCCGGTGTAATTTAATGATAATGAATGAACAGGCTTCTATATTGGCCAGTCTGGTCATTCTTCCTATACTTTCTATGACAAAAATGTTACTTTACTTTAAATTGCAATACAATAGGTGTCCATGCTTGATGTGATGAAAATTATGGTCTCTTAAAACAATTATCTTAATTAGATACCAATTTTGCAAACGTTGAATACAGACACTCGTCAGTGTGTTGTCACACATCAGGGAGTGACCACAGCTCTCGCATTCAAACTCCCATTACCTTGAGTGACACGTCAATTCCTTAACAGAAAGCTTTAGGGCTGTGGCGGTTTTCCGATATACCGAGATACTGGGTTAAGTCAATGGAGTACTGTGACACACAATGAACATATTGGTTTTGTTTGTTTGTTTATTGGGTTTATCATCCCATCAACAGTATTTCAGTTATCTGGAGACAGTGTCCACTTGAAGCAGATATAGTTCTACCTTTACTGTGTATAGCATGCCATGAACACCTGGCATTATAGCATACCCAGTCACATTATCGTGACATCGGGCCAACCAATCGTGGAACGCCCCTTATATTTGCTAAAGCGTCAGCAAAGAAGCTATACCACTACCATTTTTTATGACTTTGGTATGTCAGGGCCCAGGATTGAACCCTGGGCCTTCCGTACCTTGAGCAGATGCTCTACTGATTGCATTACCAGGTCCACTTCATACCGGTTTTGTACAATATTATGTAAAATTTGGTTGTTGCCACCATTTGTGCATCCAAAGTTAAAGATGCTCATATTAATAAAAAGCGATCACCGATATGCTACTGAAAATCGAATATGAAGTTAAGTACATGTAAATTTGGGAGTTAATTCTAAACTAGAGGTGTAACAACAGTCGATAGTATCAATAAATCGCGATATCAAAGGTCACGATAGTCAACAGTTGATAGTGAAATGAACTATCGATAACTATTGCGAATAGTAACGCTAACTATCGATAGTTACGATAGTTACTCTAACATTTGTTTCATCTCCATTTTTGGGCTCATATCCTCCAGAATTCTGTCAAAAGAAACATGTTTACAGGTTTGTAGAGAAGGGAGATTACTCTAAGCATTATATACTGCATGATACGGGTGATGGATTTTTTGCCACCCTACCATTTCACACCTGCGGTTTTGCAACTCAGTCTGGTATGTTTTGCTATCCAGCAGTCGTACTCAAACTGAGCATGTGTGTTTGTCCTTTCTAAATGTTGTAACATTGTATAAATATTACAATTCCTTACTCTATGTGTCTTTGTTTTCAATAGCCTACTTATTGCTTTTGTCCCCAGCAAATTTGTATGTGACATGCATTGCATAGAAAGCAATTTGTATGTAGCATTTTTAATTTTTATGCGATAATCTCATCCTTGGCAGAACACTGCAACTGCACGACATCTACTTCCCCTCCTACCACCAGCATTACATCTACTTCCCCTTCTACCACCAGCACTACATCTACTTCCCCTTCTACCACCTGCACTACATCTACTTCCCCTTCTACCACCAGCACTACATCTACTTCCCCTTCTACCACCAGCACTACATCTATTTCTCCTCCAACCACCAGCACTACATCTACTTCCCCTTCTACCACCTGCACAACATCTATTTTTCCTCCTACCACCAGCATTACATCTATTTCCCCTTCTACCACCTGCACGACATTTACTTCCCCCTCTACCACCAGCACTACATCTACTTCCCCTTCTACCATCAGCACTACATCTACTTTTCCTTCTACCATCAGCACTACATCTACTTCCCCTTCTACCATCAGCACTACATCTACTTCCCCTTCTACCACCAGCACAACATCTACTTCTACCACCAGCACTACATCTACTTCCCCCTCTATCGCCAGCACTACATCTACTTTCTCTTCTACCACCAGCACTACATCTACTTCCCCTTCTACCACCAGCACTACATCTACTTCCGCCTCTATCACCAGCACAACATCTACTTCTCCTACCACCAGCACTACATCTACTTCCCCCTCTATCACCAGCACTACATCTACTTCCCCTTCTACCACCAGCACTACATCTACTTCCCCTTCTACCACCAGCACTACATCTACTTCCACCTCTATTACCAGCACTACATCTACTTCCCCTTCTACCACCAGCACTACATCTACTTTCCCCTCTATCACCAGCATTACATCTACTTCCCCCTCTACCACCAGCACTGCATCTACTTTTCCTACCACCAGCACTTCATCTACTTCCCCTTTTACCACCAGCACTACATCTACTTCCCCCTTTATCACCAGCACAACATCTACTTCTCCTACCACCAGCACTACATCTACTTCCCCCTCTATCACCACCACTACATCTACTTCCCCTTCTACCACCAGCACTACATCTACTTCCCCCTCTATCACCAGCACTTCATCTACTTTCCCTTCTACCACCAGCACTGCATCTACTTCTCCTTCTACCACCAGCACTATATCTAATTCCTCATCTTCCACCAGCACTGCATCTACTTCTCCTTCTACCACCAGTACTACATCTACTTCCCCTTCCACCACCAGCACTACATAAACTTCCGCTTCAATCACCTGCACATCATCTACTTCCCCTTCTACCACCTGCATAACATCTACTTCCCCTTCTACCAGCTGCAGTACATATACTTCCTCTTCTACCACCTGCACTACATCTACTTCCCTTTCTACCAGCTGCAGTACATATACTTCCCCTTCTACCACCAGCACTACATCTACTTCCCCTTCTATCACCAGCACTAAATCTACTTCTTCTACAACCAGCACTGCATCTACTTTTCCTTCTACCACCAGCACTATATCTAATTCCTCCTCTTCCACCAGCACTGCATCTACTTCTCCTTCTACCACCAGTACTACATCTACTTCCCCTTCCACCACCAGCACTACATAAACTTCCGCTTCAATCACCTGCACATCATCTACTTCCCCTTCTACCACCTGCATAACATCTACTTCCCCTTCTACCAGCTGCAGTACATATACTTCCTCTTCTACCACCTGCACTACATCTACTTCCCTTTCTACCAGCTGCAGTACATATACTTCCCCTTCTACCACCAGCACTACATCTACTTCCCCTTCTATCACCAGCACTAAATCTACTTCTTCTACCACCTGCACTACATCTACTTCCCCTTCTACCAGCTGCAGTACATATACTTCCACTTCTACCACCAGCACTATATCTACTTCCCTTTCTACCACCAGCACTACATCTACTTCCCCTTCTACCACCAGCACTACATCTACTTCTACCACTCTTTCTACCACAACCATCATTACTACATCTACCACTCCTTCTACCACCACAATCATTACTATTTCTACCACTCCTCATACCACCACCATTTTTACTACTTCTACCACTCCTTCTACCACCAGCATCTTTGTTACATCTACCACCCCTTCTACCACCACCATCATTACTACTTCTACCACTCCTCATACCACCACCATTTTACTACTTCTACCACTCCTTATACCACCACCATCATAACTACTTTTACCAATACTTCTACCACCACCATCATTACTTCTACCACTCCTACCACCACCATCATTACTACTTCTACCACTCCTTCTACCACCACCATCATTAATTCTTCTACCACTCCTTATACCACCACCATTATTACTACTTCTACCACTTCTTCTATCCACACCATCATTACTTCTACCACTCCTTCTACCACCACCATCATTACTACTTCTACCACTCCTTATACCACCACCAGTATTACTACTTCTACCACTTCTTCTACCACCACCATCATTACTACATCTACCACCCCTTCTACCACCACAATCATTACTATTTCTACCACTCCTCATACCACCACCATTTTTACTACTTCTACCACTCCTTCTACCACCACCATCATTGTTACATCTACCACCCCTTCTACCACCACCATCATTACTACTTCTACCAATCCTCATACCACCACCATTTTTACTACTTCTACCACTCCTACCACCACCATCACTGTTACATCTACCACTCCTTCTACTACCACCATCATTATTAACTCTACCACACCTTCTACCACCACCATCATTACTACTTCTACCACTTCTTCTACCACCACCATCATTATTACTTCTACCACTCCTTATACCACCACCATCATAACTACTTTTACCACTACTCCTACCACCACCATCATTACTACTTCTACCACTCCTTCTACCACCACCATCATTAATTCTTCTACCACTCCTTATACCACCACCATTATTACTACTTCTACCACTTCTTCTATCCACACCATCATTACTTCTACCACTCCTTCTACCACCACCATCATTACTACTTCTACCACTCCTTATACCGCACCACCAGTATTACTACTTCTACCACTGCTTCGTCTACCACCACCATCATGACTTACATCTACCACCCCCGTCTAAACCACCGACAATCAGTACTATTTCTTACCACTCCTCATACCACCACCATTGTTACTAACTTCTACCACTCCTTCTACCACCCACCATCAATTGTTACATCTAACCTACCCTTCTAACCACCACCATCATTACTACTTTCTACAGATCCTCAGACCACCACCATTTTACTACTTCTAACCACTCCTACCACCACCATCAACTGTTACAACTCTACCACTCCTTACTACCCTAACTACACCATCAGTATTAACCTCTAACCCACTACACCTTCCTTCAATCCACCACCATCATTACTACTTCTTACCACTTCTTCTACCACCAACCATCATGATTACTTCTACCACTCCTTATACCACCACCATCATAACTACTTTTAACACTACTTCTACCACCACCATCATTAACTTCGACCAACTCCTTCTTAATAACCTACCACCATCATTACGCACTTCTACCACTCCTTCTACCACCACCACCATTACTTCTTCAACCACTCCTTATACCACCACCATTATTACTACTTCTACCACTTCTTCTATCCACACCATCATTACTACATCTACTGTTCCTTATATCCCCATCATTATTATTACATCTACCACTCCTTCTACCACCATCATTATTACTACTTCTACCACTCCTTATACCACCACCATCATTCTTACATCTACCACTCCTTCTACCACCACCATCATTATTTCATCTACCACTCCTTATACCGCCATTATCATTGTTACATCTACCCCTCCTTCTACCACCACCATCATTATTACATCTACAACTCCTTCTACCACCACCATTATTACTACTTCTACCACTCCTTATACCATTACCATCACTGTTACATCTACCACTCCTTCTACCACCACCATCATTGTTACATCTACCACCCCTTCTACCACCACCATCATTACTACTTCTACCACTCCTCATACCACCACCATTTTTACTACTTCTACCACTCCTTCTACCACCACCATCACTGTTACATCTACCACTCCTACCACCACCATCATTATTACATCTACCACACCTTCTACCACCACCATCATTACTACTTCTACCAATTCTTCTACCACCACCATCATTATTACTTCTATCACTCCTCATACCACCACCATCATAACTACTTCTACCACTACTTCTACCACCAGCATCATTACTTCTACCACTCCTTCTACCACCACCATCATTACTACTTCTACCACTCCTACCACCACCATCATTACTTCTTCTACCACTCCTTATACCACCACCATTATTACTACTTCTACCACTCCTTCTACCACCACCATCATTACTTCTACCACTTCTATCCACACCATCATTACTACTTCTAACACTCCTTATACCACCACCATCATTACTTCTACCACTCCTTATACCACCACCATTATGACTACTTCTACAACTTCTTCTACCACCACCATCATTACTACGTCTACTGTTCCTTATATCCCCATCATTATTATTACATCTACCACTCCTTCTACCACCATCATTATTACTACTTCTACCACTCCTTATACCACCACCATCATTCTTACATCTACCACTCCTTCTACCACCACCATTATTACTACTTCTACCACTCCTTATACCACCATCATTATTGTTACATCTACCACCCCTTTTACCACCACCATCATTACTACTTCTACCACTCCTCATACCACCACCATTTTTACTACTTCTACCATTCCTTCTACCACCACCATCATTACTTCTACCACTTCTATCCACACCATCATTACTACTTCTAACACTCCTTATACCACCACCATCATTACTTATACCACTCCTTATACCACCACCATTATGACTACTTCTACAACTTCTTCTACCACCACCATCATTACTACGTCTACTGTTCCTTATATCCCCATCATTATTATTACATCTACCACTCCTTCTACCACCATCATTATTACTACTTCTACCACTCCTTATACCACTACCATCATTCTTACATCTACCACTCCTTCTACCACCACCATTATTACTACTTCTACCACTCCTTATACCACCATCATTATTGTTACATCTACCACCCCTTTTTATACCACCACCATCATTACTACTTCTACCACTCCTCATACCACCACCATTTTTACTACTTCTACCATTCCTTCTACCACCACCATCATTACTTCTACCACTTCTATCCACACCATCATTACTACTTCTAACACTCCTTATACCACCACCATCATTACTTATACCACTCCTTATACCACCACCATTATGACTACTTCTACAACTTCTTCTACCACCACCATCATTACTACGTCTACTGTTCCTTATATCCCCATCATTATTATTACATCTACCACTCCTTCTACCACCACCATTATTACTACTTCTACCACTCCTTATACCATTACCATCACTGTTACATCTACCACCCCTTCTACCACCACCATCATTATTACATCTACCACACCTTCTACCACCACCATCATTACTACTTCTACCACTTCTTCTACCACCACCATCATTATTACTTCTACCACTCCTTATACCACCATCATAACTACTTCTACCACTACTTCTACCACCACCATCATTACTTCTTCTACCATTCCTTATACCACCACCATCATTGTTACATCTACCACTCCTACCACCATCATTATTACTACTTCTACCACTCCTACCACCACCATCATTATTACTTCTACCACTCCTTATACCACCACCATCATTACTACTTCTACCACTCCTTATACCACCACCATCATTACTACTTCTACCACTCCTTCTACCACTATCATTATTACTACATCTGCCACTACTTCTATCCCCACCATCATTATTACATCTACCACTCCTTATACCACCACCATCATTACTACATCTACCACTCCTTATACCACCACCGTCATTTCTACTTCTACCACTCCTTCTACTACCACCACTTCCACTTCTACGACTCCTACCACCACCACCACTTCTACATTTACCACCACCATCATAATTACTTCTACTGCTCCTTCTACCACCACCATCATTACTACCTCTACCACTCCTTCTACCACCACCATCATTATTACTACTACCACTCCTTCTACTACCACCACAACCACTACATCCCTGCTACTGCTCCTTCTACCACCACTACATCTACTACCACCCCTTCAACTACGCTATATATACTCCTACAACTCCTACCACCACCATTCCTACTCCAACCACTAACAACATTCTATTCTTTACCTTCGTCTTGCTGATACATCTTGGGTACAGCTGTGACAGTTGACATTCTGTGGCAGGACCTCTCAGCAGATCTGTATAAAGACAATATTTGGTATGTCATTTTAATTGTAATAATTCTGTCTAGAATAGTCCCTAGTATGTCATTTTCATTGTAATAATTCTGTAAAATTAGCGCATTTAACAATTGTTGAATAGTCACATGTTGGATTGCAATATAATGAATGTACAGGCTTCAATGGATAAATGTTCAAGTCCCTTTACTTTTTTACTATACTTCAACCTCAATGTATTGGGTGTCCACACTTAAATCAATGCTATCTACTTAATTAGATAGCAATTTTGCAAATGTGGAATGCAGATGCCTGGCAGCATCTTTCAAACCTCTAGGAATGCTCTTGCATTATAAAAAAACACCTATTGCCTAAAGTGACATATCAATCAAATTTGCAATTAACAAAAAGCATTTATAAGTTAAGGTCGACATGACATCTAGTTAATAAGGTAAAGTTAGGGTTACTAGATTAACCGAAATCGGCGGAAAAAAACGATTTCGGTCCGATTTCGGTTTTTCCGCCGATTTCGGTTAATCTAGTAACCGGTAAAGTGAAGCTACATAAGCAACATTGAGATGTCCTTTTCTGAAAGGGTGAATTGTTTGTTTATTGGGTTTATCGTCCCACCAACAGTATTTCAGTTACCTGGAGACGGTGTCACCTTGAAGCAGATATAGTGCTGCCTTCACTATGTATAGCATGCTGTGGACATCTGGCATTATACCACATCCTGACACCGGGCCAGCAAAATGTGGAACTACCCTTAAATTTGCTTGAGTGTTAGCAAGGGAGCTATACCACCACCATTTTTAACAACTTCTTTTATTTTACATAAGTTCTAGCTAGTCTGGTGGATATTTGCTGTATCGCAATTCAACTGTATTTCATATTGACTTACTGTGAAAAATCTCCACTCTTGTATCTTGTTTGCAGAAGTCTCTATTTTTCAGGGAACTGGGTCATAACAAGAAAATCAAGGAGATACATTGTAAAGACAGGTCCTCGGTAAAAAAATAAAGCACTTTTACTGGCTTGTACAACAGGGCCTATATTAAAAAACTAGGCCCATACAGTCAACTGGAGTGTCATAATGGCCCTTAATCGCTCAAGTGAGGACTCAGGCTTTCAGTTGGCTTATATCTGGCAAGTAGCTTCAAGCATGTTTACATGGTTTTCATAAAATTTTACCACTGATATACTTTTGGACCCCAGATGACCCAGTTACTTATTCAAGAGTTCAAGCAAACCTTCCAAGTATTTTGAAGACTGGGCCATTAATGAGGGTGTTCAGGTTTACTAGGATTTGACATATTGACCTACTTTTTCACCCCACGTGACTCCGCTATTAACTTATCCAAGATTTCTTGCAGTTAAACTATATTATATGGCTGCTTACAGAAATGCCAGCATCACATCTATGACAGTATGGCCCACGTCCCCCCCAGCTGTACCCATCACTTCTGAAAACAGTGGGCCAATTTTAGTAACAGTGGGTCATTTAAAAAGATGAAAAAAAACCCACCAAAATGGCATCACTCACTCATAAGAAGATGTTGGGTGGCTTGTTTTTAAGTAGCAGACAAAAATTGGGTGGCTTGTTTTTAAGTAGCAGACAAAACGTCACAAGATTTCGTATTACCCAAGCACTTAACTTATATACCGCGTCATTAAACTTGAAGCATCTTACAATTATGATCAGCAGAGTTGTCGCTCGTATCGGAAAGCGCTAGAGCATATAAAGTCAATCCAATACAGCCATTTTTAGGTCAACAGGTAACGCCGAGTCGGTCTATTTTTAGCAGAAACTAGTTTGTGTAAAAGCTAGGCTTAGATTTACAATTGATTGATACAAAAATAGAAGTACTTCTTCAATTTTATTTATTCTTTACTTTTAGTAGTGAACGCCAAAATGACACATTCAGTTAAAAATTGTATGCCAACTCTCAGAATTCTGCGCCACAAAGTCGTGCTCTAGCCTAAACACTGTTTACATATTGTCTATTTAATTTTGTAAAGAAATTAACAAAGCCTGTTCAGTTTTCAACTTTCCCTAAAACCTTCCCAGCTTGAAAGTTGCATCCAAAAATGTTTCTAAATGGAAAACAGACAGCAAAAATGCCTGACTTTTTCTTGTTGCATAATGTTGTCTTTTAACTATGCAAAAACACACACATACAAACAAAACCAAGTTTTTATATGTAAACATAGTAAAACTCCATTCTAGCATTGTACCGCTTTACAAGTATAATGCACATTGCAGTTTTAATTGAAATTCCAAAAAGACAACTTTTGCATTTACGCATGCGCAAACGTTCGTTGTAAATCCGTGCATGTTTGAAAGATTATATTTAAATATTTAACGATTATTAAAAGTCAGGAATGGACCCAACAACGTGGAAGTGCACATGATAAACAAAATACAATATTTACCTTATGGCTGGAAACTTTGTTAAATCTAACATAATCAATAAATATACGCAACAGAATTCCACAAACATTTTCTTGTCTCACTACTTCCGGGACGAAACTCAACTTTCGTTTGGTCTCACACCATCATATATAATTGATCATCTATATTTTAACATATTTTAAGAACTTTTTTTAAATGAAAGATTTTTAAAACAGATCGGTGATAGTTCTTAGGCATTGTAACTGTAATCTTCATAGCTTTTAAACATAACAGTTATCTAATATCTGTGATAAAACAATCTTCTCGTTTAACACATAATTGTGAATTGATATCTGTGGTAAAATAAATAAAAATTATTATATGATTTTATGTTTATTCATAATATATTTTAATTTACCAAGAGTTTTACCAATATAACTATCAATATATAATCTTTTTTCACCAAAAAATATTAGAAAATAACAAGAGTCCAATCAAAAGACCATCATGTCCAGGGGCGGATCCAGGATTTCAGAATAGGGGGGGGGGGCCGAGGGAGTAACATTCAGGCCGGAGCTGATCGCGCCGTAGGCGCGAAATTTTCGGCGGGGGGTCTGGAGGGGGCTCCCCCAGAAAATTTTGAATTCTAGATGCACTGAGATGCGATTTCCAAGCATCTGTGGGGCATAATTTCCTTATCTATTTGCTCACTTTTAAGGGCAAAATACTTTTTTTGTTGGTCTTCGAAAAATAGGGGGGCCGCGGCCCCTTCGGCCCCCCTCTGGATCCGCCCCTGATGTCATACCCTCCACACAGCCGACATCTTAAACAGTAAAGGAATAAGTCACCATTTTAATCTCCATTCTCCATGACAAAAGGTGTTCGCCATATGCCTCTATGTGAATGGCGAGTGTAAATAAAATGGTTGATTCATAAGAAAATGACGCCGCAAGACGGACGTCACACAACAGACGACGGACGAAGAGTATCAGAAAGGTTTACATCGAGCACGTTTTGCTCAGATGAGCCAAACAACATTTTTAACTAA
This sequence comes from Sinonovacula constricta, assembly GCA_007844125.1. Lineage (NCBI taxonomy): Eukaryota > Metazoa > Mollusca > Bivalvia > Cardiida > Solecurtidae > Sinonovacula > Sinonovacula constricta. The sequence continues at coordinate 9,521,742 of CM017573.1, forward strand.
TTTTAATTTTACATGACCCAAATAGTATAGTTAATGGTCTTTCTCAAAGACTAAAGTCTCGTGTCAAGTTTGGGGTTTGAACCCAGGACTCACGGATTAAAAGATCATTATTTTAACCATTAAACCATGGACGCTATTAATAAAGTATGAACTTCAGCATTTCCTTCAGAAAGTAACCAGGAAACATACATAAATTTATATATAACATTACGTGTCAATAAAAAAAATTGTTGCTTCAACGAAGGTTTGATTTGGAAATGCATTTATTGCGACATTCGCTTTGTTATCAGGGACGTGCCTAGGAGACCTTTAAGTATACGCACTATTCCGGATTCCGGGGGGGGGGGGTCCCTTAGAACGCCGTAGATACATTCTGGGGAGAAACTCTGTCACAGTACAACGAGCAGAAAGGGACAGAAATACACCAGGTAGGATTGCAGAAGTATTTGTAGAATTTGGAAAAGGGTTAAAGAACTCTAATTTAAAAAATAAAACAGCTAACAACAAGTGCCTAACACAGGTTATGTACGATTTTTATTTGCTTTTTGACGTTTTTATTTTTTCAATTTTTGGAAGCAACTGTACGCACGTGCGTAAGTGCGTAAGCCCAGGCACGCCCTTGGTTATATTTGGAGCTGCCGCAGACACGTGATCGGTAATTACATTAATTTATGCAATATCCATTTTTTTGTCTTTTCTAAACCGGTTAACTTACATTTGACCAGTCTACATAACAATAATTTAACAACTAATAAAAAAGAAACAATGCAGATATTGAATTGTGACAAAAAATAGCAACAACAAAATTACAACAACATGTTTACCTAGAACGAAACTCTACCATAAGACTATACAAACAATACTAACTTACTGGTAATACTTCTTAAATAAAAATTACCAGGGTTTGCATCAAAATTGGCACCTGTAGCCAATTAAGTGCATGCGAAATTAAAAAAGCACCCAAACTGAGCAGAAGTAATTCGTCCACGTTACGTCCATGGCTTATAAAAAATGGACATGTATGGTCTGTATGCATGTTTAATAATGCAAAAAAACAATATATATTATATATTGCAAGCCCATAGCCAACATACTGGATGGTAGTAAAGTTGAGCAATCATTAAAATGTCCGCGTTGATATGGATTAATAATTATAAATTGACAATATCTACTTATTCAATTTTAATGATTGCTATACTTTACTACCATCTAGTATGTTGGCTATGGCCTTGCAATAAACGAACAGGCGGGTACAGTTGACACTACAACATTTAAAAGTGGTGTCTGAAAGTTTGCCTATAACAAATATATGTAACAATATCTGACCTCTGTTTCGGGTATTTGTGCATAATTTCTGCAGAAACAATCGTGCCGTGCTTTAGTCTAAGCTTTGACGATTTTCAACAGTATCTCAATTTTAGGGTAGTAACACTCGTTAATCAACACTTAAATGTTCATTCTTTTTAAAATCTATAAAAAAGAACGTTTTGGATTCCTGCTAAAATAGATGTCGACGTCACAGCGGATGACATGGATGAACTACAACATACGTGGTCACGTCGTTTTCTTAATTTAAAAAATAGCTAACTGTGCAGCGTGACTCAGATAGGAAATACATGTTTGTAATGACGATTGTGGCGTTATGGTTCACTTTTAAGACAGGTGTAGGACATCAATAAACAGCATTTTGCGATATCTGTTCAGGTAACAATAGTTTATTAAGATAATATTTTGGTCCAAACTGTCGGTTACCACCTTTAAGTTAGAATTAATTAGAGTTAATTACCTTAATTAAGTGGTTATTGAAATGTAGACTTTTAATTGCCTAATTTTTAACGTGTTACTTACGGCTATCATTAATCGATGGTGTTTATAATAGTTTTCCCTTACATTTAATTGTGATCTTGAACTGTTTACTTAGCGTATTCTATGGTTATCTGCCATAGATTCCGAAAATGTATATAACTCCTATTTTCGGAGTTTTATTATTTTTAATTCTCTTTTAAAATGAGAGCAATAGTATTACTTTAAAGTGGTTTCTGTCATTTTTTCGGCGGGAAATTTGAATTAGCCAGTACGGGAGCTAGAATAATTTACTTTAAAGTTGTATAAGTGCTTTGAGATTTTAATGAGACATTTGAAAAGAAAATGTTGTCAGGGACGTAACTAGACATAAATTGATGTGTTTGCAAGGCCGCTGACGGGGGTGCCTCGCCTGAAAATTGTGTGTTTCTAGAATGTCCTTGGTGACTTCTGGATAGGTTCGATATCAAGATAATTCTAGTTTTTAAGTAAAAATGTTATGTAACAGGCATTTGAATGTAAAAACAAGCATTTAATTGTATTTAATAATTGCATACTTCTTTTTTGAAGCAGAGAAGCTATTCAAACACAAGCGGGCATTCTCTGATTATGACTATTTATGTAAACTTCGATCCATGCGATTTATTTATACAGGAAATCAATCACTTTTATGCAGGCGTATATTTTTATCACCATGAGTTCAAGGAAAACGTCAAGATAAGAAAAATCGAAGATTGCATTTTAGCCATTTTGAGAAATCGCAACATGTTTTAAGTGGAATAATAATATTTCAGTAACCACTGTGTAACTTACGATACATTGAAAGTTAAGTTACAATTCTGTACGTGTCCCTCTACCAGACACTACCAATGTGTGAATGTCACGTTCACGGAATTATAAGAGAAGTTAAAATTTCCAAGACTTGTAAGAGTGTAAGACTTGTCCCATGCCAAAATAAGCGGAGTTACAGAAAAGTAACTAAATCGATTAAGCAATTTAATACCGTGTGTATGTCTTCATACTCCTATTTGTTTTTGCAAATTTAATATGTTTATGTTTTCATTCGTTGAGGACAATGTCTGCGGAGCTGCGTATCATGCGTACATGCAGCTACGGCCTGGTTGTAAAGAGACCAAACTAACTGGGCCGCTTTTAAACTAACGCGCGCAGATCACTCCGCAATGGAAGATATAGATAATCAAGGGAGGGAACTATGTTAATTTATATTCAGCTACCTCTTCTGTTAATTTGAACTTACTTAATGTTTGGTGGTTTTTAAGAACAATTCGAGTTAAATATGAGTTGATTTTTTGTTGTCAATAAGTAGATTAAATGTTCTTTGAATATTCACTTTTTTAGAAAGGAAACAATGATTTTATAATCATTTTCTTCAGGGAGAGGTTGGGGGAAGGGGCCTGGGGGAAATAGTCATCCTATTTACTGTGCTAAGAACCGCATTAATGAGAAGTTATTTTCTCCAAAGTTTTTCTGGCTGTTGCTTGTCGCATACAACTTAATAGAATGTTTTCAAATGATTATTCTTGATAACAGTGTGGGCAATTTCTTGGTCAAGCTCTGTTTTCTTTGACAAGGTAACTAGCCCCGTTACTTAGTCGCGTGAATGTTTTATCTTGAGATGTGTTTCTATAGTCCTTGGGTGTTTTTTTGTTGGGTCCAAAATCTTAAAGTTACTCTTGGCATAAAACGCAAATAACTGGAAATGGGCGAATTTGATTTTCATGTAACTTAGAAACTTGTATATACTACTGTTTTCAGGTAACTTCAATAAGGACTCAACCGGATAGTATTGATGGTTACCGTATTTTGCAAAATAATACCGATCCCGCCCCCACCCACTCCCAACATAAAATTGTTGCAAATGTAGAATATTTAAATGACTAAGGGATTTGTCTATCCTGGAGGGATTTTTCAGGCGGGGACCTTGACTCCCCGCCCAACTTCTAGAACATGTGTCAAAGTTTGTCTTTGACCCCCAACCCCACCCCATCCCACTTTACCCTGCCCTCGCCCCCGTCCCCACCTCACACACACACACACACACACGCACGCACGCACGCACGCACACAATTGTGTAGACAGTACTGGACACATGTGTACATGTAGAATATCAACGATTTTTAAGAGAGGTAACCTGTGTTTACTACCTTATTTTCCCTTAAGTGCCATTAGCACTTGTGAATAAATAAAGCTTCTCTCTCATCTAGCCATCATTTAATCTAGTCTGCACACTGTTTGTTTTTCCATTAAATATATGTTCATAGTCTTACTTAATTACAACATAATAGATCTCTCTCCCTCTGTCTGTCAGTCTGTCTGTCTCTCTCTTTCTCTCTCTTTCTTTCTCTCCCTCGATCTCTGTCTGTCTGTCTCTGCCTCTCTCTCTCTCTTTCCTTCTCTCTCTCTCTCTCTCTCTCACTCATACTCACTCACTCCCTCATTCAATCCCTGTCTCTCCCTCTCTTCTCATCTTCATCTACAATCTTCACCACATTTAAGCAGCCCAATCTCTTATGCTTGACACCCCTCGTTATCATATTGGCTTACGAAATGCTAGTTTGTTATTCATTCATCACACAAACAGATGTTTGATATTTATACATATTATCATGGTTAATCTTCAGTTTGGAGAGCCGAACTTGTGGCTCAACCATTCTGTCTTATTGGTTATTATAAATGTCCCTTTTATAAAACGTATTACATAGGCTACTTGTCAAACCGTTTTGTCAGTGTTTGCCATTTATAAAAATATTATATTATGGAATGATCCCTTTAAAGTTGATATCCGACAGTTTGGTCACATATATTTCGTCAAACAATCATATAAATTGTTTAAACCTGAAACGATTCCTCAAAATGTTGTTTTCTATGTCCTACATCTATGTGAAAAGTGAAGCATGACACCCCAATCGTCATTACAGTTATGTATTTCCTATCTGAGTCACCATGCATAGTTAGCTATATTTAAACTAAGAAAACCACGTGACCCCTTACTTTTGAGATAATGTTATATCCTATTCAGACTTATCCGCTCTGGCGACGATATCTATTTATAGCAGAAAACCCGATCGTGCTTTTTACAGATTTCTTAAAAATGGCTTTTTAGAGAGTTTTTTCTCACGATGCGGTCAGTCTTACAATCAAAGAAGTGTCCCAAATCATCTTTACTTAGTATGCGTTTATACAGAAATTATTCCCGGATTTCCCCAAAACAGAGGTAAAATATTGTAACACGTATTTTACATTGGCAAACTTTCTGATACCCCCTTTAGGACAACATCAGATGTCCGATCATTTTAGTTTAGCAAAAGTATATATGGGTACATGGATCACAGGATAATGAATATCTTCTCCGTGTCGTATATCTTTAACAAACATTTTACGTCACTTTGCATAGATGTTGCTACCAAAAGGTATTTTGTTTGTTAAACATAATGCATGCGAAAAGCCATTTGTATACCTTTTACAAACATCAATTCGCAAAAAGTTAAGCGAATTTCAGGAATGGATAGGTCAGTCCAGAAATAAGGCAACTTGATGATTTTTTAAGAAAATAGTTTCAGAAAATATAAATATATGAAGACAATTAAGTACTTCGTTCTAAACCTTCATCAAACTATGTCCCAGAGGGTTCATTGTGGACGCAGAGAACAAATCCGGTTTCCATTTGTGGATGCCTCTTAACGTTTTGGAGATCTAGGGTTCTGAAAACAATGTTCGCGCGCACCTGTTCCGGTCCCCGGATTCTAAGCCGAACCGTTTGGAGATCTAGAGTATCGGACAAAAATGTGCGCGGGCACTTGTTCTGGAAATGGGCGTCTACGCCGAAATGGTAAGAGACAGCTTCAAAGTAACACCAGATTCCCGCTCAGCAAACTTGGTTTAACCTGCGAAGAAAAGTTGAGCCATTTGTCTAAAAAAATATATTGATGAACAACGCAAAAATCTCAGACATCACCCTCACAATTTTGGCCAATTCTGGGTCAAATCAACTTTGCTACAAATCTTCAAACTATCTATGTCCCGGGGGTGGGGATGAGGTGTATTTGGGATGCAGAGCACGGATCTGGTGTCAGAATATCTTTTACAACGTTAATTTGTTGCCTATTTTAAAGAGTAAAACTCATACACCCATTTAACACACCTTCATTCAGATACACTCAACAAAGGATCTCCGACATTCTTGAAACACGAATTTTATTAGGGATGAAGGTTGTTTGCCATCAAGAAAATCAAGTAAGCTTTCCCACATTCCAGCCTTAATTTAGAATTAGTTAGAGTTCGTTACCATAGTTAAATGGTGATTGAAATTTAGACTTTAACCTTAATTTCCATTTTTTGTAAGGTGTTTTTGATCATTTTTCCAAAATAATTGGCATTTTGAATTATGTAATCACCGTATTTTACGTAACAATGCCATAGATTCCGAGTATGTTTATAAACGCTATTTTCGGCGTTTTACTTTTTAAAATTCTCTTTCAAACTTAATGAGATGGCATTGCTTTAAGCGGTTTCAGCTAAAAAAAATTCCGGCGGGGAATTTGAATTATTTAATATGGGAGCTCGACATATTTACTTTAAAGTTGTACCAGTACATTGAGATTTTTATTAGAAATTTGAAAAGAAAATGTTGCAAAGAGACCAAGATTACGAGTAGATGGGTAACTTACATCATAACGCGCGCAGATCACGCTGTAATGGAAGATGTAGATAAACAGGGGAGTGAACTACGTTATTCATATTATTTACTAGTATTATGATTTACAATATAGCTTTGAATTGCAAAATGTTTTATAAACGATGTTTACAGTCCTGTAGTTTTACCACGAAATTATTACACCTACGTGCCATTTAGGTGTAAACGTTTTGTTTAATAAGAGAGATAATCAAAACGATATTTAGATTTATACCATCTGGACTTATCTCCCGTCAATGTCATTCAATAGGAATATGGATTATCTTTCCCGTAAGTAATATTTCTTGTAAGGTTAAGGCACAATTGTTATTTTGTATAATTTTGTATAATTTGTTATATGGATGGGATTTGTAAGAGTTAAGGTTTTAAATAATATGTATGTTTCACAATGATAATTTCATAAATATAATTATATTGTGGAGAATATATAATGGTATTTTTGAGACTTTCAAACATCCCCCCTTTTTAGGCATTCTGTTAAAAAATATCAAAACAATTTAATTTGCTTGTGGCTTAAGGTGAAACCTATGTGTTTCAAACACATTTATTTACGCTTTTCTTGTTGTTTCAAAATGTGGTTAAACGCCCCTTACATTTACAAACGCCCACTTTCACCCCTACCTACACCCTCTAACACCCACCCTCACACCTACCTACACTTGCACCCTCACACCCACCTACACCCTCACACCCACCTATACTCGCACATTAGTGCACATTTGTTAAAACCGATATGATTTTTTTTTTATTTTAAACTCAGTCAGTACATCAAAACTATAGAACAATCAAAGCCATAGGCCCTTAGTTTTAAATAATCGTGCAATTGAAATTAATTTTGGTCTGTCATAGATTTTTTGTCTGAAACAAAAATGAGGTGAAAATACTAACATACATTTAGAAATATCCATGCACGCATTATTAACTAGTATTTATAATTTACAATAAAGCTTGGAATGCCAAAACAACGTATAAACGATGTTTGCAGTCCTGTAGTTTTACCACAAAATAATTATTACATTTACGAGCTGTTTGGTTGAAAACGTTCGGTTTACCAAGGGAGATAATAACGACTTTACGATCTGTACCATCTGGATTTATCTCCCATCCCTGCCTTTTAATAGTAATATAAATTATCCATTAATTGGTATTTCTTGTAAGGTTTTGACATTTTATATAATTTATGATGTAGATTGTGGCAAATAGGGGTACTTGTCGCACTGTATTCTCATTTCTTTATTATTTAAATATTAAGATTGTGGGATAAGAAGTAGATCTCGTTTCGTTGTTTAACAGGTGTGGGTCTGGGTGTGAGACTGTGTGATTAAAGGTGATAAATTGTGAGCCTGGGTGTGGGTCTGGGTGCGAGACTGTGTTATTAAAGATGAGAGATATTGAGTCTGGGTGTGGGTCTGGATCTGAGACTGTGTGATTGCAGGTCAGAGATATTGAGTCTGGGTGTATGTCTGGGTTGAGACTATGTGATTAAAGGTGAGATATATTGAGTCTGGGTGTGGGTCTGGGTGTGAGACTGTGAGTCATTCAATGTTATTTTGAGTGCGAGTCTGATTATAAAACTGTGCGTGATTTAAGGATGTGAGCCTGGTGTGAGTCTGAGAGTGTGGGTCGGGATGTTGATAAGAGTGCGGGTGGGATGTGGAGTGAGAGTATGGGTCGGGATGTTGGTGAGAGTGCGGGTGGGATGTGGAGTGATAGTATGGGTCGCGATGTTGTTGCGATTGCGGTTGGGATGTGGAGTGAGCGTGTGAGTCGGGTCGGGGTTTTGGTTAGAGTATGGGTGGGATTTGTGAGAGTTAGAATTATGTTTCACAAAGATGATTTCATAACTATAACTATATTTTGGAGCATACATAATGTTATTTTTCGAATTTTCTCTTTGTTCAAAACAATTTAATTTTAGTTTTTTAGTGGTCTTATGTTGCATTCCAAATGTAGTAAAACGCCCTTATATTTACAACCATCCACTCACAAACTCCCACTTTCACACCTACCCACACCACACTCAACCCCTCACTCGCACTTTCACATCCACACGTTCACACCCACCGAAACTCTCACACACGACAACCTCACACCATCACACCCACTGTCACCCACCCAAACCCTCACCACACATTTGAACACACACCCACACTTGCACACCCACTCTCTCACACTCTCTCACCATCACACCCACTCGCACACACGACAATCTCAAACCCTATACATTGCTGTCATGACGTTATTATGCCCTATACATTGCTGTCATGATGTTATCATGCCCTATACATTGCTGTCATGACGTTATCATGTCCTATACATTGATGTCATGACGTTATTATGCCCTATACATTGCTGCCATGACGTTAAGATGTCCTATACATTGCTGTCATGACGTTATTATGTCCTAAACATTGCTGTCATGACGTTATTATGTCCTATACGTTGCTGTCATGACTTTATTATGCCCTATACATTGCTGTCATGACGTTATTATGTCATACACATTGCTGTCATGACGTTATTATGTCCTATACATTGCTGTCATGACGTTATATGAGTTATACATTGCTGTCATGACATTTTTATGCCCTATACATTGCTGTCATGACGTTATTATGTCCTATACATTGCTGTCATGACGTTATATGAGTTATACATTGCTGTCATGACATTATTATGCCCTATACATTGCTGTCATGACGTTATTATGTCCTATACATTGCTGTCATGACGTTATTATGCCGTATACATTGGTGTCATGACGTTATTATGCCCTATACGTTGCAGCCATGACGTTAATATGCCCTATACGTTGCTTTCATGACGTTATTATGGCCTATACATTGCTGTCATGACGTTATATGCGCTATACAATGCTGTCATGACATTATTATGCCCTATACATTGCTGTCATGACGTTATTATGTCCTATACATTGCTGTCATGACGTTATTATGCCGTATACATTGCTGTCATGACGTTATTATGCCCTATACGTTGCAGTCATGACGTTATTATGGCCTATACATTGCTGTCATGACGTTATTATGTCCTAAACATTGCTGTAATGACGTTATTATGTCCTATACGTTGCTGTCGTGACGTTATTATGCCCTGTACATTGCTGTCATGACGTTATTATGTCCTATACATTGTTGTCATGACGTTATTATGTCCTATACATTGCTGTCATGACGTTATTATGCCTTATACATTGCAGTCATGACGTTATTACGCCTTATACATTGCTTTCATGACATTATTATGTTTTATACAGAGCTGTCATGACGTTATTATGCCCTATACATTGCTGTCATGACGTTATAATACCCTGTACATTGCTGTCATGACGTTATTATGTCCTATACATTGCTGTCATGACGTTGTTATGCCCTATACATTGCTGTCATGACGTTATTATGCCCTATACATTGCTGTCATGACGTTATTATGCCCTATACGTTGCTGTCATGACGTTATTATTCCCTATACATTGCTGTCATGACGTTATTATGTCCTATACATGGCTGTCATGACGTTATTATGTCCTATACATTGCTGTCATGACGTTATATGCCATATACATTGCTGTTATGACATTATTATGACCTATACATTGCTGTCAATATTTTATTATGTCCTATACATTGCTGTCATGACGTTATTATGACCTATACATTGCTGTCATGACGTTATTATGCCCTATACATTGCTGTCATGACGTTATTATGCCCTATACATTGATGTCATGAAGTTATTATGCCCTGTACATTGCTGTCACGACGTTATTATGCCATATACATTCCTGTCATGACGTTATTATGACCTATCCATTGCTGTCATGACGTTGTTATGGCCTATACATTGCTGTCATGACGTTATTATGCCCCATACGTTTCTGTCACGACGTTGTTATGCCCTATACATTACTGTCACGACGTTATTATGCCCTATATGTTGCTGTCATGACGTTATTATGCCCTATACGTTTCTGTCATGACGTTGTTATGCCCTATACATTACTGTCACGACGTTATTATGCCCTATATGTTGCTGTCACGACGTTATTATGCCCTATACGTTTCTGTCACGACGTTGTTATGCCCTATACATTACTGTCACGACGTTATTATGCCCTATATGTTGCTGTCATGACGTTATTATGACCTATCCATTGCTGTCATGACGTTGTTATGGCCTATACATTGCTGTCATGACGTTATTATGCCCTATACGTTTCTGTCACGACGTTGTTATGCCCTATACATTACTGTCACGACGTTATTATGCCCTATACATTGCTGTCATGACGTTATCCTGCCCTATACGTTGCTGTCATGACGTTATTATGTCCTATACGTTGCTGTCATGACGTTGTTATGCCCTATACATTGCTGTAATGACGTTATTATGCCCTATACATTGCTGTCATGACGTTGTTATGACCTATACATTGCTGGCACGACGTTATTATGCCCTATACATTGCTGGCATGACGTTATTATGTATCATACATTGCTGTCATGACTTTATTATGTCCTATACATTTGCTGTCACGACGTTGTTATGCCCTATACATTGCTGTCATGACGTTATTATGTCCTATACATTGCTGTCACGACGTTGTTATGCCCTATAAATTGCTGGCATGACGTTATTATGTCTTATACATTGCTGTCATGACTTTATTATGTCCTATACATTGCTGTCACGACGTTTTTATGCCCTATACATTGCTGTCACGACGTTGTTATGCCCTATACGTTGCTGTCATGACGTTGTTATGCCCTATACATTGCTGGCATGACGTTATTATATCTAATACATTGCTGTCATGACGTTATTATTTCCTATACATTGCTCTTACGACGTTGTTATGCCCTATACATTGCTGGCATGACGTTATTATATCCTATAAATGGCATTATTAAACCCTATGAGATTGAATTTGATGTATTATGACATAGTAACTAAATGACTGTAATTTATTCGGCAAAAATAATTAGATAAACGGAATATTATTTCACTAGCCATTCTTTTGTTTACCTGCAAGTGGAATGCCTGCATAAAATGATCGTGCGTCGTATGTGCGTCACGCGTTCGCGATGTGGCTGAAAACAAAGAACGAACCTACATAGTAGGCCGGAACTGTTACTTTACAAAAGTCGAATGTAAAAATACTTTTTAAACAGTATCAGACTCTTATAATAAAACTTGCCACACGTTTGCATAAACTGTTAATTAAAATTTGATATATTGTTTTCTTTAAGTTATAGTTTCGTAAATAACTTCAATATTTTGATAAATAACTCGTCGATAGAAACCAGCAGCATTGGCATGCAGACAGGAAGGAGTTACTACTAATTTAAATTCAAGTGTATTTTAAATGTTAATCCGTGCTATGTTTAATAAAAAGAAATCAATCACTTTAATATTCAAGAAGATACTAGAGCAATTGTTTAACGCAACCTCCTTCACAACACATTCAGCTCAGCTGAGCTGAAAATAAACATCGACAAATTATTAAAGATTCATAATGGATAAAAAGTTAAGATAGATTTGTAACAAAATATGAAACGAAGCGTTGATATTTCGCCTGGTTCACCTAGAGTGGTGCTCATAACTATATCTTTATATAAATATATCTGTATCAATCAGGAGGGTAAAAATAAATAGTCTTGAAGGGCCGATCTCATTTACAGAGGGAGTTTGCAATTTTCGAAATTGTTAAATTATCTTCTGCATATATACTGTTTTACCCCTAGCAGTATTTAGCGTTTGGAAAATATCGCTAGGGTTAGTTAAAGCAAACTGACACTTTTTCTGGTTTGGAGGTTATGGGGATTTCACAGACAGAATGACCAAACGCAGAGATTAAATAGTTTATTATATATAAGATATTGACATTAGTTTAGTTACTTGAAGAAGAGAAAATAATCAAGCAAATACATTATATATATTGTCATCTCTATCAAACATAGGTTTTACATTATACATTCAAATGGACGTATATAATTACAGCTATTATTATATTCTATTCGATGTACCAATCATCTAAAACATCTACTAGTTTAAGCTATATTCCAACAACAATTAACAATTCAAATTTCAATCATTGGTATTACATTTTAAATGGTTAATCAGCATAAAGGCCCTACTCACGAAGCAATGGTTTATTCACATATAAACATCGCTGCTCTTGAGAAAACTTTCTTCATCAAATCTATGGAAAATGTATCCCTTTTGGTCCCCTATTCACGTCAGATCACGTATGCGGCATTCTAGAAATCGACATTTTCACAGGACAGCAGTCGCCGGGCCCTCCTAGTAGCAAATGTATGCAATCATATTTTTGCTAAAAGTATTTTGGACGAAATTCAAGAAAAGAGTCAGTCATTTGTGGATAGTCGACAACAGAATCGATTGCATTTTGGGTAAGCAAAGCTTAAAACAAACTTAATAGCGTTCTTCAATATAAATTACCTACAGAAAACACAATCTAACTAGTATATATTTAAACAGCGTTTTCTCGAATACATATCAAGTGTATACTTTTTGCATAAACTGAACAATCATTGATCCCACACTTATGCAATATTTGAAATACACATGCAGTGTGAATAATAAAATAAACAATATTTGGCCTGTCAGTGACGAAATATTTAGAAAAAAAAATGTAGTATGAATGTACACATAATCTATAATTATGTTAAACTATGTCAAGGCCATTTTAAAACAATTCTTTCTAAAAAACAAACAATAAACACAACATAACAATTATTGACTATATATACATTGATAATATGTACATCTCCATTGATACATTTGTTCATACAAAAGATAATCGATTAACTATATGACAAAGGTGCAATATATTTTTTTTTTAAATTTCATATATCAACATTTTTGCTAATCCGGGAGCGGATTTGGGGTGCGCGCAAGGAACACGAATAAAACTCGTAGAACATATCTAATAAATACATTACATTTTAAAGACTGGTAAACTTGTATCGATGTATCGAATGTGATCCTCATTTACATCAGAATACATATCCGGCATTCTAGAAATCCAATATTTCACGGGAGAGCCTGTACCGGACCACCCTTATAGCAAATGTGTTCAAAACAACCTTCGAATACATCATTAATGTTATCTTTAAAGGTGGTACCAACAGTTTGCCTACATCAAATTCATGTCACAATACAATAACACAGATTCGGGGAATCGGGACATAATTTCTGCATAAACTCATACTTTAGTGTAAGTAAAGACGGTTTTGAAGACAGCATATATTGTTAGCACAAATCGTGATAAAACACTCTGAAAGTTCAATAATGCCAAATCTATAAATAAACACAATGGGATGTCTGCTAAAAAAGATATCAATTCAGAGCGTATTACCCAGATGACCATTTAACGTTATCTCAAAAGTAAGAGGTCACGTGGTATTCTTAGTTAAGGTAAGAGGGGCCTAATTAGCCAATGCTGTCTGAAACGGCGATGTTTGGCGACATCGAGTTCGTAAATGCCCTCGGCAGTATCCGACACGTTCTCCGGAACTAATCGGATTTGATCGTAGCAAACATTTTTAATCATTATTTTTTATGTATCTTGCAAATATTGATCATATTTTTTCAAACAAGTAATAATTTCAACAAAAAATCTCTTATTTCTTTAAATAAAAAAATATTTACCAAAAAATTGGGATCCCAAAGCGTGACGTTATATTTTCGGAAAATACCAAAATGGTGGACAAAGACAGCAGAGCAATCGTACCTACTCGGCAATCTCCGGTAAGCTTCGGATATATTCGGATTATGTAGAGGACGGAATTACCAGAGGAGTTCTGAGTGACAGCAGAGGTCGATATGTGACACGAAAAACATTAAAATCAACAATTTAAGTTCTATTGTAAACAGATACACATTCAGAAGTCAGTATTAATCAGATCTGTAGAAGATCTTTGTAAAACATAAAGATATTGTGCAAAATGGTGACAGAATTTTTTTTACAGGTTTGTTGTTGTTGTTTTGTTAAGAAAAACATGGAATATGACAATTTTAAAGATAATATTTCAAAAACTAAACGGTGAAAGTCTGTAATTATTTGTCATGTGATTGGTATATGTATATAGCAAATTTTGATATGCATTTTATAAATATACTGGTATAATTAAAATATTTAGAAACTCTGAAAGTTTGTGTATGTTTCTGTGTCAAGGAAATTTTCCGAGGGGGTATAGATGCCTTTTTCAGTTTAAAATCATCAAATGTTTGTACTTGAACAATATAAATGAGTTCTTTTTAATGTTTAGGGTTATGCTTATAAAGTTACACCACTGATGCTAAAATATATTATAGTTTTGAACCCCCAAATTAAACTTTTTAACAATAACCACCTGGGACAAGGCGAGGGGGTCACCCTATTCAAATGTGATTTTTTCCAAAACATGACGGTGAAATTCTTTCATATTTCATTTTTATATCTGATATATGATATTTATCACTATGGACATGATTAGTTTAGGATTCTTAATAGCTTCTTTTAGGCCCCTCTTACCTTAAAAAATAGCTATCTCAGCAGCGTGTCTCGGATAGGAAGTACCTGCGATGAGAACTGAGGATTTATGTTTGAGTGTTCACACTGATTCAGGGTAAATCAATAAGTAGAATTTTGCAGGATATTTTCAGGTAACAATGACTTGTTTGGTTGAGAAAAATATATTTTGGTTCAAACTGCCGGATACCACCTTGAAGGGTCATCTTATGTCTTCTATATGTAGTATATGTCATTGGCGTGTAAAGAAATCCACAAAGCATAAAATGAGATCGTTTAAACATTTGAAGAAAGTTCTCGCCCGCCCAGGGTAAAATCCTAGATCCGCTCTTGGAATCATGCACAATTTGGGATATGCAATGATAGGTAAAACAGAATTGTTAAATAAAAGCAGGTATTCCTGCATAAACATCGATTATGGAATCAAAACAGTTGCCATACACAACAGAAACATGTATTTCTTGCAAATTATCTTGACATAAATGTTACTTAATGTTTAAATGCAATATTATCGAATACACCCCACTCCACTCCGAGATTTTGGAAAACGCACCTACAAACATTCTATAAATGTCTAAGTGGGGTGGGGTATGCCTCGAAACAGCACATAAATGACCGTGTTAATAGTCATATGGAAAAAAATCAATATTTTAACTGTAACAACTGTAAAAACTCTAGCTTTATATACAATTCTGTGTACATAACAGTCGAAATTGTTTATGCAATTAACATAACTGAATGCATGATCAATTTCGATTTGAATTATAAACTGGTCACATCTCTTTAGAAGCACTGAACAACACATTTATCTTCTTAATCAACTTGTCACAGATCTACACAATATGTTTCTTTATTTTACAACATTTGTCACTGATATTTGATTTTCTGTAGATAAAACAGTTATGCAGAGTTCTAACTGAACTACACATCTCGTAGTTGTTAATTGTTTGTAAAGTTTATTTATTACAAATATTATATACTAACTAGATACTATACATTTTATACTAAAATTGACGACTTGCTGGTCACGGCTACAATTGTTTCAACAAAATAACATTGAAAATCTATTGCCGATTGTTTATATAACAACTGCCGGACATTATAGCATTTATGTACATACCACTACATGCAACACATGCATTAAACCAAAATGACAGTAGTATTATGAATGTTTTAATTGAAAATTGATTAAATTCTGAATAAATCTGACATAAATGCCAAATAATTGAGCACTGCAGTAATGTATTGATGACGTTGCGTCTTTTTTGTTGATTTTGCGGGAATCCGTATTATCCGCGTGTGATGACGTCATATTGTTATGCTTAATGACGTAATTGTTTTGATGCTGATGTAAAATATACAAACATGGCGAACTGAGAGGAAAACTCAAACTGAATTAAAATAAACTTTAATTATAGGAACATTTGTACAAAATATTTAATGGAAATACAACAATACATCACCTACATACTTCTCTGTAGCATTTACAGAAGAACAGAGTTTCAAACACACGTTTTAATTTCATTTTATTCCTAAAAAAATGTCGCTGGAAGATTGTTCTACTAAAATGTTTATTTAATTCCACTTTTATAACTAGTCACTAATTTACAAAATGTCGCAATCAGCAACAAAAGGAGAAACACAAATGAAAAACAAAATGTCCGGCAATAATTAATATAAACTTTACTTCCATTCCACCATCAGAAGCTGATCACTGTTGTTCCCTCCGACATACAAGGAACTCCTGTTCACATCATAACTGAGGCAGCGTGGACGCCACCTGATCCCATCTTCCTTGGACAATATCTGACCTACCACGTGACCATCCTCGGTCACCTTGACTACGTTCTGTGAGATCACTCCACAAACATACACGTGACCGTGATGGTCAGTGGTCACACCCGTTGCATAAGACAGTCCGAGATCCTGCTGGGAGAGACAGAATATCTGCCTCCCGTCCACGCCGACACATACAAGACCTCTCCTGAAGTCAGCCACATAGAGTCGGTCGCCGGAACTGTTCACGGCGATGTTTTGGATGCTAGAAAACAGTTGCCGGCCGTCGGTGTCCATGGAGATCTCCCTCAGCTTCCTGCCACTACTCACGTCGTGTACATACAAGATGGCACCACAACTCTCAGCACAGTACAGCAGTCCGCCATGACAAGCCATCCAGTCGGTCTTATGTCCCAACTCGACGGTTCGTGTCCTGGTCAGACTCTCTGTGTTGTACACGTGGACTTGGGTAGAACCAAAGATGGCAACCTGGAAATACAGAAATGTAGATCAGAGTAAAACATTGTAAATGCACAGATTGTGTTGGTGACAAAATACACGTCAGCGTCCATAGTCGTAAATGATGTAACCTGAAGATAGAATGAGAGAAAACAGAACATTAATAAAGTCTTCGGCCCGTATACACCAACCATTTTTCAGTAAGATTGGATAAAGTCATAGTTTTTAATTCGCAATATCTTCAGTGTATATTCAGCTATAAGTCTGAAATTTTGCATGACAATTTAACTTTGAAACTTTGAGCTTGAAATCACAATTTAACTTCATACAAAAGCTTAGTTTTCTTGGTATAAAATGGTGACTTGGGCTCAAGTAGTGACTTCCGTTAAGAAATGCTTGGTGAATACAGGCCTTTATGTCGTGGCACAAGTTCGATCACTTTGCGGTGGAGTAAACATGGCCGCACTTCATCCACACAACAACCTGCAAATATAGACATGTAAATCAAGTAAACATTAGAATGAAAATTATGTAAACAATTGCTAGAAAAAATGGCAATATTCAGTCGTTCATAGTCGGTCAGCTTGCTAGTGCCTGGCCTAGATAAGACAAATACAACTCAATAACCCCAAAATATAGATATGTACAGTTGTTACACTCGCTGTCCTCCTGGATCTGTTAAGCTTGAGTATGGGGGAAAGTCGCCATTTGTGTCTGAAGTGTGGAAACGTAAAAACATGGTTATTTATAGGACTACATAAAATTATTTGTAACAATTTATATAACAGAAATCAACATTTAGAATAGAGTTTAATGTAGTTACGTCTTGGTTTCTGAATCAATTACGGACGGAGTTTACGGTAAACTCACAGCTATTGTGCAAAATCATGATGCATTTTGTCTAGATCTAGTCATCTACATGAAACAGAGATCTAAAATCATAGCCATGGTTTTCAAACATTATTTTAACCAAACTTAAGCATAAAGCAATTTAAAAAGGCATATATTTAAAAGCATATTTAGAATATTCAAACTTATACTTAACAAGATATCTTTACACATCTTTCCTCAAGACCTCGAAGTATCCATCTCACTAAGTTCGTGAACGCTCAACTTGTTGTTTTCAAATATTTATGACGTCATATTTTGTCACGAGACGAATGGAATGTGTACAAAAGTTTGTGTACTTTTTACGAGATAACCTGTGTTCGGCATACTTCTTTATGATCAATGTGTGTAATTTCGGAGGATTAATCTAGCAAATTTAGATTTGTATTACTGGCATCGCACACCACGAGGGATAGTGCGTTTTGTTTATCGTATGTCGTGATATGATATATATTACTATAATGCTGGGGCGAAGCTGGGCTTTGGATGCGCCGGGGTGGGGGTAGGGGGCCAAATTAAATAATATCGCGCCTAAAATTGATTCTTTGTCGAGCATAGAATCGATGTTAAAGGTGGTATCCGACAGTTTGGACAACATATTTTCATTAAACATCTTAATAAACTATGGTTACCTGAACACTTAATAAACAATTGTTACCTGAACAGATCACGCAATATGCTGTTAACTGTTGTCCTACACCTGTCTGAAAAGTGTACCGTAATGCCATAGTCGTCATTACAAACATGTATTTCCTATCTGAGCCACGTTGCACAATTAGCTATTTTTAAACCAAGACAACCACGTGACCACCTGTTTAAGCTTATCCACGACATCTGCTGTGCTGTAGAAATCCCAATCGTTCATATTTATAGATTTAAAAAGAATGAACATTTTAAGTGTTGATTAACGAGTTTTACTGCCGCAAAATTGCGATACTGTTGAAAATTATCAAAGCTTATACTAAAGTTCTACAGAAATTATGCACAAATACCCCAAACAGAGGTCAAATATTGTTATGTATATTAGATATAGGCAACCTGTCGGATACCACCATTCAGGTTTAAATCTATGTAGATGTTCAATTTGCCGGACTATATCTCAAGTCCGAGAGACAGTAATTAAATGTATATACAGTGTAGAGAATTTTACAATTAGCATTGTAAACCACAAGTTTATGTAATTGCTTCATAGATAGGGCAGTACGAAATGGTATCGCATTCTTATCTCCTATCGATGGAAAAAGGTCTCAAAAAATAAAAATAAAAATTCAGTATAGGACACGTGGGCAATTTGTGTAACACGTATTTTCATACTATTTAATAATATACTGCTTTTGTCCTCATGTTGTTTAGACCTTCAATTAATACACTACTCCAAAGCACTCAGATGTTCAATAACAGATTGGCAGATTGGCGTAGATTGGGCGGATCTGCATACACTGTGTAAGGTTGTCTAACGGGATTACTATTTTCACTTGTTTTCTTTTTTCTGAATTGCCATTTTAAGTAAAAAAAATGTTTGATTTTTGCACTCAGTGTGTATGCGTGCGGGCGCGATTGTGCGTGTGTGCCTACGCATGTGTCTGTAAACGGAGCATTGTTAAGGTAGCTTCAAAAGTTTGGACCTTAGTAAAGAACAATTTAGTTCCTTGACGCGTAACCTCAAATACCCACCAAGAAGGGAGGAAACATTAGGTAAATGTGTAAGTCATAATAATGTCCCTTCAGAAACGAAATGAGGGAATCACTACCACGTGTTAAATATATTTTGAATAGAAACCGCCATTTATTATCTCAAAGTCTCTCCGCTTACCAGGGCCATGTTTCCTTAATCAAAAAGAGCGCTACTATAACAGATTGTGAAATATATTCTTTGCAACAGTGACATTGACCAGACGGACACTCATAGCGACCCAAAACTTGCATTACCCATACGGTTCCTATGTATAATATAATATCTCAATCTTGGGAATTAACGCACATCTGCTTCTCACCTGCCTTCCCGAACGCACGCCGAATGACGGCAATCTAATTGTAACGTTAGTTCAAATACGCCACGTAGGGTATGAATATGACATATTTTGAATATGTTCAGCCAGAACAATCGGTAATCAGACCTTATGAAAAATGTTAAATAAATGTTAATTATTCTTATACTATAACGGAAGAACATTTGGTTGTTTTCTCGAATACTGGTCTGTACAGTTTGCCTACGTGTCATGATTTGTTCTATTTTGTGCTGAATATATCACAATCATTACTATAAATGACCACAAGTTCAACCACAGTTCTGGTACCTAAAATAGTTTTTGTTACCATTACAATAAAATCAGGCAATTCCGCGTACAAGTATGCAAACAGTGATTCAAATGTATGGAAGGGGATATCCTCCAATATTAAATTTCTAATTTGCCCATTGCAACACTGCATATGCTTAAATTTGCTGTTTGTTTGCACAAACAAGTTCGTTTTTGTATGTATACAATTCTCATATACAATTTGGAAATTACAAATCTCCCGAAAAGGCACAGAACAAAGGTATTTCATATGCAAGCCAAGCGAAAAGTAAGAAATTTGTGATGAGTCATTTAACGAAAAGAGCAAACCCGACAGTTACCGCCTTGGAACGGTCAGTCGGCAATATGGACCGACTGGGGTGCTTAAACCGGTTTTACAGAGCTCTAACCTCGCACTTCCTGACGACTTTCTCAAATGCAAGCAATGAAAAGAAAAAACGATCTATTTGAATACAAAATGTTCAAGCGCTGATATTTTCTATAAGTTATGACGAAAGTAGTGACGTCATTGAAAAATAATGTTCACATAGTGTTCAGAAAAGAATATGGTATTATTTCGACCCCAAAAAACCCACACAAAAATGGTTGACCACAAACAAAACTATCTGTCTGTATCATGAACAATCATGGCCAGATACGAATAAATGGTTGTAGCATGCTGTTCATGTGAAGATGGAATTGAAGAACCAACGTTCAATGTCCACCAAAGGAAATACACGTAACAATCCTTTATAGGACGAATAAAATGACAACATAGATTACATGCACGGGGAGATTTTTTACGACCGCCACACTGCACGAGTAACATTGTTGTGATCATGAATAAGAATATATGACAAAGTCAATTAATCGCTCACCTGATGACGCAGACTTTTAGTAGGCTCAAATCTGGCATCAAGTAATTAAGTGTTATTTACTTTAGAAATCTTTGGTGAAGATTGGACCATGAGTGTGGCCACTGGGTTGATAACATTTTCTAGAATTTTACCAAGTAACCTACTGAATCCACATTTCCACACTCACTTCAAAACATATGTAAGATTTCATACTGGCAAACATGCTGGTCAAGTTTAGTAAAGACCGGGCCATCAATGTAGCCTCTTAAGTGTTTTACCCAATAACAAACTCATCCAGGATTTTATGTTGACAAACATTTTGACCAAGTTTAGTGAAGATTAGGCTATAAATGTGGTCTCTAGTGTGTTCACAAGACTTTCCTAAAATTTGACCTAGTGACCTACTTTTTGACCCCACGTGACCCAGTTACGAACTCATCCAAGATTTCATGCAGACAAACATTCTGACCAAGTTTGCTGAAGATTGGGCTATAAATGTGGCCTCTAGTGTGTTCACAACAAGCTTTTTCTAAGATTTGACCTAGTAACCTACTTTTTGACCCCACGTTACCCAGTTACGAACTCATCCAAGATTTCATGCAGACAAATATTCTGACCACGTTTCGTGAAGATTGGGATATAAATATGGCCTCTAGTGTGTTCACAAGCTTTTTCTAAGATTTGACCTAGTGACCTATTTTTTAAACCCGCGTGACCCAGTTACGAACTCTTCCAAGACTTCATGCAGACAAACATTCTGACCAAGTTTGGTGAAGATTGGGCTATAAATGTGGTCTCTAGTGTGTTCACAAGACTTTCCTAAAATTTGACCTCGTGACCTACTTTTTGACCCCAGGTGACCCAATAATGAACTCGTCAAAGATTTCATGCAGACAAACATTTTGACCAAGTTTGATGAAGATTGTATAAAAATTGTGGCCTCTAGTGTGTTCACAATGTAAAATGTTGACGACGAACGACGGACGTTGGACGCCTGAGGAAGCTACCCTTGAGCCCATTGTGCTCAGGTGAGCTAAAAATAAAACGGAATATCATAAGTTTAAAATAGAACGGAATCATAAATGATTATTCAAATGTGATCCAATAGAAAACAGCCAACGTAATTTGGCGTCGAATTGAACAAGTTACCTTTCGCCCAAAGTAGTTATTAATGTTTATATTAAAATTCTGCAAGTAATTTTACTATTTAAGTTTTAGTTATCGGACGTTTCCAGAAGAACATACTATGTCATTCACATTCGGATTTGTTTACAATGCATTGGAATTTAACTACATCAACAGGGGTACGCGATGTCGTGAGTATGCATTCCGTAGAGTCAGGTGCCCATGCAGCTCAGTTGCTAGAGCACCTACCTCAAGGCAGGAGGTCTTAGGTTCGACCCCCGACCTCGGTTATGGGATTTTTCCAGATTTTTTAGTGGCGTCAGAAGGGGTTCTTCAAAGAACCCTGTGAAGCAGGAACAGGCTAGGTACTGGTGGTTCTGTCCAGTTGATGCCTGGCTCAAAATAAAGAGGTTAAAAACTCAGGTAGACCAGGTGCCAGAGCGGAGGTCTTGGGTACGAACTCAATACAGTGTACCGGTAACAGAACTTTGCCAGGTCGCATCACTCCGGATATATGCAGGAAATGTGAAATTGTTCAAAAGTAATGATGAAATGTGAACATTTTATGTGATATATAAAGGTTAGGATGTAAAGACTTTAAAAGTGGTAGTAGTTGCTTCCCACTTAACGCTCGGGACTAAGAGGACAGCATTACGCCTGACTCGTCGGTGTCAGTATAATGGGCCGGCCGGGTTCATTCCCTGGGCACCTCATAAGTGCCCCTGTGCTATAATGATAGAA
Source organism: Sinonovacula constricta (assembly GCA_007844125.1). Taxonomy (NCBI): domain Eukaryota; kingdom Metazoa; phylum Mollusca; class Bivalvia; order Cardiida; family Solecurtidae; genus Sinonovacula; species Sinonovacula constricta. The sequence continues at coordinate 9,544,938 of CM017573.1, forward strand.
ATATCGCTGCACAATGTCGGCAAAAATGCCGGCAAATCCCATCCCAAATCCCTAAGAGGGACTTAAATAACCCATTTAATGTTTTGCATTTTGACAATATTTTATCAGTTCTTATAGCTTGTCTCAAGTTGGCCTACTGGACCCAGTAACATCATTGGTAACCGACTCTAGGAGGCCCTAGGTTCGATCCCGGGCTGCGACATACCTGTCGTTAAAATGGCTGGGGTATAGCTCCCTTGCTCTGGGCAGAAAATAGTCTTGCTGAAGGACTTGAATTGCATGGTCTGTTTTGGGGGTTCAAAAGGGATTCGAATGTGGGACCCCCTGATCCAAAATCCAATGTCTAAACCACTAAACCATGGACGCCCATTTAAGCTTGTTGTGGAGAATGCTGTTATATAATATAAAATTGACCAGACCCGTCATTACAATAATCATGCACATGCAACTGTTTTACTTACATTTATTTTAATTAAATTTATTTTATTGTAGGAATATTTAGAGTCGATATAATACATGATAGTATACATCCAAACTAAATCACCAAAGAAGCATGAAAAGTATACTTACTGCTACCTCTTGTGGACCAATACAGCATACATCTGTTGGCTGTCTATCTGTAGAGGAGAACTTGGTTATCTTGCTACTTAACGGGTCTACACACTTCAGTCTTCTATTATAGTTATCAGCTACCATCAGACTTCCATCATTGAGATGACAGCAACACCAGCTGGAATATGTGTACTTATCCTCTGGAATACTGACATTGATGTGTTTCTTTTCTGGTCTCACCACTCGCCTATCTTTCTGTTTCTCCACTGGTCTCTCTACTTGACGGTCTGCTGAACTCCTTACTATTTCCTGTACTGGCATGTCTGCTTCACCTCCATCAGCACCCTGTGAGCTGATATCTTGTGCCTTTTTGCTGACTTCCTTAACAAGGGAACTGAAACAGCTCAGGGAGTCAAATATCTTCATTTCTGTCTTAAAGTCGAATTGATGTCGCTTTATTAGTATGTCCGACTCCTTATAAAGAGCATCAACTTTTGAAGCAATTGTCTGACCCTTCTTTTTAAGGACAAACGTGTTGGCTTTCCACTCTTTGGACTTTGTAATTTTGTCTAAACACTGGTTTATTTCGTCTTTAGTTAAAGCACAAGACTGTCGGTGTTGTCTGGCAACAGCTAGAAGCTCTTCCTGTTTACTTTTGATATCCTTCTTACTCTTCTTTTTTAGCTCCTTAATTCGCAACAAGAGTTCCTTAGCGTACACTTCCAGATCATTAAGAAAACTGTTTCCATGTTTTGTAATATTAGCCAGGTGTTCATCTAATACTTTAATAGCTTTGTTTATATTGTCCAGAGCCGATATTAACTGTGCAGGGACTGCTTGTAACTCTGGAATAGCATTGAGCTCATCTGAGGATTCCCTGATGTCTTGGGTGTCCTGACACGTCCTGAAAAGAAATGGAAAAGAAAATGTCATTGAAGTACATCGCAGCGACCCGACTGTGGTCATTACAGTAATGTGGAGCAAAATTCAAGACACATGTCTGTGCAGAACAGCCTGCACACTGTATGTAAGCTGGAAGACACACATGAAAAAGTTTTCCCATGAGTATAACCTAAACCCATGTGGTGAATGGCACAATATTTACGAGGATTTACAAGTCAGCGACTCTACTTATCAAATACAGACCTGCCACACATCAACACAATTGGTGTCAACTTCAAATTAGACAGTATTGTTTTGAATTTAATATTAACATACTTTTGCCACTCTGTTCTCAGCTCAAAATTGTAATAAAATTAGTTACTCTACATGTCAAACACTGCAAAACCAGGGTTTCGACTGACCCTTATTAGTCTCTGTCTATAGTACGACATTTGTTTAACCTTGTCTTTACATTAAACAGATTAGTCATCAATCAAATAAAAATATTTAGCAAAGCAGATGATTGGTGGCAGAATAACGACCCTGAGGGCCTTTTAGGCCCCAACACCATTATTTGGGCTTAGGGTCAATTCAATTACCAGCGCTCGGCCCAGCTCCAATACATATTTTCCTTTAATACACATTTTTTTGTAAATTGGAAGCTGCCTCTGTGGCCAGAAAACAATATTTTACATAACAGTTTCTAATATGGAAGATTTTAAAAATTGACTGAAAAAAAAATGTAACCAGAAGTCAAAATCTTTAAGTAGATAAAATATTACATATAACTAAATAACATCAATTATTTTCCATTGAAATGGCCCTCGTGGCTTTGTTATGATGAAATGACAGTAGCATCATGACTGGCAGATTACATAAGTGATAAAGTGTGAAGACACTGGCTGACCAAGCCATCAAAGAAAGGTGTAAACTTCTCGGACAGTTTGTTGTGGGATTAGCCAGCATTTTTTGCCGATACTGCACAGCGACATTTCTATCATTATAGCACAGGGGCATTTATGAGGTGCCCAGGGACTGAACCCGGCCAGTCCATTATACTGACACCGGTGAGTCAGGCGTAATGCTGTCCCCTTAGCCCCGAGCGTTAGGAGAGAAGCCACTACTACCAACTTTAAAGTCTTTGGTTTGACCCGGCCGGGGTTTGAACCCATAACCTCCCGATCCGCAAGCCGATGCTCTACCACCTGAGCTATTGGGGCCGGTTTGTTGTTTATTTATGACTGTAAATATAGCATATAAATAAACATGGTCTTACTAATTCAGTGTTGAAATATATGTACTAGTAAAATCTTAACAAGAGGGCCATGCTGGCCCTTAATCGCTCACCTGATGACAGAGGTTTTTTTTAGTAGGCTCAAATCTGGCATCAAGTAATTAAGTGTTATTTCCTTTAGAAAACTTTAGTGAAGATTGGACCATTAGTATGGCCACTGGATTTATAACATTGTCTAGAATTTTACCAAGTAACCTACTGAATCCACATGACCCACTTCAAAACATATGTAAGATTTCATACTGGCAAACATTCTGGCCAAGTTTGGTGAAGATTGGGCCATCAATGTGGCATCTAAGTGTTTTCACAAGGTTTTTCTAAAATGTGACCTAGTGACCTACTTATTAACCCCACGTGACCCAATAATATACTCATCCAAGATTTCATGCAGACAAACAATCTGATCAAGTTTTGTGAAGATTGGGCTATGAATGTGACCTCTAGTGTGTTCACATGCCTTTTCCAAGTTTTGACCTAGTGACCTCTTTTTGATTCCATGTGACCCAATAAGAAACTCATTTAAGATTTCATGCAGACAAACATTCTGACCAAGTTTAGTGAAGATTGGGCTATAAATGTGGTCTCTAGTGTCTTCACAAGGTTTTTCTAAGAGTTGAACTTGTGACCTAATTAGTGACCAAACATGACCCAGTTAAAAACTCATCCAAGATTTCATGCAGGCAAACATTCTGATCAAGTTTGGTGAAGATTGAGCCATAATTGGGGCCTCTAGTGTGTTCACAAGCTTTTTGATAAGATTTGACCTAGTGACCTACTTTTTGACCCCACGTTGCCCAATAATGAACTCTTCCAAGATTTAATGCAGACAAACATTCTGACTAAGTTTGAAGAAGATTGTGCTATAAATGTGGACTCTAGTGTGTTCACAAGGTTTTTCTAAGATTTGACCTAGTGACCTACTTAGTGACCCCACATGACCCAGTTAAGAACTCATCCAAGATTTCATGCAGGCAAACATTCTGATCAAGTTTGGTGAAAATTGGGCCATAATTGGGGCCTCTAGTGTGTTCACAAGCTTTTGCTAAGATTTGACCTAGTGATGTACTTTTTGACCCAATGTGGCCCAATCATGAACTCATCCAAGATTTAATGCAGACAAACATTCTAAGTTTGGTGAAGATTGTGCTATAAATGTGGTCTTTGACCCCAGGTGACCCAATAACAACTTAACACAAGATTTTATGCAGACAAACATTCTTACCAAGTTTGATAAATATTGGATAAAAACTGTGGTCTGTAGTGTGTTCACAAGCTAAATGTTGACGACGGTCTACGACGGCCGACGGACGCCGGACGAAGCGGTATCACAAAAGCTCCCCTTGAGCACGTTGTGCTCAGGTGAGCTAAAAGTAAATATCTCCAAAACTTTTATAGCAAACATTATACATTCATATGTCAGATTGTTGAAATAAAAATGTTGAAAAGCATAAATGTGAAAAGGCAGAACTACCATCATGATGCAGTAAATAATAAAAAACATTATAAAACATGATATCCTAATCTTCAACCGGGTTTTTTTAAGTAATAATAGAAATCAGAATACTGTTGTAAAGAAAATATCTGATTGATAATAGTTTACATTAAATATAAATACTTGTACTGGGGGGCAGGGGGTGGGGGTAGGGTGATGGATGTCCACCCTTACACACCCCACCCCTGAAAACATTTTTGTTGGGGCATGGTTTTTACACTTATTAATCCTGTTACGATTAGATTAACAATTCTGTGTAATGTGGATGAAATCCTTTCATTAGTTAGGTCTCCTGGCAACAAGCTGTGGTTAGGTCTGAAGACAATCTGCTGTGGTTAGATCTCCTGGCAACACGCTGTGGTTAGGTCTCCTGCAAACCCGATGTGGTTAGGTCTCCTAATCACCCGCTATGGTTAGGTCTCCTGATAACCTGGTATGGTTAGGTCTCCTGATAACCCACTATCGTTAGGTCTCCTGATAACCCGCTATGGTTAGGTCTCCTGATAATCCGCTATGGTTAGGTCTCCTGATAATCCGCTTTGGTTAGGTCTCCTAATCACCCGCTATGGTTAGGTCTCCTGATAATCCGCTTTGGTTAGGTCTCCTAATAACCCGATGTGGTAAGGTCTGAAGACAGCCTGCTATGGTAAGATCTCTTGATAATCCACTGTGGTTAGGTCTCCTGATACTCTGCTGTGGTTAGGTCTCCTGATAATCCACTGTGGTTAGGTCTCCTGACAACACGCTGTGGTTAGGTCTCCTGATAACCCGCTGTGGTTAGGTCTCCTGGCAACACGCTGTGGTAAGGTCTCCTGACAACACGCTGTGGTAAATTCTCCTAATAACCCGATGTGGTTAGGTCTCCTGACAATCTGATGTGGTTAGGTCTCCTGATAACCCACTGTGGTTAGGTCTCCTGATAATCTGCTGTGGTTAGGTCTCTTGATAACCCACTGTGGTTAGGTCTCCTGATAACCTACTGTGGTTAGGTCTCCTGATAATCTGCTGTGGTAAGGTCTCCTGGCAATATGCTGTGGTTAGGTCTCTTGATAACCCACTGTGGTTAGGTCTCTTGATAACCTGATGTGGTTAAGTCTCCTGACAACCTGCTGTGGTAAGATCTCTTGATAACCCACTGTGGTAAGGTCTCCTGATAACCCACTGTGGTTAGGTCTCCTGATAACCCACTATGGTTAGGTCTCCTGATAACCCGCTGTGGTTAGGTCTCCTGGAAACACGCTGTGGTTAGGTCTCCTGACAGCCCACTGTGGTTAGGTCTCCTGATAACCTGCTATGGTTAGGTCTCCTGAAAACACGATGTTGTTTGGTCTCCTGACAGCCTGCTGTGGTAAGATCTCTTGATAACCCACTGTGGTTAGGTCTCCTGATAACCCGCTGTGGTTATGTCTCCTAATTATCTGCTGTGGTAAGATCTCTTGATAACCCACCGTGGTTAGGTCTCCTGATAACCCACTGTGGTTATGTCTCCTAATTATCTGCTGTGGTAAGATCTCTTGATAACCCACTGTGGTTAGGTCTCCTGATAACCCACTGTGGTTATGTCTCCTAATTATCTGCTGTGGTAAGATCTCTTGATATTCCACTGTGGTTAGGTCTCCTGATAACCCACTGTGGTAAGGTCTCCTGACAACACGCTGTGGTTAGGTCTTCTGACAACAGGCTGTGGTTAGGTCTCCTGACAACCTGCTGTGGTTAGGTCCGAAGACAACCTGCTGTGGTTGGGTCTGAAGACAACCTGCTGTTGTTAGGTCACTTTAAACACGCTGTAGTTAGGTCTGAAGACAACCTGCTGTGGTTAGGTCTCTTGATAACACACAGTGGTTTGGTCTCAAAATAATCTGCTGTTGGTAGGTCTCATGACAACAGGCTGTGGGTAGGTCCCTGGACAACATGCTGTAGGTAGTTCCCCTGACAACCAGCTTTGGGTAAGTCTCCTGACAACCAGTCATGGTTAAGTCTCCTGACAACCTGCAGTGGGTAGTTCCCTTGACAACCCGCTGTGGGTAGGTCTACTTACAACCACACATGGGTAAGTCTCCTGACAAGCCACTATAGGTAGGTTCCCTGACAACAAGCTAGGGGTAGTTTTCGTTACAACATGCTGTGGGTAGGTCACCTGATAACCGGTAGGTCACCTGATAACCAGATATGGGTGAGTCTCCTGACAACCTGCTCTGGTTAAGTTCCCTGACAACAAGCTATGGGTAGTTCCCCTGACAACCAGCTGTGGGTAGGTTCCCTGACAACCAGCTATAGGTAGTCTTCTGACAACAAGCTATGGGTAGGTTCCCTGACAAGAGGCTGTGGGTAGATCTCCTGACAACTGGCTATGGGTAGGTTCCCTGACAACAAGCTGTGGGTTGGTTCCCTGACAAAAAGCTGTGGGTAGGTTCCCTGACAACCAGCTGTGGGTAGTCTTCTGACAAAAGGCTGTGGAGTGGTTCCCCATTTCAACAAGCTGTGGGTAGGTTACTTGACAAAAAGCTGTGGGTAGGCTCTCTGGCAACAAGCTGTGGGTTGGTTCCCTGACAACAGGCTGTGGGTAGGTTCTTTGACAAAAAGCTGTGGGTAGGTTCCCTGACAACCAGCTATGGGTAGTCTTCTGACAAGAAGCTATGGGTAGGTTCCCTGACCACAGGCTGTGGGTAGATCTCTTGACAACTGGCTGTGGGTAGGTTCCATGACCACCAGGTGTGTATAGTCTTCTGACAACAGGCTGTGGGTAAGTCCCCTGACAACAGGCTGTGGGTAGGTCCCGTGACAACAAGCTGTGTGTAGGTTCCCTCACAACAAGCTGTGGGTAGGTCTCCTGACAACAGGCTGTGGGTAGGTTCTCTGACAACCAGCTTTGTGTATTCTTCTGAAAAAAGGCTGTGGAGTGGTTCCCTGGCAACAAGCTGTGGGTAGGTTCCCTGACAACCAGCTGTGTGTAGTCTTCTGACAACAAGCCGTGGGTAGGTTTCCTCTCAACCCGCTGTGGGTAGGTTCCCTGAAAACAGGCTGTGGGAAGGTCTCCTGACAACCAGCTGTGTGAAGGTCTCCTGACAACAGGCTCTGGGTAGGTTCCCTGACAACAAGCTTTGGGTAGGTCTCCTGACAACAGGCTGTGGGTAGGTTCCCGGACAACAAGCTGTGGGTAGTTCTGACAACAGGCTGTGGGTAGTTTCCTGACAATGAGCACTGTGTAGTCTTTTGACAAAAGGCTGTGGGTAGGTTCCCTGAGAACCTGCTGTGGTCGGGTTCCCTGACAAGGGGCTGTGGGTAGGTTCCCTGACAACAAGCTGTGGATAGCTTCCCTAACAATGGGCTGTGGGTAGATTCCCTGATAACAAGCTGTGGGTAGATTTCCTGACAACACGCTGTGGGTAGGTTCCCTTACTGCAAGATGTGGGTAGGTTTCCTGCCAACAAGCTGTGTGTAGTCTCCTGACAACAGGCTGTGGGTAGGTTCCCTGACAATGAGCTCTGTGTAGACTTCTGACAAAAGGCTGTGGGTAGGTTCCCTAAGAATCTTATATGGGTAGATTTCCTGACAACAAGCTGTGGGTAGGTTCCCTGACTGCAAGATGTGGGTAGGTTGCCTGACAACCAGCTGTGTGTAGTCTCCTGACAACAGACTGGGTAGTTCTCCTGACAACAGGCTGTGGGTAGGTCTCCTGACAACAAGCTGTGGGTAGGTTCCCTGACAGCAAGATGTTGGTAGGTTCCCTGACAACCAGATGTGTGTAGTCTCCTGACAACAAGCTGTGGGTAGGTCTCCTGACAACAGGCTGTGGGTAGGTCTCCTGATAACAGGTTGTGGGCAGGTCTCCTGACAACATGCTGTGAGCAGGTTCCCTGACAACAAGCTGTGGGTAGGTTCTCATGACCGCCAGATGTTGGTAGGTTCCCTGACAACCAGCTGTGGGTAGTTTCCCTGACAACCAGCTGTGGGTAGGTTCCCTTAAGCTCCTGACAACCAGCTGTGTGTAGTCTCCTGACAACAGACTGTGGGTAAGTCTCCTGACAACATGCTGTGTGGATAGGTTCCCTGACAAAAAGCTGTGTGTAGGTCTTTTGACAACCAGCTGTGGTTAAGTTCCCTGACAACCAGATGTGGGTAGGTCTCCTGACATAATGCTGTATGTAGTCTCCTGACAACAGTCTGTGGGTGATCTCCTGACAACAGGATGTGGGTAGGTCTCCTGACAACAAGCTGTGGGTAGGTTCCCTGACTGCAAGCTGTGGGTAGGTTGCCTGACAACCAGCTGTGTGTAGTCTCCTGACAACAGACTGGGTAGTTCTCCTGACAACAGGCTGTGGGTAGGTCTCCTGACAACAAGCTGTGGGTAGGTTCCCTGACAGCAAGATGTTGGTAGGTTCCCTGACAACCAGCTGTGTGTAGTCTCCTGACAACAAGCTGTGGGTAGGTCTCCTGACAACAGGCTGTGGGTAGGTCTCCTGATAACAGGTTGTGGGCAGGTCTCCTGACAACATGCTGTGAGCAGGTTCCCTGACAACAAGCTGTGGGTAGGTTCTCATGACCGCCAGATGTTGGTAGGTTCCCTGACAACCAGCTGTGGGTAGTTTCCCTGACAACCAGCTGTGGGTAGGTTCCCTTAAGCTCCTGACAACCAGCTGTGTGTAGTCTCCTGACAACAGGTTGTGGGTAAGTCTCCTGACAACATGCTGTGTGGATAGGTTCCCTGACAAAAAGCTGTGTGTAGGTCTTTTGACAACCAGCTGTGGTTAAGTTCCCTGACAACCAGATGTGGGTAGGTCTCCTGACATAATGCTGTATGTAGTCTCCTGACAACAGTCTGTGGGTGATCTCCTGACAACAGGATGTGGGTAGGTCTCCTGACAACAAGCTGTGGGTAGGTTCCCTGACTGCAAGATGTAGGAAGGTTCCCTGACAACCAGCTGTGTGTAGTCTCCTGACAACAAGCTGTGGGTAGGTCTCCTGACATCAGGCTGTGGGTCGGTCTACTGACAACAGGCTGTGGGTAGGTCTCCTGACAACCAGCTGTAGGTAGGTTCTCTGACAACCAGCTGTGGGTAGGCTCCCTGATAACAAGCTGTGGTAAGGTTCCCGGACAACAAGCTGTGGGTAGATTACCTGACAACAGGCTATGGGTAGGTCTCCTGACAACAGGCTGTGGGTAAGTCTCCTGACAACAGACTGTGGGTAGGTTCCCTGAGTGCAAGATGTGGGTAGGTCTCCTGAAAACAGACGGTGGGTAGGTTCCCTGACAACAAGATTTGTGTAGGTCTCCTGACCACCAGATGTGGGTAGGTTCCCTGACAACAAGCTGTGGATAGCTTCCCTGACAATGGGCTGTGGGTAGATTCCCTGATAACAAGCTGTGGGTAGATTTCCTGACAACACGCTGTGGGTAGGTTCCCTTACTGCAAGATGTGGGTAGGTTTCCTGCCAACAAGCTGTGTGTAGTCTCCTGACAACAGGCTGTGGGTAGGTTCCCTGACAATGAGCTCTGTGTAGACTTCTGACAAAAGGCTGTGGGTAGGTTCCCTAAGAACCTTATGTGGGTAGATTTCCTGACAACAAGCTGTGGGTAGGTTCCCTGACTGCAAGATGTGGGTAGGTTGCCTGACAACCAGCTGTGTGTAGTCTCCTGACAACAGACTGGGTAGTTCTCCTGACAACAGGCTGTGGGTAGGTCTCCTGACAACAAGCTGTGGGTAGGTTCCCTGACAGCAAGATGTTGGTAGGTTCCCTGACAACCAGATGTGTGTAGTCTCCTGACAACAAGCTGTGGGTAGGTCTCCTGACAACAGGCTGTGGGTAGGTCTCCTGATAACAGGTTGTGGGCAGGTCTCCTGACAACATGCTGTGGGCAGGTTCCCTGACAACAAGCTGTGGGTAGGTTCTCATGACCGCCAGATGTTGGTAGGTTCCCTGACAACCAGCTGTGGGTAGTTTCCCTGACAACCAGCTGTGGGTAGGTTCCCTTAAGCTCCTGACAACCAGCTGTGTGTAGTCTCCTGACAACAGGTTGTGGGTAAGTCTCCTGACAACATGCTGTGTGGATAGGTTCCCTGACAAAAAGCTGTGTGTAGGTCTTTTGACAACCAGCTGTGGTTAAGTTCCCTGACAACCAGATGTGGGTAGGTCTCCTGACATAATGCTGTATGTAGTCTCCTGACAACAGGCTGTGGGTGATCTCCTGACAACAGGATGTGGGTAGGTCTCCTGACAACATGCTGTGGGTAGGTTCCCTGACTGCAAGATGTAGGAAGGTTCCCTGACAACCAGCTGTGTGTAGTCTCCTGACAACAAGCTGTGGGTAGGTCTCCTGACATCAGGCTGTGGGTCAGTCTACTGACAACAGGCTGTGGGTAGGTCTCCTGACAACCAGCTGTAGGTAGGTTCTCTGACAACCAGCTGTGGGTAGGCTCCCTGATAACAAGCTGTGGTAAGGTTCCCGGACAACAAGCTGTGGGTAGATTACCTGACAACAGGCTATGGGTAGGTCTCCTGACAAAATGCTGAGGGTAGATCACTTGCAGTCATGTTTTTTGATGGATGAAAATTTTTTGAACAATCTTTAATCAATGAACATGTATACCAAATATTAAGGCTCTTGATCTTGTAGATTTTTAAAAGATTTTCAACGTTTTCCTATATGACAAATATTCAACCCCTAAATATAGCATACATACACTTGGATCTTGAACAATACCTGTGTTACAGACACATTGTGACAGACTGTGGCAGCCTCGCTTATCAGAAAACAGATGCCCACACATGCTGGGTGGATAAATAAATTGGGGGGGGGGGGGGGGGGGTCACTTATATAAGGGTTTTGAGGCGCCTTTAAGAAGACAGAGATATGGCCTTGTAATAAACATACAAGATTTAAAATTACGGCTATTATACATCTTGTATGTTTATTACAAGGCCATCTCTATTTAAAAAAAATAATTAAAACATGCACATTTCCCCCCTTTTTAATAAAACACGGTAGAATGTTCCCCTTCTCATTTCTCAAAGGCTCCTGGCCCATAACCTTTTTTTCAGAAAAAAAATCTGGTATCATAGTCCAGTATCGACTTTACTTAGTACCACTATATACTGATTTGCCAAACAGTACTAATGCGGTTTAAGCAAGATCTGCTCACCAGACGCAAATAGCTCAGGTGGTAGAGCGTCGGCTTGCGGATCGGGAGTCAAACCCCGGCCGTGTCTAAAGTCGGTAGTGGTGGCTTCCCTCCCTTATGCTTGAGGCTAAGGGGACAGCATTACGCCTGACTCGTTGGTGTCAGTAAAATGGATTGTTAGTATTGTTACCTGAAAAGATCCCACAATATGATATTCATTGGTCCTATATATCCAAGTTTCACAGTGAAATAATAAAGGATAAAGCCCTGATTGTCATTACAAAAATTTATTTCCTTTTTTTTAAACTATAAAAATCCCTTGTGACCACTAACTTTTGAAATCATGTTTTCCTGATCACCCTGGTAACCAGTTCTGACATTTAAGCTGAACCTCCATCAACCTTATTTATAGGTTTGGAAAGCATGGTCATGTACATCGATATATTTCATAATGTGTATTGGCTGACATTTGTCTAAACTACAGTAAGTTTATGCCGCAACTGGGCACAAATTCCTTAGAATTGGGTTAAGGTGTTGATTCATGCGATACAGACAAACTGTTGGAAACCACCTTTAAGGTAAGATAACTGACCTGTGATCCAAGAGGCGACATTTTTTACACAGCAGTTCATCGTGCAGGCGACAGTACAATGTTATTAATTCGTCAGCATGTTTCCCACATTTTTCAGTCAGCACATCTTTGTTGTCTCCTTGTCCTTTCACTACATTGTGGTTTTCATTCCAATCATTATGGAATCCTAAGCATGGTGTACACAGATGTTTATTGCAGTCATAGCAGTAATAATCTGCAATCTGGTCTTTTTTCTTCTTGGCACAATTGGAACACTTAGCATCTTTATATTCATCCGACCACTTCTCTGCATCAATTGCAGTTGCCATATTTACTACCTGGCACAAGATTTCAAACGGTATGTACAAAAAAGTCTGCTGCAAGAACAAGAAGTATGTCCTGCTGGGTATGTGACTATTCAACCCAAAGACTATTCGAACTCAGCTGCAAAAAATTTAAGGCGACAAGTCGACCACAATAAAGTTATATGACTTTATATTGTTTAATATATTTTTGTTGTATATGATCTGTTATTTGACTATATTATGATAACATATATATCTATGTAATGATTCAATGTGTCTTTTTCATTTATTCCATCTTTATTGATAATATTTTATACCTTATATAAATTATTAAACAACAAAACATTTATGATACAATATGAACAAATTTAACTTTGTATAAAATCTTATTTTGAGAATTACTGAGCAATTCTGCATTAAGAAGGAGTTACATCCCTTGCAGCTACAAACCACTTGTCTATTCCGCAACAAAAATCTATAGGTTTACTTGAGAAAAGACCTATAGGTTTGCATTTGTTCATTAGAATATTGATTTTCCTCTTTAATAACAATAGTTTTACTAGTGTTTAAGGCCTATGACGTAAAAAATTCAGAAACTGAAAAGTTTGGAAACTATTTTTCTACCCTCTGTCGTTCTTTAGGAGACTAAAACGTCATAAACTTCAACTTTGGCCTTTTTTCTACACATAAATTAACATATTTACATTCTGAGTGCTTGGATTTAATTGCAGAACAGCTTAATGTAAAGAGGGGGTAACGAGGTCAGATTGTCTGATTTTCCAAAATTATCCCCCCTGCGTAGCCTAGTGCGCGGTTGTTGCTAAGCAAAGATGGCTGCCAAGATATTTACTAATGTGGAAACTAACTATAGGAAAGAAATTAAGCTGATTGCAGCCACGACTTGCAGTACATTAAAAAGACCAAAAGATGTAAAGCGTTTGTTATCTTATTCCCCAATAAAGAACATACTGACTTGGCTTGGACCACTAGTGGATCCTGCACACAATTTACCACAACCCGGAAGAATTTGCACCTATATTACCGACAATCCACCCCTAGTCCAGATGAAACACTCGATCTGGCCGAAAATGCTGGCTCCTAGAAGGTCACTTTGAAATATTCTAACACAATCACAGGCACTCGATGTTACTTCAACGTATTTATGTTAAAGTTCCGGCGAAGGAATAATATATAATTAAATTACACTACTAGGCTGACTAATTCACCATTTTTGTTAAAAAACACGGAAGTGGCAGCCTCGTTCGCGAATGACTATTTGGCCACTGGGCGCGGCATGGGAGATAACTCTAAAAGCATGCAAATTGTAGCCGAAAATATGCGATTTTAAATTATCGCAATTAGCGCGAAGTTTGAAAGTTTAGATTAAACATTGGCAGCAATTGTAGATTTGTCTTGTAAGTATTATTCTATTTATTTTTTTATGAATAAACTATCTTAACGCGTACGTTTTCACACCAACTGTTCTATTCTCTAGCATTGAATATTAAAGTAAATCTCAGAGGAGACAATAATGCTGGTCCTAACGGGGATTCGAACACGGTTCGCCAGATCAGTAGTCCAGGCACTCAACCATGCGCTAAAGGGTTAACCCAACAGCAAGGCTGTTGGAAGTGCCTATATGCACTAAAATATTGATGATATATTTTATCTTTGTGATCAGCTTGATGCCAATATTGGCAATATTTACAAGTTTAACCCCTTGTGTCATATAAAAATCATTAATAAGCATTTAGGATAAGACAATCAAATCACTTCAAAATGGGTTCTTTAAAATGCCTTCTGATTAACAGATCTATGCTCAGCTCCTAAGTACTTTTCATTGTTTTATGTTTAAAGCCACCCATTAGTTCTATGGCGCTCCATTTGAAGATGTTCAAATACTGAGCATACGTAAATTAGACCCCAATTGCCATCGATATAAATCCCAATATTTGTTTGTGATGGAAGTCTTCCGACATTGCACGAATCATAATCGCTTACGATCGACGGTATATTAATGATTCGCCACAATAACAATTTGCCACATAACGATTCTCCACAGATGAATAACGATTCGCCACTGTAGTAAAAATGATTGGCAACAGGTGTGATTAATGATATTGATACGGAAAGTACTTGTTTATTGGCACTTAATTTTTTTTATCTCTGTATAGGGTTACACAATAACTAAGTCATTCTAGTAAATATTTTTATTCTTAATTCAATGTTTAATAATAATTAAAAATACCAAACATCACAGCATGAATTAAATATAATCACAATGTAATAAGAGCATATGAATTTGTGAATGAAATAAGTGAACATGAATGAAAAAATCAACAAAGACGCATAGATTCTTTCACAGGCTCCTCAGACGTCCTTGTGTTTGCTTTGTCTGTTTAGACTGGTGACTTTTTTAATTTAAAATAATAAATATTCACAATAGATTTGTGAATACAAAGAGTTGTGAAAACACATGCATGCAAGCTCAAATAATGCGTGATATTAAACAGTGGTGTATAGTAGAACCTGGGATGTGATTCAGGGTGAACATCTTTTGCTAGAACAGAGAAGTGTAGCGGTTTCACTGCAGGGGCGGATCCAGAAAATTTTGGTGGGTAGGGTTTTAATCAAGATTCATTCAACATAAGCGCAGTAAATACTAGATGTGTATACACAGTAAGGGACCCTATCTTCGACCTTAGCTGTCAACATCCAAAATTTTACTTTAAATGCTTATTTTTTAAGCTTACATGTATGTGCTTTCACAATTTTACTCTTTTACCTGGTTGGTTGGACACCCCCACCACCCGCATCCCTTGTTCACTGGTAGTTTATTCAATGAGCCTCTTTAGCTCAGTTGGTATAGTGAACCGCTAGTATTGGGGAGGCCTATAGTTCGAATCTTGAGGAGGTTAACTTTTTCCTGCTTCCTTACATAATAAATGAGTGTGTAAAAACAATATTAAATAAACAAATTCAATAAATCAGAATATTGTCATTTTCGTATTAAGTGTGGAGCTTTAATATAATTTTCATATAATTTTCATATGGGTTTACAGGAAATAAAAATCTGAATGCTAAAGATGACCTGATCCAATATGCACGATGAATTAGTGCAGGAGAGTGCAATTCTCATTGACCAATCAGGAAAGGTAAGGATGAATTTTGTTTCAATCGCTCAGACTGTATGATGATTTAATTTAGAAACCTAGAAATGAGATACATTGTAAAATGCAAACAGTAATTGACATCAAGTGTTTGCTGCCACTGGGCCCCCGAGTCTAGTCCTTCTTTAAAAGATGCCAGTAAAGGCAACTAACTACACAGCTCATATTTTTTTGCTGACTGAATTGCATCACAGAGACACAGATGTGCTTATTATAATGATGTCCAGCTACAGTGGTGCAGTAAGACCCAAGACCAATGTCCTGGTAGAGCCACCGGTGTACTGCAACCCAAATAAATTTCAAGTTAATTGATTCCTTCTTGTCAACTAGATAACAAAAAAACAGTAAATCAGTCTTATAGCCTCAAAGAATGGTCTGAAGATTATATTGACATATTGTGTACTTAAATAAAAAAAAGTGTGTGACTTACATACAGTCTAAATCTGACACACATTTTGTTAGTAAAGTTTTTTTTACAGCTGCCAATATAGCCAGCTTGGTTTTCATTTCATTCCCTTATATATTTAGCAGATTACTGTACATGGTGATTAAATGTAAAAAACATCTTTTACATTGTTTCTTAAAATTGTGTTATGATTAAGGAGCATCTCAGGTCAAGTACATTACTTTATCCCACATGGCATGGGTTTGCATTCCAGTGAGTGACAACTTCATTTTGGTAGATCTTTTAGTTGTGATGGACTGGTGGTTCTACCCAGACATAAATCTGGGTCTTCTCCTACCGGTAGTAGCTAAAAGTTACCAGTATGAACAAACTTAATAAAAAAATGTTATTTATTATCTTTACATGGAGGTTGTGCTGTCTCCCAACAATTGCACATATTTTATTAAAATGTGGATTTACCCTTTACAAGAGCAACAGGTCTTCTTATTTTTTTTTTTGTTAACTTAATGAAGCAAAATGTAAAATATGTTGGTTTTTTTTCTTTTGCAGACTCCAGACACAGTATTTACTGGTGCAATGATGGTGGGATAGAGAAAACAGCAAACTATTTCTACATTCTATACTGATGACTGCTGAAAGCAAAATGATGAGGAGGAAGTTTGATGTGGATGAAAAGGTCGCCACAAAAAATAAACTTATTCATGTCCTACAAGAAGAGTTAAAGGATGACCTGAATGTGTGCTAATAACTTGCCTAATCAAATGGATATTGATTTCACACACATTATTTTACTATTAAAACCTTTTTTTGTAAAAAATAAAACAAAAACACTAATATTTTGTTTTATTTATTTTTCAATTAGCACAACCTAAAACATGATAATAAGATTAAAACTGCAATTCAGTTAAGGCTGCAACCAATCCCCCTGATATTCACTTACTTGCAATGTTATTAAAAATAAAAATATATTAACTTAAGTTTTCAATCTTCTGTCTGACATGTCTATCTAAAATACTTATATAGATACTTTTTATTATCGTACATAAATTTGAAAATCAAATAAATATTTGGCAAAATAGAGAAAGAATTCATAAACAAGTACAAGACACCGAACGTTAACATGAAAAAATGTGTTATATCTACTTGCACTCATTTTAATCATCTTTAACTACCTGATTTTAAGTCCTGACCCTCATCATGACTACATGTATATTGTATGTGCATGTAAGAATTTGATTTGTCATAGTAGTTTACTAAATTCAAAAATGTTAGAAGTTAAATTGAGAAAAAATATGAAAAGAAAAAAGTTTACAGCTGTAAAATTGTTTTGAATGCTCCCTGGTTATCTATTAGCATGGAAATATGTTGGTTCAAAGCAAGTGATTCTAGCATTTTGTCTTAATTACCTGTAATCTTCTAATACTGACACAACATTGCCATCCAGCTTTTAATAGTATTATTAATAACTGAATAATGTTATTCTTTATTTGGTGCTGTACAAGGTTATTTCAAGACACACAAACGTTTAAAATACAAATGCATTGTAACATACGTCAGGATGAGGGATTGGGATTAGCCGGCATTTTTGCCGATACTGTTCATCGACATTTCTATCATTATAGCACAGGGGCGCTTATGAGGTGCCCAGGGACTGAACCCGGCCAGTCCATTATACTGACATCGACGAGTCAGGCGTAATGCTGTCCCCTTAGCCCCGAGCGTTCGGTGGGAAGCCACTACTATCAACTTTAAAGTCTTTGGTTTGACCCGGCCGGAGTTTGAACCCACGACCTCCCGATCCGAAAGCTGACACTCTACCACATGAGCTATTGCGGCTGGTAAGGAGCTTTGCAATCGTTTGCCTGGGTGTCTATAGTACCTAAATTGGAAATTAAAAGGTGATGTGGATCACTTGACTTTTTAATTTCCAATATAGGTACTAAAAACATTTGTAAACCCAAACACCAGAAAAAAAAACATTTTGAAAATACATGCTGACACATAAACATGTAATAAGCATTTATATAGTAACCCAATATTATTATTAAACAAATTTAAACAAAAACATTGCACTAGATTCTTCATACAAACATAGTAAACAATATTTTATTACTCTCAGTACAGGCCTGTAAGTTTTTACCAGTGGGGTATTTTCTCCATTTTTTTCTATATTTATCAAATCATAACTAAAGGGATTTAATGCATATTTGTGTCCCTCTAATAGACTTCATTAAATAAATATTAAAATTAAAAATACATAAATACTAAGTAAGAATGAACAGATAAGTTACAATTTTTAATCCCTTACTGACATATTTATGAAAAATGTAATATTCTAAGTACTACACAGTCATAAAGCTGGTCTTAAAACTATTTTTGTAAGGTAAATAATTCAAGTAGCATACTTATAGTAATTGTTTAACAAAGTGATTTAACAATGACAATGCTTTTTCTAAGAGGTAGTTTTGTCCACATAAAAGTAATTGAATACTTCAAATGACATGTAAAATAATTCACACTTAATATAATGACTTAAATCCACAGATACCCAAACACAGGCTAACAATTTATTTTTTAGATGGTATAATGTTTTATACAAAGTGTTTTAACAGGCACATTAGATCAGTTTCCTTGCCTATGTTAGATGGGACACACAGGTCCCTTAATTTTTTTTACAAATAACAGAGTGTTTTCATTCCAAGAAGTCAGTCTTCTGTGTTGACAGGGTTTTTGTTCATAATATTGCACTCCTGAGAAATCCCTGCCAGGGAAATGTTAATGTCATTCTTGAATGATCATTCCATTAGCAACATGCCTTCCTCTGTCAACAACATCCCTTCTTCTGACCGTTGTCTCAAAATCACTAAAACAATAAACCAAGCAAATCAAATAAACCCTCTCAATGGAAAAATAACAACATACACATCAGCTATATTGAAAGAAAATAAGTTTTATGTCAATATTATAATATTAATATCCCCCCCACCCCCATGATACCACACTATCATGTCTGTACACTACTCATGTTATGCAGGATTTCTAATGCCTCTTCACAAAAAGTCAGAAGTAGGGCATGTTTTTACAAAAGCAAAGTAGCGAATTTCATAAGTAAAAAAATGGTTAAAAAAGGAATTTCTTACTAGTTCCATTAGGAATTACCATTATATCTTCTGTTACTGTCACAATGTTGCCCAACATAATCCATTGTTCTGTCCATGCTTGAAAGACAGGCACCTCTGACCAATGTCTGGACTGACTGGCCAAGGAACCATGTTGCATTTATAGGATGGACATCCCAAGGAGTACCCACTAGCACATCTTAAATGCTATTCACAAGAAATGGAGAAACTGAAAATACAATTTATGAAATACTTTGAGGTTCATGTTACATTTTCTTTTCTGAACGCAAAAAGGTGTGAGAAAAAGAGTACAAGGGGTCTATAATGACCCTATATCGCTCACCTGAGTCATAGACATTAAGTTATAGTGAGCAAGAAATATTAGCAATGTTTTAACAGACTAGAATAATTATTTATTGGGTTTATTGTCCAAGCAACATATTATTGGGTTTATTGTCCAAGCAACATAATTAAGTCATTTGGAAATGGTGTCCACTTAAAGCAGATAAGATGCTGCCTTAATTGTGTATAGCATGCTGTGAACAACTGGCATGATACCATATCCGACATAAGGTCTGAATCCATCATTGTAAATACAGCATGCCATGAAGACCTGTATGAAAAAAACTCCCATTATCCTGACACTGAGCAGACCTTTTGCATAACTACCTTATATTTGCTTGAGCATTACAAGGAGCAATACTACTACAATTTCTAACGACTTTCGTTATGTCACAGACCATGAATTAAACCAGGGGTCTCCAGTACCTGGGTGCCTATGCTCTAATGATTAAGTTACCAGGTCCCGTCTAGAATAATCATACTTTATGTAAATGCACAGAAGCAACATCTGGGCAATCAGTTTCAATTTCTGTTTACTACAAAGTCATATTAGGAAAATGGCATACACCCTGACTGCCATGTCTTTTAACAGATCAATTTTCTTTGAACAACTTCTCATTCCCTGTCTGCTGAAGTTCCTGAGGAAGTTTGGTGGGCAAGCACTTTCAGAAGAAATGTCATTTAAAGAATTTTTATGAATGTTTGATGGTGGTGGTGTACAATCACAGTAGCTTATCTTGAGTGTAAGCTCAGGTGAACTAAAAATGCTTATTTCACCAATTGTGACCAAGTCACTTTTAAAGAAATTTAAATAATTTACCAGGTTATGTAATCCTTACCATATTTATTGGCAGACTCTGAAAAAGGGTATAAATTTTGCTGACCTCAATTAAATCAAAATGCACAGATGTTATTTAAAGTTTATATAACCCACAGTCTGGAAAATGTCTTTTTCTTTCGTTTGACTTAAAAATTCGATTTTGCTTTTCCATATACACTGTTTCCCCATTTTATTTATATCAGTTAAAAAGTTAAGTAACAAAGTGAAGTTAAGAGTCCAGACAACATAAAAAAACTGTAGGTTTAACATGCATACGTGCTCAAGTTAGTGTATTAAAGAGATACATGCTTTTTACTATGTTAGAAAGACTTACCCTCTAAAATTGACTACTTTTCAATATACATGAATTGTTGTGTGATCTAATTTTTCTGTTTTAGAGAGACAAATACATCTGATGTCTTAGGAAGATGTTTTGATGTATTGCATTCTCAGACATGTGAGCCCACACAAAAACATAAATATATGTTCTGTGTTTTTATCATGTATATTTTTTTTTTGTTATTTAGGCTTTTGGAAGTTACTTTGATGATATATTTTATTGGCTTTTTAGTGTTGCATTGGTGCTTGTTTAAAAGCATTTGCTCATGAATACAAAATTTAAAAAAGAGTGCATAATGCATATCAGGAATCACCACACTCACAAAACACATCCTCAACAGACTTATACATGTATCTGACTACCGGTGAATGCTGCCTGAAATAACTATTTTCATAACGAGGAACACTTTGGCTGCTTATCATTTTTCTGTAAATTTTAACAATTATATTAATTCAATAACATAAGAAATGAGTTTATGTAGATAATATATATCATACTTAGAGCAATAATAGTTGTCAACTTGTCATAACATAGATCTGAAAGTAAACATCTTTTAACTTTACAGTTCCTATGATAGAAGATGCATATTTGCAGAAACCCACTGCAGTCAATGGGTATGTAGAGATGTAACTTAAAAGTATGCAGCAAGACCTTATTTCTGCCAACAACAGAATAGCTCAGCTAGAGAGCAACTGCCAGTGGCTTCAGGTACTCTCTTCTCAAAACAAATCATTACTAGAATTTTTATTTACTCCTCTGTATAGGAAAGACATGTATCAAATATCAGTCGCCTGCAGTGAAAAAAGCAAACATGATATTTTATTTTGAAGCCATATAATAATGCAGTATTACAGTGAGAAAAAACTCTGTATGTTTAAATGTATTACTTAACAGTGTAAACCATGTCTGTAGTAAATAATTCAAACAATATATATATCACCTATGCTCACAATATGTTTAGTAGATAAAATGTTAAGTTGATTAGCAGTTTTATAGTGCAAAGGCAGATAAGAGAAAATTTTCTTTAATTCAGATGCAGAATAATCGTCCGCAAGATATTTCTAGAGAAAATCATATGGGACCATCAACGTCAAGTGATCTCCAGAGTGTCCCTACTTCAAGCCCAACATTGGCTACAATGAGCAATATTGAGAATGAAAGTACTGAAGATGTGAGTAAATTCTGTGTTTACATCTTAGAGGTATATAATGGTTCATAAGCAGCCTAATAAGCAGATAAGTTTTGATAGGCACATAATTTGGAATGACACACAGCAGTCACAAACCTTGGTAATGTTACAATACTTGGTGCTAAAAATCTGAATTCTTTTACAGATTTTGTTTATTTTATCTTTCTTACTTAACGTTTTCCTCATACACGTCATAATATTGCATTTGTAAACAGTGTAGATCCTGATCAGCTGGCACATTTGTGCTGTTTGATATCAGGATCTACACTGTTCACTTTTTTTATTAATATATATATATATATATATATATATATATATATATATATATATATATATATATATATATATATATATATATATATATATATATATATATATATATATATATACGGAGCAAAGAGTTAATTTAGTAAATTAATTAATTTAGATAAATACATTTAACATTACTTAACGATGACTTTGACATTAGTATGATAAATTTCTTTTTTTTTTAAATTCTGAATAATATTAATCTTTCATTTAATTTGTTGCAGTGAGGATGCCATGCACTCTATCGCTTATTCATCTGATGAATGTGTAGGCGGCTTCACCATGGTAAGATTATGAACAAATAGATATGGGTTTACAAATTAAAGGAACTTTAGACAAACTTCTTAATCTTACATAAATGTCACTTGTAAGAACAATAAGGTTTTTTAATAATTGAGTAATCAGCAACATTTCCAATTGAATTGACCCCCACCCCTCCCCCTTAATTTTATTAATAAATACCAATTAAAAGATTTAATCTAGTTTCTTTCGGTCAGAAATGTCATAATAATACATGCATATATGCACCTCAGAAGTTGGAAATATGTTGAAAATGCTTTTAATGTTATTATGCCCCCTTCAAAGAAGAGTAGGGTTTATTGCTTTGCACGTCATCAGTCCGTCTGTAACCAACCTTGTCCGATCAATAACTAGAAAACGATTTGACATATATAGTTCTCAGATTTGGTAGAGAGGTTAATCATTACCAGTAATGACCCCTATTGATTTAAGGTCAGTAGGTCAAAGGTCAGTAGGTCAACTGTCATGGTCATAGTGACCTTCAATAAAAATAACAGTAGATTAAAATATCCAGTTGGCGTTTGGGGGGCATATGTGTTTTACAAACATCTCTTGTTCTGATTCTGTTTTAAGCATGTAAATAAAAATAAATATTGTTTTCCCAATTTCAATTAAAATACTATAACAGCTTCCCAATTTAGGAAACATTCCCACTGCTAAATAAGTGGATTTATTACCTACTTGAGGATTATGCATGGCTATATTTAAAACCATATAACCTTCATAACTGGAGTATATGAATGAATTTAATTTTTTAACCAATTTGACAATTTTTCAGTTGCAAATGTTCCCAGTTTAAACAAGGGCCCTTTGAAAAAGCCTTGCAATTTGAACTACAATTTGTAGCGCATACTGTATATGATTTCATATTCACCATGATATAGATATAAAACTCTTTTTCAGGCCCAGCTAGAAAGTAAAATTGCTGGATTGTCTTCTTATAGCAAGGCGGCAACTCTGCTATTTAGAGCACTGTACAAGGGAGAGGATTATGCCGGAAAATCTTTGACAGGAGCGCCCTCAAAGTCTGGCGAACGAAAGCCTGCAATAAAGAGGGCCTGGAAGCAATATATAGTATGTGTTGTTTACTGTTGCTAGTCAATAATTTAACAATCAATCATGAACACCTTAAAGTATATTTCTGAACATCCATTACTACTTTTTGTGGATTTTGCAGGTCAGTCAATCTACTGAATAAATATCCAACGATATATAAAACTTCATGTTAATGTGTTGTACAGTTAAAAACCACCAAGTAAAGAACCAACAGATATAAGTCATTAAATAAAACAATGCACCTTTTTTCAAACCCATAAATGAAAAGAAAGTGAATTTTCTTCCCATACAAACCCAACCTCCACCCATATTCTGGAAGAGCAATTACAATGTGTTCTGAATTAAAAAGATCAGGAAAACATTAAATAATGTTTTATAATGTTTTGTTTCAGAAATCATAGCGAAGAAGTTTTCCTTTGTTACTCCTGTTATGGTCAGAGAGAAGCTGAGGGATATTTTGAAGCCATCAAGGGCAAACAGAACTCAAAAAAAACAAAACAAACTCAATAAATAATATGAAAATGACATTTTCAAAAAATAATTAAGTGTATTAATTAAAAGATTTTGCCAAATTCAGTAATAATATTTTTCATTGAAATTGTTATTTTTCAATTGCTAGTGTACATAAAATGAAAGTGTTTTCATGTAAGTATTAATTTTGCATAAACAATTGACAATTCTATGATTTCCGGAGTTTTAAAAATTGTTATTTAAGTTGCAGAGTGACAGTGACTCAGAAAATGAGTGATCCAGTGAACCGCAGGTGTGTCCCCTGTCCATGGACCACAGCAGGCAGCGTCCATGGACACACATGTGATGTCCATGGTCCTGATCTTCAACAAATCTGTCCATGGACAAAATAGATCTGGTCCATGGACTTTTCCGTGGAAACCACGGACAGTGTCCATGGAATTCATGGACAGTGTCCATGGAAGGAGGGGGTAAAGTCCATGGACAATTTGCCTCCCCCCTTCATTTTTTCCATGGAATTCAGTTCCAATACTCCATCGACAAACTTTCCATGCAACTTTTCCATGGAATCTAAGGACAATCTACAGCTGGATGGTGGTCTGTGTTTCAATGATCTCCCCTTCTGATGACCGTTGGGCACATAACTGCAATTTAAATAAATTTGCTAAATATGTGATTAATTGTGACTTGTTTTGTTTTTAATTGAAAATTTTGCAGTTTGGGTAATTTAAGGGAAAAAAAACCCAAAACACATCTTTCTAAATTTAAAACTGCAAATAACACAAAACTTTCACAAATTAAAGGTCAAAATTGAACAAAAACTTTGATACTCTTGATATCAATTTCAGTTTCTTCTATGTAGGGCTGCAACCATTCATTTGCAATTGGATTTGATCAGATATATTCCCCTTTAAAAATATTTCCCCTTAGCTGGCAAGTCAAATCAATCCTTTACAATTTGTCATAATTTTAAAGTATAAAATTATTCACATGGATAATAATTTATTTTCTGGTGTAAATTACCTTAAGCCTTCGGTTTCCATACTAAAATTTACACTCTTTATCATGAAAAAACATTTTTACAGTGGCTTGAAAACAGTGACAGTAATATTCCCTTTTAGACTTTTTTTGTGAGCCATGCATCATACATGTATTTCAAATACGTCTCAATTTGGCACATAATTGTAGTATTTATGAATGACATATTAAATTGACATAGTTGCATGTCAAACATGGATCGAATAATATTAATAAGATCATTAAGCCTCTAGTAAAGAAAATAGTTTGAAAACTGTTTCAACATATTGATTCTCCCAACTTGAAGACATCATAAAAGATACCATAGACACATATCAATAATATGTTTTCAGTTGTGGAAATATTGTCAATCCATTATTGTGTTTTAACACCTTTTGTTTTTACTGTTTTTTCGAGATATAACATGGCAACAATATTTTGGTTGTTATGACTGTGAAGGAAGAAGCTAGAGTGGGACAGCTGACAGACCCTTCCACAAGTGTTCATTACAACTAGGTCTCAAACACATGCAGTGAGCCACCAAGGACACTGGAGTCATAGCTGACGACACACTCACTTACCCTCATTCTAAAACTTTATGAAGCAGCGTTTCAGTGTGGTGTAGTGATTTTTTCAAGTTAAAAAATGTGAACAATGAAAATGTAATAAGTGGCTAGCCTCATTGTGAAACTATTAACTGATCTAATAAATTTGTAGCAACCATGAATTTCTAATTAAAATAATACATATTTAACATGCAGTTCTAAAACACAAATCACACAACTAGTTAGCTGGTGCTGGGCTGGTTGTCATGTATTACAAGAGGTTTCCAGTCTATGCCTTTCTCTCTAGGTTAGTTCCCATGACTTGGTCCAGCAGTGGGATGGTCTAAAACCGTCTATGGTAACAAGGTGACTGCTACTCTGTAAATACAATGCACCCTCATATAAAGTAAATACTAAGTTTAATTTATATGTCAATTTAAAAGAAATATGAATGTTGTCGTTATCAAATTTGCTTTGTTTAAAGAATGACCGGTCAGAACGTACAGTAATAAAACGACAAAAAATGGCTGTTGTATTTGATTACAAAAATACATGTGTACAAACGACAAACGCACGTTTATGCTAAAATGTTGTTCACACTGTCAACTTTGACAGTATAATGAACTGGCGAAAGTAAAATATACATGTGCTGATAGAAAAAGTAAAAATCGGTTGGGTTAAAATAAATTATGATCACTCCGATACTCTGGAGCCATAGGTGAGCGAAAAGGACAACAGTACTGTCAACTAGTGTCAAAACAGGCCAATTTAAGTGCAAACAGTCAAATCTGTTTCCCAAATTAGAGAGCTCAATAGCAAATAATCAATAACATACACCAATCATACATGTTCACCATAAATTGTGCATAAATAGAATAACAATACTAACATTGAAGACGGCATCTTGTCAAAACATTTTTCAACATGGCAGGCGTGGCTTCGTATGCAAAGTAGTAGTTTCTCGGCCAAGCTTCGACTTATTCTGTAAACTATTGGAATTTCCCATTAAAATTCACTTGTTTACACGTGTTGTTTATATTGCAGATTTATGTAAAAGATTATGATTATTACTTGGTTGGAGACATTTTCTCAGCTTGTTGGTAACATGAATGTTTAAGTTGAGGCTATTATTATTATTTAATGGCATAAAACTTTAAGCTTGAGTTTTCTAATTTAGTGCCACCGAACTAATGGGTATCGTTAAGCAATAGATCGCAGCAACCAATTATGGTCATCATAGTGATGTCCAGCTATTGAGGTGCAGGAAGGTCCCAGACAAATGTCTGGGTAGAACCACCAGTGCACTGCAAGTCAGCTGGAAGACCGTCCCACATCAAATTCTTCACCTCCAGCAAGACTCGAACCCACATGATCGGAGGCTACATAGTCAGAGAAGTTAAAATTGTCAACTGCCATTAAACAGCGTGCAACACACTGACCTTACTTTCTATGTGATTGTCGACAAGTAGGCAGTGGACCTATCTATAGATGCAGTTGTGAGTGTTGGGTTTAAATTCAACAACCACAAGTCCAAATCAAGTTGATTTGATGTGACCATCAGCTCAATCGTAACCAGTTTAATCTACATGCTAAGTTCGAGACATTAGCTTATAATGCTTCAGAGATACTGTGTGCTGAAAATCATTATATGAGCAATTTCTTACTTAAAAATGTTTGAATACTTGCCTTACTTACCGGTATGTCAAAAGGAGGTAACTTCTGCAGTCAGTCATAGGACAGTTCAACACTTTTGTTGTTGAAATACAGGCAGAGACCAACTATGGTCGTATAGATCTCCAACTATATTGGTGAAGGAAAGCCACCTGTGCACCACAGGTCAGCTGAAAGACCTTCCCACATTAAGTCCTTTGTCTCAAACAGGACTTGAACCTAGACAGAGGCTTTACGATCAGAGGAGTTACTAGTCAGCAACTCTACCACTTTGCCACGTGCCCTCCTTAAACAGTTTCAAACGACAACCACTCATGGAACAACTCAGATAAGCTCTGAGTAAACAAGGTAGGTATACTGCAGGCAATTTTTATGACTGTCAAACCCCAGACACTTGAACACTAGATCGATCAAGCACAACTGCCGGTCCCAGCATTTTGCCTTCTTTGTTCTATATAAATTACCATGAGATTTCTTGTTACACCTTAAGGTCAAATAGTCCAACAGGTTGCTGGTCCCTACAGTCTATTTACCTGTATTTTCACACCTTATCTGTTGAGTAGCCATCTCTGCTCTGTACTTCAATGTGCTCAACTTGGATTTGAACCCAGTGCCATCTGTACATGGAACCAACATGCTATCAAGGTTGGTTCTTTGGTATGGTGACTAATCTAGGGTTTGATACTTACATGGTGTGTCCAGTATCTTCTGTATGGTGGTCTGTACCTCATCAAGGTCGTCAATAATTCAGGGTGTATATGTATGGCTAGTATATAGTGTATAGTAATAGATTTCAGGCCAGTGCTCTTCACTTTTAATTTCATATACTGCAAGAAACCACATTGTTGGTCTTTATTTCAGCAGGTCTTAACCGATATATCCAAGTCCCTTAGCACTTCTCCCAAGACACATTACCTTGTTGTGATCACTACAAGCATAGTTATTGTTTTTGTTACATCGCACCAACACAATTATGATCATGTTGGAGACGTCCAGCTAATTATTTGTAGAGGAAGACCCTAGACTTAAGTTTGGTTAGAACCACCAGCACAGTGCAGATTGGCTGGAAAACCTCACATGAAAGTTTCCACCCAGTACAGAATCTAGACCCATATAGTGAGGGGCTGATGAGTTACAAGTCAACAACTCTAACCACTTGTCATTCAAATGATTTTTCAAACAGGGGAGACGTTTACATAAACAGACTGTTGTGATTGTAGCTTAGAGGCCATACTATAAATCACAATCCACTGGATATGATTGTGTCATCAGTAGAATGTCCCTTCAGGAAAGGGAGGTTCCCGCTTCAAAGTTGGGCATAGACATAGCAAAAAAAATAACAAGAGGGCCATGATAGCCCTATATTGATCTGAGTGCTGTAGACATTTAGCCCTTGTGGCTATGCTTTTTGACAGATTAAAATTGTTTGAACAATCTTGATAGAAGGCCACCAAAGGAAGACATGAACCAAACATCAAAGCTCTAGTTTTCGTGGTTTATGACAAGGTTTTCAAAGTTTCCCTACATAGCCATATATAGGGAAAATGACCACACCCTTGGTGACCATGTTTTTTGACGAATCAAAATTCTTTTAGCAATCTTGACACAAGGCCACCCAAGAAACATGTACACCAAATATCAGGGCTCTAGCACTGACAGTTTCTGACAAGAAGTTTTCCTACATAGCCATATATGGAAAATGACCATGCCCCTGGCAGCCCTGCTTTTTGACAGATCAAAATTATTTGAACAATATTTCATTCCCCCTGCCTACTTAACCTTTTGAGAAAGTTTAGCTGAATTTGGCCCAGCAGTTTTAGAGATGTCGTTTGAAAAAGATGATGGATGTGTGACAATGGGTGGTGGTTGTGGTAATAGTAGTAGTATTACTCCCTACTAAATCTGAAGCAAATGTTTGGGAAGTTTCACAAGTGGGTGGCCTAGTGTTAGAATAATGTGACCAGAAGTGATTATGCCAGGTTGTTTATGGATGCTGTCATAGTGAAGGCAGAAGTATATGTTCATCAAGTAGATAATGTCTCTGTAAAACTGAAAGATTGTTTTTGCATTTAACCTTAACGTAACAAACATTCACTACAACCTTGTTTTTTTCTCACTTTTTCTGTGCACTGTTTGAGAGGTCCTGCTTGCTTTCAAGGCTTGTGATTTCACGTTTCCAGCGATCCCAGATAAGCTTGATCCGCATCCTCCTCCATGTGTAGCATTGTCGCTCATTGGGGTCGACCAGCAGGTCCATCTGCCCCTCCAGGTCAGCTCTGATGTTGGCCTGAAATATTTT
Source organism: Sinonovacula constricta (assembly GCA_007844125.1). NCBI lineage: Eukaryota > Metazoa > Mollusca > Bivalvia > Cardiida > Solecurtidae > Sinonovacula > Sinonovacula constricta. The sequence goes on from CM017573.1 coordinate 9,574,209, forward strand.
TATTGTGTATTCATACAAAACTGGACTTGTAACACATCTGACTGCTTAGTCACTGCATGGGTCAGAGTCCTGTTTAAAGCCAAGGACTTAAGGTGAGGTCTTCTTGCTGCCCTGCATTGTACCAGTGGTTCTACACAGACAAGTGTCTGGGGTCTTCTCACACCAAGATAGCAAGACTTTGCTACAATGACCATAACTGTGTAATGTATATTTTTAAAACAAAAAATGGATTACAGTCAATAATTTGAGTTAAAAATACCTGCGCTAGTCATTGGCTTTGTTATGTTTGCATATAACGGAAAATAATGCTTGGTACAATTTACAACCTCTAATTTTATAATTTAGAAATTAAATGCTGAGCTGTAAATATGCTAATGAATGAAACAAGTAATTAAAAAAATGCCATAAAAGCAGAAATAAAAAAAGTAAGGTTTTGTATGATTTGTGTGACAGCTTAGCATTCTCATGAATGTGCCACTAAGTCTCAGTCTATGCTTGATTTGTGTAGTTTTATTAAGCATTGTGACTAGTACAATGAAGTCCTACAAATTTTAATGTAACCAATGTTTTGATGTTAGCAGATATCAAACAATACTTATCAATTTATTTGAGTTGGCCCCAATGAGGCATCAAATGCTATTTTTATGGCTTCTGTGTCGTATATTACTTGTTTTGAGCTGTTTTGCATGACTTAAAGAAATGAGATTCAAACATTAGACTCACCTGAGCAACCAAAGGGAGATTATCAGTTGATGCCTTCAGTGAACCGTACCATGTTGATCTGGGACACGAACCATCAATCTGCAATCAGTAAGGTCAGTGCTGCCTTCATGGTTAATTTTGCTACAAAAGAACAAGATGGCTTCACATCTAAATGTTTTGTTTTTGGCACAGTCATCAGTTTATTTGAATCAAATATGGACCCAATGATTAAATGCTATTATATCTTAGGTCTTCTGTGTCATTTATTTCTTGATTCAAACTATTTTGTGAGAAATGGGATTCACACATTTAAGTCACCTGAGCAATCAAAGGGAGATCATTGGTTGATGCCTTTGCTGAACCTTGCCATGTTGATCTGGGACACAAACCCTCAATCTGCAATCAAAAAGTTCAGAGCTGCCTTTATGATTATATTACAAATAATGTCACTGTGAGGAATTGCAAACAGCAGAAATAATTTGAAAATTACTGTTGATAAGGCTATTGAGGTAATCCATGTTTCATTTAAACTGCACATGTAGCTACATTATCTTTATATACACAAATGATTGTTTAATTAAATTTGTTGCTTAATTAATAGAATTTTGCCTAGTGCTGTGATCATTTTGAAAGTCATCTTGTTTATCCTGGTGTTAGATAATAATGTAGTTTTTTCTTTAGATCTGAAGCTGTCTTGTTTTGTTCTTTTGTAGCAAAACTAAACAAGAGGGCCATCATTGCCCTTTATCACTCACCTGAGTGCCGTAGACATTCAGCTAAAATATCAGGAATGTTAATACAGGCAGAATCATAATAATACATGTACACAAGCAAAATATTGACAATCAATTTAATTTTTTTTAACAACAAGGGCATATATATATATAGAAAATGGCCATGCCCATGGGAGCCAAGTTTTTTGATGTATTACAATTCTTTGAACAATCTTAATAGCGATTCCAGAGATGTTATTTAAAAATGTTGAGGGATGCACAACACCAGGCACCATTGTGACAAAATGGCCAAGAGGTGACTCACCAGGGTAGAATATAAAACTCAAAAGACAATTTAAAATCAAATTATACTTTATATACAAAACAATATACATACAAGATAAAAAAAAAATGATTTTAATACAATAGAAAAACAAAACCCCGCCGGCTTATATTAAGTCTGATAACTGTCCGCTGGTCTTAACTGTGCACTGTATCTATACTTCCTACACAACAAACAACACTTCTCTGATACACAATCCTTAGTATATGTGCTACGACATAGCTGTCCGATATGGTATCTGCTCGTGCAGCTCACTCCTGCGACGAAACTGTCCAATATGGTATCTGCTCGTGCAGCTCACTCCTGCGACGAAACTGTCCAACATGGTATCTCCCTTGCCGTTCCCCACACAGAGTCTACCCCGTCGTACATGTAACGAATGCGTGGTACAAGTCGACCTTATATCGCTGTCCACCAATGGGCCTCTGCTTGTCTACGTCTAAGTACGGCTCTTTACTGGCCTACATACGGCTCTTCACTGGCCTAAATACGGCTCTTCCCTGGCCTAAATACGGCTACAAATGACAAATGACGTCAATTTACTTCTCAAAATCAAATATTTAGTGTGTTTCTACATAACATACAACACCTTTACCATATAACACGTGTTCCTACACAACCATTATAAATATCCCATGTGTTTCTTCATATCACTTAGACCATATCGATCATTTTGCATCATATTAGTGCATCTATGACATAGTAATGGTATATAAACCAATGGTATAATACCATCGTACTTGAACCATATGTCTGCTCTATGGTTTTACATAAGTGCCTTTAAACAGTGCATTTAAACAGTGCATAAGTCTCCCTCAACTATAAAACCAGACCTACTGTCAAACCTTCAACTTTACATTTACCATTCTAGTGAAGTATCGAAATATTTATCCCATTTAGATTTAACCGAAAATAAATATGGCTTTCAAATCTTAATACATACATAGTCCTAACATTATCATATAAACTTAGACTTAGAACCCTCGGCCTATAAAACATTAAAATGCTTTCAAAAATTGCCGATATGTCTAATGATCGTACACTTGTTTCCTTCAAAAAAACAATTTAACGATCTACTAAATAGAATTACGCTGGCGACAATTAGATGTAAAAGTTGCCTATATTAAATGACTGTACACTTGTTTTCTTCAAGAAAACAATACAACAATCTTACTAAATAATTAATTTAACAACAATTAATTCTGTAAAACGAAAAACTGCTTAAAACAAAAATGCGAAAAATAAAAAGTACTTACACATATTCCGTAGTGTTATGGTACAGCATCATCAACGTCCCCTATCAACGCATCTCGATAACTGACACCAACACTTGGAGCGTACATTAAAGTTTATGCCAACATAAAGTTTTTTATGTCATTGAGCAGTACTATCATAAACGGAAATTACAATCAACTACGTCAACAATAATTTGCATATTAAGTAACCAATGATTGGTTAGATTTGTACCACGTGATCGTCTGGGCCTATCAAATTCTATACAGTCTTACAGTCTTTTTTACCAGAAACTCAACAAGACGAGACACGTTTCTCAGAAACACAATTATTTTTCGAGAAATTTGTATTGCTACTATTGTTTGCAAGGTGAAAGTTACAGCGATCTTATTCTAATTTTGTCATATTTCGATTTGGACGAAGCAATTCAGGGCGGAACTACGGCATTTGTGCAAATTCTGTGCATTTTCGAAGGAATTTTAGGACTTTCTTTGTTCTTTGTTTACGCTCGCGTGTAGTGACGAGAGCGTCCGAGAAAAAACGAGAGCGTGTGTGATCAAGATGGCGGCGCCCATTAAACGGATTTTGGTCTTTGGGCACTCTTTTGTAAAGCGGTTACGGGAATTCATTCGTGCTAATTCGGAAGATTTCTCTTTTCATATGGGGTTATACACGGAGGGCCCACCCCTTATTCAATATACAGGATTACCTGGAGCTACGACAACTTCGTTAAGGCAACACGTAGATGCGATCGAAGATTTTGAGCCGAACATTGTCATCTTAGTGATAGGAACCAATGACATCTACGATTATTCTATCACACCACGTGTTGCTGCTAACAGAATAATGGAATTTGTAGACAGTCTACTGCAGGTGTACGGAGTGGAAAAAGTCATCCTTTTACAAACATTGCACCGTCATCAACCAATTGTGCACACTCGATATCCAGTGGATGTAGTTAGTTATAATCAAAGGGTAGATGAGATGAATTTGTACTTGGACCAGAACTTAAGCAATAGGACAAACAGTCATGCCTATCTCTGGAGACTCAAAGGATTCTGGTCGCCAGATTGTGCCATCAAAAACTTTGCACAGGATGGTTGTCATCTCACAGACGCTGGCAACCGCAGGTTGTACAGCAACATAAGAGCTGCCGTGGTCGCCGCCCTGAGAGGGTCCATATGAAGTTGATATTCAGATACGTATATAGATATTTATTAAGTTTATACATCCTCAATGTTTTCAATTTGGTGATAAGATTTGTTTCCCGATATACATCGGAAGAACATTGAGAATTTACTTTTACAAACAGTTAATAACCAACTACTCTTAGTCTTGTCTTGGCTTAATTTAATTACACTACATATTCTCTACTGGTATGTAAGCCCATGCCAATATTTATTTGTGGTTCGAGATTGTTTTTTATGAATAAACATGATTTAGTTTTAAATATCATGTTGTTATTCATGTGATTTAGTTTATACATCACATGTTTTAGAAACAATCAAAAATGTGATGCAGTCCATTATTTCACATTTGGTATTGTTTCATCAAACTCGGTTGTCATGATTTAGTTTACATATCATGCAATAATTCATGCGATTTAGTTTATACATCGCATTTTGTTCATAGTTATCTAAATTTTGATTTGCTGGATACATCATGTATCAACACATGGGCATTTAGAAACATAGTAACACTGTAATTTTGACATGATAGTTTAGTTTACACTCATGTCATCCATGTGATGTAGTTTATACATCACATGCATAATATCAATCATTAAGGTGATTTAGTTTTAATCACTTTTACAACCATTTATGCTAATTTTATATAGGCATACATAGTTATGTCACTACTTTAACATTATAGTATAACGCTCTTTCAGATGGAACCCCTTCGCAAAAGAATAAAGGTGGCAACCAAACCAAAATGCCCCACAGATTGCTGCGGAAAATCGTCTACCACCGGGGGTAAAAGGGGTAAAGCTTACAAAGGGGCAGGATCTTCAAACAATCCTATGGCGTCCCCAACAGCACTCAATACGAACTCGCATCACACAGAAAATGTGACAAGCCAAGCAGATGTCGAGCCTCTTCCACAAGTAGCAGCGAACAATTTTCAACCGGCCAGTGTACCTTCCATGATACAACCTACAGAACAGCAGCATGGATCTCATCAGTCTGCACCATATGAACATGACAGTGACACAGACAGTGATTCCGATAGTGAGGATTTCGACACCTTTGTGAACAGCCACACGGCGTCATTGTTGTTAGGTAATGGCGCACACTATGCAGAACCAATCAGTACTCCAATCATTAATCAAATCCCTAAAAAAATCCAAAAGTACATTTGGTCAAACAAATTCGTCGACCTCAGCATTCTGTTGCCCCAATCTGTCCCAGACATATCTAACCTGAAATTTGCTTTTTCTGTACACAATTCAAGAATGAGCATTCTACCACAGACCAACAACAAAAAGATCAATAACATTGATTCTTGGACATCAGCGTTCATCAGGTTTGTGTCCGTATATACCACCATGTTCCCACAGGAAGCACCATCTCTCATGAAATACATGGAGATTGTCCGTGACTTAGCATGCCGCTGTCCCGACAACTTTCTTGCCTACGATCAGCAATTTCGGATGCTAAGGCAAACTGTTGCCTTACCATGGGACAGGATACACACCGAATTCTGGCTCATGGCTTCAACTGCTCACCAAATCTCCGCCCCACCCACCCATCGTTTTCGTTCCTCCCGTCCCTCCCGCTTCAATCAATCCCAAGGTCAGCGAAGGTTTCTTATCAACACTTGCTGGAACTTCAACAAACACACTCAATGTAGAAATCCAAGATGCACACACCCTCATGTCTGTGGATACTGCAGAGGCTCCCATCCTGCCTATCAATGCACTTCCAACTCCACATCCAACACCATCAAGTCAGCAACAAGTTTGCCCACCTCTACCACAAAGTCAACCAAATAAGTGTTCCGTTGTGACACCAATTAAGGCGGATATACTTGCACAGTTCTTATCCAATTACCATCTAGCCCAATATTTAGTTCAAGGTTTTACAACAGGTTTCAAGTTAGGTTACATAGGTCCTCGCGTGCACTCTGAATCTCCTAATTTAAAGTCTTGCTCGGATCATCCTGATATTGTCATTCAAAAGCTACAAACAGACATTCACATTGGTAGAATTAAGGGTCCTTTCTCTCATTTACCTCTCCCAAATTTACGCATAAGTCCAATTGGTTTGGTTCCAAAAAAATCAGGAGGAGAATTTCGCCTCATACAGCATTTAAGTTACCCTTCAGGCTCATCAGTTAACGATTACATAGATACGAATTTTGCTAGGGTCAAGTATGCTTCTTTTGATGATGCCGTGCTCAAACTACTACGATTAGGTCAAGGTGCTCTTTTTGCAAAGACGGACATAGAGTCTGCTTTCCGCCCTATCCCCATTCATCCAAGTGATCACGACTTGCTAGGTTTTAAATTTCAAGGTCAGTATTACTATGATTCTTGTCTTCCTATGGGCGCTTCTTCCTCTTGTGCGATCTTTGAACGTTTCAGTTCTGCTCTTGAATTTATTGCTTTGCAAAAGCTAGGCATAAAAGATGTTGTTCACATTCTGGATGACTTTTTATTCCTCGGTCCAGCTAACTCCCATATATGTCAAAACAATCTAGAAAAGTTCTTAGAAATGTGCCAAAAGCTAGGAGTTCCAATTAAACAGGAGAAGACACAAAATGCAACACAGGTCATTACTTTCATGGGTTTAGAGCTAGATTCAAATACAATGGAGGCTAGGTTACCTCATGACAAATTGGAAAAATTGCGTCTGCAACTTACTCAAGCTTCTAAATCAAGGAAAATAACATTAAAAAACCTTCAGTCGCTTTTAGGTTTGCTAAATTTTTGTTGTCAGGTAATAGAACCAGGTCGTTGCTTTCTGAGACGGCTCACTGATCTTACCAAGAAGGTAACAAAACCTAACCATCGTATCACTTTAAACAGAGAGAGTAGGCGAGATTTGCATGCATGGGAAGTTTTTGTTGAACATTTCAATGGTAAACAAATTCTTCGCTCACAACGGTGGCGTACGTCTGATACAATACACTTGCACACAGATGCTTCAGGCTCGCTAGGCTATGGAGCGGTTTTCTCATCACATTGGTTCTTTGGACCTTGGCCATCCTCATGGGCAACACACAACATCACAGTCAAAGAACTAGCGCCCATTGCTTTTGCTTTGGAAATTTGGGGTTGTCATTTAAAAAATCAGTGTATCATTTTGCACACGGACAATGTGGCAGTAGTTCACATCATCAACAAACAAACATCGAAGGTTCCTTCTATTATGGTCTTGGTCCGCCTTATGGTTTTGACATGCATGAAACACAATATCTTGGTGCGTGCAGAACACATCCCAGGTAAATTGAACATTTTCCCAGATCTTTTATCTCGATTGCAGATCAAGGCTTTCCGGGCCAGAGCCGCTCATATGGACAGAGAACCAACCACTGTTCCAGCACACCTTCTCACGCTACTTTAAACAGGGACGTGTCACGCCTGTTAGACTCCTCCCTTGCTCCTTCAACCAGGACTAGCTATAAAAATGCATTACAACATTACCGCTCTTTTCATGCTACATATTATCCATCATCACCCGTGCTTCCAGTTTCAGTTACTCAACTCGCGCAATTCATTACAGTTTGTAACAACAAAAAATATCAAGCCACAACAATTACATCTTTTGTCTCTGCCATTGCATACGTTCATAAAATGAACCAATTTCCGAATCCATCGGACGCATTCCTCATAAAAAAGCTTCTCCATGCTCTTCGTCGCAAATCAGTATCGGACTCCCGCTTGCCATTTACTATACGTAATTTGCAGGACATTACACATGCACTATCACATGTCTTACAAGATACATACACCATTGTCCTCATGCGAGCCATGTTTCTTATAGCCTTTTTTGGGCTGTTTAGGGTTGGGGAACTAGCTATATCTCCCCAAGGACAGCAAAATGTCATACAACATAGACATCTCAAATTCACGACAGAACAAAACAAGGTTACTTCATGCTTGATTCAATTCAATCAATATAAACATTCAAATGGTCAGGTAGCTAACATTCCAATCCAACGCATGTCCGACAAACGTGTTTGTCCAATCAGATCATTGATAAAATACTTGAGAGTCTGTACATCCCGGCAAGGTCCACTTTTTCAACATTTGTCTGGTCACCCGGTCACAACTTCATTTTTCCGCACAACTTTACATTCATGCGTTGTTTTTTGCCATTTGGACACAACACGATACAAAGCCCACTCTTTTCGCATAGGTGGCGCCACCCATGCACACTTATCAAATATGTCTCCTGTGCAAATACAGCAGTTAGGTCGGTGGCGCTCTTCTGCTTTTCTTAAATATATTCGCCCCCCTGCTCTCTCTCTTGGCAACTGAAATCATGACGCCTTAGGGATTTACTGACAGTTTAGGCTGCAGTATTATAAGCTTGAAGCTAGTCATCGCCAGTCTCGCTGCATTGTGTGTGCCAAAAACTTTGCGTTGCTGACAGTTTAGGCTGCAGTATTTCAAGACAAATTATGCTCATGTTTGTACATATGTTTGTGTTTACGTATCATTGGCAGCAATAGGATGTGACAACTCAGTTTTATGGGTACAAACCTCTTTTATGTGAATAATTTGTATACCATTTCCTGACTCCTATACAAAGTTTGCAGATGCTTTACACATTAGCTAATTAACGCTTCAAGGTTGACAGTTATAGGCTGCAATCGATTGCGTTGCACGAGAAGTAGTTTGACAATCACAGGCTGCAACTGCTGGTTTTTTCATATGATGCATTTTGACACTTATAGGCAGCAACTAAGAAGATTTCTGATACGGCATTTTAACAGCTGTACTGTCAATGGTTTCTTTTATTTTGCATTTTTGAAATTTTCACATGAAATGTTTGGTATCTTGCATGCTCTAAGTTGACAGTTATAGGCTGCAACTTAATGTTTTTCAAGCTATGTTTTTAGAATGCTTAGTCATGCGTGTACATAGTCTCTTTGTTCATTTTATCATTTTTGTTTGATATGTTTTAAATCTTCTTTTTGTCATATCCATTTAATTATATGGATCTCATTAATTGATAATTAAGTAGATCAATTTTCAAGTTGTTTCCCTCTTTCCTTCGCTCCTCTGTGAGGCGGCGTTTCTCTTTTGGCGTTGTTTGCCACACAGATATGTATTTCAAAAAAATTACAATCCTTTTTTGTGTTTAAACAATTGCTATATGGCATGAATAATAAATGCCCTTTTCCGTCAATATGTGTTATTTTTATTTCAATACATACTAGTACGCTCAGTCGTTAGCCATCTCATTGTGATCAATACATAAATTAAAGTTTATGCCAACATAAAGTTTTTTATGTCATTGAGCAGTACTATCATAAACGGAAATTACAATCAACTACGTCAACAATAATTTGCATATTAAGTAACCAATGATTGGTTAGATTTGTACCACGTGATCGTCTGGGCCTATCAAATTCTATACAGTCTTACAGTCTTTCTTACCAGAAACTCAACAAGACGAGACACGTTTCTCAGAAACACAATTATTTTTCGAGATCCACCACCAACCACACCTCCACCACTTCTTAAACAATTTCAATACCTTATTTTCTGTTTTTTAGAAACTATTTAGTTTCTTGTCTATTTGATATACTTTTTTACTGATATTGTTACATTTTTTTTTTTTTGTTTTTTTTTTTTTTTTTTGTTTTTTGTTTGTTTTTGTTTCTCATTGTACTGAAATCCATCGTTTTCTTTGCTTATATTCATGTTAGTGGCGTTGTTTGCCACACAGATATGTATTTCAAAAAAATTACAATCCTTTTTTTGTGTTTAAACAATTGCTATATGGCATGAATAATAAATGCCCTTTTCCGTCAATATGTGTTATTTTTATTTCAATACATACTAGTACGCTCAGTCGTTAGCCATCTCATTGTGATCAATACATAAAGATATTTATACAAATAGACAGCCCCGTAGCCTGACTTAATTCAAGAACCCCGAGAATTTGTAACCCGTGATTCCTCAGACTTCTCGTGAAAAACCAATTGCATACACCTTTAGTACGCCTCACCTTTTTAAGATAAAAAAGGCCTAACGTAAATAAACTATGGGTTAACGTTTCAAGACCCTTTCAAAATGAATAAAAAACACTCTATTCATGTAATTTTAAAAACAACATAATTAGAACCTCTAAAAACCCTTTACACACTAAAAGGCAACAAAATAACCCTAAGGTTATCCCTATTTTACTAAAATCAAACTCTACAGTATCGCTCTGGCCTACGTGACATATGCCTCGTACACAAAATCACTATATAAAATAAGGCCACGACTATGTTATTTTGTGACACACGTTCCCCCTCCGGGAAAAAGTGGTTACACTTTTTTCAACTAAACCAAATAACGACCATACGATTTACAAGAATACTGCTATAATACAACACTAACACTATTGCATTTAAAAACAACAACAGAATCATACCACTATAAACAGCTATGAAACAACTGCAAAGCTCTGACATTTCCCTATACACAATCTATCCTACTCTACTGAGATAATCTGCACCAACATTATCCTTACCTCGGATTGATCTAATCCGCATACGATATGGCTGTAATGCCAACGCCCATCTCATTAACCTAGAGTTCGCCATCTTGGACTTATTCAAATAGGTCAACGGCTGATGATCAGTCTCAAGGATAAACTCCTTACCAAACAAATACCGATGGAACTTGGAAACACCCCAAACAACTGCCAGACATTCCTTCTCAATCAAACACTGTAACCCTATTTAACTGTCTAAAATCTATACAGAATCTAATACTGCCATCTTTCTTCCTTAACATCACAACTGGACTCGAAAATGGTGCTTTTGAGGACTCAATGACTCCTAACTCTAACATTTTCTTAACTTCCTCTTCTACAGTCGCAACTGACTGATAAGGTATAGGATATCCTTTGCACCTAAAAGGATCATTCGTATTCAACTGAATATCATGCTCTATATAAGACGTAGTTCCTGGTATGTCTGTCAACACATCTACAAACTCCTTTATTGTATTCTCTATCTCTTTTCTCTGGCATGTAGTCAAGTCTTTACATATTTCAACATCCTTAATATCTTCCTGACCTATTCTAGTAGGACACTCTAACGGGATTTCTACATCTAACAAACCTTCTGACTGACCTACATCTCGCTCTTCCTCTACAACAGCAGCACTCACTAAAGCTAATATACCTAAGTTTTGAACATCCTCACTTACCTTTCTCTCATTGTATCTTTTCAACATGTTTGCATGAAACGTTCTCTGCTTACCATTCATGTCTATCCTGTAATCCATTTTGTTAACGACCTTCGTTACTGTAAATGGCCCTTTCCACTGCAATAACAACTTGTTCTGATTTACCGGAAGTAAAACCAACACCCTTGAACCTTCTACAAATGACCTTTTCTTTGACTTTTGATTGTAATGCTTCTTTTGTCTTAACTTGGCCTTACCCAATTGTTCCTGTGCCATCTTACACGTTTCCTCTAATCGTTCCCGCAGATCAATCACGTACTGGTAGGTTGACTTGACCTCTCCGTCACTTACCTCTCCTGACCACAATTCCTTGAGTATACTCACTGGACCTCTAACTGTTCTCCCATAAAGCAACTCAAATGGTGAAAATCCCAAACTCTCTTGTGGTACCTCTCTATAGGGATAGGGATAAGCCGGCATTTTTGCCGATACTGCGCAGCGACATTTCTATCATTATAGCACAGGGGCACTTATGAGGTGCCCAGGGACTGAACCCGGCCGGTCCATTATACTGACACCGACGAGTCAGGCGTAATGCTGTCCCCTTAGCCCCGAGCGTTAGGAGGGAAGCCACTACTACCAACTTTAAAGTCTTTGGTCTGACCCGGTCGGGGTTCGAACCCACGACCTCCCGATCCGCAAGCTGACGCTCTACCACCTGAGCTATTGCGGCCGGTTACCTCTCTATAAGCAAACAATGCTGCATTGATATACTTGTCCCAATCTTTGGGTCGTTCACTACACATACGTCTAAGCATCTGTTTTAAAGTCCCATTGAACTTTTCGACCAATCCATTACAAATAGGATGATACGGTGTCGTAGTCAATTGTTGTAATGACAATAACCTACTCACCTCAGACATCAGCTTTGATGTGAACTGAGACCCCATGTCTGTAAGCATCTCTTCTGGTATACCAAGTCTACTAAACATATCTACCAATGCTTCTGCTACTCTTTCAGTTTCAATACTAGGTAAAGCTACTGCCTCTGGGTATCTAGTAGCATAATCTACCATCACCAGTATGTACCTATTCTTTCTATCTGTCATCGGCTCTATAGGACCCACTATATCTATAGCTACACGCTTGAACGGAGTTTCAATCAATGGCATATTCCCTAAAGGTACTCTCTGTATTTTTCCTTTTGGCAAAGTACGCTGACAAATGTCACATGACCTACAATACCTGCTAACCTCTGAGCATACACCTGGCCAATAAAACTCTGCCAACACCCTATCACTTGTCTTACGAATACCTAAGTGACCTGCCATCAAAGCCTCATGTGCCAACTTCATCACAGACTCACGACATTTCTTAGGAACAACCAACTGATACGACTTCCTATTATCTTTGGTTTCATACATCCGATACAATAAGTTATTCCTAAACACAAAACTGACCTGACCTCCACCTTTACATGACTTAATTTGACCTTCCTCTGCTCTAACTCTAGTCCTTGCTAACGTTTCATCAGATAACTGTAATTCCCTGAACTCGGTCTTGGTAATATTTAAGATTTTGCCCGGAACATTTAACTTCCTATACGGCCTATTTTCCCGTGAAATCTGAGCCCTTGTCTGTACAGCATTTAACACATCTCCTGGATCAGGAAATCTCGCCCCTTCTACATTTCCTAGCACTAGGTCATATAATGGAGATTCCATACACAACGCCTCTACTGACCCTACAAAATATGGTGTATCTATATCGATCTTAGCTACGGGAAAACACCTTTCTGAACCATCAACAAACTTACACCGCCTTTCCTTTCCTAAAAACTGATGTTCTAAAACGAACCTTTTATCTACTACTACACATGTAGCCCCTGTATCTCTCATAACCTGAACTCTCTTTCCATTAACCTGTCCTCCTTTCGTCGGGCACTGGTTATCCCAACATGCACCTAACTGTACAGAACTGTCCTCATCTGTAATGCAGCTAGAACTATCTGTCCTCTTCATACCTCCAGGATTATACCCCCGGTATCTACTTCTACCTCTTGACCTCTGTGATCTTTGATTCCAACTACCTCTATCAGAATTGTATCTCTGGACGTTCCCAGACTCCACTCTACCAAACTCCGATAACTCGCTATCATCTACTGAAGCTACCCTATGCTGAATACCACGTTTCTTACAATCGGACGTCTTATGATCACCTTTGCAGTAACCACATCTAACCCGAGCAAAGTAAGTGTTACCTTCCCTTGAGGAACTCCCAAACTGTTTACGCATTATTTCCGACCTCTGATCTTTGACCACCTTAACATTCTCTCTACCCTCACTTAACACTACATTTCTACAACCACCCCGTGCTTCTGCAAATAAATCTGCCTGTATCGCCATTTCAGACCCATCTGTAATACGCTTCTCTTTCAAAAATAAATACATCTCTTTATTACTGATTGCTAACAACTGATCTCTCAATAAATAATCCACTACTCCATCGTATGTCTTTGCTACACTACCTAACTCAAACCATTGTTCTAAATATCTCTTCGATCTACTTAAATACTGAACAAAAGTCTCACCTTTCTCCGGTCTTGCAGTCTTGAACCGTTTCTTAAACCCTTCTTCTGTCAACTCAAAACGTTTCAATAATGCAGCCTTCAGTATATCATAATCCAATGATTCTTCAGACGGTAATCTGGAATACACATCTAAAGCCTTACCTTTTAACAGAGCACTAAGATGTAAACACCAATGCTTCTTTTCCCAGCCTTGTGCCTCAGCATATCTCTCAAACCTAGATAAATAACTATCCATATTATCTTTGTTTTCGTCAAACCATGGCAACTTAGGTCCCTTACCTCTTTCTTTTGCCGAAAGTGCCCCAATCTCTTTCTCCGCCAACTCCATCGCATGACGGTGTTGTATTTCTGCTAACCTAATTGACCTTTCATAATCTTCTGCTGCTCTCTGCCTTTCTAATTCTATTCTTTCTCTCTCCTTTTCTTCACTCTTTTCTCTTTCTTCTTTCTCCTGAAGTCTCCACTTTTCTCTTTCCTCTTTCTCTCTTTCTATTCTCTCTTTTTCCTTATCTCTTTCCTCAAATCTCTCTTTTCTCTCCTGTGCCTGATTATCACGCACAAAGGTTTCTAACTCTTTGCCAGAGTAACCAAACTCCTTACCTATCATTATTAACTCTTGTGTACTAGACATGATTACAGCTGCTAATAAACTGCACAAAATAATACTAGTACTAACTGGGCAACACTATTAATACTACACATAACACTACTACCTGATACCAACCCAGTAATCTAAAATCATAGTACAGCTACAAGATATAATACCAATATAACCATGTACAACCACTATCTATGGAACACATCAACTATGTTTTACTTTTGAGACATGAATTAAATGAATAGTTCACAGGTTAAATTTCCCCACACAATATGACCATAAAGACCATACACACACAAAAAATCATGTGTCACTAAGTGTTAACAGTTAAACAATTTTAATTGTAACTTTAAAATAATTTAACTCTTAATATATCAAGGCCACTGCTAGACGGTTAAACCTACTGCACCCCTGTTGCAACTACCCTCAGCTTCCATGCTTTACTATGGAATTTACAATAGATGGTACAGCGATGCTTTGCCTCATCATCGGGTAATGCAACTTTGACTTACCAATAGTGGTTTCCCTAAAGTCTTGGTGTCAGTAGACGAGATCCGCCATGCAGGGTTCGCCGTGACACTAAAACAAATTAAAGTAAAAACAATACTCTGTAATTAAAAAATAGTAAAACAAATTGCGAGGGATCTTTACAATATATTATGTAGTATGCATTTATCTATATTCTACTTTAGATCGTCATTCTTGGACATTATCCCACTTCTGACACCATTGTGACAAAATGGCCAAGAGGTGACTCACCAGGGTAGAATATAAAACTCAAAAGACAATTTAAAATCAAATTATACTTTATATACAAAACAATATACATACAAGATAAAAAAAATGATTTTAATACAATAGAAAAACAAAACCCCGCCGGCTTATATTAAGTCTGATAACTGTCCGCTGGTCTTAACTGTGCACTGTATCTATACTTCCTACACAACAAACAACACTTCTCTGATACACAATCCTTAGTATATGTGCTACGACATAGCTGTCCGATATGGTATCTGCTCGTGCAGCTCACTCCTGCGACGAAAACTGTCCAATATGGTATCTGCTCGTGCAGCTCACTCCTGCGACGAAACTGTCCAACATGGTATCTCCCTTGCCGTTCCCCACACAGAGTCTACCCCGTCGTACATGTAACGAATGCGTGGTACAAGTCGACCTTATATCGCTGTCCACCAATGGGCCTCTGCTTGTCTACGTCTAAGTACGGCTCTTTACTGGCCTACATACGGCTCTTCACTGGCCTAAATACGGCTCTTCCCTGGCCTAAATACGGCTACAAATGACAAATGACGTCAATTTACTTCTCAAAATCAAATATTTAGTGTGTTTCTACATAACATACAACACCTTTACCATATAACACCTGTTCCTACACAACCATTATAAATATCCCATGTGTTTCTTCATATCACTTAGACCATATCGATCATTTTGCATCATATTAGTGCATCTATGACATAGTAATGGTATATAAACCAATGGTATAATACCATCGTACTTGAACCATATGTCTGCTCTATGGTTTTACATAAGTGCCTTTAAACAGTGCATTTAAACAGTGCATAAGTCTCCCTCAACTATAAAACCAGACCTACTGTCAAACCTTCAACTTTACATTTACCATTCTAGTGAAGTATCGAAATATTTATCCCATTTAGATTTAACCGAAAATAAATATGGCTTTCAAATCTTAATACATACATAGTCCTAACATTATCATATAAACTTAGACTTAGAACCCTCGGCCTATAAAACATTAAAATGCTTTCAAAAATTGCCGATATGTCTAATGATCGTACACTTGTTTCCTTCAAAAAAACAATTTAACGATCTACTAAATAGAATTACGCTGGCGACAATTAGATGTAAAAGTTGCCTATATTAAATGACTGTACACTTGTTTTCTTCAAGAAAACAATACAACAATCTTACTAAATAATTAATTTAACAACAATTAATTCTGTAAAACGAAAAACTGCTTAAAACAAAAATGCGAAAAATAAAAAGTACTTACACATATTCCGTAGTGTTATGGTACAGCATCATCAACGTCCCCTATCAACGCATCTCGATAACTGACACCAACACTTGGAGCGTACAGATATTTATACAAATAGACAGCCCCGTAGCCTGACTTAATTCAAGAACCCCGAGAATTTGTAACCCGTGATTCCTCAGACTTCTCGTGAAAAACCAATTGCATACACCTTTAGTACGCCTCACCTTTTTAAGATAAAAAAGGCCTAACGTAAATAAACTATGGGTTAACGTTTCAAGACCCTTTCAAAATGAATAAAAAACACTCTATTCATGTAATTTTAAAAACAACATAATTAGAACCTCTAAAAACCCTTTACACACTAAAAGGCAACAAAATAACCCTAAGGTTATCCCTATTTTACTAAAATCAAACTCTACAGTATCGCTCTGGCCTACGTGACATATGCCTCGTACACAAAATCACTATATAAAATAAGGCCACGACTATGTTATTTTGTGACAACCAGGCTAGGGCCACTATTACTTATTGGTATATTTTAAGCTTTTTGTTTAATAAACAAGAACTTCTGCTTATAAAGTGTAAGTCCATATTTGCATAAAATATTGAATTTTGTATAAAAATATGCTCAATATGTTGTCATACAATGTTATTTCCTATCACTACTCACTTCATCGAGGTACATAATAAAGGAACATAGGGAATCATCAACACCGTAGGCTGCATAGCAGGAGTCTCACTTCTATATCTGTTGCATCCACTGTTACCATGGTAACAAAGAAAGAAACAATATTTTACATATTAAAGATACACAAGGGCTGTTTAATAAGTTGGGGGATTTTTTTCCGTAAAATCAAACCACTCTTGAATTAAATTAAGTGATACTTTACAAATATATGATGTAACATAGATACTACACACTTAATAATTTTTATTAAAATCTAAAAGAAAATGTAAATTCTATACAAATTTAAATTACTAGTTCATACGTAAAGGCACCATGACAGGCTCCAAATGTAACATTGAAGTCATTACAGATCAAGAGAATGGTGCCAGGCAAGATGCGTTATATACCAGGTTACTATGGTACAGATATTTTCCAAAAATATCAATAAGGCCAAAAAAGAAGAGGTTTGATTCTGTTTACAAGCCAAGAAAAATATGGGTCGGTAGGTAGGGTTTTTTTGTTGTTGTTTTTTATTTGTTTTGTTTTTTTTGGGGGGGGGGATGTTGTTGTTTTTTAAACAGCCATAATACCAGTTGACATGACCATTTAGTTATGTTCTGTCCTATGTTTTAATATTTTACTATTCATTTGGTATATTTAGAGTAGTGTAACTTTAAGAACCTTTAACAAAATCACTATTCCAGAAGTTGGTATCAAAAGTGACTTTCTATTTACCAAAAAAGATGTTTGATAGAGATTGACCATACATTTACATATAAATTACTTTGTATTGTTGAGTACACTTTTCCAAACGAACTGTGATCAGCGAGCTTGTCGTTTTGCTACATCACAACAGTGTTGTTTACATGGTATAAATCAACTCCACACCGGGTCGCACTGATGGTCTCTATCATTTAGACGTATACATCCAATCAATATGACATTGAACCAATCGTCCAGTTGATGCACACGATTTCCCGCCATGGTACGTATAAACTATCGCATCGTAAAATTAAAATGGAACACGCTAAATTTGGATGAAAAATCCAGATACCGATTTTTTTTACATAAAAACTTTTGACTCGGCAGGTAAAATATACGGTCTGTCATGTAGCCGGGAATGAACCTCTTTTTTTCTAACGACAGTTTTAGAGCAAAATTCCATGAACATATTGAATAGCCTTAGTACATCCATAATACACACTGGGCAACAGGGGTCTGACTTCTAAATCTGCAGCATCCACTGTCACCATGGAAACAGAATGAAACATAAATATTACATAATACAACTGTATTCCTTTATGTTACTTTATATAAAAATTGTAAATTCAAATTAACTAGGCGGTTTTCTTCATCAATCAATTTGCTTTTTTGCATTAATTCTAAGGTGTGCCATAAAAAAAACGAAAAGTAGATTTAAAAAAAAGAAAATACAAAGAACTGGGTTCCTTTTACAGAGAGCATCACTTCTACCACTCCTACCACCACCACATCTACTACCAACATGACTTCTACCACTCTTGCCAACCACACCACTACATCAACCACACCTCTACCATCACCAAGACTTCTTCTACCACTCCTACCACCAACCCTACATCTACTACCAACATGATTTCTACCTCTCCTACCACCACCACTTCTACCACTCCTACCACCATAACATCTACCACCACCATGACTTCTACCACTCCCACCACCACCATGACTTCTACCACTCTTGCCAACCACACCACTACATCAACCACACCTCTACCATCACCAAGACTTCTTCTACCACTCCTACCACTACCACTTCTACCACCATAACATCTACCACCACCATGACTTCTACCACTCCCACCCCCACCATGACGTCTACCCATCTTGCCAACCACACCACAACATCAACCACAACTTTACCACCACAATGACTTCTACCACTCCTACCACCACCTCTTCTTCTACCACTCCTATCAACCACACCACTACATCAACCACACCTACCACTATCAGTACTACTACTTCTACCACACCTTTTACCACCATCTACCATCATTGAGCATCCAAAGTCAAATAATCTCAACTGATGAAAAGCCATAGCCGATGACCGACTGAAAATGAAGTTGGTTGTCCAATCCATGTCAAGTGAATTCATTCTAAACCACTCTGGAAATGCAGTGTACTTGATTTGCATTTGCATATACAGTACAATAAGAGTTTTAAAGTAGTTTTTTACTTTTGTTCTGACAATTTCATTTCTGGATTTAAGAAAATCAAATGTTGCATAAAAGCATGAATCTTATGGACATACAATTTACATCAAATAGTGGCATTGTTATAAGATAGTTCATGCAGTATAATTAGAACATTATAGTTACCTATTGTTCAACAATTTAATCAAACACTACTGCTGCAAAGTGAAAACAAAAAATATGGCTGAGCTGATTTACTTCTTGAAAGAATGCCAAATTAAATGGCAAAAGGTGATGTGTGTGGGGTCACTTCTGGGTAAAGGAAGACCGTTTGTTTTATATTTTTGTTTTTTTAAATACGTTGAATTGACCAATTATGTTCATTATAGCGACATCCAGCTTTTTGGTGGAGGAAGACCCTAGACAAATATCTGGGTAGAACAACCAGTGCACCGCATGTCAGATGGAAGACCTTCCCACATTAAAGTCCTTTGCCCAGGGCGGGACTCGAACCCACGTGGTGAGAGGCTAAGCAGTCAGAGGAGTAACAGATTGGCAACTCTTACCACTACGCCATTGGCGCCCCGAAGGAGAACAGATCAAAAGAAGGTTGCTGAAGGTGTCGTTGATGAGCCTGTAACAATACAGTGGAGGTATAACCTACCTATATACATTCGTGAATCATCATCTACATAATTCACTGGATGCATCAAACTACACTGTCATAAATTTTGCATCTACCACCAGCACTACATCTTCTTCCCCCTTCTACCACCTGCACTACATCTACTTCCCCTTCTACCACCAGCACTACATCTACTTCCCCTTCTACCACCTGCACTACATCTACTTCCCCTTCTACCACCAGCACTACATCTACTTCCCCTTCTACAACCTGCACTACATCTACTTCCCCTTCTACCACCAGCACTACATCTACTTCCCCTTCTACCACCAGCACTACATCTACTTCCCCTTCTACCACCAGCACTACATCTACTTCCCATCCTACCACCAGCACTACATCTACTTGTCCTTCTACCACCAGCACTACATCTACTTGTCCTTCTACCACCAGCACTACATCTACTTGTCCTTCTATCACCAGCACTACATCTACTTGTCTTCCCCTTCTACCACCAGCACTACATCTACTTCCCCTTCTACCACCAGCACTATGTCTACTTGTCCTTCTACCACCAGCACTACATCTACTTCCCCTTCTACCACCAGCACTACATCTACTTCCCCTTCTATCACCAGCACTACATCTACTTGTCCTTCTATCACCAGCACTACATCTACTTCCCCTTCTACCACAAGCACTACATCTACTTCCCCTTCTACCACCAGCACTACATCTACTTGTCCTTCTACCACCAGCACTACATCTACTTCCCCTTCGACCACCAGCACTACATCTACTTGTCCTTCTATCACCAGCACTACATCTACTCCCCCTTCTACCACCAGCACTACATCTATTTGTCCTTCTACCAACAGCACTACATCTACTTCCCCTTCTACCACCAGCACTACATCTACTTGTTCTTCTACCACCAGCACTACATCTACTTGTCCTTCTATCACCAGCACTACATCTACTTCCCCTTCTACCACAAGCACTACATCTACTTCCCCTTCTACCACCAGCACTACATCTACTTGTCCTTCTACCACCAGCACTACATCTACTTCCCCTTCGACCACCAGCACTACATCTACTTGTCCTTCTATCACCAGCACTACATCTACTCCCCCTTCTACCACCAGCACTACATCTATTTGTCCTTCTACCAACAGCACTACATCTACTTCCCCTTCTACCACCAGCACTACATCTACTTGTTCTTCTACCACCAGCACTACATCTACTTGTCCTTCTATCACCAGCACTACATCTACTTCCCCTTCTACCACCAGCACTACATCTACTTCCCCTTCTACCACCTGCACTATATCTACTTCCCCTTCTACCACCAGCACTACATCTACTTCCCCTTCTACCACCAGCACTACATCTACTTGTCCTTCTACCACCAGCACTACATCTACTTGTCTTTCTACCAACAGCACTACATCTACTTGTCCTTCTATCACCAGCACTACATCTACTTCCCCTTCTACCACCAGCACTACATCTACTTGTCCTTCTACCACCAGCACTACATCTACTTGTCCTGCTACCACCAGCACTACATCTACTTGTCCTTCTATCACCAGCACTACATCTACTTCCCATCCTACCACCAGCACTCCATCTACTTGTCCTTCTACCACCAGCACTACATCTACTTGTCCTACTATCACCAGCACTACATCTACTTCCCCGTCTACCACCAGCACTACATCTACTTCCCCTTCTACCACCTGTACTACATCTACTTCCCATCCTACCACCAGCACTCCATCTACTTGTCCTTCTACCACCAGCACTACATCTACTTGTCCTTCTACCACCAGCACTACATCTACTTGTCCTTCTACCACCAGCACAACATCTACTTGTCCTTCTACCACCAGCACAACATCTACTCCCCCTTCTACCACCAGCACTACATCTACTTGTCCTTCTACCACCAGCACAACATCTACTCCCCCTTCTACCACCTGCACTACATCTACTTCCCCCTTCTACCACCAGCACTACATCTACTTCTCCTTCTACCACCTGCACTACATCTTCTTCCCCTTCTACCACCAGCACTACATATACTTTCTCTTCTACCACCAGCACTACATCTACTTCCTCTTCTACCACCAGCACTACATCTAATTGCCCTTCTACCGACTCCTGCACTACATCTACTTATCCTTCTAATACCAGCACTACATCTACTTCTTGTACCACCAGCACTACACCTACTTACCCTCTTCTACCCCCAGCTCCCATACTCTTTCCCCCCCTTCTCCCCTACTCACCCCCTACCACCTCTTCACTTTTCTACCACTTGCACTACATCTACTTCCCTTACCACCAGCATTACATCTACTTCCCCTTCTACCACCTGCATTACTTCTATTTCCCTTCTACCACCAGCACTACATCTACTTCCCATCCTACCACCAGCACTACATCTACTTGTCCTTCTACCAGCAGCACAACAACTACTCCCCCTTCTACCACCAGCACTACATCTACTTGTCCTTCTACCACCAGCACAACATCTACTCCCCCTTCTACCACCTGCACTACATCTACTTGTCCTTCTACCACCAGCACAACATCTACTCCCCCTTCTACCACCTGCACTACATCTACTTCCCCCTTCTACCACCAGCACTACATCTACTTCTCCTTTTACCACCAGCAACATCTACTTCTCATAGACATACACATCTACTTCCCCTTCTACCACCACTACATCTACTTCTTCTACCACCACTACATCTATTTTTACTACTCCAATAAGCACCACCGTAACAACTTTTACCTCACCTTTAACCACCAGCACTATATACAAACAGGTATACCAAATTTCAAGGCTCTAGCTTCTGACAAGATGATTTTCTAATTTTCCTATATAGCCATATATGGCAGCCATGTATTTTTAATGAATCAAAATTATTTGAACAAATTTTCGTTGTGCCTGCAGAAGCTTCTGAGAAACTTTATTTGAATTTGACATACCAGACAGAGCATGAGCTCAGGTGATGTTTGTTTATTGTGTTTATCGTCCCACCAACATTATTTCAGTTATCTGGAGATGGTGTCCACTTGAAGCAGAAATAGTGCTGCCTTCACGGTGTATAGCATGCCGTGAACACCTGGTATGATACCACACCCAGTCACATTATCCTCACACCAGGCCAACCAGTCGTGGAACTACCCTTATATTTGCTTGAGCGTTAGCAAGGGAGCTATACCACTACCATTTTTTAACGACTTTGGTATGTCGCGGCCTCGGATCGAACCCGGAGCTCTACCGATTGTGCTATCAGGTTCGGTGAGCTCAGGTGAGCTTAAATCTATGTGAACACTGTGACTATAACCAACTATCAGGACAGTTTGCAAGGCTGTATCTACTATCTAGCCAGTTCACTAAGTCAGTATCTGCTCAGTTAACGATTTAAGAAATTGTTTTGTCTTGTGTCAGTTCAGATATTATTTAGACTATTAACAGTGTCTTAATCATATAAATTATTTGTTACCTGTTTAAAAACTCTTATGATATACAGTTAATAATGTAAAGTTTCAAAGTACAAAACAAACCCATTAGTTACTGATGCAAAGAGTTGGATATCACAATATATCACCATATGATTTTTGGGAGACAATACATATCCCTTACTACCACTAACATTTACCACTCCTTCCACCAACAACATCATTACTACATCTACCACTCCTTCTACCACCACTATCATTATTACTTCTACTGCTCCTT
>CM017573.1:9598086-9693086 GCA_007844125.1 Sinonovacula constricta
AGAGATAGCTCAAAAACTAAGACCGGATTCGAGTTCAGCATGCCTGGTTTAGCCTAGGACCCAAAAAATTGAGCCATCTGTCTAACAAGAAAACATTTCGTCGAAAAATGCAAAAAATCGCTGAATCAAAACGTCGGAATTTGGGCCGATTTTAGCGAAATCCACTTTGCTCCAACCTTAGCCAAAACTATGTACCAAGGGGGTATTTGGGGTGCAGAGCAAGAATCCGGCTTCCGTTTTGGGAAATCTTATAACCGTTTGGGAGATATAGGGGTCGGAAAAAAAGCGCACGTGCGCACCTGTTAAGAAAAGGGCCTGTACGCTGACACGTTAAGAGATAGCTCAAAACTAACACCAGGATTCGAGTTCAGCATGCCTGGTTTAGCCTAGTCCAAAAATGAGCCATCTGTCTAACAAAAAACATTTCGGTCGAAAAATGCAAAACAAAAACCTCGCTGATCAAACGTCGGAATTTGGGCCGATTTTAGGTGAAATCCACTTTGCTCCAAACCTTAGCCAAAACTATGTACCAAGGGGTTATTTGGGGTGCAGAGCAAGAATCCGGCGTCCGTTTTGGGAAATCTCTAACCGTTTTGGAGATATAGGGGTCGGAAAAAATGCGCACGTGCGCACCTGTTCAGAAAAGGGCCTGTACGCCGACACGTTAAGAGATAGCTCAAAACTAACACCGGATTCGTGTTCAGCATGCTTGGTTTAGCCTAGGACCAAAAATTGAGCCATCTGTCTAACAAAAAAATTTCGGCGAAAAATGCAAAAATCGCTGATCAAAACGTCGGAATTTGGGCCGATTTTAGGTGAAATCCACTTTGCTCCAAACCTTAGCCAAAACTATGTACCAAGGGGTTATTTGGGGTGCAGAGCAAGAATCCGGCGTCCGTTTTGGGAAATCTCTAACCGTTTTGGAGATATAGGGGTCGGAAAAATGCGCACGTGCGCACCTGTTCAGAAAAGGGCCTGTACGCCGACACGTTAAGAGATAGCTCAAAACTAACACCGGATTCGTGTTCAGCATGCTTGGTTTAGCCTAGGACCAAAAATTGAGCCATCTGTCTAACAAAAAAATTTTCGGCGAAAAATGCAAAAATCGCTGATCAAAACGTCGGAATTTGGGCCGATTTTAGGTGAAATCCACTTTGCTCCAAACCTTAGCCAAAACTATGTACCAAGGGGTTATTTGGGGTGCAGAGCAAGAATCCGGCGTCCGTTTTGGGAAATCTCTAACCGTTTTGGAGATATAGGGGTCGGACAAAATGCGCACGTGCGCCCTTGTTCAGAAAAGGGCCTGTACGCCGACACGTTAAGAGATAGCTCAAAACTAACACCGGATTCGTGTTCAGCATGCTTGGTTTAGCCTAGGACCAAAAATTGAGCCATCTGTCTAACAAAAAAATTTTCGTCGAAAAATGCAAAAATCGCTGATCAAAACGTCGGAATTTGGGCCGATTTTAGGTGAAATCCACTTTGCTCCAAACCTTAGCCAAAAATATGTATCAAGGGTTTATTTGGGGTGCAGAGCAGGAATCCGGCGTCCGTTTTGGGAAATCTCTAACCGTTTTAGAGATATAGGGATCGGAAAAAATGCGCACGTGCGCACCTGTTCAGAAAAGGGCCTGTACGCCGACACGTTAAGAGATAGCTCAAAACTAACTCCGGATTCATGTTTAGCATGCTTGCTTTAGCCTAGGACCAAATATTGAGCCATCTGTCTAACAAAAAAAATTTCGGCGAAAAATGCAAATATCGCTGATCAAAACGTCGGAATTTGGGTCCGATTTTAGGTGAAATCCACTTTGCTACAAACCTTAGCCAAAACTATGTATCAAGGGGTTATTTGGGGTGCAGAGCAAGAATCCGGCGTCCGTTTTGGGAAATCTCTAACCGTTTTGGAGATATAGGGATCGGAAAAAATGCGCACGTGCGCACCTGTTCAGAAAAGGGCCTGTACGCCGACACGTTAAGAGATAGCTCAAAACTAACTCCGGATTCGTGTTTAGCATGCTTGCTTTAGCCTAGGACCAAAAATTGAGCCATCTGCTAACAAAAAAAAATTCGGCGATAAATGCAAAAATCGCTGATCAAAACGTCGGAATTTCGGCCGATTTTAGGTGAAATCCACTTTGCTCCAAACCTTAGCTAAAACTATGTATCAAGGGGTTATTTGGGGTGCAGAGCAAGAATCCGGCGTCCGTTTTGGGAAATCTTTAACCGTTTTGGAGATATAGGGGTCGGAAAAAATGCGCACGTGCGCACCTGTTTAGAAAAAGGCCTGTACGCCGACACGTTAAGAGATAGCTCAAAACTAACACCGGATTTGTGTTTAGCATGCTTGGTTTAGCCTAGAACCAAAAATTGAGCCATCTGTCTAACAAAAAAAAATTTCGGCGAAAAATGCAAAAATCGCTGATCAAAACGTCGGAATTTGGGCCGATTTTAGGTAAAATCCACTTTGCTCAAAACCTTATCCAAAACTATGTATCAAGGGGTTATTTGGGGTGCAGAGCAAGAATCCGGCGTCCGTTTTGGGAAATCTCTAACCGTTTTGGAGATATAAGGGGTCGGAAAAAATGCGCACGTGCGCACCTGTTCAGAAAAGGGCCTGTACGCCGACACGTTAAGAGATAGCTCAAAACTAACACCGGATTCGTGTTCAGCATGCTTGCTTTAGCCTCGGACCGAAAATTGAGCCATCTGTCTAACAAAAGAATTTCGGCGAAAAATACAAAAATTCGATGACCGCGGACCTTTATATTTTGGTCATTTTTGGGTCAAAAAATCTTTCCTCTATACCTTCATCCAAACCATGTCCCAGGGGGTTATTTTGTGTGCTGAACACGAATCCGGTATCCGTTTTTAAATATCACGTACCAATTTGGAGATCTAGGCGCTCGACAAAAATGGGCGCATGCACCTGTTCTGGAAATGGGCGTCTACGCCGAAATGGTAAGAGACAGCTCAAAAGTAATACCGGGTTCGACACAACACAGTTGGGGCTCGAGTGGTACTATAACACGAAATATTAGCTCTGATCTTATATATAAATGCATTTTATCCATTTGTGTGTGAGACTCATATTAGTCATAACGAAATATTTATAGTCATTCCTACAGGTATTTACAGTGTAACCTTTGTCAACAGTTCATTGGTTTTGTACCTTCATTTATTGACTTATCATTAAACACGTTGTATATTTTGACGCCCATATCATTTCAGTTATGACATTTCACAGAGAACTTGTATGTTTAAATCAGTGGTTTTGTAGACAGACTTCTAGAGGCAAAGGGGGCGGAGTTAGGGGCGGGGCAAATTTCTGCTAAATCTTTTAAATTGGTATAAACTTTGTTGTTTAAACGCATTAGGAGCTGATGTTGAAAAAACATATAAGCCGGAGTCTGACTTCATTCTCAAGTTTTGATTGGTTAGTTGTCAAATTTCATTTAAAATCCAACCAATCGGATTATTTTTAATGGTTTCAGAAGATTTATAACCTCGGGCTTAGAACCGCCTCAATTTGACAAAACCACATTATTAGATTTACTTAAAAATAATAAAGGAATGCGGATCTAGAAGCGGTTTTTTCCATATGTTTAATCTGAGGAATAAAACCCACATGACATCACGACTGGTGTTGAAAATGTCGGAGATGTTGTTTTGTTGTTTTTTGCGAAATACATGTTTGCTAGTATATATGATATTTATTGAAAATTATATTTTATGTTAAGTGATTTATATTTATTTAGGAGGGGTGGTGGCAGGTGGGTGTAGCGAAAATGCTTGCGCCAGGTCACTGTGTATAGCATGTTTGTTTATTGGGTTTATCGTCCCACCAACAGTATTTCAGTTATCTGGAGACAGTGTCCACTTGAAGCAGATATAGTGCTGCCTTTACTGTGTATAGCATGTTTGTTTATTGGGTTTATCGTCCCACTAACAGTATTTCAGTTACCTGGAGACCGTGTTCACTTAAAGCAGATATAGTGCTGCCTTCACTGTGTATAGCATGTGTGTTTATTGGGTTTATCGTTCCACCAACAGTATTTCAGTTATCTGGATACGGTGCGCACTTGAAGCAGATATAGTACTGTCTTCACTGTGTATAGCATGCCGCGAACACCTGGCATGATACCACACCCAGATAGAACGTTGGCTTCAGGTACGGGAGGCCCCGGGTTCGATCCCGGGCCGCGACATACCAAAGTCGTTAAAATGGTAGTGGTATAGCTCCCTTGCTAACGCTCAGGCAAATATAAGGGTAGTTCCACGACTGATTGGCCCGGTGTCAGAATAATGTGACTGGGTCACGTCAGAGCGGATGACGTGGATGAACTAAAACATTAGTGGTCACGTGGTTTTCTTAGTTTAAAAATAGCTAACTATGCAGCGTGGCTCAGATAGGAAAAACAGGGTTATAATGACGATTGTGGCGTTATGGTACACTTTTCAGACAGGTGAAAGTCATTTATAGACAGCATTTTACGAGATTTGTTCAGATAACAATGGTTTACTAAGATGTTTAATGAAAATATTTTTGGTCCAAACTGTCGGATACCACCTTTAAAATGAACAGAATATCTTATGTAAAAATGGTGACCCTTTGAGTAGTTAAGTATTCTAGTATTACCTTTTCTGAGTTATATATCCAGACCTGTTATATCTGTGTAGGCATTCTAGTCCGGATTGTGAATCCTTGAATACACCACGCGTAATCTTTTCAAACTACTTTCATTCAATGTACCAGTGTCAACACACGGGATGTACGCACGATACACACAAAATATAGACCGAGCCATTCAAATCAATTAAAAAGGCCATGCGACGTGTACCTCATGCAAATTACACATGATATGATCGAGATGTCAAGTATTCTTTTTCATTGATTTACCGTGTTTTCGTATAAGTTTTGGGTTTATTGAAGCCTTGTATAGTCTACTATTTGTATTGTACAGAATAATTCCTTATTAACCGCGAAAAGCGGTAATGACTTTAAATAAAATTGAGTAGAGTTTTAACTATTTCACACGTCAATTTGTAACTAATTCAAACGCAGACTTGTAACTATTTCACACGCCGAATTGTAGCTATTTATCACGCCGACTTGTAGCTATTACATACTCCGACATGTAGCTATTACACATGCCAACTTGTAGCTATGACACACACCGACTTGTAGCTTTTAAACCCTCCGACTTGTAGCTATAACACACACCGACTTGTAGCTTTTAAACCCTCCGACTTGTAGCTATCACATACACCGACATGAAGCTATTACACACAGTGACTTGTAGCTATAACACACGCCGACTTGTAGCTATTTCATTTTCCTACTTGTAAGTATAACACCGCATAAGTGGTACTTCTAAATCCTCCCCGCACGGGTTCGAGTCCCGGTCGATAACGTTCATATGTGTAGCTCGGAGCCCCGGAGAGCCAGTGGTTCTACAAAACAATGTCTGGGACAGGGATAGATTCAGGAGGAGGGGGATCCCCACCCCACCCCACCCCCTTCGACCCCTCCCCCAATCAGGTAAAAGAGTACATTTATGAAAACACATACATGTAACCTTAAAAATTACTAAGCTTTTAAATTAAATTTGGTCTGTTAACCGCTCAGGTCGAAGTTAGAGTCCCGAACTGTGTATGTATATCCAGTATTTACTGGGATAAAGTTAAATGGATCTTGATTCATACCCCCACCCCCACACCCAACCCCCACCCCCCACCCCCCAAAAAATAAATAAAATAAAAAAATAATAATAAAAATAATAATTTCTGGATCCGTACCTAGTAATCTGCTACCATTAAAAGCTGGGCGTCGTAAATATGATCACCGTTCTGGTGGTGCAATGAACCGTAAACCCAACCAAAACTTCCGCAAATCAGTTTTTAGTGTTTCATGGCTGACGTCATTAGAATACGTAAACACGTGTATTTGGCATTATCTTCGTTATTTGATAACGTTACCAGCATATTGTAAAAGCAGGCGCGTATCTGCCATTACGCATTTTACGCACGTGCGTAACCTCCGTTCGAAAAATCTAAAAGTACTAATACACTAAGAAAGTCTATGCCTTACCCTTTAAAGTTTCAAGTTGTCTTAAAGTTGTATTTAGTCAATACCAAGCAAAATACGTTTTTTTTCTTGATTCTTGTCACTTTTTCCGGCGAAAAAGGTCCTAAAATGCACGCTAATGTTGCAGAAAAAACATTTTCGGGGTGGGTGGATGTATGCCCCCGGTCCCGACTAGTAAGTGTGCGTAACTTCAAAAACCCGCTCAGATACGCACCGGCTAAAGTCTCAAAACTGAACCTTTATTTACTCCAAAATCTGAAAAAAATAAATAGTTAATACAACAATTTCATTTAGCCTGGTGGACAATGACTACCCTGTGTCATAGGCAGAATCCATCCGTCATTTTACTAAGGGAGAAGTGGAAAGACCCCGGGGATTCGGGTGTCCTCATTTGGATCTCCCTTGACCCAGATCCGGAATAACCCATTCTTTCACCTGACAAGTCGGGATTTTGGGTGTGGGACGCTTGGACATCATCTGCCAAGCGTGAATAGAGAGAGGGGAAGAAATAAAATAAATCGTGTTTGTTTCACTTGACATGGTCACTTCTTTACGACCGGTCGTTAAAACGATAATGACCCACTACGGCGGGAAATCAAGAGCCTGTGAGAACGAATCGGGTCATGATGACGTAACAAGTCAAGTTGCCATGGTAACTGAATTGTTAAAAGAAACTTTGGGGGGGGGTTGAGAAGTCGGTCATTGACGAGAAGACAGCTTCACAGATCAAATGCATTGATCAGGTGGCCGAGTTACATAACGGAGAGTGGGGTTATTTAGGATCATCCCAGGGTGTAAAACATACGGGCATTTATGTGTTTTCATGACCTGTGGAGTGGCTGACACTTTTGTGTTTCTTTTCAAGGTTAGAAATAGCAGTGTTGTTAGTGTTTACGGCAAAACAAATTTTAGAAATCTCTTCTGGCTCCAAAATATAGAAAGTACCTTCCGTTACAATGCATAGGAAAAAAATGCCTATACAAGTGGTATGACGTATTGGTAGAACTCGCATTTTTTAAGAAAATTTAGAAGATTTTTGTTGTTGTTCATTTTTTGCACTGTCGTTTTAAAAGACTTCGGCATTGATTGATAAAAAACAACAACATCGACCTCAATGTGTAAACTCGTTTTTTTTTAATTTATTACAGCGGTCTTCAATTTATTCCTATCTTATCATTTTAGTTACTTCAGCACGACAGAATCTTCACATTTCTCTATTACTTTCTCTCGATCCTCTAAATCCCATTCATTTTATATATTCCGTCTTTCTCTTCCGTTTCTATCCAACCTACTGACTGTCACCATTTTATAAATACATACAATTTCTAGATCGTTCAGTGAACGATTTCTCATGCCTTGAATACCGTGTGTTTGTTCTGGCTTGTTTCCAAAATACATCGCATCCAAAAATTATGATTATTATAGCGACACCCAGCTATTTTGGTGGACGAAGACCTCAGACATTTGTCTGGGTAGAACAAGTGGCATACCGCAGCTTAAAGACCTTCCCACATTAAGTCCTACGCCCCGAGCGGGGCTCGAACCCACGCGATGGGAGGCTAAGCAGTCAGAGGAGTTACAAATCGGCGACTCTACCACTACGCCATAGTCGCCCCCGTAAACCGGGTGAGTAAAAATCAAGAACATTAATTTGTAACTTTATAAATTATTTTAATGTGTACATGTGATATTAAAAAAAAAATAAGAAACAGAAATTTCACCTTTTCATTCAGGTGTATCATTAAAAATATACAGCTATTTGACACAAAATTAAAACAAAAAATACACAAAGCCTTCGTAATACAAAACACATTCATCAAAACACAGTCAACAATTTACATCTACAAATAAAATTAACAACAAATACTTCTAAAATAATATTTTTAAAAAAAGATTTAAGCACACTTACAAGATTAAATAAAATAAATGACACTTGATCAATATTATTTAACACATTTTCAGACTCACATATTCATGTACACAAACAACTGGAAATTCTTCAGAAAAAATCCACAATTGACAAACATAATCTACACATAACCCGAAAATGACATTTAAAAAAATAACATATATCTTCAAAATATGCGTTTATTTTAGTCACTAATAAAATTAAATATTAACATTTCATAAACGTAGCTTTTTTTCGATAACGCCTATACATTTAATGTTGTTTAATGGTAGACCACATTTTTAATAGGAAAAAGATAAACGACCCATTTGAAATGCAAAGTTATAAAATATCATTAATTTTTAAAAATCTTAATATGGTTGCTTTGGAAACACTATTATCTATTATTTCTACCGTTGGGATCTAATATTTTGCACCATGTTTGTTGTTTTATTTCTGTTTGTTTGTTTGTTTGGTTGGTTGGTTTGTTTGTTGGGTCTAACGTCCCACTAAAAGTATATTAGTGATCAGGAGACAGTGTCCACTTGAAACAGATATAGTACTGCCTTCACTGTGTACAGCATGCCGTGAACACCTGGCATGATACCACACCCAGTCACATTATCCTGACAACGGGCCAACCAGTCATGGAACTACCCTTATATTTGCTTGAGCGTCACCAAGGGAGCTTTACCACTATCATTTTAACGACTTTGGTAGGTCGCGGCCCGGGATCGAACCCGGGGCCTCCAGTACCTGGAGCCGACGCTCTACCTTGCACTACCAGGTCCGGTTTTATTTCTGTTGTTTGTTTTTTACTGATAATGATGCTACGGTAGAACGTCAAATACACAACATATAAAGAAAAAGCACAAAATGTTGAATACAATTTTTCACACAATTATAGAGTGTACAGATTGGGAAGTGGGATTTGACAAAATTTCTCGGAGCACTAGCTATGCCGGTGTGTCAACCTTTCAATTACCAAAATTACTGAACCGATAATCATGATCATAAGTTTAACTAATTAATTAGATAAAAAAAATAATTGTACAATTAGGAATCATATTTTCCAATTAAGTCACATTTAGATCTAAAGATACACTATTCCACATGAAGACGATGTTATTACCATAGCAACTTAATTTAGGTAAACTGTGATAATTTATTTTAAAAACGATAGAAATTGAAACACATAAAAAATAGTTTATTAGTGATAAAAGATAAGTATTCATAAATGTGAAATCGCCATGAATTCTGTTTTAATTATGATAATTCAAAATTCAAATCGTCTCTTAAAGTTACACTATTTATTTTTCTTCTGACATTAAACGTTTGAGGATTCATATAAAAAACGGAAATTGTTGAAGTTCAAAGCTTAAAGTTCGTAATCACAACTGTTATTCCTTAAAATCAACCCTTTCTCTCATGCATTTGCCATATTACGCCTTTGTGAAGCAATCTCAATTATCAGTCTTGTCTTTAGTAGAATCTGCATTACTTGGGGTTAATTTGTGGCCCAGTTTGACCATGGATTCACTATTAAATGATGAAACATACATGTGTTAGAAATACTTTAAACTGTTTTAATGGAAATAATAAATTTGGTAAAATTTCAAAATCCTATACAAGAACTATAAATGAATGGTTTAAAATATTGTAACACAAATCAGAAACACAATAACCGTAAACTGGGAATGACCATCAACAGTGGTTTTAAGATCTTCACACAAATGTTTCTTACCAAAAAAAAAATACAACGGATTTCATATTTTCAAGTAGTTGTATGAAAGTCTAAATTCATTTGAGAATATTTACGTTTTTGGTGTTTGCGTCAACATTACTGTTGGTGATTTGCGAAATACAACAATACACTTTAATCATAGTACCAAGAAACAGTAATCTTTGGAACCTACTCGAGTTGACAAGCACTAGGTCTGCGTTTTAATAAAAAAGAGCAAAAATAAGACAAAGAAGCACTACTGAGCAAAATGTGTACAAAATGTGTTGTACAGACTGTTAATAAGAGGGTGGATGGGTGGGGTTTATTATAATGTTTGTATGGGTTCGTTCATATGAATATACCCGCATAATTGCCATAATGCTGATAATTATATTGAATTCTTTGGTTTGAGTCATATTATATTTTCATTTGCACATAAATACACAGATACACGCGCGTATACACATGCATATGCACTCGCAAACACGCAAACACACTCGCAGACACGCAACACACACTTGCAGACGCATGCACACACACTCGCAGACGCATGCACACACACACACGCAAACGCATGCACACACACTCGCAGACGGACACACACACGCGCATAAATATACACACAGACTCACACACGCATGCACTTACACATGCTAGCACGTACATACAGCCGCACATAAACAAACACACGCGTAAACATGCACGCATATACTCACACATATACGGAAAATACTGATTAAAAAAATAATTCAATAATTCAAGAAGGTTTGTCTAAATGAAGACGGGTTGGAAGAATTTCAATCGATGACAAGACACAATACAGGTTAAAAATGCTAACAATTGAAAATTAAAGTTATCTCACTAAATGCAAATGTTTAAAAAAAATGTCAAAATAGCACACACAAAATTATGCACAATTTCCGACATTTCGTGGATTTGAAAATCATTAGCACACTACTGAGTGCTGCAAGTTCTTCTAAAATAATTATTTGCATTTAATTAATTGCAATCGCTTGCAATGAAGTTTTCAGAAAAGGGAGGTACCTGAGATGGCCCAAAAGTACATATTTATTAAGAATATCATTTTCGTTTAGAAAGCAAACAATTTTTAACCCTATCAACTATCAAGTATACTGCAAAAAAAACCTTTACTGTATTGAATTAAACACTATACAGTACAGTTTGTGGTAAAGCATTGGTTGATATTTCACAGGTGGCATCCGATAGTTTGTCTTCACGAAAGTAAACCTGGATTGGGGAATTGTGGCACAATTTCTGCAAAAAGTCAAACTTAAGTCTAACACAAGACGATTTTGTACATAGTCTAAATTGTAAGACAGTTGAAATCGTGAAATAAATCACTCTACACGCTCTTTCTTTCTCAAACTATAAATAAGCATGAGTGTGATTTCTAAAAATAGACATTGACGTCAGAGCGGATTACCCGATTAATTACATTAAGTTACAGGTCACGTGGTTTTCTTAGTATAAAAATAGCTAACTGTGTAGATTGACTTAGATAGGAAATACCTATTTGCAATGAAGAGTTATGCGTTATGCTTACCTTTTCGCATAGATGTAGGACATCAATAATCACCATTTCGCTCTTTTTGTTATTTTCTGGCAACAATTTATTTGGTTCTTTGATAGAAAAGAATCCGGTCCAAACTCTCGGATACCACTTTTAGGACATTTTCTTTCCACAAAACTTAAAATTTAGGATACATTAGATTTACATAGTTCTTTGAAATGTTTTGCTTGTAGAAGAGCTTCAAAATATCATTTTTACCACAAAGGTCGAACGCATTACACAAAATATATTTTTTAAAATGGTAATTGGTCCACTTAACAATTCAAGTTTATGGTTTCCCGTTCAGGCATTTTAGCTCTGTTAAACCCTTTCATGCGCAGATGACAGGCCCTACTCCAAACTGACTTCATATTTCTACAAACTAACACATTCACGTCACAGTCCTATTCTTCCGTTTTTGCTCTCGCGCCAACTCAGCTTTAATCCTTTCGCTCACTGTTAGATAATACTACACAAAACATCTCAAACTTCGACAAATTTTCGCATAACAATTCAAGTGTACGATTTTCTCACAAGTTAGCTTAGCTCTAGCAATGTCATTAGCACACGCAGTTATCAAACATTACACAAAAAATACATTCTTTTCAAATACTTAAACAGACATAAAACAATGCTATTTTACAATTTGAGGTAGTTATGTATAGCAACGACAAATATCAACAACGTAAGTCACAGCATGTCTAATAACCCGCCCTGAGTTTTCAGCAAATATGGTGGCTCCTGGAAACTAACTTTTTTCTATACTTAGCATAAAACGATACATTACAGTTGTAAATGCTTACATTTTCAAGAACTATGTATAATCTTAAGTTAATATATTAATTAACAGCAATACCGTTGCACAAATTGGGATTCAAGGTGAACACAGACGTGACGTGAAGACCTTATTGTAGTCTGGTAAACAGACATTTTCAGAAATACCCCTTGACAAATAATCACGGTCGACTGCAAAAGATATCTGTAATTTATTTTAAAAATTACAAATTAGAATAAAAAAAAGTAAAACCTCGCTAGTGGACCACCTCAATAAGTGGGTCAATCTTCTAAAAGGGACACTTTCTTCAGAACCGTTTCTTTTTCTTTTATATTGCATTGCCCCAGAAACCCATACAAAATGTATGCACAATTTCCTGCATAACACGAATTTGTTAATCAAAATTGAGCTCCCTAATTACTTCCGAACGAATACATTAAAGCCATTGTCACCGAGGAACTAACCAACGTTTTGCTGATATATATTTTTTTTGTTAGCACCAACCCAGAGCGGGTACCAGACATCGCCGCATACATCAATAACAACATCACAAAATAGCCAAGAGGCAAAATGTACCCATCTTGTGACAAATACTAACTGCTTCTTAACATTTTTGTGATAAGTATTTCAACCAGAGCACCAGATAAAGGATGCAATTCGGATTTTCCATTAATATGTCATGGGCCATAATTAGCAATGTAATTAAATCCCATAATTCTCAACCAAACCCTATAAAGTGGGTACTCATTGGAATTGTTTCGATGAGACAATTCTAATGAGTACCAGGTGTATAGGGTTAGAAGACGAAATAAAGGATTGAGAATTACTCACAAAATCACAAAATCCAATTATTTAACCCTTTATTGTTGGTACTTATAAAAATTGTCGCATCGAGACGATTCTAATGTGTACCAACAATTTAGGGTTTGGTAGCAATACTTAAGTTCTCCTTCTAGATCTATAAACCTGGTACCCATTGGACTTGTCTCACGTTTATAGGGTTTGGAGGAGAATAGAAGAAACAAAATTTCAGCTGACTTTAGAGTTACAATACCATCATACTAAAGTAAAACCTTATATACCAACCTGCATATTCATAAGATGCGTCAAAGAAATTATTTTTATGGGCACCAGGTGTACATAGATTTAGAGGTGGGAAGATGGTTTTAGCATTCGAATTACGTCCCTTTTCTGACGCCTTGGCATTATCTTTTAATAATCATATTCACACATATATACAAGTTACAACTAAGCTAGTCCATATATTATTATCTGCTAAAGTCATTCGTATCCTCTTAACCATATGTAATACGACTTCAAATAATCATAAAAAACAACAACAATTATTTCAGTTAAATAATACGTCAGTGGTCATAAATAGGACAATACAAATCATTGATTGGAAACAAGATGTGCGACAAATTTGTTGTATGTATTTGTTGTATACATAAGACAAATTCTTAAGTTTGTAATTCCTGTTCTATCTGTTTGGTAACGCCATTCATAAAACATGAGCTTGTGACACAATGTTGCTTTCAAGACATCATATTATACATTTTTTTCTCAACAAAATGTATAACGATGAAGCCTGCGGGGAGCAATAATGGCTTTGTGACCTAATTCAATCAATTTTATAAACGTTTTACACCAATTTTTATATTTATCATATTATTTATATCAATTTTATTCACAAATTTAAAGTTCTTGTCAAACAAAAACCTGGAGTCATCCAATCCTCAATTTTCTCGTCAATATATTGCTGGTACCGAACTCATAAGAGCTGTCTTATTTGTGTCGATTCTAATGGGTTTCTATAATGATATGTTTGGTTGTGAATAATGGAATATATTGGTTCGCCAAACATGGTCTACTCCCCTTGCATGCCCTATATTTCTCTTACAAATACTAAAATATCTGTTAAGCAAATGCTAACACTCTTTAAAATCACGATTATGCATTAAAACCAGGTTTCCTATCACATGACCTGGATGCTATTTTATTGAAATTAATGTATTAAAAAAACCGGTCGCTTGGCAACAAAATTATACATAAGCAACCGGCTTAGGACAGAAAATATTCATGAGTATTATATTTCCAAAATGCTTGCATGGTTTTACTAGAGATATTTTAGAAAATAATATTTTTGTTTATAAAATAAAACCCTGTTAAAATACAAAAGGCAATATCATGTCACCTTGGGGTATGCCCTGATTCTTTTACACATGGATAGCACATTTTTTTAAAGTATTCTTCGGTTTGTAGAATTGTTTAGCAAGTCACACCATTTCCATATTTCTTTGATGTAAATGTCAGATTTTTTCTGACCTACAATAAGTTTCGTGCTTTACTTAACCGTAGGTCATATTAAATTTGAGAACTGGCAAATAATGATCAGCTGACAAACCCTTTTCTGAAGGTATAATTATCATAGTCTACAACAGCATCTTTCGAAAGTAGTTCCTGCATTATTTGTCTTTATATAAATACACACGTTGCTGAAAAAGGCCATCTAGAATTTGAACAGCAGATGTAAGTTCGCGGAGGGATACAAAAACGATTAAAACCAGGAATGCTCTAACAAAAACAAGAACTGGTCTTTTATCCGATGATTTCCCTTTGTAGACATGATATGGTTTAGTAATTAGTTTAGTATTAATCAATTGGCAGGTAATTTATAATGTCAGTAAAAATTTATCACTTTTTTTACTTGTTTCTGGATTGTGCATATGGCAACAAACATCATTAACACAGTGACCTAGTTACTTCTAAGGATGATAGAATCACACAGGGAAGTTTTTAATTTATCACCTCACATTAATTATTACATTGGCACATCCACACATGTATCCACTTGTAAATTCAATGGCGTTGAACACAACGATAACAGTGACAAATGAAATCAAATGACGATTTTAAATAGGTCACACAATTTACGTTAATCAATGGCAGTGGAAATGTGTAACTTTTAGGACATTTTCTTAATGCTGACTCTTCCAAATGATTAAATTCAACTTTGAGTAGGTTCATGGGACCTTACCATCCCAACATACTAGCAAATGCAGCAATAGTTTTCAACGATGAGGTAAACGTAACACTTGCAGTGTAATTTTAGCAATGAAATAGAGCTCTATTACCAGCCTGGCAAGTTTTTGTTGCTGAATGGCCACCGTCGAGCAGCCCTAGAATGGAAGGTGCAAATCCATATGAGTTTTCTTTTTATCCATGGAACAACTGAAAACACCAACTACGTTGAATCCAGAGTT
Organism: Sinonovacula constricta; assembly: GCA_007844125.1. Lineage (NCBI taxonomy): Eukaryota > Metazoa > Mollusca > Bivalvia > Cardiida > Solecurtidae > Sinonovacula > Sinonovacula constricta. The sequence goes on from CM017573.1 coordinate 9,613,394, forward strand.
ATCTTGTCCCAGTGGCGAGGATGGGTGACGTACCATCGTCCTAATTTAAACACCTAAGAGACGGAGTGGTGTAAATCCTGGGAGTAAGTAATTTGTTGGAACAATTCTTCCTAGATCTCTTCTGAGTCGCTCGTTGCATTGTGCTACTTTAAATTCCATCAAAGCTGTGTCCTTGCTACCATTAGAGGGTAAAGTTGACGAATGGCTGTCGTTGAACATATTTCAAATGACAAGGTACGATCCAAGCTTTGTTATTCATCTATTAAACACAAACAAACAAACAACTAAGTTAAATCCATCGTTAAACACTCCCGTTGTTGCCACTGGAACTGTTGCCTGAGGAATGCCCCTCGTTAAACACCTCCAAAAGAAGAGGCGGGATTTCACCGGAGTTGTCGAGTCGGATACAGAGTACTCTCTCGGCATGTCGTGTGGAAATGGTCCGTAGATCCGTGACCTTCATCAAAATCTTCGCCCAATGAAGCGGTTGGTGTGGACGGTTCTCGGAAACGTATCTCTTGAAGGCACCAAGTATGGAGTCTTGTAGTCTCTCCACGCCATCTGGGTCAACCAGTCCGGAACGATCTAATGAATAGAAAATGTGAAACGCATTAATGAATAGTCTCCCTTGAATAATCCCTAAGTGCAAGTAGGTCCTTTCATTTGTTTTCACTCGGTTTTTATGCTTGTGCTCTATGAAGTGTATGTTGACTTTTTCTGCCTTTCTTGTGATACCCAGGTTAACCATCATCAAAAAATACTTCCATTTTCCTTTTTAAATAGTATATCTCTATAAGCATTTAAATGAATTTAAAGCTTATATTTATGCAAAAATACTGTTTGTAATTGCAATATATATATAAAAGAACAGGCGATAAAGTCCACCCCACCACACCCCACCAACCAGGTAAAAGAGAACAGTTGTGAAAACGCACGCATGTAAGCTTAAAAATACTAATCTTTTAAAGTAAATTTTATCTGTTGACTGCTAAGGTCAAAGTTAGGGTCCCTTACTGTGTATATATGTCTAGTATTTACTGCGATAAAGTTGAATGGATCTTGATTCATACCCCCACCCCCTCTAAAATGTTCTGGATCCGCCCTTAAGTCAAGACAATGTTGAGTTTAGTGAAACAAGGAAATCAATGGTAGAAAATTGTGAAAAGTTCGATAGAACCCACAGCAATATAACATATAATTTACCAAACATTGTTGGAACATATTGTCAACATTGCAAAGTTTGGACATTTATGTATGATGCAAGTTGGTTTGTTGAGGTGGCATTGACATTTTTGACATTGAAATTATTTGAATCAAACAAAAGATATTTTAGTCATGTCCTTTTGTCAATTTCAGGAGTTAAACACAAACAATTGCTCTACTTATATATTTGGTTTTCTAATATGGCAGCGTATATGAAAGTTTGCCAGTGTGTAAAGAGAGCAAAATTGCTTGTGATTAACTCTTAAAAAAAGGCAATTTACCGAAAATTTGAGTGAGAGCGTTTTTAGAGGTAAATTTCCTTCTGGAATAATTTACAACAAAGCATTTTTGTTAATAAAGTTATAATGTTACTATTAAAGTCACAATGAACCCCATTTTATAACACAAATCAGTAATAATTTTAGGTGAATTTACATCATTTTGATATAGAGAACACACCACAATATAGCCCTTTTGCAGACAACAAGCAATAATTCCACCTAATCATATAAAGCTATGTCTTGATATCAAACCATCTTTTTCAAAAATGTTCAAAAATGTGAAAATATATAGATTTTATCTACTTTTTCAGCATGGAAAACTATTAAACTTCTTTGAAACACGAATTCAAAACATAACAAAACTTTAAAACAGGGAACTAAACATTACACATTACTGCTACTTTTTAAGACAAAGAAAAACAACACTTTTCAACATTTTGAGCAAGGATCAAACAACAACACAATTGAAATTAGTGTTATGTATTGCACAATATAATGATTTATCCCACTGATAAAAAAGTTGAAATTAAAAAAAAACACACACGGCAGTTTTAAATCTAAATTTACACCCATTCTGAAACAAAAAAACTCCTACAAAACAACAACAACAACAAACAAACAAACAAAAAACAACTAAAAAAACAACAAACAAACAAACACCTACCTGACTGCATGATCAAGATTGCCGCTAAGAGGGCAAGTTCTTGTTTGTCCAATTTAAGTTTGGCAAGGCCGATGGCGAAGTCAAAGATGGGTTCTATAAGAATGGCCATGCCGCCCTGTCGGATCTGAGACCGTTGGAGTTTGATGCCATTATGAAGGGTGAGCACCTCGGCTTCCGGGTCAAATCTGCATGCTGCCCGTAGACACATAATCTCCATGCAGCAGGACTTAAGCAACAAGATTTGGTCGTCCACGTTGAGCTAAAAATAGAAACCGAGACTGGTTGTCGATTTTTTGGAGGGCGAAAAAAAGTACATGAAAATACCTGTTATTTTGTGTTCTGTGTTGTTTTTTATGTGTGTGTTGTTTTTAATATATCTTGCGGATTAAATTGGTCATGATATTAATGTTCAGCTATTATTCGCGGAGGAATACACTCAGACAAATATCTGGGTAGACCGTATCCGGTTCTTTTTGTACACACCTTATGTGATTGTTTGGGGTAGGGCGTGGTTTATGTGAACATGGATGCTGCGAAGTTGACTGATTCAGCGCGGGAAAACTGAAATATTACCGGTATTGGTATTAAGAAATAAAAAATGTAGTGATTTGTTTGAACTATAACGCAAGTGTCCACATGAATAACATGTTGTTTAATTTACATGCGATAATGTTGTCATCGTTTGGCAGTCGTGATCAGCTTCAACATAATGTATTTAAAGCATGTTTGCCAACTTTAAAATTGAACATTTATATCTTTGACATTTCTTATTTTCTTACCGTGACTGAAACAAAAAAATCTGCGCTGGTAGCAGGCAAACTCATCAACATAAAATCGACGACTGATATGTATAAAAAAGAAAAATAGATCAAAAACATATTCCTTGTGTTTTTAAACATACAGCATTAGGTTTAATTCTTAAGGCGCGAATGAAATTTTAGGTTTTGTTGTGTTTTCATTTAAGAAATCATTTGTAATATATATAGTACAAATTCGTGTAACATGTGATCAGCGTAGGGCAATTAAGATAAAACAACAACACAAAATGTACATGCGTACACAGAATTACAAATCGAATGGCTTACTTCCAGACAGTACCAAGTGAATCAAAGATCCCCTTTACATCAAAGCCATTAAGGAAAACTCAATTTTTGATTACAAATAATCCAAAACTATCCACACATCTTCTTCCATGATGGACGCATTAACATATTCTTTTCCCTGGATTTTTCGTCCAATCACAAAAGAGATGAACGGAAATGGTCACTTGTGCCTTCGGCGAGAAATAATGGAGGACCGTATCGACCTAATGTTGTGTATTTGTGTAGATGGACACGGACATTTAGAGGTTTTATTGTTCGAAAATTTATATTCTAACTGGCAATTTGTACATTTGTGCCTTAATTTATTGCAACAAAGCCTTTTTTATTATTATTATTTTATCGTTTTATTTTATCATGCCGAAAGAAATTTATCTAGTCAATGGTCGCATTTTATATGAATCAGCTGATTGTTAAAATTAGTGAATTGATAACATAAGAAATTCAATTGAAATGTTGTTGTTGTTTTAAAAATGGTGTTGAGTTTAATGCTAAAATTATCATAAAATGTTAATTTAGTTGAAGGCTAATGCTTAATTGAATGTTGATTTTAATATTGAATAGATATTAATTGACATATATGGTGTTTAGCCTTTAAACACGCCTATACAAATGAAAAATGCTGACAATTATGGCTTTTTATGTTAAAACAAACCCTTCGTATTTAATAATAATTAATTGGTACAGTTTTGGGTTAATTAATATATAAATATAAAATATGAAGTTATAGTATGTACTGCAATTTTGAAGCGAAACTTGATGATATCAAAAAAGAGAAATAAGCTCGTTTTAATTATCAAACCGTAACAAATCATGTGTTAACTGTTTTGAGTTTAAGTATTAAATAATTAATGTCGATCAAATCAAATCACACCAAATTAATTAATTAATTAATAAAATAATTAATTGCTTGATTGATTCTTATAAGTTCCAGTGCATAAGCAACTCTTTTAATTTGCTTAATTCCATCTTTGCTAATCGACATTTTATAAAAATATCATATTTACTTTAATAATCTTCTAAGGTGCACAAAAGAGGCATAATTTAAATGACTCGCATTAAATAGATATTAATAACTGTTTCTTCAACACAAATTTTAAAAAAAAAAATAGCAACACACACATCATTTTAAATATTGATAATTAAATATTTATGTCACATAAAGTTTTAAATTTTGCAGCTTTTGCATATAGACAAATACTTAATGTAATAATACATGCGAGTATTATTACTTTATACTAAACGCCTACGTTTGACAATAACATTTATCACATTTCAAAATGTTGTAGCATCTAAGTGAATAGACATTTTTGTCTGTTGACTGCTTAGGTCGAAGTTAAAGTCCTAACTACTATATCCAATATTTACTGCGCCTTAGTTGAATGGATCTTGATTCATGTCCCCCCACTAAATTTTCTGGATCCACCCTTAAAAATAATATTTTTTAATTCCAAAGAGAAACAAACTTCTTAACTTCTTACATGGCCATTTTGTTGTACTCTGGTACTTTCACATATCTCTTAGATTCAGGTTACATCCATATCAGCAATTTACTTTTCAACAAACCCGGAGAAAAATCCAATTTGAGTTTTGCCCACATAAATATCCATTCCAACCGCATTTCACCACCGTATACCGGTGCATTAAGCGACCTTGTAAATCCAATTAAGATCCAATTAGGAACTATTCCTCTGTTTTAAATTGAATAACCCACAAGCAATGAAATATACTAACTTCTCCACCCACACACAAACAAATGATCCAAACAATCCACAGCCAAATACTTTTGGGCGTGACCTTTCAATACTTTAGGTCAATGCCCGCCATGACGATGGACCATGAACTTTTCCCATATCAACCTGCCTCGGAAAGAGCCAATCAATGAGCGTTCTTTAGTCTTCAAGACAGCATCCACGACCTTGAATCGTCGGAAATAGGGTGGGGGGGAGTTACTTTGTTCTCGATAGTATTGTATCGATACCCATTGGAAACCCGAGAAGGATTTGTTTTTTGGTGACAAGGAGCCAAGAACGGCAACATTTCATCTATCACAACTGCCAAGATCCACCCCGATACATTGTGACTACACATGTTTCGGAGAACAATAGAAAGGTGCTTGGAGAAACAAAGTGACGTTTTAGAACCACGAATTTATGAATTGTTACAAGTTTTACCTTTGACAACTTAGATTTGGAAATATTTTACTATTAACAAAAACGGGTTATAGTTTACACATGCCTAGATAATGCATAATCATGTTTCGGAGAAAAGAGGCGGGGCTTTGAGACAGAAGTTAGGAATCGATTTGTTTTGTTTTTGAAACACATTGCAGTGACCAATTATGATCATTATAGTGACGTCCAGGTAATCTGGTGGAGGAAGACCTCAAACAAATGTCTGGGTGGAACCACCGGAGCATCGCAGGTCAAATGGAAAACTTTTCAACATAAAGTCCTTCGCCTCGAATGGTTCTCGAACCCACGCGGTGAGAGGCTAAGCGATCAGAGGAGTTACAAGTCGGCGACTCTACCACAACGCCATGGGCGCCCCCGGGAGGATTCACATAAACGTATTATAAAAATAGCTGGTATTTTTAAGACTTTAAAAAAACACGAAACAACAAAAAGGAAGAATCGACATTTATCGCATCCGCTAAGAAAGAGCCCTTGAAGTAGATATAATACTGCATTCACTGTGTATAGCATGCCGTGAGCACCTGGCATGATACCACACCCAGTCAGTCAGATTATCCTGACACCGGGCCAACCAGTCGTGGAACTACCCTTATATTTGCTTGAACGTAAGAAAGGGAGCTATACCACTACCAATTTTAACGACTTTTGTATGTCGCGGTCCGGGATCGAACAGTGGTCTCCCGTATCTGGAGCCGACGCTCTACCGATTGCACTACCAAGATGGTATCCGAAAGTTTAGACCAAAAGTATTTCCATTAAACATCTTAATAAACTATTGCTACCTGAACAGATCTCACAAAATGCTGTTTACTGATGTCCTACACTTACACTAATTATTTGGTCTGTCCTTTCCACTCTTTTCGTATTTCTATATTGTGTTATTTAAAATATATCTTCATGCATAAGCCTTTTTTTACTTAAAAGTATTTAATTAATAATGAATAAACATTTATTAAATGTCTACGTGTATCTTTGGCGCCGCCCTAGAGAGCGGCGCGCCTTATGGAATAACATCATTTATTAAGATATAATAACACAGTATGCATAAGCAGAAAATCGCAGCTGTTCTGGAAGGTCTATTTAAACGTTGTTTAACGAAAAGTGCCGAGTTTGCCGCGGTTAACAGTGTAGCTTGCGATCATCGGAGAAGTAGCAGGCAATAACAGGAAATCTACGGCTGTTTTGCGAGGTCATATTTCATCTATCAATGCCAGTCCGTATACGAACACATACATATACATGTACACTGTGTAATTCAGGCGAGCGCGAGTTCACGAACTACATATCGACAGTCCATGCAATACTAACCTAAAGCCAGCTTTACCTTTGCTAAGTTACGCCTCTTTCAGCACTGACGCGTGGGTCACTATTTATACGTACATAAAACCGGCGGATGGACATTCATTTTAAGGTCGTGACCCCACTGCCGGTCAAATGTGGCCCATTTACAAGCCAGTTCTTTACACATTCCAGACAAGTGTTAGTCAGGTCAGCTCTTGACCTGCCGCGTTTATTGATAACCATGTATTCACAATTATTTATTTACAGATTATGTTTAGTTAATGTGAGCTGTTGTTAGAGGCACAGCTATACAGATATAGATCGCCATACATCAGCTCTCAGATGAAAGTATCTAATCTGGATCTACACTTTTTGCCTTTTTTGTCTTGTGAATATCAGACTATGGGGTTACAAACTACACTGCTATCATCGGTATACCCGGTTTCTTTTGTTAAGCAATACTTCGACAAACAGCTGCGAATTAGTATAAATGCCAGCTACATTTTTTATATAATTGCAAGTTACATATTTTTGTTGCAAGCTACAATTTAAAAAAAAAACGGAATACTCGGTTCTTTTCTTTGAAACAGATCTCACAGAACAGTCTGTTCTTGTTGTTGCCAGCTACTTTATGTTAAAGTATTATAAATGCTACTTTATTTCAGGTACTGGGCTGTTGGTGCTAAGGTGCCCCGCGTGGGGAACAGGCCAACAGGGACAGCATAATGAATAAATACTGATTTTTTGTAGTTATTTTATAGGGTTTTTTGTTGTTCTTTTGCGTTTTAAGCTACGTGGGAAATGGTTTATTATTTTCAAAATACCAAATCTAATAATAAACATGGTTTGTTTGTGTATTTGTTTGTTTATTTGTTTTTGTAGAGTAAATATTTACAATCAATGCAAAAATAAGGATTATGTAGTTATTTTATAGTATTTTTGTTGTTCTTTTGCGTTTTAAGCTACGTGGGAAATGGTTTATTATTTTCAAAATACCAAATCTAATAATTAACATGGTTTGTTTGTTTGTTTGTTTGTTTTAATGAGTAATGTTTTACAATAAATGCAAAAATAAACAAATTGTTCTTTGCATGTTAAAAAATCACAATTTGTTATTAGTTTTTTTTAGAATTTTCATGTTATTGTTTAGATATATTCTTCAACCCTTTTACTAAACATTTTTCGTTTTTTTTTTAAATTAGTTCTGCTAAAATGGGTTGATTCCAGACATAAAAACTCAGGAATTAAATTTATGGCCTATGTCACTATATAATAAATCAACTTTTTAAGCTAACAACAATAATATCAACAAAAAAGAATGAAAAAAAAATCTCAACTCTTAGAATAAAACAGATGATTTAAAAACCAAAAAACGTGCCTTAGAAAGACACACCTCCACGCACCATATATAAAGATAATAATACTGAACCAGTACTGCTTGGAAATAGAACCCTATACTTTATCAATCATTTATAAAAAAGGTAACTATTTACGTGTTGTTAACGCAAACCCCAAAAAAAGATTTCCCCTTATTTGCGATCGAAAATCGAATCAATCTTGGCTTTTTGTACAACTACTTGCCAATGCTATTTGAAAGACAGCACGCCCATATAAGGCAACCTCAGAAATTGTAAATAGTCCTTCATTTCAAAAGAATCTCTCTAAAACTGTTCAATCACACAATCACGCTCTGTATCAATAGGCGGCTGAAAGGTCCCACGCCCAATAAGGAACTGGATCGATAATTGAAATTAAAATATATTACCCAAACACCCTTCCCACGCTGTCTGGTGATGAAATGTGTTTGTTTATTGGGTTTATCTGTCTATTAACAGTATTTCAGTTATCTGGAGACGGTGTCCACTTGAAGCAGATATAGTGCTGCCTTTACTGTGTATAGCATGTTTGTTTATTGGGTTTATCTGTCTATTAACAGTATTTCAGTTATCTGGAGACGGTGTCCACTTGAAGCAGATATAGTGCTGCCTTTACTGTGTATAGCATGTTTGTTTATTGGGTTTATCGTCACACCAACTGTATTTCAGTTCTCTGGAGACGGTGTCCACTTGAAGCAGATATAGTGCTGCCTTTGCTGTGTATAGCATGTTTGTTTATTGGGTTTATCTGTCTATTAACAGTATTTCAGTTATCTGGAGACGGTGTCCACTTGAAGCAGATATAGTGCTGCCTTTACTGTGTATAACATGTTTGTTTATTGGGTTTATCGTCACACCAACTGTATTTCAGTTATCTGGAGACGGTGTCCACTTGAAGCAGATATAGTGCTGCCTTTACTGTGTATAGCATGTTTGTTTGTTGGGTTTATTGCCCAAACAAGGGCAGTTCTGTAATTTGGAGATGGTGTACACATGAAACAGATATAGTGCTTCCTTCAACGTGTATAGCATGCCGGAAAGATATGGAATGATTTCACACCCAGTCACACATTGCCAACTAGTCATGGAACTACCCGTATAGTTGCTTGAGCATTAGCAAGGGAGCTATAGCCAAAGCATTTTAACGACTTTGGTAAGTCACGATCCGGGATCGAACGAGTGGCATCCCGTACCTGTCTTCTGACAACCGACGAACTATTTCAGTATGACAACTTCCAGAACCCGGGAATATGTATTGCCGTGGCAACAAGCAAGAATGGAACAAAATGTGTTCAAGACATCAAAAATACTTCTCAAATTATGCATTATGTTATTTGAAGAAAAAAAAATCGTTTCGAAGTTTAGTATTTGTTTGTATGTTTGAAGTCACAAGTCATTCATGGCACTTTTAAAAATCTGTTTTGTATGACCATTTAATTAATGAGAAAAGAAAAAAAAAACAGTTGAACATGGATATCGCAGTACGGTATCTAAATCGAAAGGCCTACGATAATATTTTAGCGGAGACCACTATCGCGTTTATTTTAGTGTTGGAAATACTGATATTTTGAGTATTTTTGCGATTAGTACAGTCAAAAAATAAAGTTAGTGTTCAAAATCATCTTTATAACGACTCAATAATGGGATTATGCCAAAGGCATGCCCGAATTCCCCAAAGCAGTGGTTAGATATTGGTACGTTTATTTAATATAGGCAAACTGTCGGATCTTTAAAGTATTACTAGTCCATAAACCCGATTGAATGTTAATAAACAGATAGTTGGCATCCGGTTGTCAGACAGCATCAAGATAACACCCCGATTTAGTGCCTTGAACCTAAACTTAATTGAGCAGTAAACTTAACATGAACACAACTTGCAAACAAGGAGTCATGTCACCGCCAGACTCAATCGGAACTCCTCGGGTAATTCCGTCCTCGGGACAATGATTCGTGAATTATCCGAGGTGTTGCGATTGCCCTAGGATGTCACTGGTGCATTTATACTGACAGAATCGCGATGTTTTTTTCGCCGGAAGAAGAATACGCCATAACATAGTTCTTTAAAAAAATGCAATAGGTGAAGTGTATAGAATTACTTCATGCTCTTTTACCTCTTTGGTAAGGAGGGGATCTATCCGCCACCCTTCAACCCCACCCCCACCGGATCATTCCTGACTTGAGCCCGCGCGTTGATTTGAAAAAGAAGTAACTCAATTTGTATCCCCCACCCCACCCGCACCTTTAAATGACTTGCATCTTTCACTGGCGTACAAGAACATTTATATCTCCACCTTTTATTCATAGCTACAATGTATTAAACAGCATTTCACAGGCCGTATATCAGATTTACGATTGGATTTTTTGTTGACGCAGCACAATTTTATGGGCAACAAATGCCGCCGCTAAAGACCACTACATACAGAGAAATGGATGTAAATAACGACAGGCGACGTTAGTGTGTCGCAGGACATACATGTTGGGTAAATAACGACGACCGACCTATTGCAATGTCACGGGCGGCTGTAACCGAGAGGGGTACAGTGTTGTTTTGTTGTTGTTGGGGTCCCTTTTTTCCGATTTGCAAATCCTTAACCCCTCACAGCGTGGGTTCGAGTCCTGTCGGAAAGTACACTTAAATTAAGGGAGGTCTTTCAAATGAACCAAGAGTGCATATTGGTTTGCGACCTTAAAAGTGCTATCCGACAGTTTGCCTAAAGATAATATATGTAACAATATCTGACCTCTGTTTGCCGGGTTTGTACATAATTTCTGCAGAAAACAATAATACTTAATCTAAGGCTTTGACGATTTTAACAGTACCTCAATTTTAGAGCTCGTTAATCAACATTTAAATGTTCATTCTTTTTAAATCTATAAATAAGAACGATTGGGATTCCTTCTAAAAGTAGACATCGACGTCACAGCGGATGACGTGGATGAGCTAAACCAAAAGTGGTCACATTGTTTTCTTCGTTTAAAAATAGCTGACAGTGCAGCGTGACTCAGATAGGAAATACCTGTTTGTAACGTCGATTATGTCGTTATGGTTCACTTTTCAGACAGACATCATTTTGCGAGATCTGTTCAGGTAAAAATAGTTTATTATGATATTTAATGAAAATATTTTTTGTCCAAACTGTCGGACACCGCCTTTAAGACAAGATAGCCATTGTCCCGAATGGCACTCGAACACACACCTGTTTATAGCTGACGATTTACATGTCAGCGACTCCAACCGCCTGGCCACAAACGTCCCGCGCAAACTGTTGATCATGCCACCAAAATGGCCAAAAATGACATTTGGGTTTGTTCTAACGTTGAGGTCAGCTCCTTTTGGACCCCTGATATTTACTTTGCCATTGACATGAGAAAACATGAAGTAAACTGGACACTAGGTACATTTGTTTAGCACCATCAATGTTTAAGACGCATGATTCATTTAACAGATTTTCTGTTGTCGGGTTTGAATCATCGGCCGAAATTTCGGATCATGTTACAAGAAAAACACACCAAATTTTCCGAATTTGAACAAGTTTGAGCGATTCAAAACCAAGAGACAATAAAGTCCATTGTTTGTACTTTAACGGTTTGACATATGGCAAAGACTGCTGAAGATGTTCACTTTACTTTACAGAAGATCGGATTCAGGCTAAGATTCAAATCCCAAACACATACAAAGCTGTCTTTTGTATTTTGGAAGACTACGTATTAGAAACACGTGTTTTTAACTAGAACTTAATTTCAATTGAAAAGCATGAATTTAATATCGTAATGTAATAACTAAAGTGTGTTCTTGGGTCTTTAAAGACTTCCAAGTTTATCGTACCACTATCAATTCAGTTATCTGTAGACAGTGTCCACTTGAAGCAGATATAGTGCTGCCTTCACTGTGTATAGCATGATTGTTTATTGGGTTTATCGTCCCACCAACAGTATTTCAGTTATCTGGAGATGGTGTCCACTTGAAGCAGATATAGTGCTGCCTTCACTGTGTATAGCATGTTTGTTTATTGGGTTTATCGTCCCACCAACAGTATTTCAGTTATCTCGAGACGGTGTTCACTTGAAGCAGATATAGTGCTGCCTTTACTGTGTATAGCATGTTTGTTTATTGGGTTTATCGTCCCACCAACAGTATTTCAGTTATCTCGAGACGGTGTTCACTTGAAGCAGATATAGTGCTGCCTTTACTGTGTAAAGCATGTTTGTTTATTGGGTTTATCGTCCCACCAACAGTATTTCAGTTATCTGGAGACGGTGTTCACTTGAAGCAGATATTGTGCTGCCTTCACTGTGTATAGCATGTTTGTTTATTGGGTTTATCGTCCCACCAACAGTATTTCAGTTATCTGGAGACGGTGTCCACTTGAAGCAGATATAGTGCTGCCTTCACTGTGTGTAGCATGCCGTGAACACCTGGCATGATACCACACCTAGTCACCTTATCCTGACACCGGTCCAACCAGTCGTGGAACTACCCTTATATTTGCTTTAGCGTTAGCAAGGGAGCTATACCACTACCATTTTTAACGACTTTGGTATAGAAACAGAAGGTTCAGTTGCAGCTGATAGTTCCAGTATGTTTGTTGTTGTTGTTGTAGTTGTAGTTGTAGTAGTAGTAGTAGTAGTAGTAGTAGTAGTTGTTGTTGTTGTTGTTGTTGTTGTCGTTGTTAAATAAATCGAAGCGACCAATTCATTGCAACCATGTCCGCCCTTTTTATGTGGCGGAATAGAGTGGAGTTACAAACGGGTATGCAAGTCGGCGACTAAACTAGTTCGTTCTTGAGTACAGACAATACGTATTTCTGGGTCGTTATCTTCGATAGGATCTCGGTCATATCCAGTGCATCTATCTGACTAATCTATTTACTCTATCCCTGCTAGGTACAGGCTGACCTGCCTTATGCTGGTAAGATAGGTCCATACCAGACAACTCACTGATAGGAGCCGCATGGTCAATAATTTCTCTATTTCCTGCAGTCTCTAGCAATAAGCTTTTAACCTAAACATGGAGTTGGCTGCACATTTCTAAGATTTTATTCTGGCATTTTAACAAATAAGGCAATATAGGGATTATATAGCATCGGTGTGCCGATAGATCGCCGAGGGAAAACGAGATAAGGTCATTGGCGGAGGGAAATATGTAGATTTTGGTCGTTAACTGCTGATATATCGAATGCTGAGATAAATAGCGGTGTAACTCCCTATTATTTGCATCAGAGATACAGCTGCGTTGCTCTTAATAAGGTGATCGACCACTAAGAGCAAGACAGGTGTAAGTCCTTGCATTATGGTATGTGAGATACATGTATATAGCGCTCAATAGTCGATATGTGCAAGAGCTAAAAAGTGACCAGGCTGGAATGTGTACTGATAGTATACAAGTGTTTACATCCCAGGCGCGTAGACTGACCGGTATCGCAAACTACCATGAGCCTGTGTGATGAATCGTCAGTCAGAACCTGACCTGAAAGGCTTCATTCTGACCTCAACAAGGGTGAAATACATCATTCAACTATACATACATCGGTCATTTCCGTAATAACTCAGTTCCTCAGCTCGGGAAAGTTCGGATATTTTCGCGGTCAACATCGGCGGTTTCCGTGACGAATGGTGCTTTATCGTTGTTGCTTTTTGTGTGTGTCTTTTCTAAGTTTGACGTCAAACACTTTTATTCTTTCGTTTGTACGGAAAATGGTGGTCAATGATGGATAAAGAGTTTTAACGTTTTCTCAAACTCTTTCTCAAAATTGTTTAATTGAGTTACGATTTGTTTTCTCGAGATCCAATCTCTTAAAGGTGGAATACGACAGTTTGGATCAGATTTTTTGCTCTCAAAGAACCAAATAAATCATTGTTGCCTGCTGAAAAGATCTCGCAAAATGCTGATTATGGATGCCCTACGTCTGTGTGAAAAGCGAAGCATAACACATCGCTCGTCATTACAAATAGGTATTTTATATCTAAGCCACACTGCACTGTTAGCTATTTTTAAACTAAGAAAACCACATGACCCGTAACTTTATAAAACAATTCGGGTAATCCGCTCTGACGTCGATGTCTACTTTTAGCAGAAATCACACGCATGTTTATTTGACAAAGTCGGGTGAATTTTCAAAATTATAGATGAACTATGAATGAATGGTTAAGCACAGTATCAAATGATAGTGTCCTTTTGCGTTTGGGGTCTAATAAGTCAAATCACTGGGGGTCATACTCAATCGGAACTCCTCGGGTTAGTCCGGCCTCGGGACAATTATCCCTCGAATGTATCTGGTGCAATGATACGTAATGAAATCACGATCGTTTTGTCCACCGCAAGTCGGAAGAAGAGTATGCCTAAAATGTAGTTCGCACAAAACATGAACAATAGCATCGTTTGACAGCTGCATGTATGCTGTTGTGGGTAAATTAAACCTGGATTATTAAAAAATTGAAGCCGCCACAAATTGAAGTTTTACAGGCTTCATACTGTAGTAAGCTGTTATCCTAGCTGCCATCTTTGTTTTGACATTCTGTCACAAAAGCTGTCCCATTTAGGGAAATGACCGAGGTGATCCGACTACCTACATACATCCGAGCAATCTGATCACCTCGGCCTTTATGCTATGCAAGAGACCTCTGACATAATAAGGCGCCATCTTGGATCTACTTTGTGTGTCTTAGTTTTAATACTGGGTATTTAATGTTGACTTTTCAATTTTCCGTAAATCATATAGATTGTATTGATAAAAAAAATCGTTGTTATTGCAAGATATACTCAACTAAATGATATATATATAATTTGTTACTTTCTCGCGAACGGACACTGTTTCATAACTCAGGCGACGCACTTTGGTGTATTCTAGAGCTATGTACGAGGTGTATTTTACGAACCATACGGAAAAACCCGAAGTTTTACGATTGACATCCGAGAGATTATTCGTGAATTATCCGAGGTGTTCCGATTGGGGTCATACTCAGATATGACTCATTCAGGGTCAATCAGTGCGTAAGTGGTCAGTGCCACGATGTTATTTGTATGACAACGAGACAGCCACTAAATAAACATGGGATTCTAAACAAGTAAGCATCACTGATTATTCCGCGACCGAAAGGTTCTTCTATGTAGAGATACAGAATGAACTAACCCTTTGTCTCATGAATACGCTTTTTTACGCCTTTGTTAAAGCATGCACAGTTACTACTTATCTTAGGAACGCTCTTTCGAATGCGCGGGTTCGGTCTGTTGGTAATAGGTTACCAATGAGAATGAAAATTATGTATACAGAATAACAGTGGCCTCTCTTATTTTTTTTTGTTTTCCCGGAGAATTTGCCGTGTAACAAAATATTGGGCATGGTCTACACTAAAAATAGACCCGGTTAACAGATTTTGGATTTTTTTCCCTGGAATTTTAGGTCTAATATAAACGTACCTCTGTAAAACCTGGGACGCCCTTGGCAAACTCGACCACCTTGACGATAGAGGGCGTCATACTCTCCGCTAGGTGGTGCCAAGACTCCGGATCTACCGCCTGCATATCGTTTCCTACGCCGTCATACTCTCCCTGGAAAAAAAATCGGCGAAAATTCAGATTTTTTCTTATATTTTTTTTTCATTTGTAGCCTAATGAAAAAAGTAATCATAATGATACTATACATGAAAAACAATGAACACATTGAATATTCGAACATGAATGTATCAAGTAAAGCATCGAAAGAAAGAAATAAAACATGTCATTCTTGGTTTTAGGTTTTGTTAAATATCATTTACAGCAGTGATGAATAATCATGTATGTCGAATCGTTACACGCATGTTTATACGCCTTTTGTAAAGTAACTGACCAACTAGAGTCATTACATCTCAAAGAAAAAAAAAGTTAACAAATAAAATTTATTTATTTATATTTATTAATACGTACAGGTGCTTAAATTAGTATACATGCGCATTTTTGACACGTGGTTAAACCACAATTGTAGCTTTCCAGAAGAACTACTTTTTTTCGCTTGATTTTTTACTGCTTTTCAATTCTCACAGCCTGTAAATTCCCTGGTCAAAAATGTCACATTCGAAATATTATGAAGAAAATCACTTATTTAAATTATTAAACCCACCTTATTATTTGTAGTTTGGACTTTTCCGGCGGTGCACTCATATGCGGTGACTATTTCGCATATTAATCCGCGGTCGTAGTCCGTTAAAGAGTCCTGTTCAAAACTGGTCTCTTTAACCTTCATGCGCTGCTGTTCATCTCTCCTTCTTTCTCGGTTCTCTTCTATCAATTTTCGCTTGGCAAGCCTTTGTTTGTCGTTCAGAACGACTGAAATAGAAAATAGTTTAAGAATAAAATAAGAAATCAATTTAACAATGACAAGTTCAACAGATAATAGACCCAGAAATACTTCAGACACCACTAAACACATCGTAAATATGTAGCTCAAGAAATCAGCAACTTTCGATAAGTATAATCAGTCTTAGGAGAACGCCAGGCACATTGCCAACAGATCTACGTGGTTGTAAGTCAATCTGTTTCTTCCTGTCCGTCTGTTTGTCAGTTGCCAGTACATCTACCGATCAGTCCGAATACATGTACACATTTCCATGTGTAAGTCAGTAAGTCAGTACATTTCCATTGTGTTTCACCTGCCTGGCTTTACAATAAGCACTACCATTCGCATCTTCTTCGGCTCTTTCCGAACATAATCGGAAAAGAACGTAAAATAACGGAGATGCTTTTAATATAAGCATTCCTTTCACCGTTCATATGGATCCGAAAGTCTAACAGCACTAAGTCCGGGTTTTATTTTTGTTTGTATTGAGATACATCGCAGCGACCAATTATGATGACATTATAGTGACGTCCAGCTGTTTTTGGTGGAGGAAGACCCCAGACAAATGTCTGAGTACAACCACCGGCGCATCGCAGGTCAGCTGGAAGACCTTCCGACATTAGGTCCATCGTCCCGAGTCTATTCGTCTGTTCGGTCATTGGTAGACAGGACTCTGTTCAACGCCCTTCAATCCCACAGACTAACAAAATGCCTGTCTGGCTGCCTTCCCATCTGTTTGTCCGTTTCCTGTATTCCCATATACTCTTCCGCCGGAATTACAAGACCCCTTAGTTGGGGAATGGGTTCTAGACGTATTGTTCGTTTGGTTATTGTTGGGTTAGGCTTGAAAAACGCATCTCATAAAAAAGTTCTTCCATTCACTTCCTGTCCCTCCATAATTTCGTCTTTCGGACGTGTCCGCCTTACGAGCCTGCTTGTGGGGGTTCGGATTTAGATTTTATGTGTTGTTGTCGTGTTGTGTAAGTGTACTTTGTATTTGTGGATTAAAGGTGATATCCGACAGTTTGATATCAAAAATATTTCATTAATAATCTTAAAAAACTACTGTTACGTGAACAGACATCGCAAAATGCTGTTTATTGATGTCCAACACCTGTATGAAAAGTGAACCATAACGCCACAGTCGTCATTACAAACATGAATTACCTATCTGAGCCACGCTGCACACTTAGCTATTTTTAAACAAAGAAAACCACGTGACCACTTATGTTTGAGCTCATCCAAGTCATCCGCTGTGGTCTCGATGTCTATTTTGGCAAGAATTCCATTCGTTCTTATTTTTTGATTTGAACAGAATTAACATTTTAAAGTGTTGATTAACGAGTTTTACTGCCATGAAATTGAGATACTGTTTAAAATCGTCAGAGCTTAGACTAAAGTATGATTGTTTCTGCAGAAATTATGCACAAATACCCCAAACTGAGGTCAGATACAGATATTGTCTTATTATAAGATATAGGCAAACTGTCGGATACCACTTTTAAGGATCTGGTAATATGCGATTAAAAACTGGTTGTGGGTTTAAAATAATATACACATGTAGATCATATGATGCATAACCGCACCAATAAGGTTAGGCCACGCGCAGTACGTCCGTCTACCATAGAATGTGTACCATAGTGACCTTATTGTTCATCTCTTACGAACCACTGGTCAGCCCCAAGGTCGAGGCCTGGTGCAAAGGTGGACTGGGGGCAACATTACAACGTCCGACAGTCGGACCGTAGATAATTAATTGGCTCAATTCTGACCGCAGTTAATTAATTTGGTATGTGGGTTGCGCGGAAGGCACACGGCAGGATCACTAATGACCCGGCTTGCTAACAGATACAGGTCTCTAAAGCCTCAGCCCGAAGCAACTGGTTAGCGTAAAGTTGTGTTTATTTTTCTCTCTCCTACGTTTTTTTTTCTTTCTGTTGGTAAATGGATTGTTTTCAAACTTCATAATGAAAAAACGGTGGTAACTAAGATAAAAAAAAAATATTTCTATCTCTAAGAATGTACAAGATAAAGTTCTTCGTTCATATAAATAGTGCCATAGAAAAAGAGATATCATGGACGGAAAAGTGTTTATTTGTTTTCATATTGATTTTTTAACCTAAAGCTTACAACAAACAACTATGACATTCATTCAACAAAATTAATAATATTCAATAAACAAATTTCGACTTGATATTCCAACTTGACCAATCATTTGCATGATAGCAATTGTAATCTCGAGCCCAAAGTTGTGTAGTCTCGAACCCAAAGTTGTGTAATCTCGAACACCCAAAGTTGTGTAATCTCGAACCCAAAGTTATCTAACCTCGAACCAAAAAACTCGGTAGCAGTAAAATATATCTACTGATATATGTAATGACGTTTTCAAACAGAAATACCAGGGATCTGCAAAACGTTGTTATAAATCCATATGGCGGCTGTTACACTCTTTTACTAAACGAGTGTATACAAGTGTGCAGCCTGTTGTTTGACGTCATGGATACTCGTTCTCATAAATTATAAGCGACCTAATATATAATAACTTTTAATCGACTTATACAAGCCTTCTTAAAAGCAGACAACTAGTCTAACGCAGTGAGTGCAGAAAGTGAGTATAGCAAATAAAAGAAAAATAGTCAACTTACGGTCCGTGGCCATGCCGACTTCAATACACTTGACAAATCTGCATTCTTGACATTGATTTCTTGTTGTTTTATCTATGATACAGTTGCTGTTCCATTTACAATGGTACTTCAGGTTCTTTTGAATTGTTCTCCGGAAAAAGCCCTGCAAAAACAGAGAATTTTCATTGATATTGCCAAATGATAGTGTATTAATAGAAATTCCATTACTTTTCTTCCATAATTGCAGCAGTAGTACCAACTGCGGCAACCGCAAACTCGCTAAAAATCCGCTAGAACGGACTTGTTTGAGGTCGGGTAACGGCTTGGGTTCGGGTCACGGCCTGGATGAAAGATTTCCTGGGTTAAGTTCTTCAAAATGACCTACATTGAGTCGGTGGTTCAATTCACGCATTTGTTTCTAGTTTTTTACATATTCCATTGATAGCGGAGCGATGCCACAATGACTAATATTGTCGCTTCTAGGTTCACGTCAAAATAAAGACAAGTCAAAATAAAGACACGTCAACATAAAGGAAAAAAAAGCTCAAAGAATGGTTTAAAGCTTGTCTCATTGTGCACATATCGGCAGTTCAACTGACCATTTCCATCAATGTCCTGTGTATTCATAGAATACGACAAGCCTAAAGACGTCACTGTCTATTTATAGAGTGCGACAATCCATGTGACGTCATTGTCTATTTTTAAAAATTCAACAAGTGTAGTGACGTAACCATCTATTCTTAGAAGCAGCTTACCTTGCATCCCTCACACGTCATGCACCGGTAGTGGTACCCGGTCGCTGCATCTCCGCAAACAACACAGGGCTCGGGACCATTCGTGACGTCCATGTAACTAGGTATATATGGCACTCCTGAAAATTGAAAGGATATACGTACAGTATTGTTGTTTCTCGGTGAAGGGTGTGCGTTTCTTAAACAGGGCAGACGTTTTCGTTTGAAATGCATTCTCACAATTCCATTTTGATTATACATATACACATGTCTAGTAAGAGAGAGGGTGAAAATGGCTTTTCTGTAGTGCTTTAGAATGTTTCATGTTAAATGCCTCTAAATCTTTACTTCTTCAGAATATTTTCAATTAAAATAGGTTCTAGGGAAAAAAACTAAACAAAAAGACTAATTAAATACTCAAAAATATAGACATATGCAAGAATGTAAATATTTATAGGTCAAGGCCACTTGGTGGCACACTCCCATAAACATTGAAACCGGATGCTCATAACATACATACGCAAGAATGTCATTGTTTATAGAGGGTGGTCAATAAATGGTCAACTACATTAAACATAGAAATCATCAAATTGCCGCCTAACGTACTGTAAAAAATCAAAGCTAAGAAATAGTTTACGTTCTACCTGGCTAAGCCGCCATGTTTGTTTATATTTCTAAACGTCGTGTGCTATTGGGTTCTATGGAAACGCCTGTTTCGTGTCAAGCTGGCCAATAAAAATACGGGTCAATGAAAAAACATCATACGTCATTACGTCATGGTTACGTCATGGCTAAGTCATGAGCTATTTGCTAAAATGTATTGATGGCTAAGATTATTTGAAATCGCGGTGTGATTCAATTTTATGACTACATACAATAACTGTTAATTGTTGTTTTATGTCTGTTTTTTAGTTTAAACATACTTTATTTCAAATATTTTACATGATTTTACATAGAGTATACAATGCAAATGAAAAAGGATTGAAACGAAAGCTTAAGCTTATCGTGTTTCTCTCCCAGCACAATAATATACGATGTATATGTTTTTGTTGTTGTTTATTTGCAAATTAAAACTTATTTGTTCACCGACGATTGACAGTTCTCTTTAATTATGTAAAGGAACCCTGACAATCCATTTCCTATGAAGAGCCAGTTCTCTGATATATTTTCTCTGGGCTTGCGCAGTGAATATTCTTGTTAAAAATCTGAAGTTCGATCCCTGCTCCCTTCATATCGAGAGCTTTAAACACTTGAAGTTGTTTTTTTTTATTTATTTCCTTATAAATATGGGTGTAGGCGCATAATCAGCAAAATATGAACAAAAATTGTTGTTGTTGTTGTTGTTGTTGTTGTTGATGATGATGATGATGATGCTGATGCTGCTGATGATGACGCTGTTGTTGAAGTTGTTGTTGTTATTATAATTATTGATGATGTTGATGATGTTGAATATGATGATGATGATTATGATGATGATGGTGATGATGATGATGATGATGATGATTATGATGATGATGGTGATGATGATGATGATGATGATGTGATGATGATGACGACAACGATGATAATGATGATGATGATGATGATGATGATAATGAAAAAGGGCGTTTATAATGACGTTGTTGTAGTTGTTGTTATTGATGATGAGTAGGATGAGGATAACGACGACGACGACGACAATATTTATGTTGATGATGATGATGATGGCTATTATGATGATAACAACGACAATGACATTGCGCTGTCCGTATTCCCTTCGTCTATTGTGGTCAATAAACACGACCACTCCTTCTGGACACTCATTGGTTGTAGACTTATGTGGTCTATTTGTGGCCAAATCGGTCAGTGACCTCGACAGGTCAGTGACCGGAAGTGAACCAAGACTGACCCCCCACCCACCTCAGTTGTTCTTTGAAACAGAAGGATCGAGCCAAGTTACACGATAGAGTCGAAAGAAGCAATTCATGATTTTTTTAAAAGATACAAAAATTAAATGTGACTTATTGACATTTCAGGTGATTTTTAGGTACACGTTGTTGTTTTTTTGTTATGTTTTCTACATGGATATTGTTGAAGGTAAATATTTTTGTTGTAAGTATCAATTATATTTTGTTTGCATAGAACAAAGTTTTCTATTTTAGTTGAGGTTGTTGTTAAGAATGAATAGTAAATAAAGGTTCAATTATTTTATTTAAGTATGTTCGTTTGCATAATAGAAATTGTTTTATTATTTAGATTTAATAAGTGTCTTGTTTAGGGTGGGTAGTGGAGTAAACGTCATTTTTTTTTTAAATTACGCGTGTTTATATTACAGTGTAATTAAAACGGGAAACAGAAATGTACTTTCAAGTTTCCAAATATTGCTATCCCCCATCTTGTATCCTCATTATATAGTCAACTCTATAAATAACATTCTCTTAGCCTGTAATTTCAATAAACTTGTACATTCTTTAAACAGATGTACAATACAAGCTTTTGCATTATTCGAACAGACGACTTTTTATGTCACTAAATATTAGCTCAAGAAGTGTATTGGCGCTATTACACGATACGCAATTTTGAGTACATGTCCGACGGGAAGCGACCTCTAGTGGGCATGAAACGTGTATTGATTTAAACGCCCGCTACATAACATTACGAAAGTGTCTTTTTTACGCAGAGCCGCTTGAGCTGTTGAAGATGGTGGATGGAATTTGAGCGTATGGATTAAGAGGTAACGTGATGTTTAGCTTTGTGTTTTTCATAGTTTACAGGTTGACGAAATATCTTTAAAATCATTTTATATACAATTTGAATTATTTTAGTGTATATGTGCCTTAATAAGAAAAAAATCAAGACAATGCTACAATAATTGTTTTGCTTGTTTTCACATAGCAACATTATGTGTATTAATAATAAAGGGTCCACATCTAATGATTATTTAATGATTTAATTTAATTAATTAAAATATACAAGATATATATCTGAGAATTATTTATATTGGTGTGTTTAAGGTTTAACTCTAAGAAATAGTTTTATGTTTTATGAAGTAAGCATCTTGCTTTTATATGCACATATATGCTACAAGTGTAGTTGAAGAACAACAAAAAAAATAATAGAAAAGTTAGATGGTATAATTTTCTTTGCAGTGTTTTCACACAAAGCTTAAAATTCGTTTTGTGCTGTTTTAAGTACTTTTATATGCACGTATATGTGCTACACGTATAGTTGGCAATTTGTTCTTTGCAGTGTTTTCACACAAAGCTTAAAATTCATTTAGTGCTGTTTTAAGTGCTTTTATATGCACATGTATGTGCTACGCGTGTAGTAAAATACTAAAAAGAAAAGTAAGTTGCCATTATTTCTTTGTATTGTTTCCATACAGATCTTAACATTTATTTTGGGCTGTTTAATTACCCAACTAACAGACTAATTGTTTGTAGTCGTTGCTTTATTATTTGCACGTGGTGTTTCCTTCATTGTGATAGGACGTCATGACGTCATGACCACCGGACCTTTTACCCCCACCCACCCTCCTGGCAATTGTAGACTGGGCTTATGTCACTAACGGAGCAACACAGCGGCCATTTTAAAACTTTATTGTTTGTTTCCCACCAACAATATTTTAGTTATCTGTGACGGTGTCCATGTGAGGCAGATATAGTGCTGTTCCACGACTGGTTGGCCCGGTGTCAGGATAATGTGACTGGGTGTGGTATCATGCCAGGTGTTCACGGAATGCTATACACATTAACGGCAGCACTATATCTGCTTCAAGTGGACAATGTCTCCTGATAACTGAAATGCTGTTGGTGGGACTATAAACCCAGTAAACAAACATGTTATACACAGTGAAGGCAGCACTATATCTGCTTCAAGTGGACAATGTCTCCTGATAACTGAAATACTGTTGGTGGGACGATAAACCCAATAAACAAACATGCTAAACACAGTGAAGGCAGCACTATATATACTTCAAGTGAACAAGATGACTGAAATTGGACTATGAAAAAATAATCATCAAGCCGTTGTTCCGTGTGTGAGTCACATGTTCTATTGCCGCGTGGGCTCGAATCCCGTTCCGGGCTAAATTTTCATGTGTGTGTGTTTGGTGGTTGTTTTGGGGGGGGGGGGGGGTGTAGCTGATCTACTGAACGGTTGTTGCCCTCTCTCCAGACCTTTACTTTTTGCATCTCTAAGCATTGCGAAATTTAACTAGGTTATTTAACTATAAATAGCTTCAAAATGAAAACCGTTGCAACGCTGTTTATTCCTACATATGAATAACACAATCTTATGATGGGCATTATGTTTATATAATCAGGTGGTTGGACATACTAAAAATGCCCTGGAACTAGTTTTCACAATAGCAAATATATACATTTTGTAATATAGAAGATGTTGGCAGTTTGTCAGGGTTGTTTGTTGTTTTTTTATCATACAGACAATGTATGTATGTACAAGTCTAAGGAATAAATTCTGTTCCGTTCTGTTCTATATTCCTGGTTGCTATAAAAGTGCAAAAGCTGTACAGTCATTCGGATTCTTGGATTTAATCCAGTCACACGTTTGTCCTGCTTCTGGGTTTCTTCTCAAAATATCAAACGTTGACAGTTTCCTTACTACTCAATTCAACAGTTTAAACCTGACTCGACCTGGCTGATAAGGAAGATGTCGACATTTTAACTTGGACTTCGCTCTCGCATAGTTCACTCTAGGTTACTGACTTATCTTTGCTCTCCACCCGTGAAGGTGAGAAAGTCTATGGTAACAAAAGTGGGTGGGGTATCCGCAATATAAAAACCTGAAGAATATCAATGGGCCAACTAAACGATATGCACAAAAACGGTGATGGCTGTGTGTACAATACTTTACCTAATATTGTTTTTTATAAACAGTTAATTGTAAAAATATAAATATCTTTCTTATTGACATACGGTCTATTGTACAACGCGGAAGCACAAAACCAAAAAATCGGCTGGTGTCATAGTAAAGAAGTGACTTAAATCGAGTGACGTCACCTTCTATGTATAGAATGGAATTCGAACGATATTTTATTTTAAGAAATAGGTGATGATGTATATATTGATAGACGGAAGGAACGTGTCTTTTATTGTCGCCACTTCCATATTCTTACATATCAAGTCACCAACCTATGTGTCGTGGCTTCCTGGTGTAGTTTTTAAATAAGAGCACAAAAAGGCCTGACATGAACTTAACCCAAGAAACATTATAACCACAGCAGATTAGCCATGTCTGGCAAAAAAACTATTAAAATTATTTTTTTCTGTTAAAGAATGGTGTTAATGCCTCAGGCTGGATTAGAACAGAGACCTAAGGCCGACACTGCTTGATGCGTCGTCATGTTGGCACTATGAACAAGATTCTGAGGCCATCGTCAAGCAACTGACCAGCATGTATCGAATTCTGACCAATCAGATAGTCCTGACCAGGGGCGGATCCAGACTTTTTTGGGGGTGTGTGGGGGAGGGGTGGGGGTATGAATCAAGATCCATTCAACTGTATCGCAGTCAATACTGGATATACATACTCGGTTAGGGGCCCTAACTTCTATAAAAGCAGCCAACAGACAAAAATTTCCTTAAAAACTTTTTTTCACAACTCTACTCTTTTACTTGGTTGTTGGGGGTGCATCCCCGCATACCCCACCCCTAGATCCGCCCCTGGGTCTGACTACTACATGTAATGGACCTAACTGTTTTAGCCTCGGGCCCATGGTTGAGGATACATTTCTGATTTATCGCCCTGATTAAAGATCTGACATGATATATATTGATATATGCCTTCATCATCATTATAAATAGTTAAATTAAGGCCTCAGCCCATCCCAGTCAAGTAGCACTAAATGCTACCATGTAAAATATGCTTAGCTTTCTGATAAATTATTCCCGGTGACGTTTTACCTTTACATTAACTTTTTTTCTTGTAATTAGTTTTATAATTAAAGGTTAGTCAGTTTGGACCAAAGATTTTGATAAGATATTGTTACTTGACAAGTTACTGCTGAATGCTGTCCATTGATGCCATGGATCTGAGTTAAACTTGAATCATAGTTCCCCACTCGTTATTGCAAACAGGGATTGCCTATCTGAGCTACGCTGCACAGATTTCTATATTTAAACTAAGAATACCACGTGGCAACTTACTTTTCCGATTACGTTATACCGTCATTCGTGTAGTGCGTTCTGACGTCGATATCTATTTTTAGAAGAGACCACTATTGTGCTTATTTATAGATTTGAAAAAAAATGCACAGATAGGGTGACTTCGCAAATGTACCGTAAACAATATAGGTAGTGTTCGAAATAGTCTTTACTTAAACTTTAAGTATGAGTTTATGCTGAAAATATGCCTATATTTCCGAAAACAATGAGAAAATATACTGTTAAACGCATTTGATATAGGCAAACTGTCGGATACTGTTAAACGCAATTGATATAAGAAAACTGTCGGATACTGTTAAACGCATTTGATATAAGAAAACTGTCGGATACTGTTAAACGCAATTGATATAAGAAAACTGTCGGATACTGTTAAACGCAATAGATATAAGAAAACTGTCGGATACTGTTAAACGCATTTGATATAGGCAAACTGTCGGATACTGTTAAACGCATTTGATATAGGAAAACTGTCGGATACCTTATTTAAGGGTCATCACAGCCATCAGAATTTTATGGTGACCCCGCCAAACTGACCAGACGCGACTTTTATCAAGATTCATCTAAGACAACCGGGACTCATTTAGGGTATCTATTTATCATAGCCACGAGAAGAATTGTTTTAAAATTTGCCATAAGTTAAAGCTGTATGCTTGTGAATTTCACCGACGATCCTTAAAGACAGTTTTGACACAAAAAATGCATCAAGCATCGTCAGAAACTATTGTTTATCTGAACACATCTCGTAAAATGATGTTTGTTGATGTACTGTTCTTGTCGGAAAAGTGAACCAAAACGCCACAATCGTCATTACAAACATGCATTTCCTATCTGAGCCACGCTGCTCAGTCAGGTATTTTTAAAACAAGAAAACTATGTGACCACTATATAAATATAAATGTTAATGCGAAGTCGTCTTGTAGAATGACCAGCAGTTCACATTAGACTACCTGATACTCCATATACGCACGATAAGCTCGTCCGACTCCAACAGTAAATATCCGCAGTTTCAGACAAACATTTCGCACTATACTACAATACGCGTGAAATTAATATTACTGATTGTAGACTCGGCAGCAAAGAGTGTAGATCTTGATCCGACCGTTTTCAGTGGAATGAGACTGACCTGAATCTACACTGTTTGCATATACCTGATAAGTTCGTGTTTAGCGAACTTATCGTCTGACATCGTTTGGTAAATCCATCATGCATTCACAGCCACTGGACGATGCTTTAGTAATGACATGAGGTCACAGATGACTGATTAATTAGTATTCGTCAAATATTAATCAAGAATGACTAATAATTATGATTTATAAGTTTTTCTAAGTTAGGTATTAAGCGGGGATGACTTATATTTATATATAAGTTATTTTCAGTTCCTGTCAGGTGTGTATGCATTTCAGATGTTCATGTTTTGGGGGTTTTTGTTGTTGTTGTTTTTTTTGTTGTTTTTTGTTGTTGTTTGTTGTTAACACTGACACAATTCTGGTCATATTGGCGACGTCCAGCTAATTATTGGTGGAGGTAGACCCGAGACTTATCTGTGTAGAACCACCGGCGCACCGCAGATTAGCTGGAAAACCTCCCCACATGAAAGTTCTCGCCCCGACCGGGACTCGAACCCACGCGGTGAGAGGCTGAGGAGTTACAAGTCAGTGACTCTAACCACTCGGCCACGGGCATGCCCTGTTAGATGTTAAAAGTATCTGTAAACGTCCAATGAAGCGAATAAATTCAATTTATATGTCAACAACGATCAGTAGAAAGAAAATATTTGTAAACTGGGTATGTGTTTAGTTATACAGTAGGTATATATCTTATATAGTTACAAAGTTGCCCATGCCTGTTTTACAACAGACACATTATAGAGAAACTATTAAAAAAATCATTGAAATCAATAATAATAAGTAAGGAGTGAGAAGAATATTCTGGAAAACGACTCAAATCACTGTACAAACAGTAATGGCGAAAAAATGTCCTAGCAGATCAAGTCAGACACTAAGACAAATTCGCGCCAAAAAGATGAATTTCACTTTTGTGCTCTCCAATCTGAAGATCTCGGCAAGGGGCGATCATGACCTTCTGCACTGAAGAGTAAAATCCATCGACCTTCACATTGGTCACGCGCCATTAAAATTCTTCCGCGGGCAAAGTGGACGAGTTGACCCAACAGACGTTTCTTTAACTTTTACGCATCCGCGAACACAAAGAAAAAGCTACAACCGACACTTGTGACCGGTCACCGAATTGGCTTTGACCGATGTGTCATATTCAATACAACGAACTCATCAACACTCTTATGTCGTTAAAGGTACTACTTAAGGTGCGGAGGTAAAGTTAAGTGCAATTTTGACTGAAAAATAATTTTACATTAAAGCAACGTTTTCCATGAAATGTGTCCTTTTTGCGCAACTTTAATCACAGAAAATCCTCTTTTTATGCGTTTTTATGCAGCGTTTGAAGTTACGCCCTTTCTTCCCGATTTTTGAAAGAATCGAGAGTCCGGAGTCCTCTTTATTTTGTTTAAACAGATTATTTATGTTGCTGTTTTCGACATATATCTTTTGTTGATTTAAAACAGTATTTCCATGAATATGTTGTTGTTGATGTTGTTGTTTTGTAGAAAAAAAGACTGATAACAGTACTGTGAACATAAGCTGTTAAAGCAAATGGCACTGCAGGTCGTTCCCCAAGTTTGTTGAAAAAACGGTTTCTGCTGTAAGCAGAAGTCGATTATAATACAGGTTAAAGACGTTGTTTGCTTGTATATTTAGCGCGTCGCACAAGACCACCATCAACATATGTCGTTTACAAGAAGTGGCATTGTTGCATATGCCTTTTGTTTATTTATTTTACTGTATTGGTTTGTTTGTTTATTGGGTTTATTGCCCCAGCAACAGTATTTCTGTTATCTGGAGATGGTGTTCACTTGAAGCAGATATTGTGATGCATTCTCTCCCCACCCCCCTACCCTCCCTCTCTCTCTTTCTCAATCTCTCTCTCTCTCTCTCTCTCTCTCTCTCTCTCTCTCTCTCTCTCTCTCTCTCACACACACACACACACACACACTATCTCTTGTGTTAACAAAATGATACGAAAATGAAAATCAACCCCCCTTCCCCTACATTGCACATTATGGGTCAAATATTTTATCGAAAAGTTCCACGATAAACTGATAAATAGCCGAGATGTAATTTACAGTGGACAAATATTTTAAATTTTAAAACGACAATTAATTTATTTGTAATTATATTTTTTAACATAAATTGTGAGTAATTAAAAGTTTTATTTATGTTTTTTCATCACTTTTCTTTTTTTCATAAACCCACCAAGCAAGACCTTTGAAGCTTGATAAAATCTCGGCACCGTATCAGACACCGTGTTTTGTTAGCTGGTCCCGTGATTTATTGCCTTTGTGTCTAAACCGCGGCGCACTTTACATATCCAGTAGTTTGGTCAGCTAGCCCTTGGACATATCTACATGTGCACACAGTATACATGTTGATTTTGTATTTTCATTTATGCTAGTAATGTGTGTTTATAAATACTGTATACACGCATTAACACATGTTATTTTGTAAATACATCGCTGTCTCACGTCTTATTCTAGCGACATCAAACGTTTTAGTGGGAGTGGGGTGGGGCTGAAGTCCCGGACACATGTTTCGGTAGAACCACTACGCGGGAATCAAAGCTTCTGTGTTTATACGTATATTTTTCGCAACAGTGAATTTATAACAGTCAAATGCTGTCAAAGAAATCAATATAACTGTGAAATTAACTGAAAAAATGTACAATATAGGACTTTTTTTTGCTTCAAACATATCCACTTTGTTTTGGGATTTGCGATTTGCGGCATTTTTGCAGATACTATGCAGCGACATTTTTATCATTATAGCACAGGGGCACTTATGAGGTGCCCAGCGACTGAACCCGGCCGGTCCATCATACTGACACCAACGAGTAAGGCGTAATGTTGCCCCCTTAGCCCGAAGTCACTACTACCAACTTTAAAGTCTTTGATTTGACCCGGCCGGGATTTGAACCCGCGACCTCCCGATCCGCAAGCCGACGCTCTACCAACTGAGCTATTGCGGCTGGTCCCCTTTGTTTTTGCGATGCTCATAAGCCAATGCCTCGGAATGTAATACACGTTTGTTTTTTCTAAATGGGTTCGACCATCATGTGTTTAAATTTTGCAGGCATTGTGTACAAAACTGCAAGTACAAATTCATTATCGTCGAAATTGCATTTCATTGTTATTGAAATTTCCTGTTATTTTCTATATCTTTCATTTTCATTTTTCGTTAAAATATAATTATTTAGTTATACATCGATTTGGGTATATATCTAAATTATTATTTTATTTAAAAAAATTCCTTTTTTAGTAATCACTTTTTTACTGTTGTTGTGTCGCCTTTATATGTCAAGGTTGTTGTTATTTTCCAGATTCATTAATACAATAAACACAAATAGTATGTAGGAGCGCCCGTGGCATAGTGGTAGAGTCACCGACTTTAAACTCCTCTAACTGCTTAGCATCTCACCGCGTGGGTTCGAGTCCCGTATGGGGCGAAGGACTTAATGTGGGATGGTCTTCTAGCTGACCTGCGGTGCGCTGGTGGTTCTATCCAGACACTAGTCTGGGATCTTCCTCCACGAAAACAGGTGGAAGTCGCTATAATGATCATAATTAGTCGCAGGGATTTATGTAGAAAACAAAACAAACAATAAATCGAAACGAAACAGTCTGTGCATGACGAGTATTGCAAGTGATTTAAGCGAGAACTTAGTAAGTAAGGATAGTTCAAACTGAAAATAAAAACAACATGACCAATTTAATTAGCGATATGTTCAAAGCATAATTGTTAATAATATTGTTGTTTCCTTCCAGTTGCGTGACGTATGGTTGAAATTCACAGGGTTGTGGTGGTAATGAATTAAAGAGGCAATTTCTACCAAGGGAGTTTCCCTAAAAAAGGTTTGTTTTTAAAGGTACCTATTGTTAAATATTGCTTAAATGCATCGTAAAATTTTATTATGTATAGAGAGATAGTGAGTGAGAGCTAGACAAGGAGAGTGGGAGAAAGAGAGAGGGAAGAGGAAGAGCGAGAGAAGGAGAGCGGGAGAAAGAGATAGGGGAGTGAAAGGGAGATAGAGAAAGAGAGGGGGAGAGGAAGAGAGGGGCAGAAAGAAAGAGGGAAGAGGAAGGGAGAGAGAGAGGGGGGCGAGGAAGAGAGAAAGAGAGAGGATTTCATTTTAAAGGGCTTTAAAGTCGTGACTCACACACACACAAAATGTATTTCGAGGTCACGTGTATTTATTTGATGTTTTTAATTTAAGCAAGTTCTAAAGAGCATTTTAGCTAACTTATGCTGAGCAATATATCTACTTGATATCTTATCTTATTTTTCTACAGAACTCAATAAAACCACCGTATTCATGAAATTCAGATATCCAAAATTACAAGTAAGTATTTCTCTCACCTTGTTTTGTTGTTGTTGTTATTGTTTTTTGTTGTTGTTTTGTGTTTTATACTTGTGTACTGATAAATTAAAATTGGCGAAATAATGAAAATTCACGAAATTATGAGAATTGATGGGACTTCACGAAATTTTGAGAATTTAAGACGATTCACGAAATTATGAGTATTCACGAAATTATGAGAATTTACGAAATTATGAGAATTTACGAGGATTCACGAAATGGTGTGAATTCATTAAATTATGACGAAATTATGAGAATTAACAAAATTTTGAGTATTAACGAAATTATGTGAATGCACGAAATTACAAGAATTCACGAAATTATGTGAATTCACGAAACTATATGAACGAATTTTGAGTCTTAGAAAATTTGCAACGATTATGGTACGAATGTGCAGAGTCCGAAGATTTGACCATGGTTCATTTGTCGTTCATCTTACATGACTCGATACTCAAGTATTTTCTGCGAAAGAATCATTTAAGACAGGTTCTTTTTACAGAAAAAGTTCGTGTTATAATCTACCGGTAATTCTTTCAGACAAGTATGTGTATGCATTATTTCATGATTATGTCAGTTTAGCGGGGGTATATTAGTTTTGAGGCAGTGCAAAATATCAACGATGAGTAATTTATGATAATTATTAATCACCTTCTTCATTGTATTCATCATCCTTTTTCTAATCATCGTCATCATCATCATCATCACCATCATCATCACCACCATCACCATCATCATCATCATGAACAACAACAACAACGTCGTCGTCGTAGTCGTCGTTCATTGTCAATATTAAAAGCACAGTTATGAATCAAAATGCAAATACCCTTTTGTTGCATTCAAGTTTCCCGTGAGTATCAAACGTTCAACTGATTTTGTTTGAACTGGTCATTATCTATTTGGTTAATGAACAAAAATTTTGTTTTTACCTTTTGTCTTTTTCCGTTTAGTCGTTGACGCTGATTCACCCGACGACGTCGATGACGTTTCAACGTTGGCAATATCACGTGATGGGCTATTATTTGACGCCGTCTCCGGCGAGCTTTCCGACCGACTTACAGATTTGCTTCCGTCGGGGCTACTTCCAGAAGCGGATCTCGAACTCTGAGAGATGGACCTGAAACCACTGGTTCCCGGAAAGTAAGATCCCGCTGGGTTAGCCGTCATGTTGACGGTAGGCATAGACGAGCCTATTAATGACGTTGGAAGGGTTGTGACGCCACTAAATGACGTCAAATGTGTGTACGTCATTCCCAGCTGTGTCAACATCGGTGTTAGCGGCGTCATATTTGGTAAAGATTGCTGTTCTCCATACATCGTTGATAAACTTGTGTTATGGAGTTAAATAATTTTAATTTGTAAAAATTGACAATCATGAATGTAGTTTCATTATTATATTCGAAGACATGATTTTGAAAATTCTCCTGACGCTGTGCGTTAGGAATAAATAATAAATCCTAAACCCAAAGTGTACTAATCAAACATTAATAAAATGTGTTAGTTACTTTTTATAATATACGCAAATATAGGCTATGTAATATGAACGCGTACAGGATCTAAGTACAAACAACCACTTCCATGTAAATTATATTTTACAAACCAATTTTTGATTTTCCTCCAAATTTAAATCCCGCGGATAGCACAATTGCACTGACAGTAAGCATGAATTCACTGAAATGCCAGCAACGATTACAAAAGCAACGTTTGTCGGTAGTTTCGACTATTCTAACAGCCCTACTTCAGTTCATGGCACACAATCACACTGACCAACTGTGTTTATTTTTATCACACCAAGTTTCACTGAGCATTCCTTCCATGTCTTAACTTTAGAATTCCATCTATTCCAGGTCTTGTAATGAACAAAGATGTGAAGTCAAGCAACACATTTCTACCCATGCACTTTTTGGCTCACCGGTATTGTTGGCTCTTTCCTCGCGGCCGAGCACGGACTCAATGAACGACGGGCGATCCTCCTCCATTGCCCTGTTGGCCGGCCATTACACACTGACCGGTGGTGGAAGAGTCCATTTTCAATGGTCAAGAGGGCAGGTTGACCTTCCGCGCCTGGTCAACTCGTCTACACTGACCGCTAGTCAAGTCCCTCACCTGCCGTCCCTCTGCCTTACCACGCCAGCCCTGATGACGACGATTGCGTAGCCAACGGGGTCGCCTACCGCTAGAATCACAGGTAGCAAATGAATGGTCATAAAAATCAATGCTTATGCTACTAAACCTCTCCGGAAAACACTTACGGACATAAATGCATATGTTTCAAAAAATAGTTTTTATAATTTTAATCGAATTTCGACTTTCTTTGCTAAGTATATGCCTCTATGCGGTAATCTGTAACGCAAGCTTGAGCAAATAGGCGCCAATGGGGAAAACGGTTATTCGATATTTACAGTTGGATAAAATACAACTATTCCTTTCAAAAAAAATCTCTATGTCTATTTTTTTTATTTAAAAATGCCTGGCATATTTCCCTATTTTCTAAAATTGCATTTGAGTGCTTTGTTTGTTTTTATTTACCGTACGTCTCCTATCCTTCCCACCCCTACTTCGCGCAAGTGGTTTAGCCAGTGTAATCTAAGGACATACGGACAGTGCGATTTATTCACTCAGCGATTGGCTGAGACCAGCTGAAAAGGCGTGGCTTCTGAGAACGAAGCAGCTGGGTCATATCGTAATGATGGCCTTGACGTCATATTACGTAACATCGCCTCTATGTGCCGCGCTAATAATATCTGTATTGATTATATCGGCAGCGAACTCTGTTGACGTTACGTTTGCAATGTGGGTTAGTTATATGTCTATAAGCGTTGATACCAGCTAGTAGGTAGTTGTAGTTGTACACGGACTAGACTACTGCAGAAATGACGAATATTGGTTTAGTACTGTGCCAAAATGAGAGATTTGATCAAATTTATACTACAGTTGTATGAAAAAAAGGGGGTGGGGGCGAACACAATCCCACACGATCGAAATCAATTTCATTCATTTTAGCATAGCCGCACAAAATTCCCACTCCGCACCCCTAAATATTTCAAAATCACCACTGTGAAATTTCCGAACTTTGCAATATTTTTTTTATTTGGTTCTCAAAGTTATGATTTGTACGTATAAACAGAATAACACTCTTTGTTCTCTTAAGAAAAAATCCAGCTACGAGAGATATTTTAATTGTATTCATATACCGTAGACAAGAGGGTTTTTGTCCACTTTGGAAAAAATACGAGTGGATTAAGCTAAAATTAACAAAGGGATTGAAGCCAAAATTAACGAAGGGAATGTTTTCTGGAATAGTTCTATTCTACACTCTATTGACGTATGCTAATTTCTATTCTCGAACGACTACATGCTGATGTAATTGTTGCTTGAGAACCACGGATTGATAAATGGCCCCCCAGCCAGGTATAATAGTAGAGTTGTGAAAACACATACATGTAAGCTTAAAAAATACAAAGATTTTTAAAAAAAATTGTCTGTTGACTGCTTAGGTCGAAGTAAGAGTCCCTTACTGTGTATATATATCTAGTATTTACTGCGATAAAGTTGAATGAATCTTGATTCATATCCACCACTGGTTGTAGATACAGTGTGGTTCCTATTCGTATTTCTCGCAGATGGAACCAGCTAATATGTTTCTGTCTTTTTGCAAAGGATTGATCAATTACGATCAGCAGGTTGTTAATTCAGAATTCTATTTTTCTCCTCGTTGACCGGACCTGATAGCGCAATCGGCAGAGCGTCGGCTCCGAGTACGGGAGGTCCCGGTTTCGATCCGGGGTCGCGACATACCAAAGTCGTTAAAAAGGAAGTAGCATAGCTCCCTTAGTAACGCCCAAGTAAATATAAGGGTAGTTCCATGACCTACTGTCCCGGTGTCAGAATAATGTGCTTGGGTGTCAGACGTTCACGGCATGCTACACACAGTGAAGGCAGTACTATATCTGCTTCAAGTGGACACTGTCTACAGATAACTGAAATACTGTTGGTGGGACGATAAACCCAATAAACAGACATGCTATACACAGTGAAGGCAGCACTATATCTGCTTCAAGTGGACACTGTCTCCAGATAACTGAAATACTGTTGGTGGGACGATAAACCATATAAACGAACAACAAATCTCCCCGCAGATCGCAGCTATGTAGTAGTTTGAAACGTAGAGTGACCAGTCCGCCATTGTATACCGGATCTATTTGTTTTGCATAAGGTAACGTAATGCTTTAGCTTAGTTGCATAGGCAGACATTGTTAGTCACGTGACCGTCTGGTCTCGACCCGGTCTGAAGGTCGAAAAGCAAAGTTATGCTTTAATTGACTTGATTACGACACCTTAGGTGTTCACACTGTCTTCGGATAAAAAACTTGAAGACGAATTGTACACTGCAGGCTCGTATCTGGGCCGTTTTTTAAATTAAGCACAATTACAAGGGAAATAAACCTTTGAAATAATACTTTGAATATATTTCGGTTCTTTTCTAATGAATAACCGGTAAAATGCGGACATTCAAGGAACTTGACGCAAAATATGAACGACTAAAATCCTGACGTGTTCAAGTTTAATCATTTTAAACCTTTTCAACTTGATTGGTGTAGTAATAAAATTTTATAACATTGAAACTAGTGAAATACAATATATCATTCCTAACCTGTGTAAGGCATCGACTTTCTTAGTATGTTTGGTACTTTTAGATTTTTGATTTTTCGAGCGGAGGTTACGCACGTGCGTAAAGTTCGTAATGGGAGAAACGCGCTTGGTACACTCACCTAATAAGAGTGGAATCGAATAAAAACTGATAAGGTGATTTTTTTTGTTTGTTTATTTTGAAATTGTCAAAGTAAAGAATGGGAAACACGGTTAAAATTCTTTGTTTTTCATTATTATACAAACAACATAGCATGCTTGTTTAAGTGAATAACATAAATTAGGCCTACTTTATAATATTACCCTTATAATAATTTATTACCTTTTCTGGATTTAATCATCAATCATATCTTTGTTGCCCATTTTGTCATGAATGTAAAAATAGGTTAAATCTACAACACATCACTCGCAATGCTTAAATATTTAGAACCAACTTTATTCATGACATTTTTTTCAACAAACGGGGGTTTACATATGGCACACAAAAATGTAAAATTCAACTGAGATCGTGAGACGCTTTGTTTACATGTTACGTCATAGATGTTATAGTCTTTTTCATTGATTTCCTGTGTTGTTGTTTTTTGTAGATGATTTATTTGCACTAGAATTTGTTATTGTCTATTATTTGTATTGTATGCTAAATGGCTCATTAACCGCTAAGAGCGGTAATGAGTTCAATAAAGTTGAGTTGAGTTGAAAAAACAACAACAACAACAACAACAACAACAACAAAAAACTCCTTAAGGTCATATTGGCGCTATGCAATGGAGGAGGACACCAGGCTTAGGTCTGGGCAGAATCACCGGCGCTCCGCATATTTCAGGAAATATCAATATGTCTTAAAGATTATACCCGACAGTTTAGACCAAAAATAGTTTCATTATACATCTTGGCAAACCATTGTTACCTAAACAGATCTCGTAAAATGCTGCTTATTGATATCCTACACCTGTCTGGAAAGTGAACCATAACGCCACAATCGTCATAACAAACGTGTATTTCCTATCTAAGCCACGCTGCAAAGTTAGCTATTTTTAAACCAACAAAACCATGTGACCACTTACGCTGTGACATCGATCTCTTTTTTTAACAGGAATTCCAATCGTTCTTATTTACAGATATTGTTGCATATATAAAATACAGGCAAAAGATATTGTTGCATGTATAAAATACAGGCAAAAGATATTGCTGCATATATAAAATACAGGCAAAAGATATTGTTGCATATATAAAACACAGGCAAAAGGTATTGTTGCATATATAAAATATAGGCAAAAGGTATTGTTGCATATATAAAATACAGGCAAAAGATATTGTTGCATATATAAAATACAGACAAAAAGTATTGTTGCATATTAAAATATAGGCAAAAGATATTGTTGCATATATAAAATACAGGCAAAAGATATTGTTGCTAAAATACAGGCAAAAGATATTGTTGCATATATAAAATACAGGCAAAAGATATTGTTGCATATATTAAATACAGGCAAAAGATATTGTTGCATATATGAAATACAGGCAAAATATATTGTTGCATATATCAAATACAGGCAAAAGGTATGGTTGCATATATAAAATATAGGCAAACTGTCGGATACAGTCTTAAAAACATCGTCGAATATCTTCAGATATAAAAAAAATGGCTCAGAATAAGCCAAGCCTCTTTAGCGGGAATATCAGTAATTTGTGAAAAAATGCTGAACACGTTTTATTTCGGAAAACTACCGAAAATTTTCCGAAGGAAATAAAAAATCAAATACACTTCCGGCAAATACCAAGCCTTTTGGTCACGTATAATTTTCATATTAGATTCTACAACAACAACATCAGCAACAACAGCAACAATGAAGGTAGGCACTGTTTCCAGGGATGGTTTGAGTTTACAACTACTAATGACCAGTTAATAGCTTCAAGCCAGCAAGTTTATAAGTATAGGAATACATTCGAGGAGACCGGACCTGGTAGCGCAATCGGTAGAGCGTCGGCTCCGGGTACGGAAGGCCCCGGGTTCGATACCGGGCCGCGACATACATAAGTCGTTTAAAATGGTAGCGGTATATCTCCCTTGCTAACGCTCACGTAAATATAAGGGTGGTTCCACGACTGGTTGGCACGGTGTCAGGATAATGTGACAGGGTGTGATACCATGCCAGGTGTTCAAGGCATGCTATACACAGTGAAGGCAACACTGTATCTGCTTCAAGCGAAGACCGTCTCCAGATAACTGAAATACTGTTGGTGGGACGATAAACCCAATAAACATACATGCTATACACAGTGAAGGCAGCACTATATCTGCTTCAAGTGGACACCGTCTCCAGATAACTGAAAAACCGTTGCTGGGACGATAAACCCAATAAACAAACATGCTATACACAGTGAAGTCAGCACTATATCTGCTTCAAGTGGACACCGTCTCCAGATAACTGAAAAACCGTTGCTGGGACGATAAACCCAATAAACAAACATGCTATACACAGTGAAGTCAGCACTATATCTGCTTCAAGTGGACACCGTCTCCAGATAACTGAAAAACCGTTGCTGGGACGATAAACCCAATAAACATACAAACTTTAGAGAAGGCTTTCCAACCGATTTCCTGTTTTTCTCAGAATATGACATAAATGTTCACAGTTGTATTTATAATTTGTTGTACACAATGACACATAAGGTTACAGCAACACCTTTCTGTTAATTTCTGTCTATCAAACCGTCTTGATAAAGGTCCACCCAAGGAACATTTAAATACCAAAGCTCTAGTTCTTATAATTTCAGACAATAAAGTTTTCAAAGTTTTCCATATAGGGAAAATGGAAAATACATGTTGCCCGGGGATATAATTTTAACAGCTCCGGTGAAGGTCCATTTGATTGACTACATGTCATGTTTGTTTTAATTCAGGTTTACACCTTAGCACAAGTTATTGCATGAGATATAAAACTCAAAACTCAAATTCAAACCGGGCAGTGGCCTCTTGGTTATTGAAGAAAATGTATTCTTCAAACCAAAATTTAAAAAATTGATATCAACAGTATATGGTTTATGGTCAAAGACCTAGCCCAAAGTGAAGTTACTAAAGGTGTTAGTTCCGAGAATGAAAAGAATTATCCATGCTGATTGGTCAGTATTTTTAGATTTTTATGTACTAGTTTGTTAGTTAAGCTACCAAACCAGTTTCCGACCAAACCAATCACCCAACACATCACAGGCAAGAAACAGTAGACAGAGACTGGACACACAGGACTGGACAAGACATGACTGATCACACACGCACGCACGCACACGCACGCACGCACGCACAATCACACATATACTCTCTCACACACACACACACACACACACGCACGCACGCACACTCACACACGCACTCTCTCTCTCTCTCTCTCTCTCTCTCTCTCTCTCTCTCTCTCTCTCTCTCTCTCTCTCTCTCTCTCTCTCTCTCTCTCTCTCTCTCTCTCTCACCCCCCCCCACAACACACACACAGAGGTGACTAACTAATGAAGCCTGGGTAACATACATTGATTGATATTGTATATACCAGATATGTTTTTTTTTTTATAAATGATAAATTATTAGGACAATAAACAAAACTAAGACCGATATTCACCAACCATTCTTAAGTAAGAATTGCCCAAATCATGTATTTCATTCAATCCACAATTTCTTCAGTATGCATTTAGTTACATGTCTGTATTTTTGCATGACACTTTAACTTTGCTACTTTCAGCTAAAATCCCATTGAAACATCATAAATAATCTTATTTTTGTTGGTATGAAAAATGTGACTTGAACTTAAGTCATGACTTAGACTTAAAATGGTTGGTGAATACGGACCTAAACAAAACAATAGCAAATTTAACGAGTCCCATGCCGCGGTTGCCTTTTCGCTAAGTGCGTTTAATACCCAAGTTACACCATACATTAAAGGTGTCCTCCGATAGTTTACCTGTATCCAATACGCATAACAACATCTTATACCTGTTTGGTTGATATTTTGCATTTCTCTTCATTAACTCAGGCCCATATTCACCAACCATCACGGACTTGATTTCTGGCAAAGACAGGCGTATTTCCGTGTTTAAATTTTCCCTGATAAGCCAACAGATTTAAAACATGCGCCATCAATGTCCGTCGTATCTATTCTTTTGAATAAACACGATGGTGTACTGATAATAAAAAAAGATTAACGAATTGCAGAATTTATTAATGTAATTCAAGGAAAGAATGACGCTGACAATTGCTCATTCCGCACAAAATTAAAGAATAAAAAACAACATTGACGCCAATGACATAAAATTATCTTTTAGGCAGAGAACTACGAACTTAAATTAGTAAATCTAAGTCTACGCACCCCCATCCCCACCCCTCGCGCCCCCGGTCCCACTTCGCACTTAGTTCATTTAAAACATTATACGTTGATAATAAATAAAATACGGTTACTTCAAATTTAAAACCGCTCACGTATAGTAAATTACTTTTCCAGCCGAAATCCGAACAAAGAAGTCGTCAGCAGACGATCTTTTGTCGTGCACCTGCTCCGGGTATGGACTAACCTCTCCACCACCTGTATCTCCATATCACCATCGTCAAAGCTGCCGACTGGGTTTTGTTTATATAAACAACATGTGAAAACTGGACACCATATTGTGCGGGTCCCGACTAAATCTCTGGTCACCTACAGTTAACCTTAGCCATATTGTTCGGACTGATAAATCAATTTACATTTTAATGCGTCCGATTTTTAAAGCATTATGTGTGTGTCGTTTCTTGTTGCCCTCCCCCAAAAAAGAAGAAAAAAAGGAAATAATTCTTAAAGGTTGTAGCCGACAGTTTGCATTCATCTTATATATATGTAGCAATATATGTAAATAAGAACGAATGGAATTCCTGCTAAAAATAGACATCGACGTCACAGCGGATGACGTGGATGAACTAAAACATAAGTGGTCACATGGTTTTCTTGGTTTGAAAATAGCCAACTGTGTAGCGTGGCTCAGATAGGAAATACATGTTTGTAATGACGATTGTGGCTTTATAATTCACTTTTCAGATATGTGTAGGACATCAGTTAATATCATTTTGCAAGATCTGTTCAAATAATAATTATTTATAAAGATGTTTAATGAAAATAATTTTGGTCTTAACTGTCGGATACCACCTTTAAAAATCAGCCAACGAAAAGAAAGAATGATTAAGTAATGATAAAAATCGTTTCCTAATATCAGGCATGTTTAAACAATATTTTGTGTTTTTGGTTTTTTTGTATTGTTGTTTTTTGTGTATTTTTTTGCTGCTGTTGTTTTGTTTTGTTTCTGTTTGTTGATGTTTTTAATTTGTACTTTCGGAAGTACATTGTTACCAGTATTACTAACTAAATTCGCATACTTTCGTTTTTAGAAAGGTTGTGGTCAAAATCCCATCCCGGACAAAAAGATTGCCAAATTTCGCGGGAGAGAGCTTATTCGCATAAGGTATGGTATAATATGACAATAATGGAAACTCATTGTAACGAATAATACGCTAGAATGAATAATATATAATGTCTGCGGCGACTTCGTACGACCGGGTATTCTGTACGAAGAAACTACCTTCTTAAAACATCGCATACTTTGTTTAAGTGCGAAGCTTTCTGTATCTTAAAAACCGAGAATATCTTAACATCTTTAAAACAAAGAACGTTATCGGGGATGTTTGCCAAAACCACCACTTCAAAATATCAGCTGTTACTTTTCATTACCCTTAAATCAAACAGACAGAAACAAGGGTTCATGGTCTGTACTAACTACGAGATGGGGGCGGGGCGACTCAGAAGGACAACGGAACAAAAAGACTACTACAGTGTATAAAGTGTTGTTTGTCTCGAACATTCAATACTTTCGATAATGTTCGTAACCGCCATTTCCACCAATTCATTGACCCATCCCAGTGCGCATGCGCACGCATGGTTTTTCCATAATCCTCCGCGTGCAACGTGACAGCTCAATAATGAGGGTGATGATTTGGGCAGTGGGCAGTGCTTGTCTTGGCGTATTGTTAATGGAAAAATGCAGCCGGGGTCAAGGTGACCTGGACAAGGGTCCAGTGGATTTGCACCAGGGCATGACGATCTTGGTTGTTAGGCCGGCTATTCGTTTCATGGCAGGTCCGGAATGCCCGAGCAACATTTTCCGGGGGTTCTCTTTTTGTTTGAACGTTTTATAGAAGATATTTAATATTTGCGTGGGTAACATGGGGGAATATTAAGAATAGGGGTGCCATCCTTGCGAATTAATGTATGTAAACCATTTTTGTCTGACTACATTTAGGAATCATGCCTTTTCCATGGTAATGTTATTTTTTCCATCAACCTTACTAACACGGTAATGATAATGATATTGTTGTTTCTTGTGTTCAAACAGAAATAAAAAAATTAACAAGTTGAAATAAAAGAAATATATACGTAAGTATCATTACTAGCAAATTTATTGAGGACTTCTTCTGTGGCAGTGGGTACTTATTTAAAAAAAAATCTGTTGTCGACAGAGAATAAAATTAAAAGAAAATATTTATAGCTGTTTTGTAACACATCTTTATTCATAACAGATAAACACTTATCATTCTTTCTCGCTTACTCTGTGTTCTTATGACTGTGGAATGTTGGCCGTACACACACACGCACGCACGTACGCACGCACACTAATCATCTTAATTAACGAATTACAAAAATTTAGTGGCTGTGGGGGAAGGAGGTACATGGGAGCACAATTAATGGTCTTTAGTTCGAGATCTAGCAGTGTCTGGAGCGATATGCGGGAGGGTGGGGCCCAGAAGCCAAAGGTCAGTCCTCGCGGGGTCAGAGGTCCCTGGCTACGCTCAATCCCCCCGCACCAGGTCCCCTTTTACGACGTAAATTGCCCCACTCTGTAATTTAATTTGACACCTCAGGGTCACCGTTGCCTAAATATGGGACTTTTGCATCTATTGAGTCACGTCGGTCACATGACTGTGCGAGCTCTGCAGTCAGGTCAGCGTGACCCGTTCCGTCGTTAGTGCATTAATGGTCAAAATAAAATGAGGCACAGGGTCTTGGTTTTCATATTAAGTCCTTTGACATGCAGAAAATATTGGAAATTATATTTACTACACGTCCATGTATAATTCTGACGTTGATTCGTATGACTGTTATTAAGTGTAATGTCAAAACGGTATACGTATGACTATAATTAAGTATTATGTCAAAGAAATTTTGTCGTATTTTGTTTTTTCCAATTCCCTTGT
This sequence comes from Sinonovacula constricta, assembly GCA_007844125.1. NCBI lineage: Eukaryota > Metazoa > Mollusca > Bivalvia > Cardiida > Solecurtidae > Sinonovacula > Sinonovacula constricta. The sequence goes on from CM017573.1 coordinate 9,656,720, forward strand.
CTTATATCAGATGTGTAATCAATCTAATTTATATTCGTGAAATGTCGGCATTTAGCGTTTTACGATGTTACATGTTCGATCATTTACGTCAACACTCGGCCTTCCGAGAATCAAATTAAAGCAAACAAAGAAATAAGTGTGTTTTTTTCACATGTTTTTTTTTTGTATTTTTATTTAGAAAAGTAAACTCTAACAAAAATATAGAAAACAAATGACATTACTATGGGTTTTTTTATTTTTTATTCATCCAAATTTGACATGTATGAGATTATTCAAAGGTCAGATTTGAGGACGTCGACCTAGTACATTTATTTATTTATTTATTTATTGGTTTTATCGTCCCACCAACAGTATTTCAGTTATCTGAAGACGGTGTCCACTTGAAGCAGATATAGTGCTGCCTTCACTGTGCATAGCATGCCGTGAACACCTGGCATGATACCACACCCAGTCACATTATCCTGACACCGGGCCATCCAGTCGTGGAACTATCCTTATATTTGCTTGAGCGTTAGCAAGGGAGCTGTAACACTACCATTCCCGACATTTGTATTTCGCGGCCGGGATAGAACCCGGGGCCTTCCTTACATGGAACCGACGCTCTACCGATTGCGCTACCAGGTCCGTTCCAAGGCATTTCGATTCACACAAATTGAAAAAGGTAAAGCCATGCGCTTTAACGGAGTGTTGCAGGGCATTTTCATTATTTTATTCTTCATACCATGAATCTCGAACAGAAAGGGCGTATAAATACTGGATAAATATACGCAGTAAGGGACACAAACTTTGACCAAACCAGTCAACAGACATAATTTACTTTAAAAGCTGAGTATGTTTTAAGATTGCATGTATGTTGTTCACAACTCTACTCTATTTGTTGTTGTTGGGGGTGGTGGTGGGGGGATTGGGGGGGGGGGGGGGGGGCATCCCTGATTCTTATATCTGAATTATAAATTTTCAAAATTAAACAAAGCACCGATATATAGCATGTCGCGGGAACTTTTCGGATAAAATTTATTTAATTGCTTCATGAGAGAAAAGGAAATTGTCCAAACTGTCGGATAACACTTCGATTAACAATTTTGGCGGGAAATTCATCTAACAGTCTCAGATTCCGTGAATTACCTCTGTCTTTTTCATTTGTTGCCATTTTTCTAATTCATTATTATTCACACGAGTCGGTCACATTGCTTTGAAGTGGACGTTTATCAATCGGCCAGCGAGTTAATTATCCGAAGCGCCTACACCACAGAACGAACATAAAAGTTACAGCAGCGGTCCACTGCCAGACTGACGATGCTAATTCCGACACTTCAAAGTATTCGGGAATGTAATTATAATAACATTCGCTGTACTCATTGTATTACATTCGTGGCAGTTATTTTAAGGTTGTGAATTGTCTGTCTCACAAGAGAATATTGTCAATTCTTATTTTAAGATTTTAAGCAAGCACGTTTATTTAATTAAGCAAAATTAAAATGGCGTCCTGGGTCAAAGATGCTGCCTCTTTTTAATACGTTTGTAGCCAGTATCTCACTTATACGCCTTTTTTATGTGAGATATATGATTTTAAGATTAAAAGAATCAAATGTCATCCGATTTATGTTTAGCTTTTTTCGAGTTGAGTGAATTAAAACGACCTGGTCACATTTTTCCTGGTACCGTACACAACGTCAATAATATTACGATCCGCATCACATATCTATTTAAAATGATTACGTCACACGTGAGCCAATCAGCATTTTGGTTACGACTGACGTTTAAACAGAACGAGTATAACCACATGCGCAGAAGGTTATCGGCAAAAATAGTTGAAACACGTCACGACGGTTTTGATTCTACCACAGGGATGTATCCAGGGTTGTGGGGATTTAAAAAAATCACACAACAAATTCAGCTTATAATTGGACTAATATATATGTATTGTTCACTTCGTTAATTCTGTTAAATTCAGATGTCTTTTATCTTTAACTTTTATACCTCCAAATATGAAGAGCATTTTATATGAGCAAAATAGTAGGCCTAAGCAACATATTACAACGAAAAGCTATATACAATGTAAGTAAAGACATAATTACAAAAGCAATTAAAGCCCCAGTCCATTTTGTTGCTATTTGCCGTAAACATCATCAGCAACTACAAGACAATCATATTTATAATTCTTAACGAAAAGAAACGTAAGAATTAAGGTCGAATGCTTAGGTAGAAGTTGGGGTCAGTTAGTGTGTGTGTATATATATCTAGTACTTACACACACACACACACACACACACACACACACACACACACACACACACACACACACACACACACACACACACACACACACACACACACACACACACACACACACACACACAAACACACACACGCACACACGCACACACACACACACACAAACACACACACACACACACACACACACGCACACAAACACACGCACACAAACACACACACACAAACACACACACACAAACACACACACACAAACACACACACACACACACACACACACACACACCAACCATTTTCTTGATCCGCCTCTGATCAGAATCAACTCGTTGACATAACTACTTAAAGTCTCCCTATCTCTTTTCTAGGTCATTGCGACAATTAATCAAAGAGAAACGAAATATTTCATTCCGACCTTATCAGCACGCGCCAGGCTATATGTGACGTAATACACACGTTTCGACTACGTAATCAGCACACTCGGCGTGATCGCGTATCAGCTAAATGGCCATTTTAATTAAACAAATTATTGAAAATGTGCTCTTTCCATTTTTCTCGCCGGCTTTGCGTGCTGACTTACGGTCACTTTGACCTGGATGTTCTGTTCATTAACTGGCCTGGAATTGAAAACTGGCGAAGAGGGTTTCACTTTCACGAGCTTCCAAGCAATATTAACTAAACATTGTTTTATAACTGCATAAAAGATCTGGGTTCATTTTAAACCTTCCGCAATAATTTTTAATAAAGTTTTTTTGTTGTTGTTTTTTTTTTTGGGGGGGGGGGGGTTCTTTATAATAATGGCGGTGGTGGTGATGATGATGAAGATGATGGTGATGATGGTGATGATGGTGATGATGACGATGAAGATGATGATCACCATCATAGTACATAATGATGATGATGATTATGATGGTGATGGTCATGATGTTGATGATGAAGCCGATGATGATGATGATGATGATGATGATGATGATGAAGCCGATGATGATGATGATGATGATGGTGATGGTCATGATGTTGATGATGAAGCCGATGATGATGATGATGATGATGATGATGATGATGATGATGATGATGATGATGATGGTGGTGGTGGTGGTGTTGGTGGTGATGATGATGGTGGTGATTATGATGATAAGAAGAAGAAGAAGAAGGAAAGAAGAGGAAAAAGAAGAAGTGTGCATTCGGAAGAAAGAGTAAATGACCGATTAATTAAATACAAGCATTGATCTTATTTCTTGCGACAGATGTTCCAGTTACATTTTCTTCAGCACCCTTTTATATTTCACAAAATAAAGACGCCAAAATGTTAATTAGCAGGGACATTTTATTGCTCTAATAACTACTTATAACAAGCGACCAAGCGTTCAATATTTGGACAAACTCCGCTTTCAACTTTTAAAATTAGTTCAATTAATACTGCTGGCCGTTAGCTAATTAACGCACGTCTCTGTGTCATGCTGCCAGCGAAACTTTCTCAACAGATGGCGGTAACAAAAGCCACCGCCATTCCGACAGAGAGGTAAAGGAACGACGACACAGGGGGGTGCAACATCAATGGCGGATTGAAGAATAACACGAGAAAAGAAGCACGTGGTTATGTGTCCGCTTACGGTCAAGTTATGACATGCTAAAAAATGTGAGGGAAGACAAATTGAAATAAATAAATAAATTAACGATGCCATACCACCTCTGAAAGGTCAAGGGACCTTATATACATATTTAAAAATGTCATTAAATTGCAGATACTTAATTACGCATTTCGGGTTAGAATAAATGATGCTACATCTAATCTTTTATATTTAGAGTAAATATTTTCAGCATGTTAAGTAATACACGGTAGTTCACACGAACAGCATAATGCATTTTTGTATATATCACGTGGGTACATTGAATGTGCAAACGACATTAAAATGTTGCAAAACGTTTATTATACAAATAAATACTAATGTTGAGGTCGATATGTAGTTTTGCGGACCTGGGTAGTGTGATATCGACCGAGGACGATTTTGTATGTTTTCAAAATTGAAGACTTACTATTAACTAACAACACAGATCTTATACACAACTTATTTCTAACATTTAATTTTCAACTCCAACTGCACTGAATTGTGTATGAAAACAATCATATTTTCAATGTTTAATTGCTATGGTTTGAAACATTCTCGCCTGCTTGCTACGTGACGCCATGTTTGTTTACAATGCGCATGAAAAATTAACAGAAGTGAGAATAGCAAAGGTCAATATTAATTCCTGGAGTAGTTATCTTTTTTTTTCGGACTCGCGCGCGCGAAGCTCTTGATCCAGTCAAAATGCTTCAAATTCATAGGGTATATAATATTTACTTTTAATACAATTTCTACGTGTTCGTTGAACCAATAAGACGTCCTTAGCGCTAATATGACGTTACGCTCGATAGTCGAACACTGCGCGCAACGTCAATGTCTTCCAGCTGACGGGCTGTGAGCTGGTGTTTCTATCCAGATCTTTGCCTGGGATCTTCCAACTCCAAATCTGTGGACTTCGCCAAAATGGCCATAGTTTTGTCGATGCAATGTAGTTCTAAAACCAAGGACAACTGTGATTTGTAACAGTGCGTAATACGCCCAACACGGACAAAAAATGTTTTATTTTATTAATTGCATCCAGGGGCGGATCAAGAAGGTTTTGGTGGTGGGGGGCAGCGTATAAAACAAGATCCATTCAACTTTGTCGCGGGAAATACTCGATGCATATACACAGTAAGGGACCCTTACTTCGACCTAAGCAGTCAACAGACAAAAAATACTTCTAAAGCTTAGCATTTCTTTTAAGCTTACATGTATGTGTTTTCACAACTCTACTATTTTACCTGGCTGTGGCGGGGATGCATCCCCACCCCTCCCCTGGATCCATCCCCGATGGCATCAGCTTGATTATGGCTTAAATTTATAGAGATCCCGATGTCTCCATCTTGGTAGAACCAGTGCTGTCATGCTAAGAAGCAATTAGGCGCTGGCATTAAGAAAGCCGATGCTGAGGCTGGATAGCTTGAAATGGTAGTCTGGTGTTAGGATAATGTGATAGGTTTCGGTATCCGACCAGCCGTTCGTGGCACCAAAGTGAATGTAGCATTTTTTCTAGTGAACAAGGATGGATCCGGGGGTTTTGGGGATCCCCCCAACCCACCCCCAGCCCAACCAGGTAAAATTAAAAGACTAGAGTTTTGAAAACACACATATGCAAGCTTTAAAAATAATAAGCTTGTAAAGTAAATGTTGTCTATTGACTGCTTAGGCCGAAGTTACGGTCCCTTACTGCGATAAATCTGAATCGATCTTGATTCATACACTCGCAACCAAAATTTTCTGGATCCGGCCCCTGTAAGTGAACAAACTGTATGAATATAAATGGCTGTTAGTCCAAGAATATAACCACAATAGAGGATGGGATTGGGATTAGCCGGCATTTTTGCCGATACTGCGCAGCGACATTTCTATCATTACAGCACAGGGGCACTTATGAGGTGCCCAGGGACTGAACCCGGCCGGTCCATTATACTGATACCGACGAGTCAGGCGTAATGCTGTTCCCTTAGACCCGAGCGTTAGGAGGGAAGCCACTACTACCAACTTTAAAGTCTTTGGTATGACTCGGCCGGGGTTCGAACCCACGACCTCCCGATCCGCAAGCCGACGCTCTACCATCTGAGCTATTGCGACCGGTCCGAACCACAATATAATAATTCCAAAAGCGCTTCAAAGAAAACGAAAATTCCAAAAAGTTTTTTTTTCTAGAAATGCATCACAGCGACCAATTAAAGACATTATAGCGACGTCCAGCTTTTTTGGTAGCGGAACACCCAAGACAAAAGCCTGGGTAGAACCACCGGCGGTTACGACAATACGACGGTTATAAAAAAAATATGGATAGTTCTACGTAACATTGATCTAAAATCGGAGCAGTTCCCCCCCCCCCCCCCCCCCCCCCCCCCCCCCTGCGAGAATGCAATCCCGCTTTTCTCAACTGGTCAATTGTATTATGTGCATTCTATGACCAGTTGGGCCGGCTGTTTAAGTGTTTCGGACAATGCAAATTACTTGGTAGAGCGAGTAGAGAGGGTGGAATCCGCACCTGTCACCTACACTATGGTGCAGTGATCCGGGTCAACGCCCTAGGAACAGCTGGGAAATCCCCTGGGAAATCCCAATGTTTTCGGTTTAAAAAATTATTCACTTTTCAACCTGACACTGTAAACATATTTTTCAATTCTTGTCATTTAATAAAAATCATGATGTTTAGTTCTTTTAATTCCCATTTAATCAGTTTACTTGGTGTTTTGCCGATAAATTAATAGTCGATGAATACTAAATAAATTAAAAAATAAATGGATTTTTTTAAGACAAATACTCTCATTTTAGAATGTTTTCGTTCTTTTGGATCTTTCTCTTTTTATTATGTATATAAGGGCATTTTGCAAAAGGGGCGTTGCAGAAGAATATTTCCTAAAAACATTAAAACGGTTAAGTTAACAATAACTGAAAAGAAGTGATACACACAGATACAGAGAGAGAGAGAGAGAGAGAGAGAGAGAGAGAGAGAGAGAGAGAGAGAGAGAGAGAGAGAGACAGACAGACAGACAGACAGACAGACAGACAGACAGACAGACAGACAGACAGAGACAGAGAGACAAAGAATCAGAGAGAAACAGAGAGACAAAGACATAGAGAGGGACAGAGACAGACAGAGAGAGACAGTGAGAGACAGAGAAACAGAGAGACAGACAGAGAGAGACAGGGACAGACAGAGACAGAGAGAGAGACAGAGAAACAGAGAGACACAGAGAGACAGTGACAGAGAGACAGACAGAGAAAGACAGAGAGAGACACACACAGAGAGAGACAGAGAGACAGAGAGAGACATATATAACATTAAAATATAAAAATAATAAATATACACAAATAATAAAATATTTAAAATATACAATATACATAATACATAAAGTATATTAACATAATAAAGGAAGTTTTACATAAGTAAATAAGTAGAATAATAGTTGTCTTATTTCTTGTTTTTACACACTTTTATACGAATATATTACTTTAAAAGTTCTATATGGTCTCATTACACTCATTGGTATACTCGGTTTCTTTAGGTAAATAATTGTAAGCTACACTTTATTGTTGCCAGCTACTCTGTTAAAAACCGGGACACTTGGTTCTTTTCCCCGAAGAGTGTCTCACAGAACAACTGCGACATCGTGTTATTGACTGCTACACTATCGTCCCCATAAAAATGCATTCCATAAGAGGCACAGCCCTCAAGAGCGGCGCCACAAAAAAAACCCAGCTGATCACTGCACCTTTTCTCAGCTTATGCTTTCTAGCCGAAATAGAAACCTATTTCTGAGTTATTGCCGCCCATTCATCACGACGGAGAAAGCATTTCGTGTCTTCTTTTCGGCTTTGCGGGGGACAACGAAAAATGAAGCCGGACATGTAACTATGGTTCGGGTTTCGTCTTTTTTCTAAAGCAAAGGTTATCCGATTTCTATGACGTTTGTTATTTGGATAATGACCTCTGTACATCGTCTGTGTAACAATCGACCTGTTTCGGGGGCAACTTGACCGCATGGGATTGTGGGACAGAAGCGGAGACAGACCGAATCACAATGGGAGGCGGAGGAATACAACGAGGAAATAACGCAATACCTGATTTTACGTCGTCTTTTGTGCATCCCAATCGGCACACCTCTGTCATTTTCTACGAAAACTACTTCTGCGGATTTCAACGCTTAACGATGCTCACATTAAGGGTATCTTTAAACTCAAAGATTAGGCAATGAAATATTTCTTTAAAAAGTTCTATTTTTCAGATTTACATTCAAAAGAACAGGCAAACTACCCATAATCAATGACAACATTTGTATTCTAAAAGCATCGGATAATCGAGGAGTTTCAATTGTTGTATAACGTTGTAAAGTTTATTCACAAGTTAAAGCCATTCTGAGATCATTATGGGAATGCGAATAATTTCTTCCTTAGTTTATTATTGCATAACCGGACCTGGTAGCGCAATCAGTCTTTAAAATGGTAGTGGTATAGCTCCCTTGCTAATGCTCAAGCAAATATAATGCTAGTTCCACGGCTGGTGAGCCCGGTGTCAGGATAACTGGGTGTGGTATCATGCCAGGTGTTCACGGCATGTTATACACAGTGAAGGCAAAACTATATCTGCTTCAAGTGGACACTGTCTCCAGATAACTGAAATACTGTTGGTGGGACAATAAACCCAATAAACAAACATCTTATACTCAGTGAAGGCAGCACTATATCTGCTTCAAGTGGTCACCGTCTCCAGATAAGTGAAATACTGTTGGTGGGACGATAAACCCAATAAACAACCATGCTATACACAGTGAAGGTAGCATTATATCTGCTTTAAGTGGACACTGTCTCTAGATAAATGAAATACTGTTGGTGGAACGATAAACCCAATAAACAAACACGCTATACACAGTGAAGGCAGCACTATATCTGCTTCAAGTGGACACCGTCTCCAGATAACAGAAATACTGTTGGTGGGACGATAAATCCAATAAACATAAACATATTATTACCATTTCTCTTTTCTTTCCATTTTTTTCAAGCTGTTACAAGATACGGTTAGTGTCGCCGACTTGTAACTCCTCAGCCCCTCACCGCGTGGGTTCGAGTCCCGCTCGGGGCAAGAACTCATGTGGGGAGATTTTCCAGCTAACATGCGGTGCGCCGGTGGTTGTAGCCGGACATAAGTCTAACAGGGTCTTTATCCACCAATAATGAGCTGGACGGCGCCAATATGACGATATTTGTGTCCGTGCGATACAACGAAGTAACGAATGTGGAACAACGACAATTCGCATTTTCATCATACAAACCAATGGTTAATAGATAGTTTCCACATCAGTGAAAATCCCTTATCTTGGCAGCCATCTTTGATGGTAACTTCAATGGATTTTCATATGAATTGTATAGAAGGGTAAATTTTATTTCCTTGTTATTTCTTTATTTGTGGTCCGAAAATTAAAAGCTATACACCATTGGAAAGCTCTTGAAATTCATATTTTTAGAAAACAATATTTTTACAATTGATAAATGCACACAGAATTAATACAGAGAAATAAATAAAACTATCATCTCATACTTTTAACAAAATGAACAGTGTAACATTTTCGGTTGTATTTCTTTAACCTTTTAAACAATCAAAATATATTTTTGATATTTAAAATACTTTATAAAAGCTCTTAAATTTGATATAAATTTCAGTAAAATAGACTGAAAAATAAAAACACAGTGGTGAGTTTAATACAGCATATATTTCCCGATTTTGGCCTGCATTAGCTTCTGCCCACAAAGATGGCTGCCTTAAACTGGCTTATCAGTGTCGATGACATCACATGGAAACTATCTATAAATAGCATTTTATTGTTAATTCATTTTTAATTTTGACTGATATGAGAAATGCAGTTGTGTTGGGATTTTTGCATGACTAATAATAATTCTCCATCTCCTGATAGCGCAATAACTGATGTTGACACTGGGCTTGACTGTTTAAGCCTAAACCCCCATTAGGAAGACATCAATTAGTAAAAGCAGGCGTAACTATGGCAACCGTTAATTATAACATGTCAGACTCTGGTCAACTAATGTCAGAGGACGGGGTTTAGTGACTGACCGCAACGGCACCTGCTAGAAATGGCCAACTGTGTAGGGACGTCATTTTACAAAAGAGAGAGTCAAAACATAAATTGCATCTTGAGACTTTAAAACTTAAAGAAATAGCAAGATAACATTAAAACAGTTTTGACCGGAATTTTTTCAAGTGTTTGGCATATATTCTGTACTTACTGATTAAAGACACAACAATATTAAAATTGCCAAAAACGGAATTGTTGTTAGAGCTTTAGTTGATTTTCCTCCCGGAATAAACATTGCGCAATGACTTGTTGTCAATTTTTTTAAAATATTTTTTTTTTATTTCAAGTTCAATCGTACGTCATTCAATAATTCTTAGAAAAAAAAACTAAACTGAATGAATTAAGTGTTGCCTGAAAAATTATGACATGGGCATTAAGGTAGAGTCCACGATCTAGTAAAAATACAATGTTTAGAGAACTCAACGGAACACTACAACATTATTGTCTAGGTACTCTGATAGGTCTGAGCGAATGACTTTCCGCCCCTGGGTCTGACTGGTTCCCTACTGCGCTACCAGGATTGTCCGACCACCCTCCCTCACTAAAACCTGCCCACTCACCACTCCACCATAGACCACTCCACCACCGACCACTCACCACCGACCACTCCACCAGCAACCACTCCACCAGCGACCACTCCACCAGCGACCACTTACCACCGACCACTCACCAGCATCCACTCCACCACCGACCACTCCACCACCGACCTCTCCACCACCGACCACTCCACCACCGACCACTCACCACCGACCGATCCACCACCGACCACTCACCCACCGACCACTCTATCATCGACCATTCCACCACCGATCACTCCACCACCGATCACTCCATAACCGACCTCTCCACCACCGACCACACACCATCGGCCACTCCATCACCGACAGCTCACCAGCGTCCACTTCACCACCTGCCACTACACCACCGACCACTCATCCACCGACCATTCCATCACCGACCACTCACCAGCGTCCACTCCACCAACTGCCACTACACCACCGACCACTCCACCACCCACCACTACACCAACGACCTCTCCACCACCGACCACTAAACCACTGACAACTTACCACTCCACCACCGACCACTCCACAGCCCACCACTCCGTTTGGTTAACTTTAGCGCTAACCTTAACCCTACATTTAAACTAACCGGTCCAGTTTCTGGACAACCAAAGCAGCCATTTTGGTCACTTCAGCCATTATCCCACCCTGCAATTGATCTCAAATTTTCCTTTGTCTTCCCTAATAACTCAATCAAACGAACTCTTGGACATTTTAGACGAGAAAGTCATGATGACCTGTCCCGAAAAATCGGATTTTACGAACTGTATCCCATGACATATAATCAATAGATCGGATTTGGCCATTGCGTGTATTACAAATGGCGTGGGGGCGCCTGTGACGTAGTGGTAGAGTCGCCGACTTCTGTGACTGCTTAGCCACTCACCGCGTGGGTTCGAGTCCCCTTAATGTTGGAATGTCTTCCAGCTGACTTGCAGTGCGCCGGTGGTTCTACCTGGACATGTGTCTGGGGCCTTCCTTCACCAAAAGCTATAATGATCATAAATGGTCGCTGCAGTTTATTTATAAAAACAACAGATGGCGTGACAGGTAAACGTATAGCCTCGGATATTTTATGGTCCTGTATAATCCAACGCACAATAATATGGATTTGAGCGGGTTTTTTGACCAGTTGGTAAACCGTTAGCCGCTTATGGAAACATTCGAATATGCATGAGTGGTGATTTAATGTTGCCAAATAATACAAGAAACAGTGGTTCACTGCCGCCAAACCTTATTTTTTATTTATCTGTACATACACTATCATACCTTGCAGCTTAAACACGAAATAGATCTCCAAAAACACCGGACCTCCGGTCCACCAAGCTGGCAATATGTACTGAACAGGGCCAAATTTTACCGGACCAGAATGGGTTTTTTTGGCATTTTGACACAAAAGTTTGGTAAGCTAATCCATGTGTTACGAGTGGTTGGGTTCAGTAAACGGCTGTAAAGCGGTGTTTAGTTTAGTTTAGTATATATGTCGGCATAATAATTCAGAATTTTGAAAAGGATGTGACTGAAAATTCTGGTGGACCATCGTCCATTTAACATATAAAATTTAATGGACCACCTGAGATTTTGGTGGACTCGGGCCACGGTCCATCGGGCTATGTCCAAGGCTGCTTATAAGTGATATCCGACAATACATGTAACAATATCTTACCGCTGTTTGGTGGAATTATGGAAAAGTCTCTTAAGGAACTCATATTTTCTGAAAAGACATGTGTTACAAGACAATTATTATCAATACATCTCTAGAACCACACCAAAGAAAGAGAGTCCGTACAATCATTGTAAGAAGTCAAATGTCAATCTAACCGAATAACAATGAACACAATAGTCACGTGATATGTCTTTAATGGCAAGGCGTTCGGCCGTTTAACACCCTGCTGAAAAAAGGGCGCGAAAACGACCATTTCATGGTGTTGAAAGAACACATTGATTACCTTTTTGGGGAAGAAAGGGAACAGGACCGACCGGCACACGGAAGATAAAATTGCTTTCGATTTTTTTAATTGTTTTAATGCCTTGTCTTGTTTAAATCTTGTTAACAGTATGAAACAAGAAGTAAATATCACAAGAAACAGACCAAAACGATATAAGTTCAGGGGCGGATCCAGAAAATTTTGCAGGTGGGGCGGAGGGTATGAATCAAGATCCATATAACTTTATCGTAGTAAATACTAGATATATTTACACAGTATGGGACTCTAACTTCGACCTAAGCAGTCAATAGACAAAATTTACTTTAAAAGCTCAGTATTTTTTACGATTGCATGTATGTGTTTTCACAACTCTACACTTTTACCGGGTTGGTGGGGTGGGGGTAGGGGTGGGGGTGGGGGCGATGCATTCCCCATCCCTACCTCTAGATCCATCCCTGTCGGTTGGCACTTTATTGGTCCCGACTCTAATCCAAATGAACTGATCATCGCAGATTGAAATCTTTCAAAATCATAACGAATGTTATCGTGAAATTTGACCATAAACATTATTCCGGTAGCGATGTATAATAAAATAATTACACAGCATGGAACAAGAGCACTGGGTTACCATGCGAGTGGATCAAGGTTCTGTTCCTACACAAAATAATACAATCAAGTCTGGCCGTAAATGTGTAGGTGCGCAATCGGAACGCCTCAGATAATCCACGCATCATCTCTCCGATGTATGACGGACAAAAACCCGCGAAAATAAACATGTCAATGAGTATGTCGTCATTAAAACAACACAGACAAATGTTTTGCTATCTCTACAGAAAATAGTTGTATATCTAACGCGATGTGAACAATTAAACTGATACATGAAAGTTTATATGATAAACCTATCGCTTTTTTAAGAATTTTTTTATGGCGTATTCTTCTTCCGGCGAACAAAATAGTTATTCTGTAAGTATCACTGCACCAGATTTATCCTAGGGATGCTTATCCCGATGACGGAATTACCCGAGGAGTTCCGATTGTCTCGGTGCGATGCAGCAAACAGAAATCACAATAAAAATTATACAATAAGCATAGAAGAATTTATAGACTGTTCGTATAGCTTCATCCTAAGACGAAGAAAATATTACAGTAGAACTTAAAATGATTACCTATTTAAGGAAATAGTTAATTTGCAATGTGTGTGTGTGTGTGTGTGTGTGTGTGTGTGTGTGTGTGTGTGTGTGTGTGTGTGTGTGTGTGTGTGTGTGTGTGTGTGTGTGTGTGTGCGTGCGTGCGTGCGTGTGTGTGTGTGTCTGTCTGTGTGTGTGTGTGTGCCTGTGTGTGTGAGAGAGAGAGTGAGTGTGTGTGTGTCTGTCTGTCTGTGTGTGTGTGTCTGTGTGTCTCTCTGTGTGTGTGTGTCTCTCTGTGTGTGTGTGTGTGTGTGTGTGTGTGTGTGTGTGTGTGTGTGTGTGTGTGTGTGTGTGTGTGTGTGTGTGTGTGTGTGTGTGTGTGTGTGTGTGTGTGTGTGTGTGTGTGTGTGTGTGTGTGTGTGAGTGTGTTTGAGTGGGGGTGAGGCAGAGCTTTGTTGAGTCAGTTTTATATTAAATTAACCTACCTTATACAAATAACATCCAGCATTCTGTTGTTGTTTTCTGCTGTTGTTGCTGCTGTTTTCAAAGTGTGAATCAGTGTTCTCGAACCAATCCGACGAAATAGTACCTCCTGCAGTAATAATTAACACATTTTAAAGGTTATTTCCTTATTTCGTTTAGTTGTAACAATATTTGTTCAGAAATGTTACATCTACCTGTTGTTATTGCGTTTGGTGTTGTTTTGCAGTTAAATAACAAATAACGAATAAAATAAAATAATAATTACCGCTCCCTCTGTATTGAAGCAGAAAGCAACAGTGTAGCAGATAGAAATGTCGCAGGCGTTAAGGAGACATTTGGGGACTGACTTAAATTTAAATTTGATTTTTTACGTTACTTACAACCCATTTGTTTGGTATTTTAATATATCTCCTTACCAGACATCCATCCTTCACTTATGTTTGTAAACAAATCCACATGTTGTAATTGGTGATGCATACTTTTCACACGCCGGTGAATTTCCTTTTAAATGCGTACATAATTATTCTACTGTAGTATGCACAGAACCATGTTATTCATACTTTTCTACAATATATATATATTGTTGTTGTTGTATAAACTGTAATTTATTAATATGTATTAACATGTTTTGTACACCGCCATCTACAATGTCCGTAGACTTGGCAATGGCCTTTATGATTGTGTCAATAAACGTTTGGACTTGATATAATTTATGTTCATGTATAATACAGAGAATCAAATTACGCTGATTATATTGTGTATCCCTTTTATATAAAATTTGTAATATATATAAATACACTAGATGTCAAATCTTTTTTTCTTTTTTGCGCATTGTGAAAATATTTTATCAATCGCAATTTGAGAATAATCTGCTCCATAGGGCGCTTTTTGTATTGCAAAAAAATCATAATTGCCAATTGACAAAACGTGTCAACATGGACAAACTCCATCGACAAAACTAATATAACAAAAAAGCATTTCAAATGAATAAAAAAAATCAAACTTCACACCCCGTCGTGTACCCCAAGCGTTTAATGACCCGTGTGAGTTGACATTAATCGTGGATTGAAAGACGCTTGCAGATTTTCCCATTTTCTCAAATTTGTGGTCCGCCGTCCATTGACCACGATCACTGGACCACAATAGAGATGCAAAAAACGCCTTGTGTTAAGGAATCAATCACACCAAGTCAACACAATTCAAGCCATTAAAAATCCCCAAACGACCTTGGAAAAAGGACATCTTTGAATTCATCTTTGAATTCAAGACAATCAGGTCATATGGGCGTTTGTTAAGTGATGGTTGATTGGTCAAGCGGATTGTTACGTCACTGTGACAGTAACTGTTTGTATTTACTTGTTTAATGTTTAAAGATTTGTGGTGTAATGCGCGCAGTTTTCGATTTTCATGCGATGTGTTTTGGTAAACACATTTAATTGTCAATACTGTATAGTATTTGACATGTTTATGGTGACAAAATGGATGAGCAGCAGGGGTCTAAACTATAAGACAGCTGGTAACAACAACAACATAGTATATAAAATAACTGCAAAAGCTTGCGCAATATAAAAGATTAAGAACTATTTTTATCGCGTTAGGAATAGTTGAACATTGTTAGGTCTGCTGCATTAGCGTGAAACAGTTACCAGGCAGGAATACAAAAATGTCTAAAGCCACCACTTTCATCCAACAAGTCGTTCGTTTTGTTTAAATGTGGCTTCTGTTAAAGTCATTTAACGGATTTACACATTTAACTATTTTAAACACATCTTGTCCTGAATCACGTGACTTGAGACATTCATACTTAAAGGTGGTTTACACCAATTTTCTTGCAATCATGTAATCAAATAAATTATTGTTTCTTGAAATAGTAAAAACCATCTAAATGCTATTTATTTAGAGCGGATAACTCACGATCTCAAAAATAATTGGTCACGTGGTTTTCTTAGTTAAAAGGTGGTTTCCGACAGTTTGGACTAAAATTTCTTTTCTGAAATAACAAAATACGTATTTTTTAGTCTGAAAAGGTCTTCAAAATGATGTTCATTAATGTCCTATATCTGTGTGAACAGTCAAGCATAAATCACCACTCGTTACTGCAAACAGGTATTTCCTATCCGAGTCACGCTGCAGAGATAGCTATTTTTAGACTAAGAAAACCACGTGACCGCTTACTTTTGAGATCAGGTTATATAGTCATTCGGATTATCCGCTGTGACGTCGATATCTATTTTAGCACAAACCACTATCGAGCTTTTATACAGTTGGAAAAAATAAAAGAGTGATTTTTTCGTGATTAGTTCTGTCTTACAATTCAGTTAGTGTTCAAAATCGTGTTTATTAAACTAAAGTATGGGTGTATAAAAGAATTATGCCCAATGTCCCTAAACCAGTGGTTTGATATTGTTATATGTATTTGATATAGACAAACTGTCGGGTACCACATTTACAGATAACTAACTGTGCAGCGTGGCTCAGATAGAAAATACACGTTTGTAATGACGAGTGGGGTGTTATGCACCACTTTTTATATAGATGTAGGACATCAATAAACAACATTTCCTACGAACTTTTTAGGTAACAATAATGTATATCAAGAAAAAAAACAATCTGTGGACGATTAACCCAACAAACAAAGCAAAATATATGACCGTTTTGTTCTGTACACATTACTTTCGTAACACAAATCAGTTTTAAGATTTATTCTATGCCCAATAAAATGCATCTTAAACTTAAATCATCTGCAATATTTGTAATTGATATTACAAAAACAATATATTACATTTTGCGCGCATTTAATTTATTTTGAAACAATACACGACATGCTTGAATAAAATGACTAACAATGTTGAACAATCGACTGTACAAGGTCAAGACAATTATCATAACTATGTTCGTCTGCTCCACCCACATCATTCAAAACCCATTTTCCCATCTTGCACCACTAAGTTATTTGATAAAAATCGCACAAATATCGCATGAATCATACGCGAAATAGACAAAAATACTCGCTTCATTTGACGCATCATTTTTCGAATCGCAAGCTGCCGCCATTGATGAATATCTAAACTTATAACCCCTCTGCTTTCCATAAAAACTGACCCCATAATGCAATGCGAGCCGCAGTTTCGAAATTTTCATAATGCTGAACAGTTTGCGGATGAATATTTCGAGCCAGAGTTAAAAGAATTATTTTTTTGACATATGTGACCGGTCAGTTGTATCAAATATCTGGACGGTCAGAGGGTTTTTGAAGTAATGAAACACGTGACCCGGCTAACAAAGATCTACATCTGTCAAAACGAGAAGACGACCCGAGAGAGAGAGAGAACGAGGTCAGCATGCCTGGTTGTTTTGATGTATATTTTGTGTTGATGTATGTTTTGTGTTAATTTCATAGTTTTTGGCGGGATAAGAACACGGCCTTGATATTGCCATTATACGAGTTTTTTTTCTTTATATCCATGTTCATGTTCGTTTCTAAACATGTATAACATGTAATTATATTGTTGCTACAGACAACATAAAATCCCTGAGTTGGCTTAATATTCACAATCGTTGCAGTTTTGTTGCTGCTAAATATGCTCCTGTTGTAAATGTTGTTATTGTTATTAACAGATTAACAAGACGTTGTGGCGTAGGGTGAAAAATGTTAATCGTGATCAGCATCGTGATCTTCACCGTGATCATCACCATTCTCATCACCACCATAATCATCACCACCATCATTACCACTATCATCATCACCACCTTCATTATCATTACCACCACCATCATCACCACCATCATCATTATCATCCTCATAACCATCATCATCATTAGTATCGTCTCCATCGTCATCATCATAATC
Source organism: Sinonovacula constricta (assembly GCA_007844125.1). Classification (NCBI taxonomy): domain Eukaryota; kingdom Metazoa; phylum Mollusca; class Bivalvia; order Cardiida; family Solecurtidae; genus Sinonovacula; species Sinonovacula constricta. The sequence goes on from CM017573.1 coordinate 9,674,620, forward strand.
ATCATCACCAGTACAACCACCACGACCAAACTAACCGACATCATCATCACCAACTCCACTACTACCACTACTACCACCACCAATACCATCATAATCATATAGTCATCTGAAAACTTACTTAAAACTTAAAAAGGAAATTACGAAATTAATTCAAAAACCATGCTGATTCTATCAGCAACAAACCGGACAACATACTTGCGGTCGTATTGTTCACAAGTGTTCTAAGTGAAACATGTTTAAAGGGAATGGCCTAAACATATGTTAACCCGGAACTGATGACCTTCTGTTTGCTTAAGGTCAACCCATGGCGACAGGAGTCGTGGCGTCTTTTTACAGTCGTAGTTTCCAGCAAATTAAAGCACGATTTACGGCAGTTCATTTGCCGAAAATCGTTCTGAGTTAATAACATATAATTTACGACCTTTTGTTTATGTTTGCCGAAAATCGTTCTGAGTTAATATCATAGAATTTACGGCCTTTCGTATATGTAATGTGTATTATATGTCGTTGGTATAAAGCGGCGTCGCGTGCGCCGGAGCAATTTTCCCGCGAAATTGTCCGCAAGTCGTCTGGTTACAGGAAATGTCATCTCGCTGAAGGGTTTGAACGACCTCGCCCGATCTTATCTAAATGGCGCATGTACGCTTACATGCATAATTAGTTTTAAAGGCTGCATCCGACTGATTTCCCCGAGTTTATATATGTAGCAATACCTGTAAATAAGAATGATGGGAATTCCTGCTAAAAATAGACATCGACGTCACAGTGGATGACGTGGATGAACTAAAAACATTAGTGGTCATATGGTTTTCTTCGTTTTTAAAAAAAACAACTGTGCAGCATGGCTCAGATAGGAAATACAAGTTTGAACTGATGATTGTGGCGTAATGGTTCACTTTTCAAACAGTTGTAAGACATCAATAAACATTTTACGAGATATCCCCAGATAACAATGGTTTACCAAGATCTTTAATGAAAATATTTTTTATCCAAACTGTCGGATACCATCTTTAACCGGCAATAAACATTGACATTGTAAAGTAGCCAAGACATTTGGCTCAACTTGGTCAAGTTTGCATTTTGCTTAACTGGTCACATAATCGAAAGATTGTGATCATGGCTATTGAATGTGTCGGTACGATGTAACAAAAGACTAACCAAAACAAAACAAAACAAAACCAAACGTTGTTAATTTCGAAAGACAATCATGTTGGGTTTTTTTCTTCTTCTAATTTTGGAATAAATTTAGTATTCAAATGTTACGCCAATATTTGAAGATCTTTTATATCATTTTATATTATTTTATAATATTTTACATTATTTTATATTATTTTGTGTTTTATATAATTTTAAAATATTTTATACTATTATATATTATTATATATTATTTTATATATTATAATATTTTATATTTTATATATTTTTATATTATTTTATAATATTTTACATTATTTTATATTATTTTACAATGTTTCATATTATTTGATAATATTTTATATTCTTTATATTATTTTATATTTTTTAATATTTTATTTTAAATATAATTTTATATTATTTTATTCTTTATATTCTTATAACAGATTTTCTTAGGGTTTCTTTTGTAGATTGTGTCGGCACAACGTAACAAAAGACAAAACAAAAGGAAACGAAACATTGTTAGATATTAAAGTGTTTTGTGTTGTTTTTTCTTCTAATTTTGGAATAAATTCACTATTACAACTTTACGCCTATATCTGAAGATCTTTTATATTATTTTTTAATTAATTTTATTCTTTATAATCTTTTAACAGATTTTCTTTGGGATTCTTTTGTACAATGAATATACTAAAATCCGTTAGTACGTTTTTCAAGCTAAGTTCGGCGGTGGTTGTTCTGCTTTACCAGATCCGAGGCATCCCGTTGTTTTGTCAATTTTAACTAATGAAGGCCACCGGGCCGATGTGCTGACCCGTGCACTACCTTCAGGAGAACATATTTCCCATTTCTCTCATTTCTTTCCATCTCATTTCCACTACCCCACGAACTACCTCTCCGAAGGTCAGTCCGCATTTCTGAAATTGCAGTTCCGAAACCTTATCTTACTGAAACAGGGTTAATTATGGTCCGTTGGGCGCTGGCCGTCAATCAACGTGTGCTTAATGGACAGTCGCGGTCATTGTGACCCAGATTAGCAGACCAGCGATCGATAATTGCAGCAAAAACAATAAGAATAAATCAAGTCCTCCCACCCCACTACCCTCACCCAACTCCGACGAACCGTACGTACTCAAATCATAGAGATCCGCGATACAAACCATGTTCAGTCACGTGTTTATTCTTTTGGATGCTCGATGAAAGATTAGATGTGCAGTTGTTGTTGTTGTTGTTTTGTCGAAAGAGATGCTGTTCATAATATAACAAGTGAAAATGAAAGAAAACTGTTATGAAAGAAACTAACAAAAAATGCTTGACATTTGTAGGAATATAACTACGGTGTAATGAGTTGAAATGAGCGCCCCCCCACACCCCACACCCCACACACACCGACTTACACCCCCCTCTCCACCCCCTCTCCCACACAAACACCCACACACCGACCTACTCCCCCCTCTCCACCACCCTCTCCCACACCCACACCCACACACCGACCTACACCCCCCTCTCCACCCCCCTCTCCCACCCCCACACCCACACACCGACCTACACCCCCCCTCTCCACCCCTCTCCCACACACACACCCACACACCGACCTACACCCCCCTCTCCACCCCCTCTCCCACACAAAGACCCACACACCGACCTACACCCCCCTCTCCAGCCCCCCTCTCCCACACCCACACCCACACACCGACCTACACCCCCCTCTCCCACACACACACCGACCTACACCCCCTCTCCAGCCCCCCCTCTCCTACACCCACACCCACACACCGACCTACACCCCCCTCTCCCACACCCACACCCACACACCGACCTACACCCCCCTCTCCAGCCCCCTCTCCCACACCCACACCCACACACCGACCTACACCCCCCTCTCCAGCCCCCCTCTCCCACACACACACCCACACACCGACCTACACCCCCCTCTCCAGCCCCCCTCTCCCACACCCACACCCACACACCGACCTACACCCCCCTCTCCAGCCCCCCTCTCCCACACACACACCCACACACCGACCTACACCCCCTCTCCCACACACACACCTACCCAACATTGAATATATCAAATGCATGTAACAATATCTTTGCACTGCTGTTGTAAAATTTAGGAATACTTTCTAAGTAATGACGATTTTGAACACTAAATATGTTAGAAGAAAGTAAAAGTTGCGAAAAATCACTTTAAATGTTATTTCCGAAATATGATCTCTGCTAAACATAGATATCGACGTCAGAGTGGACAATCCGGATGACGATATAACGTGATGTTGAGAGTAAGTTGTCACGTGGTTTTCTTAGTTTAAAAATAGCAATCTCTGCAGCGTGGCTCAGATAGCAAATGCTTGTTTGTAATGTGTGATAGGGCGTTATTCTTCACTTTTTAAACAAATGTGTCACATAAGTAAACAACATTTCGCTGCATCTTACCAGGAAGCTACAAATCATTTGGCTGTCTGAGAGAAAAGCTATGGTCTAAACTGTCGGATACTACATTAAACACGATATACATGCATATATTACAAGATTCAAACAATTATCAACAGTATAAAATGTGTGACCAGACGTCATTTTAGGAAGTTTAAGTTTATGTTATTTTGTGCAGCGTTACAATACAAGGTTCAAACGAATACCAACAGTATAAAATGTGTGACCAGACGTAAATTTAGGAAGTTTTAGGATAAGTTACTTGTGCAGCGTGTAAATAGAAATGTATTGCTCTTAAAATCCTGTAGTTCCTAGTCCGCAATAACAAGGCACACAAGGACGCTGAATCTGCAATCGCCTGGCAGACCATACCATGACCGCTTGCAGAGCATGTGCTGGTGCCAAAGAAGAAATTTCATCGCTAGAGCATTACCGGGACACTCTCTCGTCAGTCTCTGAGTCAGTTTAATGATTACTATCATGACCTGTCAATATTTTGATTTATTGTTAAGAATGCGTTGCTAGGCACCCGGTCGTAAAGTGCCACTCCATGCACATGACGATGGCGATAACGCCACCAGATGAGTCGGATTGGCATTTAGACTTGACCCTAGAGTGAACGCTGCGGCATCCGCTGTCTGGACTATTTGTATTCCTCCATAAAGTTCAGGGCTCGTATTCACCAACCATTCTTAAGTCTTAAGTCATTACTTAAGCCCAAGTCACAATTTTCATACCAACAAAAACAAGCTTATTTATGAAGTTTCAATGTGATTTTAAGGTCAAAGAAGCAATGTTTAACAGTCATGCAATTTTACAGACATGTAACTTAAAACATAATGAAGATATTTTGGATTGAAATCCGTGACTTAAGCAATCCTAAATTAAGAATAGCTGATGAATACTGGCCCAGGCCTATGGCTGGAGCTGTACGTCATCGCGTGGGCTCGAATCCCAGTCGGGTAAAATCTTTCATCTGGGTAGATTTTCCAGACGACGTGAACTGTTCCAGACGACATGCAATGTTCCAGACGACAGGCAATGTTCCAGACGACATACACTGTTCCAGGCGACATGCACTGTTCCAGACGACATGCACTGTTCCCGACGACACGCACCGTCCCTGACGACATGCAATGTGGCAGACGACATACACTGTTCCAGACGACATGCACTGTTCCAGACGACATACAACGTTCCATGCGACATGCACTGTTCTAGACGACATGCACTGTTCCCGACGACACGCACCGTCCCTGACGACAGGCTATGTTCCAGGCGACATGCACTGTTCCAGACGACATGCAATGTCCCAGACGACATGCACTGTTCCAGATGTTCCAGACGACATTCACTGTTCCAGACGACATACACTGTTCCAGACGACATGCACTGTTCCAGACGACATACACTGTTCCAGATGTTCCAGATGACATACACTGTTCCAGACGACGTGCACTGCTCCAAACGACGTGCAATGTTCCAGACGACATGCAATGTTTCAGACGACATACACTGTTCCAGATGTTCCAGACGACATACACTGTTCCAGACGACATGCACTGCTCCAAACGACATGCAATGTTCCAGACGACATGCACTGTTCCAGACGACATGCAATGTTCCAGTGTTCCAGACGACATACACTGTTCCAGGCGACATGCAATGTTCCAGACGACATACACTATTCCAGACGACATGCACTGTTCCACACGACATGCAGACGACATGCACTGTTCCACACGACATGCACTGTTCCAGACAACATGCAATGTTCCAGACGACATGCACTGTTCCAGACAACATGCAATGTTCCAGACGACATACACTGTTCCACACGACATGCAATGTTCCAGACGACATACACTGTTCCACACGACATGCAATGTTCCAGACGACATACACTATTCCAGACGACATGCACTGTTCCACACGACATGCAGACGACATGCACTGTTCCAGACGACATGCACTGTTCCACACGACATGCACTGTTCCACACGACATGCACTGTTCCAGACAACATGCAATGTTCCAGACGACATGCACTGTTCCAGACGACATTCCCTGTTCCAGACGACATGCAGACGACATGCACTGTTCCACACGACATGCACTGTTCCAGACAACATGCAATGTTCCAGACGACATACACTGTTCCAGACGACATGCACTGTTCCAGACGACATGCACTGTTCCAGACGACATACAGACGACATGCACTGTTCCAGACGACATACACTGTTCCAGACGACATGCACTGTTCCAGATGTTCCAGACGACATACACTGTTCCAGACGACATGCACTGCTCCAAACGACATGCAATGTTCCAGACGACATGCAATGTTCCAGACGACACGCAATGTTCCAGACGACAGGCAATGTTCCAGACGACATGCACTGTTCCAGACGACATGCAATGTTCCAGACGACATACACTACTCCAGACGACATGCAATGTTCCACACGACATGCAGACGACATGCACTGTTCCACACGACATGCACTGTTCCAGACGACATGCACTGTTCCAGACGACATGCACCGTCCCTGACGACATGCAATGTTCCAGACGACATGCACTGTTCCACACGACATGCACCGTCCCTGACGACATGCAATGTTCCAGACGACATGCAATGTTCCAGACGACATGCACCGTCCCTGACGACATGCAATGTTCCACACGATATGCAATGTTCCAGACGACATGCACCGTCCCTGACGACATGCACTGTTCCAGACGACATGCGCTGTTCCAGACGACATGCAATGTTCCAGACGACATGCGCTGTTCCAGACGACATGCAATGTTCCAGACGACATGCGCTGTTCCAGACGACATACACTGTTCCAGACGACATGCAATGTTCCAGACGACATACACTGTTCCAGACGACATGCAATGTTCCAGACGACATACACTGTTCCAGACGACATGCACTGTTCCAGACGACATGCAATGTTCCATACGACATGCACCGTTCCAGACTACAATGTAGTTGCAATGTTCGCACAGCTTGCATAGTTCGAACATTCCACCTACGCCATAAACAATCATAAACTTAATTTATCCGCATTAAAATAAGAATGTCACTGAATGTTAGATCGGTTAGGTCTCAACAGGAGAAACCACGCGGATAAATCACAACAATTCCATTTCTTCTAATTGCAAAAAATATTAAATTTCAATATGTTAAGTACAAAAATCTTCAAAAACAAGATTTAAAAAAATAATATTTTCAATTGCTTTATTTAATGGTAATCTCCACTGTGTTTGAAAAAGATTAGAAAATTATCCAAAGTCAGACTGTGTTTGTTTATTGGGTTTATCGTCGCACCAACAGTATTTCAGTTATCTGGAGACGTTGTCCACTTGAAGCAGATATAGTGCTGCCTTCACTGTGTATAGCATGTTTGTTTATTGGGATTATCGTATCACCAACAGTATTTCAGTTATCTGGAGACGTTGTCCACCTGAAGCAGATATAGTGCTGCATTCACTGTGTATAGCATGCCGTGAACACCTGGCATGATACCACACCCAGTCACATTATCCTGACACCGGGCCAACCAGTCGTGGAACTACCCTTATATTTGCTTGAGCGTTAGCAAGGGAGCTATACCACTACCATTTTTAACGACGTTGGTATGTCGCGGCCAGGGATCGAACCCGTACCTGGAGCCGACGCTCTACCGATTGCGCTACCAGGCCCGGTTTCAGATTGTGTATTTCATTTCTAAAACTGTTGCTTCATTGAAGTCGTGATATAGTTGAAACCGTGTTGTTAGGGTCAGCAATTATTCCCAAATACCCAGAGACAAGTCTTCTCTAAAACGTGTAAAATTGTGGATTACATACAGGAAATACAGGAAATACGTCAGGTAAGACAACAATGGAATAAAATGTACCCTGATCTCTTGATTAAAATTGTATCAACATGATATCCTTCAAAAACTGTGTTGTTTGTCGCTTGGGAAAAATAAAAACCACTGCAACAACTTTCAGCTATTTTAAGCATTTCAAAGGTCATTTCTTGCGCATGCGGGAAAATACGTCATTCGTCAATTATAGACATTAGTTATTTGCTCCATAGAAACGCACTAGTTTACATAAATGCCAAGATCGGATCGCTAAAATAGGACTAAGTCGCGTTTATTTTAGCACTAGAAATTGTGGCATATTAGATATTTATTTAGATATACGCAGCTCTTTAGAGGGGTTAGCCTTGGTTATTCCATGATAATTAATTGATCAATTAATTAGCTATCGTGAGTGGTAGGTTGTTATTGTGGTTGTCTTTATTTATATATACCTATGATGATTTGCATAAAAACGAAGGTCATTTCAATTATGTATGATAACGAACGTGATGTAAATACAATTAATAATAAATATACAACAAAATAAATAATGACGCATGTCTCTAAATTTTTGTAGCAAAACCAGCCGAGAACACAGAACATTTAGTAAGCTTAAAAACAATAAGAGCTTTTTCTTGTTTTGTTCCTTTGTACCGACTCAATTATGGTCATTTTGACGAGCTAGTTATTGGTAGAGGAAGACTTGTGTCTGGGTAGAACCAGTGGCGCATAGTAGGTTAGCAAGAAAACCTCCCGATATGACAGTTGTCGCCCCGACCCACGTGGCAAGGAGCTGAGGAGTGACAAGTCGGCGACTCTAAACGCCCAACCACGGGCGCCCGTCTTTTTAAACTAACTGAAATATAAAGTTATAAACATATCGAAAAACTATCACGTGGCTTGATGGCATTTTTATAGAAAAAATACCCGCTCTTGATTTAACTATTTGTGGTCTTACAACAAAATAGTGCAGTGTGTGTGTGTGTGTGTGTGTGTGTGTGTGTGTGTGTGTGTGTGTGTGTGTGTGCGTGCGTGCGTGCGTGCGTGCGTGCGTGTGTGTGTATGTGTGTGTAGGTAGGTGGGTGGGTAGGTAGGTAGGTAGGTAGGTAGGTAGGTAGGTAGGTAGGTAGGTAGGTAGGTAGGTAGGTAGGTAGGTAGGTAGGTAAGTAGGTAGGTATTGGGTAGGTAGGTAGATAGTTATAGATATATAGTTACATCGCATAGACACAATTATGGCCATATTGGTCTAGCTAATAATTTATGGAAGATGTTACACAAATGTCTGGGTAAAACCACCGGTGCACCGCAAGGCATCTAGAAGACCTTCCAAATGGAATTTCTAGCTCGGGCCTCTAACCTCTAACCGCTCGGCTTCGGGTGCCCCCTCTACCATATAGCACTATCATACTTATATCGTTATCGGAGTAGAAATTACGCGGCTATCCGCCGTTAAATAATCTGCGATATTGCAAAATTTCCTCGATCTGATCTGTACGTATAATCGTTGGGGCTGGATGACTAGATCTGCACCACTTGTTGCTTATTTTGTAAATGTCGTTATCTAAGCACGAGGTAAGGAACAAGACCAAATAAGTGATAGCCAAAATTTTAGTTATTATTGTTACCAAATGTTAAATAAGAATAAGAATATATGACAAAGCCCTATGAGCATTGCATTATATACCAGACCCCTGAAAAGGCACAGGACAAAGGTATTTCACATGCAAGCCAAATGTAAAAGTAAGCACAAATCTGTGATGAATCATTTGACAAAAAGAGCAAACCCAACAGATACGGCTTTGGTACGGTCAGTCTACAGAAACGACCGACTGGGGTGCTTAAACCGGTTTTACAAAGCTCTAACCTCGCACTTCCTGATGGGTGTCTCAATGATAAAGGTGGCATCCGACAGTTTTTCTCATTATTATAATAATGTCTTATCCTTGTTTGGGGGAAATGTGGCACAATTTCTGGAAGAAATATAGAACTTAATTCTAAGAAAAGGCGAATTGAATGCCTAAATAGGGTATTTTGGTGAAATTGAAATTGTCTCCATTGTTAGAAAATATCCAAGGTAGTCCAAACTGTAGGTAGGTCCTTTTAGTTGAAATTCTTGGACTTTATCACCTGTTCTTTCTGTAGACATTTCAATAACATTGAAATTTCTTACTTTTGCACAAAAAAGCTTAAAATCCTTTGACATACTTATAAAGATTACATATTTTAAAAAAGAAAATGTACGTGTTTGGTCATGATGTGTTATGAACATTCTATTCTTTATATTTTTGTATTTTGTATTTTGGGTTTTACGGCGCACCGACACTTAACATGTCATAACGGCGACGAATACAAAGAAGTTTAATGCGAGTAGAGCACAATCAGATTAAAACTAAACTATGTAAGTAAAATATAAAAAAAATATAAAACACTATTAGGTTAAAATAATGTGAGTAATAGTTGAAAACAGGTTAATATATTAAACGGTTTTAAAATGTATCACGTTTGCTAAATAATCAGTTTACAAAATTATAACCTATTAAGAATACTAATCTCGTTCAAGAAGCAAACAAGGTTAGAATCCGACACTGTCTTAAACAGTTCGTACATGTTATTAACATTAAAATACTTCGACCGAATATGGTCAGTGTCGATACACTGTAATAAAATATGATTGTCAGTGGTTCCTGGCAAGGAACACATACATGTTGAACTTCTCGTGATGATGTGTAACTTGCGTATCACAAGGAAAGCAGATAAGTGATCAAACACATCCAAAAGCACAAGCATAAAAACCGAGTAAAACAAATGAAAGGACCTTACTTGCATTTAAGGATTATTCAGAGGAGACTACATACACTCCAAAGAGCACAAGCATAAAAAAACGAGTAAAACAGATGAAAGTACCTACCTACATCAGTCGTGAAATAAATTTCTAATTTTTTTTTGCAAATAAAATAAGCACAATTGGGATGAAAATAGCGTGGTCACACAAGTTAGCGGTCACGTAGTTTCTTAGTTTAAAAATAGCCCACTGCGTAGCGTGGCTCAGATAGAAAATATGTGTTTGTTATTACAACTGTGGTGTCATGCTTCATATATTACATAGTTGGACATAATTACATCATTTCGCGGAATCTTTATATGTAGCGTTTTGTTTTGTTTTTGAAATAAATTGCAGCGACAATTTATGACCATTACAGCAACGTCCAGCCTTTTTTTCGGAGGAAGAACCCAGACAAAAATGTCTGGGTAGAACCACTATCGCACCGTAATTCAGCTGAAAACATTAAGTCCTTCGTCCCGACCGGGACTCGAACCCACACGGTGAGAGGCTAAACAGTGAGAGGAGTTACAAATCGGCGATTCCACCACTACGCCACGGGCGCCCCCGTCTTTTCGGGTAAAAATGACTTATTTGGCTATTTAAAAGAAAAATAAATCTGGCCCAAACTGTTGAATACCACATTGAAAAGGTGCGCACCAACAGCTCACCAACGGTACCCATATATGTGTAGGATTCAATACAACACCAACATTGTTGTCGAACCGGGGAACGTTAATCGTGAGTTCAGCGGTCAATATTTGAGACCGTATTAACGTATAATTGACGTTACGTCGGATTACGTCACGGACTATTGGCATTGAGTTCACCCCAGATAATGTCGTGTCACGTGCCTGTCGGTTGCCATGTGCGGCGGCGTCAAACAACATATGAGTTGTATGTATCGGTTCATATGTTATAAAGAGTTATAAAATCAATAAATGCTGGCTATAGACCCTTATAACCTTAAAATCCGATTTGCTACGGGTGATTGTATGTCCTTGCCGGTTCCACTGTGACATGGTGTTTTGTGCTGTTTTAGCTTTTTTGTTTTTTTTAGATACATCGCAGTCTTGTAACTTTTCCGATTGCTCAACCTCCTACCGCGAAAGTTCGAGTCCCGGTCGAAGCGGAAAAAAATACCTGATCTGCGGTATGACGGTGGTTCTACCAAGACATTGGGCGTCAATATATTGATTATAATTCTGACGATGTGGTTTATTTTAAAATAAAAAATAAAAACAGACATTACTTTTATGTTTTGTTCCTGAATAAAAGTTAACACAATTCCCAGGTAGAGTAAACGGGTATATATAAATAGATACACCAACATGGGTGGATTCTAATGAAAAACTTCTCACCAGATCTTTATTCCACTCATAAGCAGGTGCTAGAAGAAAAACAAAACAAAGGAAGCATGCCATTTTTATCTGGGGAGAACTATAAACCAATAGATAATAGAATTTTTCCACATCAGTCAAGAGCGCTTATCTTGGCGGCCATTTTTGATGGCAACTTCAAGGGATTTTCAAATGAATTGTATAGAAGCGTTAATTTTATTTTCTTGTATTTTCTTTATTTGTGTTCCAAAAATTAAAAGCTATACACCATTGAAAGGTTCATGTTTTTAAAATACAATATTTTGGAAATTGATAAATGCACAAAGATTTAATACAAATAAACAAAACAAAATTATTGGCTCATCCTTAAACAAAATGAACAGTGTATCTTTTTTAGGTTGCAATTTTTTACCTTTTAAACTATCAAAATATAGTTTAGATATAGCCTCTCACCGCGCGGGTTCGAATCCCGTTCGGGGCGAAGAACTTAATGTGGGAAGGTCTTCCAGCTGACTAACGGTGCGCCGGTGGTTCTACCCAGACATGTGTCTGGGGTCTTCCTCCACCGGAATAGCTGGACGTTGCTATAATAATCATAATTGGTCGCTGCGATGAATTAAAAAACAGCATATTTATTTAAGATATATGTTAAATAAATACTTGGTCATTAAAAATGTACAAAAACAAACAATCCTGTTGTTATACGCGTATAACGCCTCGATAATATCTATCAGTTGGTATTTTTTAGTGAAGGATATGTTACAATTTTATAAGTTTCTTTTCTTTTTACAAAAAAAATTTGATCTGAACTTGTATTGGCTTCTTTAATATATTTAATTGACATGCGGAAGTTAATATGTAGCACATTGTATAATAAATTAATTGTAAATTATCCACATTGCCAATGTTTGTTTCAACATTTCCGACAATAGAATCCATTGAATTTTTTTGTCACAAAGTTATTAACAAAAAGGATAACAAGAAAGATATGATTATGCAATCTAAAGACGTTTGGGATGTCCGTGCTGTATGGCATAAGATAAAATATCACCGCTTGGTGGCATCATTATTGGACTAATTAATCAAAGAATCTAAATATTACATTAACAACAAAGGCAGACGTGTTCCGAGATTGTTATCGGTCAATAGTGTTTCCAGTACCACCAGATAACAATGCCGAACAACAGTGAACCCGTCTGGGGTGTCTAAAGTCACGTGATTTGACGATAATGAACCATGTGACACGATAAACCAAAGGTCAATTAGTGTCTGACCTTTGGTTATATCGATGTAGATCAGTGATAACACTATAGGTCAATAAATATTTACAACCGGTTGTTCTACGTAGATATTTCTGAAGACAATGGCTGTGAATCCTGCCTCATGCACTTCTGTCTATACACTGTATGGTAGGAATGTAACTCCCTGCCCTGTATTGATAGTTTCCATGTGATGTCATAGGCACTGATAAGACCTAATAAGGCAGCCATCTTTGAAGGCAGAAGCAAATGCAGGCCGAAATCTGGAAATATGTGCTGTATTAAACTCACCACTGTATTTTTTAGTCTATTTTACTGAAATTTATATCAATTTTAACATCTGTTATGACGTATTTTACAAGTAATCTTGAAAGTTACAAATCGGCGACTCTACAACTACGCCACGGGCGCCCTCTTAAATAAATATAAGAAATTCAATTAAACAGGTATGGGTGGCATAATAATGTAAACATTTGATGATTAAACTGTGTGACTATGCCTTCGTTTCACATGATATCATTCCACGACATGAAAATACGTAGAACTACTTTTTGTCGCGCAAAGAATAGTTGAAGATTGTTAGGTCGGCTGCATTTATCGTGACGCAGTAACACTGTATACAGTAGATACAAAAACAATTGTAATTAATAACACAGTCATGTGTGTGTCGCTTTATGATATGGAACATTATATGAACATTATATATTATAAATGTGAACCCATTAACATTATATTCTTATAAATTTAATATAAAATGTTGAACTATGCAGTATTGTGTATTATTATTATTAACATTGCTTTTAAGTCAACGTAAGGTTTATCTCTATCCAGTCTCGTAATTTCGTTTATACAGAGTCAAGCGCTGTTTTGAAATTTAAAGTTAAAAGTTAAATCATTTTCGTCAGTGTTAGAACCCGGATAAACCTTTATTGGGATTAGTTGGTACATTTTGTACATTTCAACAGGGTCGCATAAAGCCCCCCCCCCACCCCCCCCCCCTCTGCAACAACCACCACCCCTACTGCACTTGGTGCCTGACCCTCCGGGTCAAAACCTGTTTGAAATATTGTTGATACTATCGCTTGATCCCCGTTAGGGTGAATTTCACACACCAACAAAGTTCTGTGTACACAACAATAAAGTTTGGTAAATTGTACAGTTGTTCTCAAATGCAAGACAAAAAGAAAACCGATCTCTTTAAATAAAAACAAATGTCTAAGCCGTGACGTTTTTCTTTAATAAGTTATGACGAAAGTTGTGACGTCATTGAAAAATAATGTCCAGGTAGTATTCAGAAGAGAAAGAGAGATCAGTATTATTTCTATTTGAAGAACCGCACAAAAATGGTGATTGTAAATGAATTAAATTTCTTGAATCAAGAAAACAAATGTCTGTCATTTATCCGACTGGAGTCGTATTCATAATGAAACTTAGTAAAAAAAAAATCTGAACTTAAGGTGGTATTCGACAGTTTGCCTTGTATTATAACAATATCAGACCTTTGTCTGGGGTATGTGTACATACTTTCTGCAGAAAAGAACCATACTTTAGTCTAAGCTTTGACAATTTTAAACAGTATTTCAATTTAAGGGCAGTAAAACTCGTTAATCAACACTTAAATGTTCATTCTTTTCAAAACCTTTAAATAAGAACGATTAGGATTCCTGCTAAAAATAGACATTGACGTCACAACGGATGACGTAGATCAGCTAAAACGTAAGTGGTCACGTGGGTTTGATAGTTTAAAAATAGCTAACTGTGCAGCGTGGCTCAGATAGGAGAAACATGTTTGAAATGACGATTGTGACGTTATTGTTCACTTTACAGACAGGTGTAGGACGTCAATTGACAACATTCTGCGAGATCTGTTCAGGTAACAATGGTTTATTATTACCTTTAGTGAAAAGGTATTTTTGGTCCAAACTGTCGGATACCACCTTTTTACTAAAAAAAAATACTTAAAATTTTAAAAATAAATCTTAAGGAATTTCTCACTTTAAATTGTTTTATGTATGAAATTGACGACAATGTCTTGCATTTAAGAAAATACTTCAAGATTTAAGTACATTTTTAAGTTTTATGTCAGTATTCACCATTCATTCTTAAATAAGAATTGCTCAATTTATGGATTTCAATCCACAATATCTTCATTTTTTATTTAGCTACATGTCTGTATTTTTGCATGACACTTTGCTTCTTTGAGCTTAAAATCACATTAAAACTTCATACATAAGCTTATTTTTGTTGGTATGAAAATTGTGACTTTGGCTTAGGATGGGATTAGCCGGCATTTTGGCCGATACTGTGCAGGGACATTTCTATCATTATAGCACAGGGGCACTTATGAGGTGCCTAGGGACTGAACCCGGCCAGTCCATTATACTGACACCGACGAGTCAGGCGTAATGCTGTCCTCTTAGCCCCGAGCGTTAGGAGGGAAGCCACTACTACCAACTTTAAAGTGTTTGGTTTGACCCGTCCGGGTTTTGAACCCACGACCTCCCTATCCGCAAGCCGACGCTCTACCACCTGAGCTAATGCGGCCGGTGACTTGGGCTTTAGTCATGACTTTAGCTTAAGAATGATTGACGGGCCTAAATTAGAAAAAATAACTCAGACTCTTTATAAATACAATCCCTAGTAACTAACGCTGCCTAAAAAAATATTGTTCCGAAAAATTCAACTTCATTATTATTTTATTCTTCCTTTAATGTATGTTTAATGTATTATATAAAATTGTATATCACTTCTTTGTTGTGTGTTTGCTGAACGTCGTTGTGCTTCTTGGCTGTGACACTTTTTGTCCGTTGAAAGAATAATATTTTACACAAATAAACGGGCTTCAAACACAACTGCACCAAAATGCTAACTGACCAGGTATATATTTACTAACCAATAATGATATAAGATTTAATGCACAATCGAGTTCCCACAATGCCAACGTTTATCTATAGCCCTTAGCTGCAAGTCCGCGCATAACTGGATGTTTGGTGCACATAAAATCGACACTATCTAAAGTAAATAATTCATTATGCAAGGGCTCGAATGGGGTTGCACCGAATGACCTCACAGTGGGGTGGGGTAGTATCGATGTTATGGTAGATAGGTACACCTCGGGTTACTCCGTCAACCGTTATTAATTTATAACCCGAGACGTTGAGATTTGGATACGGGTAAGCAGGTGTTTCAACTCGTCGGGCTGTGACACGATCGAGACAACTACGGACCTTACACGGTGAAGGTTGTTTTGGCCTCGGATGGTAGGGCTGCGAGTATCGCGCAAACTTCGGCCATTTCCGTACACATTCTGCCATGGAAGGACTGCGAGTGTTCGGAACATCTTCGACCCTTACCGTACACATTCTGCCATAGAAGGACTGCGAGTATTCGGAACATCTTCGACCCTTACCGTACACATTCTGCCATGGAAGGACTGCGAGTATTCGGAACATCTTCGACCCTTACCGTACACATTCTGCCATGGAAGGACTGCGAGTATTCGGAACATCTTCGGCCCTTACCGTACACATTCTGCCATGGCAGGGCTGCGAGTATTCGGAACATCTTCGACCCTTACCGTACACATTCTGCCATGGTAGGACTGCGAGTATTCGGAACATCTTCGACCCTTACCGTACACATTCTGCCATGGAAGGACTGCGAGTATTCGCGCAATCTTCGACCCTTTCCGTACACATTCTGTCAAGGTAGAGCTGCGAGCATTCTAAACATCTTCGGCCCTTTTCTGTACACATTCTACAATGGCAGGGCTGCGAGTATTCGCGCAATCTTCGTGCCTTTCCGTACACATTCTGCCATGGTAGAGCTGCGAGCATTCTAAACATCTTCGGCCCTTTTCTGTACACATTCTACAATGGTAGGGCTGCGAGTATTCTAAACAACTTCGGCCCTTTTCTGTACACATTCTACAATGGTAGGGCTGCGAGCATTCTAAACAACTTCGGCCCTTTCCGTACACATTCTACAATGGCAGGGCTGCGAGTATTCGCGCAAGTGTCGGCCCTTTCTGTACAACTTTTGACAAGAACTTTTATTTCTGAAAGAAAAATACCCGAGGTGTTCCGGAGCGGTTACGAGCAGCCATGGGTCACGAACCTAGATCGCCTGGACCGAGAGTAATTATTTGGCCACCACCCCGTAAGGTTAATACCATCTTGGCAATGTAAAAAGTGTTTAGTTTTATGTTGCTTTTTGGGCTCCAATCTTGCCACTGGTAATCTTAGAGATGAAATGGAGTCTCATATATTAACACCGAACGTTTCCATGGCGTAACATAGACTTTCTTCAAATAATTAATCCTACTATATAATCAAGCTTTAACTTTTTTTATCGAATAATACCTACAAAAGTCGAGTGTAAACGCTCATTTACAGCCCACACTTCCTTTAAACTAGAGAAACTTGTGATATGTTTAACATATCTATGGAACGCTACCTTTAAACTAAAGAAACTTGTGGCATGTTCATCATATCTATAGAACGCTAACTTTAAACTAAAGAAGCATTTGGTATGTTTATCATATCCATGGAACGCTACCTTTAAACTAAAGAAACCTGTGGTATGTTTATCATATCCATGGAACGCTACCTTTAAACTAAAGAAACTTGTGGTATGTTTATCACATCCATGGAACGCTACCTTTAAACTAAAAAACGTGTGGTATGTTTATCATATCCATGGAACGCTACCTTTAAACAAAAAAAACAAACTTGTCGTATGTTTATCATTTCCATGGGACTCTACTTTTAAACTAGTGTAACTTACGGTATTTTTATCATATCCATAGAACGCTACCTTTAAACTACTAACACACAGCTACGGTTCTTGAGAGTGAATTAGTTTGTTTTTTTAGATTACATCTTGCACTTACCACCTGTGTTTAAGTAAAAGCTCAAATGCAACTCCACTTTGAAACAAATGATGACTTTAAGTCAGAATGTTAACATAGGAAAAAAATAGATGTTTATCATAAAATAAGATTAACGAAATAATGTGGAATAAGACTGTGATGTTTAAAAAACCATCAGTTTTGCTGCACAGGAATATGTCTGCGGATACAATACGTAATTAGCTGTCATGTGAACATTTATTATGTCAAAATATTGTGTATATGTGTGTCTTTTTGCCAACTGGTTGTATTTATCTGTATACCACTTCTTACTGGCACCGTCCTGGATTAAACATCCTCTTTTCGTGGAGACAATAACGCAACAGGCAATAACAGAAATTCGCAGCTGTTTGGCGCGATATTTTTTAAAGAAAACAACCGAGTATGCCGAAGTTAGCAATGAAGCTTGCAATAAAACAAAATGTAGCAGACAATTATGTATAAAGCAATGTAGCAGATAGTCTACTTTTTTGTATTTATTGCAACGCTTTGGTCCCTGAATTGTCATATTTTAGACTCTCGCCGCTCTACTGCAGTGTTGGCCTAATCACACACACGATTTAGTACTTCGCCACAATTGCGAAAAATAGCGCGCTCTTTAATTTAGTGCTATTGCCTAGTTTTTACTATTTACTATGTTTGTCATATATTCTTGAACGTGTATATTAAGTCGTTATATACAATATCTTCCCAACTGTATATTTA